>JAZHRO010000047.1:23357500-23976250 GCA_037157565.1 Thalassia testudinum | reverse complement strand
TAAAAAATATACAAAAGAGAAAAGATAATCCTTGACTTGCAGGTACTCAGTCTTGCGAATGGCAAGACCAGTTTTGGAATCCTAATTTGACTCAAAGCCAAGAACCTGATTTTGAGGGTGTACCTCAAGGACAAAAATTATCAGAAAAAAATCATAAATAGAAAAACACCAAAAACATAATAAACGAACGGAAGAGATCCATTGTAGGAAAGGCATAAAAACTTCACTTCTAACCCTACTTCCCTGAGTTCGACCCTGGGCCTAAAAGTGACCAAGATAAAATCAAGTAGGTCAGGTAAAAAATTTTGTAAAGAGATGGTTAAGCTCGATTTAGGTTAACCACTATACGCATTTCAACGATAAAATCACCATATTAATACAACCTATCCGGGTCCGACCACATAACTCTTTTCATATACACCTCAAATATTGCTTTCCATTGAAGGGTGTTGATTGCCTTCTAAATCTATGATTCATTGGAAGAAAATGACGATGGCCCATGTAGCATACCATACGACTACCTTCCAACTATTGTGAATCATTGTCTTTATTATAAGGACATGCAAGATATCCTTTTCTGGCCCATCTTGAAATATTAGCCTATGCTGGAAAGTCATTGATAGTCTATATTATTGTAGCATGCAACTGAAACATTTCTTTGAGATCAACATCAAATGTTGGAATACCAATCTCCCATAAATCTTTCAATTCCTCAATTAATGGTTGCAAAAATACATCTATATGAGCTTTTGGACTAGACGGACTGGGAATTAATGTCGATAATATGAAATCTGATTGCTTCATGCATAACCATGGAGATAAATTATAGGGAATCAGGATAACAGGCCAAGTATTATGTTGTGTTGTCATCGTCCTAAAAGGATTGAACCCATCAATAGCTAAACCAAGGTGAACATTTTGAGACTCTGAAGCAAAATAAGGATATTTGCTATCAAATGTCTTCCATGCAGGAGAATCTGTAGGATGTCTGATCATTTTATCTTTTAATCGACCTTCAGAATGCCATCTCATCAGGTGCGTTGTCTTCGATGACATGAATAGTCATTGTAACTTTGGTTTCAATGGAAAGTACCATATAACTTGAGAAGCAATTCCTTTATTTGATTCAAGTTGAAGAGTTTCATCAACTTTAGACTGTAATGTTCTTTGTCTCCATCTCGAAGTACCACATATATGGCATGAATTATCATTTGCATACTCTTTCCAATATAGAGTACATTTCTTTGGACATATGCCAATTTTTTCATGAGCAAGGCCAAGTTTAGCTATAATTTTCTTGGTTTGATAGAAAGAATTAGGAAGGATTTCTCCCTCTGGCAATGCATCTTTAAAAAGCTCAAGCAGCATGGTAAAAGATTTGTTTATCCATCCACTAAGGCACTTTATGTGATAAAGTTGAACCAAAAAAGTTACTAAACCGCTTGCATCTTGGATATAGCTCTTGTTTGGCATCCTCCAATAATTCAAAAAATGTATTTGCATCTTCATTAATATTATTTGGCAAATTGCATTCCATGTAAGATGCATCCTTATCCATATCTTGAAACCCAAAAGTTTCATGTAGCAAATCATGCACATCATCCCTAACTTCTTGATTGTCACTAACTTCTTCTTGGATGTTTTCAAGCTCTTCGTCATGTAAAACCCACTTAGTATAACCTTTGGAAAACCCTTTCCATAATAAATGTTCAACAATTGTTTGTCGATTAACTTGAATAGTCTTGGATGTTTAGCGCAGTCTCGACAAGGGCAAGCAATGGTTCCTTCCTTGGCCACTTTATTAAACCCAAACTTAACGAGATTTACAACACCCACTAGATATTTACTACATAACCTATCTTCATATATCCAACTTTTATCTATTGACTTTATTTAGCAGAAGAATATGATATCCTGAAAGGATATTTATTATTAATGATACATTTTAGTGAAAATCAAAGGAAAAGTTTAGTGTGTAAAGCACTAACACCTAGAGAAATGAAAATCAAAACTAATTAACACGTAGATGAAGTGCATAAGAATGAAAAAAAACAAAAATAGATTTTCTTGGCGAAAATGCAATGGTGAACATCTTGTTTTCAAGAAATTCTCAGTAGGGTTGGATCTATAATTGACAATCCAAGTTTAGGGAATCTAAATAACTAAAGGGATAAATTCTACCAAAAATTCGGTAGAGTTCTCCTATTTTATTGTGCTTTTCCCAAAAACCTATACCTATAAAGAAATGATTTATGCAAGAATATATAATAATAAGGTGGGTACACCCTACAAGTACATTCATAAACCACGAGAAACATAAAAAAAAGCGTTTATAAGTATAGGCACACCCAGCTTGTATATGTAAGAATATCCTATAGCTGACAAATCTGTCAATACCTAATTTCTGATACCCAACAAATACATTCACTTTTATTTGAGTTTATTGTACATGGTGCTTGAATTTCTGATACCCAACACCATATGGAATTTTAAAATTCCAAATCCATCTTTTGCTTAAAACAATGGCATGGAATGAGAACAAAAATGGTTAGGAGGATGTTCAAGATTCCATGTTGGGGGGAGAAGTTAGTGTGAAACTTGGAACCTATAGTGTTTGATTGCACGTGTTTCACGAGTTCGAAATCAGGGTTACGAGTAACCCGTCGTCATAGTTGCAAAACTCATGATCAAATAAAATTTATACCGAAACTCCAAGGGAGTCCTGGGTCAAACATGGGGAGGCGAACGTTTGATTTTATGAAAACCGTGCTTTGATTTGTTTCCTTTTGGTCATTTTTATCTTTTCTAATTTTTTTTTGTATTTTTATCAAGCAAGAGATTAGGTTGATGAAAATTTTATCTATTTGCAAAAATATATGAGAGGGAGAAAGAGAGAGAGAAGCAATCATCTATTCATGAAGAAGTGTTTGTTACAACTACGAAAGCAGAAAAATCTACACTACAAAAATGAAAGAAAGAAAGAGGTGAGATAAATCCCCCTCGACAGTCGCTCGAAGGATGACTCGCTCAGACATCAGCTGAAGGAAGGTGGTAGGGAGTGGGATGAAGGACGGAGCTGGAGGACGGAGGATGGGGTAGGATGGTGTCGTGGCAAGGATCTTCTTCCTAAAGGTCGGTGAGAGGACGGCCATGGGATGCTCCACGAGGTGCACAGCTACGGCTGTAGCTGTGCACGGTGCATTGCACGCGGCTGTGGCTGTGCGCGTGTGCTACTGCTGGCAAGCGTTGGGCGGCCTGGATGGAGCCATGTGGCACCATCTGGGCCGTCCATTCTTCTTTCTTTTGTAGAGGGTGCAATGGTGCTTAGATCAAGATGATTCACATGTTGCTGGACTGCGATCGTCGCTACGGATCCATTCGTACGGTCGGATTTTCCATCCGAAAATCATATGGATGTCGCATTGCCCCCTGGCCGTTGATCTTACTCGGACTTTGTATGATGCTACAGTTCTCCGATCTAGACGATTTCAGAGGCGTTAGACTTTGATCGTCATCCTAATTAGATCCGTATGGTCCGATAATCCATTCGAGGCCATGAAATAACTCTCCTTCTCTACTGACCATAAAAAGGACCTAATTAACCTAAAATATATACTTCTCTAAATGTAGAATGATACATGCTATGCAATATTTATAACATGAAATGCAAATCTAAGCCTAGGAACAAGCATGAATAGGCATTTTAACCTAAATAAATGTATCTATATCATACCCCCATGCCTATCTTTTGCTAGTCCCTAGCAAAATTAAACTATATGCTATGCATAAAAGTAGAATTAGGATTAGATCACTTAGGCCTAAATAATTTATTAACAATAGAAAATTTCAACTAAGGTCCTAAACAACGAAAATTCAACAGTACCCGTGTGCCTACCAGAATGCAAACGCCCAAGTCCTCGCCTTATTTGAAAAGGGAAAATGCATTTTTTTATTTTTCTTCTTTTCCAATTCTTTTGTACTTTTGGAGTTTGAGAGGTCCAGGATAACTTTTAACGGCTGCCCGACCCACCCAAGACTAGAAAAGGAATCTAAGTGCTAAGCATCTTGTGAAAATAGTGAAAGACTCACTAGACGACCGTTAAAATGGACTTCTATGACCCTAGGTGTCCTTGCCTAAAGGTTTATCTTTTCAACTAGTAGCTTTCTCCCTACTTTTATTTATGGGGTCAACAAGGGCGAACCTGGTGTATATCTCTCCAGTTTATTCTACTTCTCCGCTTCTTCCCTAAGTGTTTTGAGAAGTATTGTACATTTTTTATGAGATGAGTTCTAGACAACCGGCCAATGAGCTGTTACCTATGACAACTTGCCAGCCATACTCATGCGGTGAAGTGTAATTTTGTTTATTTTTTATTTTTCTCCTTTTCCTATTTTTTTTCTTTAAGTAGGTGGCTTCCCTAATCTAATATTTACCTAAAGGCAGTACAATGAAAATGGTCATGTGACTGGGCTCTGGACAACTGGCCGATGAGCTGTTACCACCGACAACTTGCCAGCCATACCACCCTAGATAGTTCATTAGTTACCTAATTTTCGAAGAAACTGCCAAAAAGTGAGTCAGTGCAAAAAAGTGTGTATGTGTTTAAGCTTAAAGTCCCCCCAAATCAGAGGGAGGGTTGATAAGTCGCATACTTATCATCCCAATTTATTAGCCAAATTAAAAATTAATTTGAATTGGTAAGGACTCGAGACTAAGTCCACATCCGAGTGGACACCTTGGCTCATTAAGCCCGAAGACCTGAAGAGTCTAAGTCTTTAGGTCTTCTTGTGTCATTTCCTAAAGTTAATAACTTCCAAATGCCTAAGTTCTCTTTTCCTAATTTCTTTCTTTTTTTATCTTTTTAAAATTTTCAAATTTTTTTTTAAAGAAACTAAAAGAAATTTTACAAAGTTAACAAAATAATTTTAGGATTAAGTATCCATCCCCCGATGCCTAAATGATGCAATGTCCTCATTGTAAAAATAAAGACATGAAAATGGTGGAGTAAACAGAATATCACCTGAGTGTCGTGAAAATTTAGTCAGCTCCGCAGAAAGAAGAGTGTATACACACCTGCTAAGTTTAATGCCTTCAGCTAGGCATAACATACATACAAAGAAGAAATTGAAAATTCACAAGTGCGAGTCTGAATCAAAATAGAAATATTGATCCTGAAACCCACCAATAGAAGATGTCCACAGATGTGGACCAGATTATAGTGCAAACCCATGCCCCAGGGTCGAGTTGTTCTCAGGTTTTGAATGAAAATCACCCAGAACCGAAGTTGTGTTGGCGGGGCTGGGCCTACGGTTTAGTTGTGTGCAACCCAAGAGCAAAGTGTTGGACAACGAGTAAAGATGGTTCAATAAGTGCGGTTGTCCACCTAACATCTAGCTCAGAAAAATAATCAGTTATTTCGAGCTTGGGTTGTACGTGAAAGATATCGTAAGGGTCATGGTAGAAAGTAGGTGATTTCAGGTCAATATGTACCCTTAGATCCAAATTTAAAGTTCCCTCAGAATTAGCCTCCCAAATTTTTATTTCAACATTCCTATCCTCCAACATCAAGTGCTCAGGTTCCAGGACCTCTAGCATATCGTTCACCCCATAAGATTTACCCAAGTCCAGAAATCATGGCTGACTCAGAATTGACTTTGGTACAATGACTTCCAAATCAAAATCAATCCCTTTGGGGTATGGTTGAGGAATGGGGCTATTTATTGAATATTCTAGTAAATGAGGATTCAAATCCTCCAAGTTAGCCCCAACTAAATCCAAATCTTCAATGATTGGGCTATCAAACGGTTTGTCAGATTCCTTAAGCCCATTTGTCTCACTAAAATCATCTTCCTTACGCTCAAGTGAGACTTCACTAAGAGATACTTCACCCTCAGAATCAAAGAATCCATGATCCTCATTTATATATGTCTCAAAATCGATTGTCATTTCTTGGTTCAAAGAGACATTTTTCCTCGCTCCTTGGCTCGGGGATCTACGGTGAATCAATTAGTTTATCCTCAAAGGGTTGCTTTAGCCCAACCTGGTCATCTCCAATCTCAGAATATGTATCCCCCTCGACAGGCGCCTGAGTGGGTTCAGACATTAGCTCTCCTGAAAGGGGTTCATCTTAAGAATCATCCCAAGATTTGACTAGGGCAACCACAAATTTCATCCTCAACCATGATAATTTCCCAAGAAGAAACTCACCCAGGTCCCTATCCCTAACATTTTGGAGCAAATCCAATAGAGAACTATTAAGTTCATCAATCATTTTGATCATAGGCTCCAATGCTTTAGTGCATGGTGTTGGCTGAGCTTCTAAAGATTGTATAGTGTTCCTCAAATTAGCCAACACCATATCTTGGATCTGGATCACCTGAACCGACTCGTTCGATTTAGGTTTAGGTGGGTTTGGGTTAAATCTAGGGGAGTCAAGATGTCGAGGTTCTCAGGTCCTGTTTAGAACGTTGAATCAGTATTAAGAGTGTCGCGTTGTAGTACAGTCGAAAAAGCATTCAAAACAAATACAATTTTATTACTCGAATTTTAAAGTCCGAGGTCGAACACAGGGAGCAAATGGAATTCACGCACTAAGCTTAATAATAAATGCAAATTGAACACATACTGCTACTCAAAATCTAATTAAAAACGTAAAGCATGAGTATATGAAGAATAAAAATAGTTGTAAATAAAATAATGGAGAGCTTATGAAAAAAGATGGACGTCTGATTACAAAATCAGACGTCTTAAAGGTTATGTGCTACAATGCCTTCCTCTGATTTTTCCTTCTTCTTTCTCTGCCTTCTTTCTCTAATTTCTCTTGTGATCTCTCTTCTCTGGCTTCTCCGTCCTTTCTTTCTCTGTCATTGGCCCCTTTTTCTCTGGCCCTTTTCTTCCTTTGCTTTTTCTTCGACTTTCTTCGTTCTTCTCTTTCTCTGCCTTCTGCTTCTTCTTCTTTAGCTTCTTCCTTTGCCTTGCGAATTTCAGCTTCTTCCTTCCTCTCTGGCCCTTCTCCTTCTTCTTCCTTCCTTCTTTGCCTGACCTCCACTTCTTCCTCTCTGATTTGGCTAAGTGTCGAGCTTAAGCTTTCCAAGGTAAAACCCCCCTTCCCCTGCGTAACGTTCCTCTCTTTCGCTCTTCTCTATTTTGATTTGCTCTCCCAGAGCCACAACCGATTCGGGTAATCGGACATAATGGAGACCCAGGTCCAAGCTCACCGGCATGGGTAGTGAGCAAGTCGATCGAGTAAATAGGTCGTGGCCAGGTCCGTGTGGGCAGTGCCGCGGACAAGGCCGTGAGAGGGGGAGAGTGGGACCTCACTTTGTGAGTTGGAGGCAATAAGCCTCTGGAATAATTTCCTTTTATGTGTAGATGCCCGCTCGTACAGTTCCGAGGTGGGACAAAATGTCCCACCTCCCTTGCGCGCGCTGCAGTAGCAGGTGTCCTCTTCAATTCGCAAGGCTGCAAGGGCTTGTGGCTCCAATTGGGAACCTGAGCGCGTTCATGCCTCAATTCCGCATCACCTGGGCCTTTCGCCTAGAGCAACAGCAGCTAGAGCACAGCACGCGAGCTTCAAGCTCTTCGTCCATGGCGGCTGGTGGTCGGGTACCTGTAAACATGAGAACGGCCTTGCGACCATGTCAAATCATCCAGGGAGCTCCGCTGAGGCACGGTGAATGTACTGCGGTGGCTGGCGTGGCGCATGGATGGTTGTGGTGGTGTGTCTAGGGTTCTCTATAGCTGTGTAAGTGGGTGTGTTCGATGGGATGTTTGGTCGGTTAATGGAGTGAATGAAGTGGTGGGATATGATCAGTGAGGTGTTGCAGAGGTCATAGGGTGATTGGCGAGGTGGATGGAGGTGCGAAGCGGCAGGGGCACCTCATCGGAGGTATGGTGGAGGTGGAGAAGGTGATGGTGATCAGTGGCGTCGAGGGATGTTTTTGAGAAATAAATAGAGGGAATGGGAGTAGAAGAGAGAGGGAGTCTAATACCTACCTCTAAAGGATGAAAGGGATAGCGGAGATGTCGGGGCTTGGTATGGCCGACGCAGGAGACGAAGATCCTTGTAGATGAGGTGGCGGCGAAGACGAGGGCAGAGGTGATGTCGGCCGGTGTTGCGCGACGTGGACGATGAAAAGGAAGACAACCCAATCACCGGTACTGTGGTTAGGCGACAAATGAGTGAGGGAAGAACTGCCAAAGCTTGTGGAGGTGCTGTGGCCGGCGAGGAGAGAAGAATGTGGGGGATTCCATCCCAATTCCAAGCTGAGGAGATGCGACTGAACCTGGGGCATCTTAAATAGGCCTCTGGGGAAGGATTTGTGCTTGGAAGCCAAGCTTCCAAGCAAGGTATGGTTGCCGGAGATGGAAGCTTCAAAAAGACCAAGATCTCTCATGCGTTGACATGAGAGATTAGGTACAAATCAAGGATCATTGATGGGTTCAGACTGGAGGAGATTACTCAAAGAATCTTCCTTCCAATTGTGGGAGGGATTCTCTGAGAAATAAAGGAGAATCCTCCTAAAGTTCACCAGAGTAGGATTCCTCCGCTATAATGGTAGAGGGACCTATCTATGAAAATGATAAGAAAGTTAAGGGGCTGATTGTATAGGTTTTCGAAAGATAAGGGTAGGAATGTAATTAGGTTGGACCTATTTGCAAAGTGGGACAAGATGAGTTTCCCTTATGTCCAAATTTTGGTAAAAATCTAGTTTGGACCTAAAAAATTTAATGGTGAAGTTAGATTTTGGGTTTGACCACGTTTCACTGGAAAATTTATGCAAAAATCTAATTTAGGGTAAATATTTAGCTGAGACCCCATTCTAAGTCAAAATAGGTTCCAATGGCCAAATTGAAAGTTTTAAACCCTAGAGAATATTTTTCTATAATTTTTAGACGATTTAGGTGAATTTTATCCTGACCAGAACCTTATTTAATCAAGTGGATCTGTTTTAGGGTTACAAGAAGTCATTTAATTCCCAGAACTCATACAAACCCTTTTCTGTCTGATCCAACCCACTTTTTATATTGTTAAGACTTTTTGACCTGTGTTTAGACCTTGAAAAAATTCGTTGTACTGCAATGGTAAAATTACAGTTTTACCCCTTATTTCTTTCCTCTCAGAAAGGTTATTCAGTGAATTAGGACCTCTAGTTGGTTATGTAGGAGCTTTTATTCTCTTCATTGGGTCAAAATGAGTTAGTTAAGGCTCATGATGGTGTTTCCATCAAGTCCCTCCCTGAGAGTAGGTCGTTTTAGGTTGTTCAAAGGATGGTGGCAACCTATATTCAGTGGAATACTTGGGAGGGTAGGTGTTATAATCATTATATCCTTCATGGTTGTAGATCTAATTAGGCTGATCATTAAAGGGTGGAGATCTATAATCATTGTCGCTTTGGGAAGGATAGTAATCATAGTCTTGTTGTCAACGGTTAGACCCTAGACATTAAGGTCTAGATTTGTATCCCCAATCAAAGTCATCCCGGCCAGTGGATGGGTAATTACAAGTCAAGTTAGAATAGTAATCATCTTGGCGATAAGTGGTGGTAGGAGGATAGGATGGGAAATATGTGTAAGAAGTGGAAGGATACATGGTAGAATAGGAGGGAAATTAGAAGAAAGAAAGGAGCCCTACAATACAAGCAATCAACCATGTCCTTAGGTGGGTTAGCCTAAAGACCTACAAACTCTCAGGACTCGTCTTTAGATTATAAAAAATTCAATCTACTTTTATCTGGCCAATCCAACCAGTTAGAAGGAGAGACTGGGGAGAAGGTTCCTCCTTTGGCTTGTGCCTCCGGTTCCTAATGTACCACCCAGTCGCGGTCGTTTGACACTACTCCCCTAGCTAGACATCAGATGGACTAGTAGAAGCAGATTAATCGAAAAAAATCTCAGTCTGAGCCTCGAAAAGCGAATCAATCCTTAAGGCCAACGTCTACTCAATTTTAATCAGGCTTGGGATGATTGTGCTCTTGGAATGTGATGGGCCCTTTAGATGGGTTGTAGCCTTAATGATCAGTTAAAATGTGTATGCTTGCACAACTAAGGTTTGCAAACAAGGTTATTTGATAATGTGTCTTTTAGGGTTTAACCTTGTTTAGTAGATTTTAGGGTTTACTCTTAGGTATATTCAATCAAGGTTTAGTAGAACACTCCAAGTTTTAAAAACATGGGTGATGATATGTTTCTTTAAAAATAAAAAATAATGTGGAGTGCCTGGTTCAGCCCTAAGAATCAACCCTAAGTAGCAAGCTACTTGATGGATCACTTTTATCTTAAGTGGTGCGGCCCAAATAGTTTAATTAATTAGCCTATTACACCACTTAGTTAAGGCACACAGAAATGTTTTACCTATTCAAATTTCTACTCACTTATTTGTGTGTTGAGTTAATTGTACCGGGTCCACAGGTTAGATCTCGGTTAAGTGGTAGAATTGATGTGATTGTGCACCTTAGGGTAAGAATTTATGGGTGCTAAGTGTGCAGCTTTAAAAAAATCCCACAAGAGAAGAGTATTTTTTTTTGTTTTTTTATACATGTAGGGGTGAGATGAGTGGAGGTGGCAAACAAACAACCAAATCTATCCTACGGTTTATAAAAAGCATCTAAGATGATTTAGGTTTGAGTTATTAGTGTGGTGAAATGAACTAGTGGGCGGGGGTGGTAAGGATAAACTTAAAAAACCTTCATCCGCACTTTTCTCCGATCTAACCGCTATGGCCTCCCCGGCAACGATGCCAAAATGATCACATGGGTTTCGCGAGTTTGAAATTAGGGTTACGAGTAACCCGTTGTCGTAGTTGCAAAACTCATGATCAAATAAAATTTATACCGAAACTCCAAGGGAGTCCCAAATCGAACATGGAGAGGCAAACATTTGGTTTTATGAAAATCGTGCTTCGATTTATTTCTTTTTTGTCGTTTTCATCTTTTCTAATTTTTTTTGTATTTTTATCAAGCAAGAGATTAGGTTGATAAAAAATTTATCTACTTGCAAAAATATATGAGAGAGAAGGAGAAAGAGAGAGGGAGAGAGAGAGAAACAATCATCTATTCATGAAGAATTGTTTGTTACAATTATAAAAACATAAAAATCTACACTATGAAAGTGAAAGAAAGATAGAAAGAGGTGAGAGAAATCCCTCCCGACAATCGCTCGGAGGACGACTCGCTCTGATGTCTCCTGGAAGAAGGTGGTGAGGAGTGGGATGAAGGAGGACGGAGCCAGAGGACGAAGGATGGGGCAGGACGGCGGTGCTGCGAGGATTTTCGTCTCGAAGGGTGGTAAAAGGATGGCCACGAGATGCTTCACGAATGGGGATGAGGGGAGGGAAAACTATTTGATTTTCTACTCTAGAGAAGCATCCCGGACTTGAGACAAGCTCTCTCTAGAGCCTTAGAGGTGGTGAGAGGAAGAAAGGAAGAGATGGTTCAGAATGCTGGTGGGTAGGTCCTTTTATAGTGGAGGAGGAACAACAAATTCGCATCTAGGTCATTACATTTGTCTATAAACGTCACTGCAGCTGTCGCTAAAGATCCGCCCATCAATTCCTCTTTCTAGCACACGTAGACCATTAGTGACAGCTGCAAGCATCACTAAAGGCCCGCGTCGCTGGAGCTCTATGCCTGCCCCACTGGCACCCACTCCGTTGGTGCGTGCATCGCGCACTACGCACTTCACATGCCCGTGCTCCTTGCGTCGTGCACGCGTGCGCACGCTAACATGAGTGCGCTGCTATGGCACGCGGCTGCGGCTATGCACGGTCTACGGCTGCGGCTGTGCGCGGTGTGCAGCTGCGGCTGTGCGCGGTGCACTGCGCGCGGCTGCAACTGTGGCTGTACACAGTGTGCTGCGCGTGGCTGCAGCTGTGCACATGCACTGCTGTTGGCCAGCGTTGGGCGGCCTGGATGGCACCACATGGCGCCATCTGGGTCATCCATTCTTCTTTCTTTTGTAGAGGGTGCCACAGTACTCAGATCGAGATGATTCCCACGTTGCTGGATTGCGATCGTCGTTCCGGATCCGTCCATACGGTCGGATTTTCCATCCGAAACCCGTATGGATGTCGCATTGCCCCCTGGCCGTTGATCTTCCTTAGACTTCATATGATGCTACAATTCTTCGATCTGGACCAATTTCAGAGGTGTTAGACTCCGATTATCGTCCTAATCAGATCTGTATGGTCCGATCATCCATCTGAGGCCCTAAAATAAGTATTCTTCTCTCCTGACCATAAAAAGGATCAAATTAATATATACAACTACTCTAAATGCAGAATGATGCATGCTATGCAATATTTATAACATGAAATGCATATCTAAGCCTAGGAACATGCATGAATAGGCATTTTAACCTAAATAGATGTGTATATCAGTGTTCCAATGGGAAATTACACTAGTCAAGATGATACAAAAGTGCATACTGTTGGAGTAAGAGTTGTGGAAAATGACACTAACGGTTAGGGTGAAGTTAGTGCTGAACTTGGAAGTAGAAGCTTTCCAGTTGGAAGTCACTCTAATCAGGATGATGCAAAAAAGGATATTGTTTGCACATGAATTCAGGAAGATGCCATCATCAAGGCATCTCTTAAAGCAAGTGTGCAGATGAGCTCAGAATCTGCATCAAAAAATGCTGATATTAGTATTGGAGATATTGAGGCTGACCTCATTCGTTCTAGTCTTGTGTGTGGCCTGTGAACACAAGAACCCAAGCCCCGAAAAGGGGATATTGATTGGTGCATATGTTTTAGGGTTTTTGGAAGATAAAGTTTAAAAATATATAGTAGTTTACAAATAGATGTCAAGTGTTAGTTAATTCACATTTGGTGGTCTTCAAAAGGCATGTGCCAAGTGCTAATTGGTTAACTCATGATGTAGACACAATTATTGAGGATAAAATGCCTATTCATGCATGTTCCTAGGCTTAGATTTATATTTCATATTATAAATATTGCATAGCATGCATCATTCTGCATTTAGAGTAGTATGTATATTTTAGGTTAATTGAATCCTTTTTATGGCCAGGAGGGAAGGAGATTTACTTCAGGGCCTCGGATTGATGATCTGACCATATGGATCAGATCAGGATGACGATCGAAGTATAACGACTCCGAAATTGTCTAGATTGGAATCCCTAGCATCATATGAAGTCCAAGGAAGATCAACAACCAGGGAGCAATGTGACACCCTTACGGGCTTCGGATGAAAAATCCAACCGTATGGATGGATCCGGAGCGACGATCGCAGTCCGACAATGTGGAAATCATCTAGATCCGAGCACTGTGGCACCCTCTACAACAGAAAGGAGATGGACGACCCAGATGACATAACATGGTGCCATCTAGGCTGCCCAACACTGGCCAATAGTCCACCCAACGCTTCTTCATCTGCATCATTCGTTCCCAGCCGTTGGATCTTGATCTAATGATTGAGAAGCCTCCGCACCATGCTTCTCTTCGCGACACAAAGGATGGTTTAGTGCATTGGTTAAGCACTCTCCATAAATCAAATGGTGTGGGGTTGAATCTTGCTGAAGCTTCCTCATCGCAGCAATTGAAATTCGACCACTGGATCTCCATCAAGCGACCACGAAGCTTCCATGTAGCACAATCCCATGGGCTAGATTCGCACAAGCATGCGATCACACAAAATTACATGCGCGATCATATGCGGGTGCGAACTTAAGACGTCTGCTGGAGTTGTCAGGTGTTTGATGACAATCTAGCGGTGCTCGCACCTCTCTTCAACTACAATGGTACGCACCATCCAACGCGCCTTCAAAGGGCGTGATCAACGGGTGCACCTCGTCGCATCATCCTACCTCGTCCTCCTTCCTCCGCCACCGTTCATCATTCCGCTCCTCACCACCTTCATCCAAGCATCATCAGAGCGAGCCTTCCTCCAAGTGACCGTCGAGGGGGATTCTTCTCACCTATCTCTATCTTTTCACTTTTGTAGTGTAGTTTTCCCACTTTCATAGTTGTAGAAACATTTGTTCATAAATATATTATTATTCCTCTCTCTCTCGGCATTATTTTTGCAAGTAAATAAAGTTTTCATTGACCTAATGTCTTGTTTAATAAAAATACCAAAAAATAAGAAAAGATAAAAACGACAAAAACAAATAAAAGTGAAACGCAGATTTCTCCAAACAAAACGTTCGCCTCCCCGTGTTCGACCCAGGACTCCTCTCAAGTTTTGGTTATAAATATTATCTGATCGACATATTTTCTTACGAATCGAGTTACAACGACAGGTTTCCAAACTTAAACCTTTTCGTGATGAATCTCCACCGCATATTTTGGCATCGTTGCTAAAGAGGCAATGATCTTTGGTTTTTCTCACGTTTTTCCGCCTTACTTAACTTTTTAGCTCACTTTGCTCCTTTCTTTCTGTGATTACAGGTACCGTTCCAAGGCGAGCCAAAGCAGATAGATTGGAGTAAAGTGTAGTTAGAAGGTTCTGTAAGTTTACCCCACCACCCCCACCCTAGTTTTCATTTCGCCACACTAATAACTCAAACTCAAATCAACCTAGGTGCTTCTATAAACCCTAGGATAAATCTAATTGTTTGATTGTCACTTCACCTCACCTCACCCTTCCGCATAAATTAAAAATACAAAAAGAAAATCTTCTCTTCTTGTGGGATTAACTTAAAAGAGACACACTTAACACCCACAATTTCTAATCCTAAGGCACACAATCACTTTGATTCTATCACTTAACCCGGGATCTGACCTGTGGACCCAGTACACTTCAACTCAACACACAAATAAGTTAGTAGACAATTTGAATAGGTTAAAAATCTTGTGTGCCTTAATCAAGTGGTGCAACAGGCTAATTGATTGAGTTGTTTGGGCTGTACCACTTAAGATAAAAGTGATTCATCAGTAGCTTTCCACTTAGGGTTGATTTTTAGGGATGAACCAGGCACTCCACATTGTTTTTCTGATTTCTAAAGGAATACATTATCACTAGTGCTTGTAAAACCTGGAGTGTTCTATTGAACCCTGATTGAACCAACCTAAGGATTAAACCCTAAAAGTTACTAAACAAGGATAAACCCTAAGGCCTAGTTTACTTGGAGGGTTAAGCCCTCGAAAGGGGGGTTACCCCCATTTACTTGACTACTTAACCCCTCATTTGCTAACCTGGGTTTAGCAACTTTAACACGGGTTTGTCTAACACCAGTTTGAAACTGGTGTTAGCCAAAATCGTGTCAAAATTCTACACCACTTTGTCTCTAACATCCCTCATGTTTTATATACCTAACACCACTACCAAGTATATATCATAAAGGTTAACACCACAACTTAACACAAATTCAAGTAAACACAAATTGGTGTAAACACCACACAACAAGTAAACACAATTACGAGTTAACACCATTTTCACATTTCTTAACACCACTTTCCTAACCTCTCAAGTAAACTACCCCTAAAAGACACATTATAACAACCTTGTTTGAAAATCCTGGTTATGCACGCACACACATTTGAACTGATCATTAAGGGCACAACCCTTCTAAAGTGCCCATCACATTCCAAGAGCACGATCATCCTAAGCCTTATTAAAATTGAGTAGATGTGGCCTTAAGGACTGATTTGCTTTTCGGGGCACAGACTGAGATTTTTTTCGATTAATCTACTTCTACTGGTTCACCTGATGTCTAGTTAGGGGAGTAGCGTCAAATGACCGTGGTTGGGGGATATCAAAGGAACTTAAGGCGCAAGCAGAGGGAAGTACCTTCTCTCCAGCCCCTGCCTCTTACTGGTTGGATTGGCCAAATAGAAGTAAACCAAATCATTTCTGTTATTTCAAGATGGGTCCTGGGAGTCTGTAGGTCTTTAGGCTACCCAAATAAGGACAGGTTTGGTTGATTGTACTACAGGGCACGTTTCTCTCGTCTGTTTTCCCTCCCTACTTCATTATGTATCCTTCCACATCCTACACACAATTCCAATCCTACCCTCCTACCACCACTTACCCCCAAGATGATTACTATCCCGACTTGACTTATAATTACCCATCCCTTAGTCGGGATAACTTTGATTAGGGATATGAATCCGAACCTTAGTGTCTAAGGCATAACTGCAAGACTATGATTACTATCCTTCCCTGAGCTACAATGATTATAGATCTCCACCCTTTGATGACCAAACTAACCCGATCTATAATCACGAAGGATATGATGATTATAACACCTACCCTCCCTAATATTCCACTGAAGGTGGAGGGATGTCAGGCGGGCTCAAGGCGACAACAGTCGACACCAGGGCGGCGATCGGTAGATTCAGGGAAGGCGAAGGATGGACTACTTGGAGGTCGAGGGGTTGGAGGCGAAAGGAGAGGAGAGACTCTGATATGCATGGTAAAAGGGTGATGGAGGCGAGGTGGACTGATAGAAGGGGCACAAAGAAGAACGACAAGATCTTGTGTTTCCGATGCCGATGGTGAGGACATATGGCGGCTACTTGCCGATCTCCCATAGTGTGTTTAAAGTGCGGGGGATTTGGTCACAAGAGGGATTCGTGCAGAGGTCTTGGGGGGTAGATGAAAGACCGCCCTTTCCCGCGCTCTGGAATTTTGAATTCTAGGGCTTTGCAGGCGCCTCCACCGCCCCCATCTTTACGCAGCTCTGGGGGGCATACGGTTTATGTGGAGGTACCTATGTCAGAGAACATCAAAGCGGTAGAGATGGCATTGCATAGAGCGTTGGTCGGAGAGGTTTTGCCTGGAAGGCAGACAATGGAGAACATGTGCAACCTGGTAAGCTCTCTTTCCCTTTCGACCAACTCCTGGAAGTCTACCTTTTTGTCACCTACACGATTTGTCCTCTTTGGGTTGGGGATGATGGATGTTGAGAGGCTGCGATTTCAAACGTCTTGCAATGATGGCCTCACGGTGATCTGGAGACTGGTTTCTCCCTAAGATGGAGCCCTGTCGGAGAGGCCACCTCAGAGAGTGGGTTCCAGATCGGGAAAACTTGAGATCAAGGGGTTACCTTTGCATCTGAGGTCAAAGGAGGTTGTGACATCCATGATATCAGGATTTGCCTCAGTGGCAGAAGATGCGATTGTTGGACTGCTGGAGGGCGATGGGCGCTCGTTTAATGTGATGGTCGATGTGTTTAAAGCTAGCACAGTCCCTGATAGATTGATTTTGAGGTGTGGTGGGAGTTCATGGCTACTGCGACTAAGGTTCACGGTAGGTGACACTATAGCGAAGCAAGATAAGTCATCTGGATCTGAAGATGGTGAAGAGGTGGCTGCGCAAGACATGTGCACGGCTCCATCTGAAGAATCCCCATCTATCAAAAAATGCAAGGACCATCATTTAGGGGAAAGGGGGGAGGTATCGACTGAAGAGGAGGAATCGGTTTGGGTGGAAGCATCAGGACCAACGCCTATCGTGACAGGGGATGAGTTGCCAATTGGTGAGGAGGCTGAGGGGTAGGGGGTTCAAGAGACTCAGCTTGATTCCCCGAAGGATAAACAGGATCTGCAAGAGATGGAGGGTCTTAAATTTGATGGTGGTTCTTGCGCTAAAACTGGTAAAGGTAGATCACCTTATAGTCTCAGATAGAGGAAGTCAAAGGCTGACATACTGATGGATGAAGACAAGATTGCAGAGGTTATGCGGGTATGCAAGTGCCAGAACCCCAGGGGGGAGGGATCTCGTGAGGATAGATGAGAATCCTCACTTGGAATGTGCGTGGGTTGCGCGACAAAAGCCGGAGGGCTTCTTTGATGAGACATTTGAGAGAATGGGGGATTGAATGTCCGATCATTCAAGAGATGCTCATTGAGAATAACTCTGATAAGCTATGGTATGACCTGCTGGCTACGGGGACGAATGAATGTGTGAAGATTGATGCACAGGGGAGATCGGGGGGTATTGTTATCTGGTGGAGAAAGGTGTGGGCACAATGTCTAGAAGTTCACAAAGCCAAGCACATGTTGACTTGCAAATTCCAAATTCACCAGGGGCATGAATGTATCTGGGTTACTGGGGTATATGGCCCTTGTGTTGCATCTGCTAGATAGGAGTTGTGGGAGGAATGAGCTGCTGCGGCTGAACTGGTGCAGGGGGGAGCATTGTTGATAGGTGGTGACTTCAACTGTGTGCTAACAGGGGCAAACAAGCCTACTGGTGGCACAGATAGCTCAGCTATTGGCTTCCAGATGGTGGTTCAATCTCTTGAACTGAGTGAGTATCCATCTTCTGGTGTTGAATTTACATGGCGCAATGGTAATGGGCTGGCATCCAAATTAGACAGATTTTTTGGGAATGTGAACATTCTTGAAAGATTTCAGCTGTCGACTGTTAGTGGCTTGGACCGACCTTTCTCTGATCACACCCCTTTGGTTTAGGATAGTGGGGAAGAAATCCAAGTTGGCTCATACTTCAAGCTTAGAAGATCATGGCTGAATGAACCGGGATTCTATCAGATGGTCAGTTCATGGTGGCAAGCTAAAAAGGTGGAGGGCTCTGCTACTATCAGATTGGCATCCAAGCTGACTACTTTACACATTGTCTTAAAAGAGTATGGCATTACTGTAAACATGATAAGGCAACAAAGGAGGATGGCGGCTTTGAGTAACATTCAGGAGCTGGATTCTAAGGAAGCAGCTGGCCCTTTATCAGAGGAAGAACTTGCAGAGATAGGAAGGTGTGGCAGGGTGTGATTCTTAAATAAGAAATTGATTGGAGGGAGAGATCAAGGCAATTATGACTTAAGGAGGAAGATGCCAACACGAAATTCTTCCATCTTGCGGCTAGCTCTCGGAGGCGTGCAAATTTTATATCTTCTTTTCTCAGAGATGGACACAAGATCTCATCCATTCAGGAGATAAGATAAGAAGCCATCAAATATTATAGGGATGCTTCTCGGGCAGTTAAGAGGGGGGAATGGAGAATGGCAGGAAGTGATGCTCCTAGTGTGACAAGTGAACAAGCCACTCAGCTAACAGCAGCCATCACTGAACATGAGACCCTACAGGCAATTAAAGAGCTCAATATGGAAGGTTCCCCAAGGCCTAATGGGATACAAGTCTTCTTCTATAGAGAGATGTGGAATGTGGTGGGCAAGGAAGTGATGGATGTCATTAGAGAGTTTGAGAAGGGAAATGCTGGTTTTGAAAAGATCAACAAGTCATATCTCTTTTTACTGCCTAAGTCAGTGGGAGCAGAGAAGTTCTCAGACTTTAGACCGATCTCACTTTCAAATTCCATCTACCTTGTTGTTAGCAAGATTCTAGCTAACCGACTGAGAACTGTTCTGCAAAGCCTAATTCATCCAGTGCAATATGCATTTCTGCCCAGTAGATCACTCCAAGAATCCTTCATTTTGGCTTAGGAAATGGTGAGTGGATGGCACAGTAGGAAGTGCAAGGCATTCATGTGGAAAGTTGATTTTCAGAAGGCATATGATTCGATCTCTTGGCGGTATCTCTGGGAGGTATTTAAAAGGAGAGGATTTCCTCCTTTATGGATCCAATCGATGAAACGTTGTATCACAACTACCTCCTTTCCTCCACTGATCAATGGGAAGCCATGTGGTGTTTGGATTCAACCTCAGCGTGGGGTTAGACAAGGATGTCCTTTAGCTCCCCTGATCTTTAACCTTGCGGTGGATGGGCTTGCAAGGTATGCATGAAGATTGGCAGAGGTGGGTATAATCAGAGGGTATTAACTATCCAACAGGAGAAATTTGGCCCCCATTTTGCAATATGCAGATGACACGGTCTTCTTTGTGGAAGGGACCAAGCCTATTGCACATGCTCTGGGGCTATTGGTAAAGATCTTTGGGGATATTTCAGGCCTGAAATTGAACAAGGAAAAATCTACCTTGATATGTTTTGGCATGAATGAGTGGGAGCAGATGGAGGTGGAGAATACATTGGGATCACCTCGAGCTAAACTACCAATGAGGTACCTAGGACTACCACTGAGGGCTGCAAAGCTGAAGAAAACTGATTGGAATATCTTGTTTGATAAGGTTTCTGGCAAGTTGAAAGGATGGAGTAGTAAATTCTTGTCTAAGGGTGGGAGGTTAATCCTTCTTAACTTGGTCATAACATCCATCCTGGTCTTTTACTTTAGCATTTTCAAGGCCCCGAAGTCTATTTGGAAATGTTTGGATGTCATGAGGAAAAGATTCTTTTGGAAAGGAGCTGGCCATGAGGGTGGCTTTATGCAGGCCATCAGATGGAATAAGATCTGCAGGCCTAAGGAGACAGGTGGTATGGGGATTAAGGCGCTGAAGAAGTTCAATGAGGCCTTACTGATTAAATGGGCCATCAAGATTCTGGATTGCAAGGAGGATTTGGTGGCAGATTTAATGAGGGACAGTTATGGTGGGTCTAATAGTGCTCTGCAGAGGCTACAACCGGTGAAACCTTCCCCTTTTTGGCGGTCAGTTACCAGTGCAATCAGCAACAATTGGCATCTGCTGCAGCCTAGGCTCGGAGATGGCAGGGACTTTAGTCTGTGGAATGAGCAGTGGTCAGGTCAGGGGATTCTGAAAGAGGCGTATCCGAGGGCTTATGCTACTTTTGCAGATAAGGAGGCTAAAGTCAGCAGTTTGTGGTCTGCTGCAGAGGGATGTTGGAGGCTGGAAGGGCAGGAACATTGCAAATCTGGCACTCGATTATGGGAGGATAGGCAGAACCTGATGGCTGCACTACAGCAGGTGCGTCCTAAGTTGAATGTGGCTAATACTTATGGTTGGAATGGTGTATTTTCAGTGCAGCAGGCATATGAGGAGATCATCAGGTCTAACATTGAGATGGAAAGAGACCCAATTGATAGGAAAATAAGGTTATTGAAAATCCCCTTGAAGGTTCAAATCTTCTTGTGGCTTTGCAGATGGGAAGGCCTGATCACTAGTGATCTTAGACATAGAAGAATGGGGACTACTTGGAATGCTTGCCACCTCTGTGGTTTACATACTGACAGTACGTCACATATTTTTTCCTCTTGCCTGGTCACAGACAAGATTTGGAGGATGATTTGCCTAGAACCTCTTCCCACCTGGGATTCCCTTTGGCTGAGGTTCGTTACTCCTGGACGGCCGTATGGGGGTATGGATGCCATTTTGTGGTGTGTGTGGAGGGTGCGAAACGATAAATTTTTTCAGGAGAGACCGGTTAAATGTGAGAACATTGTAGACGAATACTGGCCCCTCATACACAGTTGGGGATCTTTTTTGTAATGTTTTACTTGATATGAAATATATTTCCCTCCGGATTACTGTCGTCTCACGATAGCATTCCTCATTGTTTCAAAAAAAAAAAAAATATTCCATTGAATATAGGTCACCACCATTCTTTGAACAACTCGAGACGACATCTATTAGGAAGGGACCCTAGAACCTCAATATCTTGACTCCCCTATATTGAACCCAAACGCACCCAACCTTTAACCGTACCATTTGGTTCAAGTGAACCAGGTCCAGAATAGGGTGTTGGCTAACTTGAGGCACACTATACAATTTTTAGAAGCTCAGCCAATACCATGCACTGAAGCATTGGAGCTCATGATCAAAATGATTAATGAACTAAATAGCTCTTTATTGGATTTGCTCCAAGCTGTTAGGGATAGGGGCTTAGGTGAGTTTCTACTTGGGAAATTGTCAAGATTGAGGAGGAAATTCTTGGTTGCCCTAGTCCAATCTTGGGTTGATTCTCAAGATGAACCCCCTTCGAGAGAGCCAATATCTAAACCTACTTAGGCGACTGTCGAGGGGGATACAGTTTCTTAGACCTGAGACGACCAAGTCGGTCTAGAGCAACCCATTGAGGATGAACTGATTACTTCACCTGAGATCCCTGAGCTAGGGAGTGAGGAAAAAAATGTCTTTCGAAACAGGAAATGACATATGATTTTGAGACATATATAAATGAGGATCAACAATTCTTTGATTGTGAAGGTGAGGAATCTTTAGGTCAAGTCTCACTTGAGCTTAAGGAAGATGATTTTAGTAAGACAAACAAGCTCGAGGAACATGACGAACCATTTGATAGCCCGCTCATTGAAGATTTTGATTCGGCTGGGGCTAACTTGGAGAATTCGAATCTTCATTTACTAGAAGATTCAATCAGTAGCCCCATCCCTCAACCACACCCCGAAGGGATTAATTTTGATTTGGAAATCATTATGCCCAAGTCAATCCTGATTCAGTCGCAATTATTGGTCTTAGGCATTTTAGATGGGGTATACAATGATATAAAGGTTTTGGAGCCTGAACACTTGATGTTGGAGGATAGGAAGTTGGAAGTTAAGATTTGGGAAGTTAACTCTAGAGAAAACATGAATATGGTTCTAAGGGTTCCTATTCCCCTCAAACTGCATACTATTTATCAGGATCCTTATGATGTCTTTGATGTGCAACCCAAGCATAGAATAATTGATTATATTTTTGAGCCAAATTCCACATGGACAAATAGGCATAGTGATTTAGACTTACCCATTGTCCAACACTTTAGTCTTGAGTTGTACACCACCAAATTGCAAGCCTAGCCCCGCAAGCACAATAATCTTCAATTCTGGGAGATTTTCATCCAGAACCTTAGAACTACTCGACCCTAGGGCATGGGTCTACATCACAATCTGATCCACATCTGTGGACATCTTTTTGCATATTCCAAAATCAATCTTCTTATTCTAATTTTGACCTTCACTTCTGAACTTTTAATTTCTTTACTTGTGAACCGTGCCTAGCTGAAGGCAATAAATTTAGCACATGTGTATATTCCACGTTCTCTGCGGTGTTGATCAAATTTTCACAAAATTCAGGTAATATTTTGTTTACTCCACCCTTTTCATTTCTTTATTTTTACAATGAGGACATTGCATCATTTAGGCATACGGGGGTTAATAATTAATTCCTGAAATCATTTTGTTAACTCCATAGAATTTCTTTTATTTTCTTGAGAAAAAAATGAAAATTCAAAAAGAAAGAAATAAGGAGAAGAGAACTTAGGCATTTGGAAGTCATTAACATTAGGAAATGATACGATATGACCTAAATACTTAGACTTTTCAAGTCTTCGGGTTTAATCAGCTTAGGTGTCCACTCGAATGTGGAGTTAGTCCCGAGTCCTCGCCAAGTAATTTTACTTTAATTTGGTGAACAAATTAGGAAGATAAGTACACGACTTATCAACCCACCCTCTGATTTGAGAGGATTTTAAGTCTAAGCATCTGCACACTGTTTGCACTGACTCACAATGATTTTTATGGAAATTGGGTAGCTAATGAACCGTCTAGGGTGATATGGCTAGCAAGTTGTCGATGGTAACAGCTCATCGGTCGGCTATCCAGAGCCCAGCCACATGACCGTTCTCTTTCTATTGCCTTTAAGCAAATCTTAGATCAAGGAAGCCATCTACTTTAAAAAAATAGAGAAAAAAATAAATAAAGGCACACTTCACCGCACGAGTATGGCTGGTAAGTGGTCGGTGGTAACAACTCATTGGCCGGTTGTCCAGAGCCCAGCTCACAAAAATGCATAAATAATTCCTAAACACTTAGGAAGAAGCGGAGAAGTAGAATAAACTAGGAAGATATACACCGAGTTCACCCTTTTATTGAACCCATAAAAAAAAAAGAAAATTAAGGATATATACATTAGATTCACCCTTGTGTTGACCACATAAAAAAAGTAGGGAGAAAGCTACCATCGAAAAGATAAACCTCTAGGCAGAAATCTTTAAGGTCACCTAGGGTCGTAGAAACCTGAAGTTTGTCTTAATGGCCATTTAGTGAGTCTATCACCCTTTCAAAAGATGCTTAGTACTTAGAGTCCTTTTCAAGTCTTGGGCGGGTTGGGTAGCCGTAAAAAAAGTTATCCTGAAACTCTCAAATTCCAAAAGTCCAAAAATATTAGAAAAGAAGAAAGGAAAAAAATGTATCTTCTGTTTTCAAATAAGGCGAGGACTTAGGCAGTTTGTATTCTGGCAGACACCTAAGTACTGTTGAGTCTTCATAGTTTAGGACCTTAGTTGAAATTTCTATTGTTAATAAACTTAGGCCTAAGCAATTGAGTCCTAATTATGTTTTTATACATAGAATGTAGTTTAATTTTGCTAAGAACTAGCAAAAGAGAGGTGTGGGGGTATGATGTATGTTTAACACGTGAAATCGATGTTTAAGATGCATACGTTGTAGTACAGACCAAAATCGCTTATCAACAAATACAATTTATAGCTCGAAAGAAATCCGAGGTCGAACGCAGGGAGCAAGTACTGCAATAAATCTCAAAATTGCAATTCTATCACAAGATATCAATATATGATGAAATTTCTAAACTCAAATGATATGTATATATGAATAAATGTTGATAGTGCAAAAAGATTAGGGTAAAATGGTGATTTCAATCACCAATTACCTTAATTACAATAATATCAAATATCTCAACAGTATCAACCAAGTTTAATCCATGTAGGATAAGTGCACATGCACTGAGAACCAGCACACAGAGGCAAGGCCTCTCCCTTTCTCAAGCCTTAGGGACAGGCACAGCAGAGCTCAAAACCAACACAAGCATAGGAAAAGGCCTCCCTCAAAATTTTGCTAAGTGTCGTGATTTAGCGAGTGAGGTAAAGCCCCCCTCCCCTCTCTCTCTTCTTCTTCCTTTCCCTTTCTTTCTCTTCTCTCAAACCTGTGGCTAACCAGATCTATGCTCGGACAATCAGGCGGGTATTCGAGTCAAGAACAGGGTCCAGGTCACCGACATGAAATAATGACCGAGGATTGCGAGGCCCATGTTGAGGGACTTGACCCCTCATGTACTAGGTAAGGGGTCGTGGGAAGAAAATCAATTTATCCCACGTTATGAGCTTGTCAGGCACCGAGGTGGGACTAAAGTCCCTGCAGTTCTTCGTATGAAGCTGCTGCTAATGAATCTTCTGATTGCGGTCGAAGGAGAGGTAGACTCCTTCAATTGGAGACCTAGGCACGTGCCTGGAACATAGCCACAGCACCTGGAGGAGTTGGCTATGAAGAACACGGCTAGAACACGGCGATCGAGGTCAAGGTGCTTTAGCCGTGTTCTTCCTCGACCTCGACCGTTGTGTTCTAGCCATGTTCTTCATAGCCAACTCCTCCAGGTGCTGCGGCTTTGTTCCAGGCATGTGCCCAGGTCCCCAATTGAAGGAGTCTACCTCTCCTTCGACCGCAATTAGAAGATTCATCAATAGCAGCTTCACGCAAAGAATTGCAGGGACTTTAGTCCCACCTCGGTGCCTGACAAGCATATAACGTGGGATAAATTGATTTTCTTCCCACATCCCCTCGCCCAGTACACGAGGGGTCGGGTCCCTCATCATGAGCCTCACACTCCTTGGCCACTATTTCACGTCGGTGACCCTAGACCCTGTTCTTGACCCAAATACCCACCTGATTGTCCGAGCATAGATCAGGTTAGCCTTGGGTTTAGAAGAAGAGAAAGAAAGGTAAAGGACGAAGAAGAGAGAGAGGGGAGGGGTTTTGCCTCACTCGCTAAATCTCGACACTTAGCGAAATTTTGAGGGAGGCCTTTGCCTCTGCTTTTGTTGGTTCTGAGCTCTACTGTGCCTCTCCCTAAGGCTTGAGAAAGAGAGAGGCCTTGCCTCTGTGTGCTGGTTCTTAGTGCACTGTGCACTTATCCTACGTGGATTAAACTTGGTTGATATTGTTGAGATATTTGATATTATTGTAATTAAGGTAATTGGTGATTCAAATCACCATTTTACTCTAATCTTTTTGCACTATCAACATTTGTTCTCATATACATATCATTTGAGCTTAGAAATTCCTTCATATATTGATATCTTGTGATAGAATTGCAATTTTGAGATTTATTGTTACACTTGCTCTCTGTGTTCGACCTTGGATTTCTTTTGAGCTATAAATTGTATTTATTGATGAGCGATTTTAGTTTGTACTACAACGTATCCGTCTTTAACACCGATTTTGCATGTTAGACATTTTGGAGCTGTTGTTAGGAGAGGCGCTCCAACAAATGCTAGCAGGGAAAGAGCACAAGCACCAGTAGGCTTTAGTGACATTTAGGGCATTAGTTGGCACGAATCTTCAGTGACGCATTTGATGTCGCTATAACCCTCTACATGAATTTCTTCCTCTTCCTTCCACTATAAAAGAACCTACCCCCCTCCATTCTTCAACATCTCTTCCTTTCTTCTCCTCTCCACCTCCAAGGCTCTAGAGAGAGCTTGTCCCAAGCCCAGGATGCTCCTCTAGAGTAGAATCAAATATTTTCTTGCCTCTCATCCCCATTCATTGAGCATCCCACAGCCGTCCTCTCACCTCCTTCGGGAAGAACCTCGACGTGACGATGTCCTGCCCCATCCTCCTTCCTTCGCCGCTCTTCTCCGTCGTCCCGCTCCTCACCACCTTCATCCGAGCACAGTCAGAGTGAGCCATCCACCAAGAGATCGTCAAGGGGGATTCTTCTCACCTATTTCTATCTTTTTGCTTTTGTAGTGTACCCACCTTCATAGTTGTAGAAACATTTATTCATAAATATATGATTGTTCCTCTTTCTCTCTCTGCATTATTTTTGCAAGTAGATAAAGTTTTCATCGACCTAATCTCTTGCTTGATAAAAATACCAAAAAATAAGAAAAGATAAAAACAAATAAAAGCGAAACATGGATTTCTCAAAAATAAACATTCACCTCTCCATGTTCGACCTGGGACTCCTGTTGAGTTTTAGTTATAAATATTATCTGATCGATAGATTTTCTTGTGAATCGAACTACGATGACTAATTTCCAAACTCAAACCTTTTCGCGACGAATCTCCACCGCATCAACTCACAAGCAAAGAAAGGAATGGGTTTGCTTTTGTGATTTCCAGAAGGCATTTGTTCATCTTTTAATCCCTTTCCTGCAATAAGATAGTCCATGCGCATCACTACCCTAGGATTTTTTTTTTCTTTAGTCAAGCATGCTATTTTCGTAGGATTTGGGCAACCTTAATCGGATTAATAGGTGTTGAATGTCTTCCATAGAAACCCCATATGGGGGACAAGCAACACGACCATCTGTCCACCATTTTTATCTATATGACTTGGTGACCAGTTGCTTCCTTTTAAACAACCACAGGAATAATTTGACTTTTAAGGGAGTTTTGATCCTCCACAATATCTTTGAATCACTGTCAATTGTAGACCATTGCACCTCATTTGCTTCATGTAATTTGTAAGTATTTCTGACACTAAATTTTCCATGTTTCCAAACAGACCTTGAGGAAGTCTAATGTCCCAAACCTTGAGATCCCTATCCTACACCTCCTTCATACAAAAGCATCTTTATTTTGAAATCAATTTAGTTATGTCAAATCAACAAAAAAACTCTTATAATGTTGCGATGTTACAGCATGGTTTTATGTTTATAGCTTGGAGTGTGGTTGAGATCGAAGGAGCATCAAGTGGTTGCCAATCTCTAGGTTATGGCAAAAGTTGGTGGAGAGAGTGGGGTTTTGAGATAGGAAACAAATGGGTGGAAATTTTTGGTAAGCTTGGGAGCAAAAAAGAAAAATAACTGAATGGATGGTCAGTTGACACTCCATAGTTGTAAAGATCCTTCCATCAATTCACAAAATATTCCTTATCTATTCACTTATTGTTACATATTCTTGTCTCCATCTAATCAAACATCCCTATCTAATCAGGCATCTTGTTCTTTTGTTGAAGCTTATTAAGAAGATTTAGCACACTTGTTCCTTAGATGCAATTTTGCAAGAGAGGCATGGCTGTAGCTTCAGTCACTACCTTTGAAACTAGGCTTTTATGAGATTTTGGAAGTACATTAACAGTGGATCTCAAAATGATTTGAATTTGTGAGTTAAGTTTTGAGTTGGTTTCTTGACTCTTTGGATTGAAAGAAATAGGGTGGTGTTTGGGGGCACCACAGTGCATGTGGATAATGTTGTGAGGGGGGATTTCTCATTAGGTAGTTTGCAATGAAATTTGATGCAATTCCTACTTTTTTAGGAAATAAAGCAGATGGCTATCGATATCCAATAGCCATTAGTTTCCTTTGTAAATAAAAAACAAGCTAATTTTGTATTAGTTGGGTTGTAACTTGTGAATGCATCCAACATAAATCAAGTAACCACATATTAAGTTAATCTACTAGAACTACATATCAGAAACTACTAGTTAAAATCCAATGAAAAAGATGATTGTATTTTACAACTCAAGAAGTGAACAAAATCTTCTCACCTTCAACTCCAACATTTAAAATACAACCCAGGAAGTAAACAAAATCTTCCCATCTTCAACTCCAACATTTACGAATTATTCACCAGAAATGCATGTAATTAATGATTGTTTTCTCTAGGAAGAATAAGACATGCAATTTAATTTAGGTGTGGAAGGCATCTACCAAACAATTGGATCATTTAAGTGGTTCAATCGCTGGTATTTTAAACACAGATACTATTGAAACTTTTACAATGCTGATTAATTTCATTAGTGTAAACCCTAAACCTAGATATTATTGGATCCTTGTATCCCACTAATTTCTGTTTTACCCTCCATGGTATCTATCTAGATTTTTTAATAAATATGAATCAGTTCCTAGGTCAAGAGCTGAGGGGTGGCTTAATATTCTCATGCTATGATTACTCATGCATGTCACTATCTTGAAGACATTCCTAATCTAAATATTTTTACTTAACTTGGTTAAAAGAATGTCTAGTGACAATTGATCAGAGACCATTCCTCCCAAAACCATTCTCTCTATGAATTTAACCAAAACATCTACAACATTACAATTGCATGGTACAACAAACAACGCATAATATGTTACAACATCACGTGTCAAACCTTCATTAACCATGTTCTCATAGGGAAAGTGTTCAAGATTTTTTAAAGTTATCTTGAGGGAATTCTAATGCCAGGAAAGTATCTAAGATTTTTCCTCATTATAGCTATAAATGTGAATGAGGCTGGCTTTAATTAGATGCGGTGCATATTTTGTATATGTAAGAATATCCTATCATGTTGCGAGGGCTAAAAGAGGAAGATGGAAATTTTTGTCACCATTACAAAAGCAAAAAATAAAAAGAAATCTGACATTTTAGTTCACAATTTTGATCTCCTCCTTGAATTTCAATTCACATTTCAGTTAATAGTTAACTGACCCATGATCCTTACTCCCAAAATTGAGTTCCATTACTAGCTAGGGTCCATCCATTCTTTCAGACATGGAAAATGGGCAACAGATTGACATGGAGGAGACAAAACATGCATGGATGTAAACTACTCAATAACTTGGTTTCTAGATGCAGTTAAACTAATTGAATGTTGCCAACCATATTTAAAAAATCCCAATTACAAACTCTCATGCATCAAATAACACTTGTACTTGATGGTAATAAGGAAGGAAAAACCAAATACTTTGCGAATCTCAAGAGGCATCGAGAACAACACAAGACACAACTGAAAAGCATAATCATCTCAAATCACAATTGGTATACCAACAAACCACACTTCATCTTCAATGCAGATTATCATAAATACAATATCTGCAATTTATAATCTCTTTAAAAAAGTACTTGCAAATGATGCTTTCAACAATATTAATAGTTTTCACTAGTCCAAATAAAGTACCTATCATAACTAGTTTTTGACAGTATCTTAATTATTTTCCATCTGAACTGATTAAAACATGTAAACTATATCTAAGCAATCCCAATTACTAACTAACATGCTTCAAATAACAACTTATACTTGACAATAATAACCAAGGAAAAAATGAATACATTGCAAATATCAATAGGCAAGCAAGACCAACACAAGGTACAACTGGAAAGCTGAAATCATCTCAAACCACAACTGGAATGTCTACAACCACTCTTTTGCTTTCAATTGTTACCCATATCACATATGAAAATTTCCATGTTTATCTTGAATGCCATTGTCCTACTAATCAATTATGTGGATAGGATGCCCTCTCCATTATGATCACCCATTTGTTTTAAGCAAACAAGAAATATATCACATCAAAAGCATTTCTCTCATGATAAGGGTAGATTTTCCCTTACTAACTGATCTTCAAATTGCATTAACAAATATCCATCAGAACTATAACATTATATAGTCCATTTTATACAAATCCCGTGACAATGTAAATCTTGTTGAAGAGCTAGCTAAGCATAAGGATGAAAATAAAATATATCAAGGTGCAACTGCCATTGAACAAATAAGCTCTATTATGAAGGACATGACACCTCTAAATGATTGCTATAATAGCCCTATTTACTAGTAGGACTTCTATATGTGGCCAACCTTTTATCTTGATCTTTAGAAGGTGCACAAGAGTTAATGGAATACCTGTAAGAACCAATTCTATCCTGCTGCCCGTGAATATGCCTACCCTGTTGATCAGAGACGTCAATACATACCCTTTAGAATGATAACTCCAGGCTATCCATATGATTATCAGTTTCAAGAATTTTCATATTTCATAGTTATGGATTTTTGCCATGTAGATATGCCAAATACTTTTACCAACTCATTCAGTCCAAATCTTATTCCATTTGAGATAGAAAATAGTTGCCAAGGTGAACTACTCAAATAGATAAGTGAGACGAATAGTCACCACACTTGAGAAAACAAATAGATATGTAAGGCAAATACAATATTCAAAGTTATAATGAGATGGTTAGTATCATGGTTTGCTACTTTATAAGTGGTTTTAGGTTTACATCTCACCTTTAACACATTAGCACTGAAAGAACATGGACTCTATTTTGCCTCTATTTTTTAATTTCTCCAAGTTCCGCTAAACTTAGCCAGAAAACACATACTTGAGCAGAAAAAATATTACTTTGAACTCCTAAGTTTAAACCAAACCTAGCACATACTTCACATTTGTCATTTATCATGCAAGAAATAGATGGTCACATATAAAACACACATCCCACATTTTTTATTGGACCAAATTTCCATTTTACCACTTCTTGCTTTCGAAATTACATAATCTACTCAAAATGCTTAAAGGGAAAAAGCTACATTGAAATCTGGAGCATTAAGCCCAATTAGTGATATTGGTCCATGGAAAACTATCATATAACAGACCACAAATCCAGACCGGCAAGACACAGGTTTGGAACTTGCGTAAGACGACAAGTGGGCTTGTGAGGTTAATGAGAGTGTGCAGTCAACTGTGTTTGGTGACGATTGAGCTTGTGAGGATGAATGGGCTTGGGGGAGGGGTTGAGGTTGGCAATGAGTATGGGGATCAAGGTAGGCACTCAAGGGTTTTGGGCGACAAAGGTCGTGGGGGAAGAGAATGGTGGCAGAGGTTGTGATTGGGGGAGTTGGATGGGTTGAGGGTGGTGAGGTCGATGGTGAAGGGGATTAGGGAAGGGAGGGAGTAGGAAGAGGAACTAGTGGTTGCGGGCCTTAAGAGTGTAATAGGATTCGCATGGGGGTTTCAAGGAGTTTCCAGAGACCGTCGGGTGGTCACAAGCGAGCACAAGGGGAATTAGAGGCGAAAGGGGTGGTGGAGATATGGCGATGGCATGATTGACAGGAGATTTCGCGATGGGAAGATGACGGTAGAGATTGTGGGATGGCGGGAATCGAGGGGAGATTTGCAAGGGTTTGGAGCGTGATGGAGGGGGCGGCAGAGCGTGATGGGGGGGGGGGGGGGGGTGGCGAAGTGTGGGTTCTTCTTCTAGAGGTGCGAGGGGATTAAAGGGGAGAGGTGAGAGAGGATTAAGGCAATGGGTCAGGTGGCATGTGCAGGGTTTTGGAGGTAAATTTTTGGAGGGATTAAGGGGGAGAGGTGCGAGGGAATGGGATTTTGTGGGGGCTTCAAGGTGGAAAATTTGATTTTCTTCGACGGCGAGGCGAATTTTTGTGTATGTAGGGTTTTTGTAGAGGCACGACGGATTTTGTCGAAGGTAGGGATAGAATTTTATGATAAAGTTTTAACATTTTGTGGAGTAGAGAGAAGAAATTATGAGAAATTTTTGAATAATGTGCTTAAAAAAAGTTACTATAATTTTTTTATGATTTTTGAAGTTATATTTTAAATTATATCTTGGTGCATTAATTGACAATAACTTTTTCTGTTAATATATATCATGAAGATGATTAACACATGCCTTCCTAAATTGTAATAATATTGATATTTATATTCACCAATGTAGTGGCAAATAAATGAATGTCCTTAACTCATAAAAATACCAATGAATAAAATTTGTCACTAAAAGTATTTGTCAATTAGCATTTTTACATAGCGGCAAATGATATAGCTATGTCGCTAATGCATGACTTTACAGACATTAAAAATTGACACTAAAAAATTATGTTAGCTAACATTTTTTTTAGCGACGAATTATTTGGACATGTCGCTAAAGGGCACTATTAGCAACATATACTTTATTCATTTAAAGGTGAAATATCGCTAAATCTATATTTTGTTGTAGTAGGTCAACGAATCTTTAGGTAATTTTTGCAGGCCTTAGAAACCTTCACTGTAGACCCAAGGCTGGGGCTGGTTAGGTCTGAATCTTGGCTGGTGCTTGAGTACCTCTAGGCCTATTGTTTGTATTCAAATCTGATTTCCATAGAAGTGGCACAAATAGGCATCCTAACACAAAACTCAAGTCTAGAATTCTGGTTCTTTCCATAGGATTTTGCCAGAGATTAGGAAAAGATAGACATGGGGGTATGATGGTAACACCATCATTCGTCATAACTAACTTTAATTAATCAAAATCATATGTTAAATGCTCCTAGATGATCATCTAAGGATTGTAAATCCGTACTGAATTGATTTGAGAAGACAAGAAAATAAGGTTAATTTTGTTGTTTTACCATCTCATCACAAATGCAGACTAACCAAGGGGTTGATCAAGGGATAATTAAAGGTCAAATGAACTTAAAAAATCAAGAAGTGAACCCAGAATATTGAATCAGGGTTTCATACATTTCGTAGATTAAAATAGTATTGAAAACCCTAATCATCAGCCACACTCAAAGTAAAAGACTTTTGGTTGAGATAAATTCAATATAAACCACCTAAAAATCATTGAAAAGAATTCTAAGAGGTTTGACATCATTGTCATGACCATTTGAATCCATTTTGACCAAAAATAAAGTTTCAGATGAGAATTTGTCATGACTTGGGCTTCTATGTAATTTACTTAATCAAATGTAGCCAAAACCAAAATCTAAGTTCACCATTAGATTCCTTCATTCTAAATTAGGTTAACACTAAAATTTGGATCCTATTAGAATCCATCTTGACCTAGTTTTCATTTCCGCCCTTAACATCTCTATTTCTCACATATAAACCCCTAGGTTTCAGGTTTCATTACATATACGCCCCTAACTTCCTCATATTGTTCACAAAGAAGTTCCTACCACCTAATTTCAATGATTTTCCTAAAACATGAAGTCAAACCCAACCACGGTCACATTGATCGAGGATTACTCGTTTGATTGCTAATAAAATCCCTCCAAACTTGGAGGGATTAACCTTGGGAGGATTCTCTTCCAAATGGATGAGATCCCGTTGATGTGCTAGAAATTCATCATGGAAAGGATTGGATTTTGGAAAACCTGTTGTCGTAGTTCAATTTGCGAGAAAATTTGTCGATCAGATAAAATTTATAACCGAAACTCGAAAAGTGAGTCCTAGGTCGAACACGGGGAGGCGAACATTTGGTTTGAAAATTCTACATTTTGCTTTTTATTTGTTTTTGTCGTTTTTGTCTTTTGCTTTTTTTTTGTATTTTAATAGGGCAAGAGATCAGGTTGATGAATTCTAGCTAATCTACTTGCAAAATAAAAAGAGAGAGAGAGACACAATCATGTATTTTTATAATCAAATGTTTATTACAACTAGGAAAGCAGGAAAACTTTACTAGAAAAGCAAAAATAAAGATATAGGTGAGAGTATCCCCCTCGACAGTTGCTCGGAGGATGACTCGCTCTGACGTCGCCTGGAGGAAGATGGTGAGGAGTGGGATGAACGAAGATGGAGCCGAAGGATGGAGGGTGGGGCAAGACCGCATTGTGGCGAGGATCTTCTTCCAGAAGGAAGGCGACAGGACGGCTGCGGGATGCTCCACGAATGGGAATGAGGGGAGGAAAAAATATTTGATTCTACTCTAGAGGAACATCCTAGGCTCGGGACAAACTCTCTCTAGAGTCTTAGAGGTGGTAAGAGGAAGAAAGGAAGAGATGCTGAAGAATGGAGGTGTAGGGATTCTTTTATAGTAGAGGGAAGAGGAAGAAATTTGTGTAGAGGACTGCAGTGACAACAGCAAGCATCGCTGAAGATCCGCCCAACTGTCGCTGAAGATTCGTGCCAACCCTCGCCCCTGCTGGCGTGCGCATCACACGCCCATGCCTTGTGCTCCTTGTCGTGCACGAGTGTGCTGGCATTCACTGCACGTGGTTGTGCATGCTTGTGCGCGCATGTGACTGTGAGTGCGCATGGCCGGTGTCCCTCCAATCCTCAGTTTAGGGGTGCTGCGGGGATTTGAACCTGCACCCCTCCCTTGGAGGCCAACGTCCCAACCATTGCGCCAAACTGTCCAAATGGTCGAGAGGATGTCTTAGGGTGTATGGTGGAGGGCTCTCAGCCATTGGATCAAGATCCAACGGCTAGGAATGAAGATCACAGATGAGGTGTGATGTGGGCGGGCGCTGCTCGCCAATGTTGGGTGGCCAAGGTGGTGCCATCTTGGCCATCCATCTTCTTTCTGTTGCAGAGGGTGCCACGGGCTCGGATCAAGATGACTCCCATGTTGTCAGATTACAATCGTCGCTTCAGAATCATCTGTACAATCAGATTTTTATCTGAATCCCGTAAAGATGTCACATTGCCCCTTGGCCATTGATCTTCCTCAGATCACATAAGGTCATACGGGATTCCAATTAGGATGATCTCGGAGGCATTGGACTCCGATCATCATCCTGATCAAATCCATACATTCGGATAGTCAATTCGATGCCCTGAAATAAATCTCCTTTCCTCCTGGCCATAAAAGGGATGTAATTAACCTAAAATATACACTACTTTAAATGCAGGATGATGCATGCTATGCACTATTTATAACTTGAAATGTAAATCTAAGCCTATGAGCATGCATGAATAGGCATTTTATCCTCAAAAATTGTGTCTATATCATACCTCCATGCCTATCTTTTGCTAGTCCCTAGCAAAATTAAACTACATGGTATGTATAAAAATAAAATTAGGACTTAATTGCTTAGGCCTAAGTCGTTTATTAATAATAGAAAATGTCAACTAAGGTCCTAAACTACGAAAACTCAACAGTACCTAGGTGTCTACCAGAATGTAGATCGCCTAAGTCCTCGCCTTATTTGAAAAGGGAAGATACATTTTTTTTTTCTTCTTTTCCAATTTTTTTGGACTTTTGGAGTTTGAGAGCTTCGAAATAACTTTTTACAGCAACCTGACCTGCCCAAGACTCGAAAGGAACTCTAAGTGCTAAGCATCTTGTGAGAGGGCGATAGACTCACTAAGCGGCCGTTAAAACAGACTTCAGGTTTCTATGACCCTAGGTGACCTTAAGAGTTTCTGCTTAAATGTTTATCTTTTCGATCGATAGCTCTCTTCCTACTTTTTTTTTAATTTTTTATGGGGTCAACACAAGGGTGAACGCAATGTATATCTCCCCAATTTATTCTATTTCCCCGCTTCTTCCCTAAGTGTTTTGGGAATTTGTGCATTGTTGTGAGTTGGGCTGTGAACAACCGGCTAATGGACTGTTACCCACGGCAACTTGCTAGCCATACTTGTGTGGTGAAATATGGTTTTATTTATTTTCTCCTTTTTCTATTTTTTCTTTTTCTATTTTTTTTATTTTTTCTCTTATTTTTTAATATCATTTTTTTCTTATGTAGGTGGCTTCAAAGATTTAAGATTTACCTAAAAGCAGTAGAATGAGTATAGTCAAGTAGCTAGGCTCTGGACAATCGACCAATGAGTTGTTACCTATGACAACTTGCTAGCTATACTATCCTATAAAAGTTCATTAACTACCTAATTTTCGAAGAAACAATCGAAAAGTGAGTCAGTGCAAATAGTGTGTAGATGCTTAGGCTTAAAGTCCCCTCAAATCAGAGGGCGGGTTGATAAGTCGTGTACTTATCACCCCAATTTATTTACCAAATTAAAATAAAATTGACTTGGCGAGAACTCGAGACCAAGTCGACATTCAAGTGGACACTTGGGCTGATTAAGCCCGAAGACCTGAAGAGTCTAAGTACTTAGGTCCTATCATATCATTTCCTAAAGTTAATAACTTTCAAAATGCCTAAGTTCTCTTCTCCTAATTTCTTTCTTTTTTTATTTTTTATTTATTTTTTTTTTTTGAGAGAATAAAAATAAAAGAATTTCCATGGAGTTAACAAAATGATTTCAGAAATTAGCATCCACCCCCATGCCTAAATGATGAAATGTTCTCATTGTAAAAACAAAAACATGAAAAAGGCGGAGTAAACAGAATATCACCTGAATTTCGTGAAAATCTGGTCAGCTCCGCAGAGAGAAAAGAGTATACACACGCGCTATGTTTAATGCCTTCAGCTAGGCATAATATACATACAAAGAAGAATTTGAAAATTCACAAGTGCAGGTCATAATCAAAATAAAAATATTGATCCTCAAACCTGCTAACAGAAGATGTCCACAGACGTGGATCATATTATGGTGCAGACCCATGCCCCAGGGTTGAGTAGTTCTCAAGTTTTAATGAAAGTCACCCAGAATCGAAGATTATTATGCTTGCGAGGCTGGGCTTGCAATTTGGTGGTATGCTACTCAAGACTAAAGTGGCGGACAATGGGTAGATCTGATTCACTCAACTCGGGTGTCCACTTAAAGTTCAGCTTAGGAAGATAGTCAATTATTCCGAGCTTGGGTTGCACATGAAAGATATCGTAAGGGTCCTGGTAAAAAGTAAGTGGTTTTAGGTCAATAGGTACCCTTAGATCCAAAATCGTAGTTTCCTCATAAATAGCTTCCCAAATTTTTATTTCCATCTTCCCATCCCCCAAAATCAAAGTTTCTAGGATCACCAGATAGCTGTACACCCCATCCAAAATACCCAAGTAAAACAATTGTGGCTGAATCAGGATTGACTTGGGCATAATGATTTCAAAACTCAGCTCTTCAGGGCGCGGATGAGAAATAGGGTCACTAATTGAATCATCAAGATTCAGATCCTCTAAGTTAACCCCAACCGAATCAAATTCCTCTATTATCAGGCTATCAAATGGTTCATCAAATTCCTCAGGCTCATTTGTCTCACTAAAATCATCTTCCATACACTCAAGTGAGACTTCACTAAGAGATTCTTCACCCTCGGAGTCAAAGAATTCTTAATTCGCATTTATATACGTCTCAAAATCATATGTCAATTCATGATCCAATGAGACATGTTTTTCTTTGTTCCCTGGCTCGGGGATCTCAGGTGAATCAATCGGTTCATCCTCAATTGGTTGCTCTAGCTTAACCTGGTCATCTCCAGTCTCAGAAAATGTATCCCCCTTGATAGGCGCCTGAGCAGGTTTAGACATTGACTCTCCTGAAGGGGGTTCATCTTGAGAATCATCCCAAGACTGGACTAAGGCAACCACGAATTTCATCCACAATCTCGACAATTTCCTTCCTGGTGAGGGTAGGTGTTATAATCGTCATATCCTTCCTGATTGTAGATCGGGTTGGTTTGGTTATTAAAGGGTGGAGATCTATAATCATTGTAGCTTTGGGAAGGATAGTAATCATAGTCTTATTGTCTAGGGCTAGGCCCTAGACACTGAGATCCGGATTCGTATCCCCAATCAAAGTTGCCCTGGCTAGGAGATGGGTAGTCATAAGTCAAGTTCGGAAAATTATAATCTTGGGGATAAGTGTTGGTAGGAGGGTAGGATGGGAAATGCGTGTAAGATGTGGAAGGATACTTGGTAGAATAGGATGGAAATCAGAAGAGTGAAAGGAGCCCTGCAATACAAGCAATCAATCTTGTCCTTAGGTGGGTTAGCCTAAAGACCCATAAACTCCCAGAACCCGTCTTGAGATTATAAACGATTTGGTCTACTTTTATGCAGTCAATCCAACCAGTTAGAGGGAGGGGCTAGGGAAAGGTTCTTCCTTTGGTTTGCATCTCTGGTTCCTAGTGTACCCTCCACCCCAGCCATGGTCGTTTGACGCTACTTTCCTAGCTAGACATTAGGTGGACTAGTAGAAGCAGATTAATCGAAAAAAAATCTCAATCTGAGCCCCAAAGAGCGAATCAATCCTTAAGGCCAACATCTACCTAGTTTAGTTAGGCTTAGGATGATCGTACTCTTGGAATGTGATGGGCCTTTTAGATGAGTTGTGCCCTTAATAATCAATTCAAATGTGTGTGCATGCATAACCAGGGTTTGCAAACAAGCTTATTTAATGATGTATCTTTTAGGGTTTAACTTTGTTTAGTAGCTTTTAGGGTTTAATCTTTAGGTTCATTCAATCAGGTTTAGTAGAGCACTCCAAGTTTTGAAATCACTGGTGATGATATATTCCTTTAGAAATCAAAAACTAATGTGGAGTGCCTGATTCAACCCTAAAGTTCAACCCTAAATGGCAAGCTACTTAATGGATCACTTTTATCTTAAGTGGTGTCGCCCAAACAGCTCAATCAATCAGCCTATTGCACCACTTGATTAAGGCACACAAAAAGTCTTTAACCTAATCAAATTTCTACTCACTTATGTGTGTATTGAGTTAAGGTGTACCGGATCCACAGGTCAGATTTCAGTTAAGTGGTAGAATCAAAGTGATTGTGTGCCTTAGGATGAGAGTTGTGGGTATTAAGTGTGTAGCTTTCAGTTAAATCCCACAAGAGAAGAATTTTCTTTTATTTTTTCATATATGCAGAAGGGTGAGATGAGGTGAAATGACAAACAAGACAAACAATTTCTGTCCTAGGGTCTGTGAAAACACCTAAGTAGATTAGGTCTTGATTATCAAGGTAGCGAAATGATCTAGTGGGTGGAGAGGTGGGGGAAAACTTACAAATGTCTCTACCAGCACTTTACTCCAATCTACTACCTTCGGCTCCTCGATCGGGTTCCTACAAGATAATAAATCGAAGAAGAAAGATAGGTTAGAAAATATGTAAGTAATGCGGGGAAACGCAAGAAAATCAAAGAACGTTGCCTCCTCGGCAACGATGCCAAAATGATGCATCGAAAATTCGTCATGGAAAGGATTAGATTTTGGAAACTCGTCATCGTAGTTCGATTCACGAGAAAATCTATCGATCAGATAAAATTTATAACCGAAACTCGAAAAGTGAGTCCTAAGTCTAACATGGGGAGGCGAACGTTTGGTTTGAAAAATCCACGTTTCGCTTTTTATTTATTTTTGTCATTTTTAACTTTTGTTATTTTTTTGGTATTTTAATAGGGCAAGAGATCAGGTCAATGAATTCTAGTTAATCTACTTGAAAAACAAAAAGAGAGAGATAGAGAGACACACAATCATGTATTTTTATAATCAAATGTTATTACAACTAGGAAAGTGGAAAAACTATACTACAAAAGCAAAAAGAAAGACTAGGTGAGAGAATCCCCGTCGACGGTTGCTCGGAGGACGACTCGCTTTGACGTCGCCTGGAGGAAGGTGGTGAGGAGCGGGACGAACGAGGACGGAGCTGAAGGACAGAGGGTGAGGCAGGATGGTGTCATGGCGAGGATCTTCTTCCCGAAGGGAGGTGAAAGGACGGTCGCAGGATGCTCCACGAATGGGGATGAGGGGAGGAAAAAATATTTGATTCTACTTTAGAGGAGCATCCCGAGCTTGGGACAAGCTCTCTTTAGTGTGTTGGAGGTGGTGAGAGGAAGAAAGGAAGAGATGCTGAAGAATGGAGGTGTAGGGGCCCTTTTATAGTGGAGGGAAGAGGAAGAAATTCGTGTAGAGGGCTGTAGTGACAGTTACAAGTGTCATTGAAGATCCGCCCAACTGTCATTGAAGATCCACACCAACCCTCGCCCCCGCTGGCACGTGCATCACGCGCCCGTGCCTTACGCTCCTTGTCGAGCGCACATGTGCTGGCATGCGCTGCACGCGGCTGTGCGTGCGCGTGGCTGTGTGTGAGTGCATGCTTGTGCGTGTGACTTGTGCGCCTCCAATCCTCAATTTGGGGGTGCTGCGGGGATTCGAACCCTTGCCTCTCCCTTGGAGGCCAACATCCCAACCATTACACCAAGCCATCCAAATGGTCGAGAAGACAGCTTAGGGCGCGTGTTGGAGGAGGGCTCTCAGCCGTTGGATCAAGATCCAACGGCTGGGAATGAAGGTCGCAGATGAGGTGTGATGTGGGCGGGCACTGTTGGTCAATGTTGGGTGGCCTAGATGGAGACGCGTGTTGGAGGAGGGCTCTCAGCCGTTGGATCAAGATCCAACGGCTGGGAATGAAGGTCGCAGATAAGGTGTGATGTGGGCGGGCGCTGCTAGCCGTTGTTGGGTGACCTAGATGGAGGCGAGTGTTGGAGGAGAGCTCTCAACCGTTGGATCAAGATCCAACGGCTGGGAATGAAGGTCGTAGATGAGGTGTGATGTGGGCGGGTGCTGCTGGCTGATGTTGGGTGGCCTAGATGGCACCACGTGGCTCTATCTAGGTTGTTCATCTTCTTTCTATTGTAGAGGGTGCTACAATGTTCGGATCGAGATGATTACCGCATTGTCGGATTACGATCGTCGCTCCGGATTCATTCGTATGGTCAGATTTTTCATCCAAAGCTAGTAAGATGTCGCATTGCCCCCATGGCCATTGATCTTCCTCGGATCGCATAAGGTGATATGGGATTCCGATTAGGACGATCTCAGAGGTGTTGGACTTCGATCATCATCCTAATCAAATCTGTACTTCGGATCGTCAATCCGAGGCCTTGAAATAAATCTCCTTCCCTCCTGGCCATAGAAAAGATGTAATTAACTTAAAATATACACTACTCTAAATGCAGGATGATGCACGCTATGCACTATTTATAACATGAAATGCAAATCTAAACCTATAACATACATAAATAGGCATTTAATCCTCAATAATTGTATCTACATCACCCATATCCTAAATCAAAGCAAGAGGCTCCAGCAAACTTAGGAAAATTTAGAATTCCTATTTTCCAAAATCGTGATTCATATGTGCGATTTCTTCTTAATTGAGCTCGAATTCGAGCTCCATATAAGCTCTACTATGTTCCTAAGTCAAGATTAGTCGATTCTATGCCGGAATTGCACTTCTTCCCTCCTCTCCGGCCATGAACTCCATCGGCTCTGGCGACCTACTCAACCTTTCTCTTCAAGGCATCCAACGACCAAATTGGATGTCCTACTACCTTCCTCATCCTCCTCTGATGCTGGCAAGCCAAAGCCACATCTCCTAGCCCCTTCATCGTCGCCACTTCTCATCATCGGAAACTTCATCGTCCTCGGCTCCGGCAAGGCATGCCACCAAGTATCCCTCCCCCTTTCATCCAATAGAGTAGCTTCTCTTACTCCTCCCCTCTCTAGAATAGGATTAGACTCCTAGGATTTAGTGTCGACTACGTATTCACCTCTCTTCCCTCTCATCTTCTTCGTCTCCAGCAATGCCTCCAACATGGTCGCATATATGCTACACTACACGAAGCTCAAATCCAACACCACCACAACCTTCACCATGACCCACAGATGAAAAACCCTAACAAAATTAGGACCATTGGCAGCTCCACTCCACCGACCACACCCATCTCTCACCAGCAACCCGCATAAGAAATTATTTACAATGCTAATGTAATTAATTTACTTAAGAACTCGCATAAGAGGCATTTTCTCATAAAATAATGTATATCACACCCCATGCCTATCTTTTTCTAGTCCTTAGCAAAACAAAATGAAATGCTATTTATAAAAATAGAGTTAGGAATCGATTGCCTAGACGTTAGTTGTTTGTCAATAATAGGAAATTTATACTTAGGATCTAAACTCTAAAGACTCAATAGTATCCAAGGTGATTGCCAAAATTCAAACCACTCAAGTCCTTACCCTTTTATTACATATAAATAAATTTTTTCTTTCTTTTTCTTCGTTTCTAATTTTTTGGACTTTTTGTCGTAGATTTCAAGATAGCTTTCTACAGCTATCCAACCCACCCAAGACTCGAGAGGGGGACAAAAGTACTAAGAATCTTATTGTACGAAGGTGGTTGATTCATTAAATGGGCAACCCAAACGAACCTTAAGCATCTATAAACCCTAGGTGACCCTAAGTGAAAGTATTTCTGCCTAGAGCTCTATCTCTTTGATCAGTACCTTTCTCCCTAATTTTATTTTTTGTGGGCTCAACACAAGGACGACCCTAGTATATATCTCTCCAAATTTATACTACTTCCCCACTTCTCCTAATTTTAGGGATTTATTCATGAACTTTTGTAAGCTGGGCTCTATACAATCAGTAGTGGGGGGTTACCCACGGCAACTTGTCAGCCATACCCATGCGGTGAAGTGTGGCTTATTATTTATTTTTTCTCCTTTGCTATATTTTTCACTTTTTTTCTTTTCTTTTTGGGTGCTTTCTTTTTTTTATTTCTTTTTCTAAGCAGGTGGCTTCCCTGATTGAAGATGTACCTAAAGGTAGTAGCCAAAGAGATTAGGTCAAGTGGTTGGACTCTGGACACTCGACTATGAGAGGTTACTTACAGCAATATGCCATCCATACCACCCTAGTATGTTTATTAGCTATCTAATTTCCGCTAAGGTTTCCCATAAAATGAGTCAGTGAGAATGGTGTGTAGATGCTTAGATTTTAAGACTCCTCAAATCAAAAGACAAACTGATAAGTCGTGTACTTATCATCCCAACTCATGTAACCACTTAGAGTACATCTAAATTGGCAAGGACTCGAGAAATAGGTCCACATTTTAGTGGACACCTGAGTAAATTATGCCCGTAGACCTGAAGAGTCTAAATGTTCAAATCCTACTGTTTTATTTCTTAAGGTTGAAAACTTCTAATGCCCAAATTTTTGTTTCCTAATCCTCTATTTTTTCTGGACTTTTTTTCAAAAAAAGAATTATAAAATAAATAGAAAATAAATGGAAAGATTCTAAGGAGCTGACAAAATAATTCAGAAATAACTATATCCACCCCTCATGCCCAGCTAATGTAATGTCCTCATTGTATAATCTAAGCATGAAAGAGTAGAGTAAATAATATAGCACTTGAATTTTGTGACGAATCCGGTCAGCTACGAGTAGGAACAAGCTATACAAAGTGTTAAGTTTAGTATCTTCAGCTAGGTACGATTTAGCCACAGAGTCATCTCAAGGTTAGTGTAACCTTGTCTGAGACAGGTTCAGGTAAAATATACTCAATATAAGGTTTGAGGCATTATTCGTTGACCTTAAGTGTTATCCGTCTTCAAGTTAGAAATTTCTATGGCTTCGTTTCGAAAAATCCTAGTAATAATGTGTAGGTCGTTCCACTTAGACTTAAGCTTGCCAAGAAAGAGATTATGTTAGGAATCGAAAAGCCAGACCTTCTAATTCATCTCAAAGCTTTTGCAGGATATCATTTAAACATGTAAAGCTTTGGTCCTTGCCTTATAGATTCTAACATTTTTCTAGGCATCATTTCTAAGCTCCTCCAACTCGAATAGTTGGAGTTTCCTGGTCTTCCTACTTGGTCTAAGTTTAGATTGCACTATTTGATAGCCCAAAATGCTTGGTGTTCAATCTCTACGGGTAAATGGCACGCCTTACTGAACATCAAATGATACGGGGACATGCCAATAGGCATCTTATATGCGGTTTAATAGACTTAAAGTGAATCAACTAACTTTTAGGTCTAGTCTTTCCAGATAGGCCTAATTATCTTCTAAAGAATGTTTTTGATCTCTATTGAAGCTATGGGTTACTACGCTATCGTATTTGATTTTTGAAAACCTGTTATTGTAGTTTGAAAGCGAAGAACTCATATTCAACAAATAAAATTTGTACCGGAATAGAAATCCCGGGTCAAACTCAGGGAGGCTACGTCAATCTATATTCATAATTATATATTTCTTTTAAGATTTTTGTTGAAAAGCGAAGCAACGTAATTATAATGAAGCAATATTAACAATCAAAATAAACGAGAGAGAGAGATAGAAAACATGCACTTAATATTTCAAAATGTTTATACAATAAAATCAGAGAAAAATTACACTAGAAAGCAAGAAATCTATTACACTAGAAAGCAGGAAAATTCTACTCTAGAAAGCTGAAAAGAGGAATGGGAGAGAGAAGTTATCCTCCTCGACGATCGCTTGGAGGATGAGCCGGTCGAGACAGCGCCTGGAAGACGAGAAACAGAGCAAGAAGGAGGTCGAAGCAGGAGGAATGGAAACAGGGTAGCACGTCGTCGTTGTCGCAGGTTCTGCTTCCGAAATGAGGGCGAAAATTTGACTTTATCTCTCGAGGAGCATCTTGAGTATGGGACAAGCTTCTCTTGAGCTTTGGAGAGGGAGAGAAGAGAAGGAAGGGAAGAGAATTTCGTATGGAGGAGGTCTCCTCTTATAGTTGTAAGGAGTGAGGGCAATTTGGTCTTTACAATTTCAAAATATTAAATAAGAGGTCTTTAGTGATGGAATCAAGCATCACTAAAGCCCAGGTCATTGGCAACGTGCGCCGCCCCTGCCCCCCGCTCATCTCCCGCGCCGCCCACATTCATCAAATCTCGACTGTTCAATCGTGAGATCAAACGGCTGAGAAGTGATAACCACAGTGCCTCAACATGTGCCTAGCGCATGCGATCCCGCGTTACGCGCGGGCGTGCGCTGGCGCGTGGTCTAGATTGAGTGCGTGTGGTCATCTGATCCTCATCGGGTAGTCAAGCGCGCCCGCTCGCCCGCGCCTCAACTCCTGCTCCTCGCGACTCGAACCCGCACCCATCCACGAGCAAGCGCTCTATCCACTGCGCTACGCGCGTGGATGGGCGGGTGGAGCTTCTCTTGATCACGCGATCTAGACCGTTGGATTGAGATCCAATGGTCAAGGCTGTGTCTTCAAGTGGTCCTTCAGAGTCTTCAAGCGCCGGTTGGGATCCACTCTCAACCGTTGGATCTTGATCCAAGGGCGGAGAGTCGAGGGTGCTAGAAGCTTCAGAGGATGAGGGCAGCCGAGATGGCGCCACGTGGTGCCATCTTGGCCCTCCATCTTCTGGATGATGTAGATGGTGCCACGAGTGTCGGATTGAGTCGATTCAAATCCATCGTGCGGTCGGATTTGTCGTCTGAAGTGCAAATTCACACGATCTTGGCCCTTGATCTTCTAAGGTTCCTCGGTCTCTATCTGATGCTACGGATATTCGATTAGGGCGATCTTAGATTCATTGAACTCCAATCGTCTCCCTAATCAAATCCGTACGGTTAGATCTTCTATCTGAGGCCCTGATAAAAAGTCGCCCTTGTCCCTGAACATAAAATGAGATAATTAACCTCCATTTTGTTCAAACTAATCTAAATGCAAGATGATGCATATTATGCAATATTTATAGTATGTAATGTAATTCTATACTTAAGAACATGCATAAATAGACATTTTATGTAATATACAGATGTTTACATCACACCCCCACACCTATCTTTTGCTAGTCCCTAATAAAAGCTATATGCTATTTATAAAAGAATTAGATTAGATTATTTGAGCATGAGTTATTTTCATTCATTAAGAAAATGTTTACTTAGGATCTGAACTTTCAAAGACACAACAGTGCCCAGGTATCTGCCAAAATGCAGACCGCCTCAAGCCTTCGCCTTATTCAAAGAAAATTTTCTTTTTCTCTTTTTCTTCTTTTCTAATTTTTTTAATTTTTGAGTTTAGGGTTTAAGAGTGACTTTCTATAGCCATTCAACTCACCCAAGATTTGATGAGAACCCCAAGTTCTAAGCATCTTATTGTGAATGTGATAAACTCGTCGATCGACAATTAAAATGAACTTCGGATTTCTACTTCTCTAGGTAACCTTAAAAAGAGAGTTATGCCTAAAGGTGTATCTTTACAATTGATAGCTTTCTCCCTACTTTTATTTTTATGGGGTCAACACAAGGGTGAATCCAGTGTATATCTCCTTGGTTTATTCTACTTCTCTGCTTCTTCCTAAGTGTTTTGGAAATTTTAAGTACATTTCTTGAGCTGAGCTCTGGACAACCGGTCGATGAGCTATTACCACCGACAACTTGCTAGCCATACTCGTGCGGCAAAGTATGGTTTATTTCTTTTATTTTCTTTTTCTTTTGTCGTTTTCTTTTTTTCTTTTTGACTTTTTCTTTTATTTAGTAGGTGGCTTCAGTGGTCTAAGATTTACCTAAAGGCAGCAAGAAGAGAATGGTCCAGTGACTAGGCTTTGGGCAACCTACCTATGGGTTGTTACCCATAATAACTTGCCAGCCATATCACCCTAGAAGGTTCATTAGCTACCAACTTTCTGTTAAAATCGTCGATCAACAAGCTAGTGAAAAGAAAGTGTGTAGATGCTTAAGACTCAAAGTTCCCTCAAATCAGAGGGTGGGTTTATAAGTCATGTACTTATCACCCAAACTTATTTACTCTGGTGAGGACTCGAAAAACAAATTCACATTTTAGTGGATACACGACCGATTAAGTCGAAAGACCTGAAGGGTCTTTGTGTTCAGATCCTAATGTAATATTTCCTAAGATTGAAAAGTCCTAATGTCTAAATATTCCTTCCTAATTCAATTTTTTTTATGTATAAATAAGAAGAGAAATACAATTTACAAGAATTTCACAAAGCTGACAAAATGATTAAAAAATGAATTCACCCCCCCATGCCTAGTTGATGCAATGTCCACATTGAGAAAGAGACATGAAAGAAAGGGTAGAGTATGAAATATATCACCTGAATATGAAACTCGGATTAGCTTTGGGTCATATGTACAACTGCTAAGTTTAATGTTGTTAGCTAGGCGAAGTCCAGCCAAAAAGGTCATAATATGGCTAGAGCAACCATGTCTGAGACGGGTTCTGGAAGAGTATAGTCCATAACAGGCTTTAGACATTGACCGTTGACTTTAAATGTGTTGCCCATCTTTGGGTCAGAGATCTGAATGACTCCATTTGGAAAAAACTGGCCAATAATGAATGGGCCATTCCATTTAGATCTATGTTTGCTAGGAAAGAGCTTAAGTCGAGAATCGAATGACCAGACCTTCTAGTTCAGCTAAAAGCTCTTACGGGAAATCAATTGATCATGTAAAGCTTTAGTCTGACCCTTGTAGATTTTGGCATTCTCATATGCATCATTTCTAAGCTCATCCAACTCAGATAGTTGGAGTGCCCTGGTCTTCCCAGTTAAATTCAGATCTAAATTGCATTGCTTGATCACTCAGAATGCCCTATGTTCAATCTCTACGGGTAGATGACACGCGTTTCCATACACCAAACGAAACAGAGATATGCCGATGGGCATTTTATATGCCGTATAGTCGGCTCAAAGAGCGTTCTCAAGCTTTTGAGTCCAGTCCTTGCGATCAGGCCTAACCGTTTTCTGCAGAATATTCTTGATCTCCCGATTGGAGAACTCGGCATGTCCATTCGTCTGGGGATGGTAAGGTGTTGAAATTCGATGATTAACCCTATATTTGGCCAACAAATTCCGAAATTAGGCATTAGTAAAATGAGTGCCACCGTCACTGATGATGGCCCTCGGAATCCCGAACCTACTAAAGATATTTTTCTTGACAAAATCGATGACCACCCTGTGGTCATTGGTTCGAGTAGGAATTGCCTCAATCCATTTAGACACATAATCAACAGCAACAAAAATGTACTAATGTCCAAATGAACGGAGAAAGGGTCCCATGAAATCGATGTCCCAAACATCAAAGATTTCGACAGGAAGAATTGGATTTAGGGGTATCATATCTCTCTTAGTTATGCTTCCGAGTGCTTGACATCGAGAACATGACCTTAAGAAATCCTGGGCATCCTTAAATAAAGACGGCCAATAGAACCCAGATTACAAAATTTTTGCAGCCATCCTTTTCCCAGAGAAATGTCCACCACACGTAGATGCATGGCAGAACTCGAGTATACTGTTGAATTCAATCTCCGGAACACATCAGCGAATAATCTGATCAGAGCTGATGCGGTACAATTCAGGGTCCTCCCAGAAGTAGTATTTGGCCTCAGATTTAAGTCTATCCTGTTGTTGCTTGGTCCAATCCTGAGCGATTTGACCAACGACCAAATAGTTAACAATGTTAGCAAACCACGGGGTTTGAACACTTAAAACTGCAAGGATAGCTTCATCAAGAAAAGTGTTAGCAATCGGGATGTCTGGATGAGAAGAATCACTTAGGAGTCTTGACAAATGATCCGCCACCACAATTTGTATCCTGAATTTATCCTTGATTTCAAGATCAAATTCTTGAAGCAAAAGAATCCAACGAATAAGCCGGGGTTTGGCATCCTTTTTGGCCAAGAGATGTCTCAAGGCCGACTGATCGATATAGATGATAACATGAGACCCTAAGAGATAAACCCTGAATTTTTCCAAAGAAAATACTACAACTAGTAGTTCCTTTTCAGCAACAGTGTAATTCCTCTGAGCTTCATCTAGAGCTTTACTAGCATAGTAGATGACAGAGGGCTTCCCATCTATTTTCTGACCCAAGACAGCCCCGACCGCATAATCAGAAGTGTCGGTCATGATCTCAAAAAGGGCCATCCAAATCGGTGGTTGCAACACTAGAGCACATGTGACTGCCATTTTCAGGAAGTCAAATGCCTTACGACATGATTCATCGAAAACAAACGGCATTTCTTTGGCAAGAAGATTGCTCAAGGGACGAGCAACCTTCGAGAAATCCTTGTTGAATCTTCTGTAGAATCCCACATGACCAAGAAATGATCGGATTTGTTTAATAGATGTGAGGGGAGGAAGTTTAGCGATAGCATCAACCTTAACTTTATCTACTTCAATTCCCCGTTCAGAGATTACATGACCCAAGACAATGCCTTCTTGTGTCATGAAATGACTCTTTTCCCAGCTAAGGACCAATCGTGTTTTGATACATCGCTTAAGAATCATTTCCAGATTAGCCAAACAAGAGTCAAACGATTCTCCAAAAATAGAGAAATTGTCCATGAAAACTTCCATAAACTCTCCCACCATGTCAGAGAATATGGCTAACATACACCTTTGAAAAGTCGCAGGTGCATTGCATAAACCGAAAGGCATCTTACAGAAAACAAAGGTTCCGTAGGGACAGGTGAAAGCAATTTTTTCCTGATCCTCAGGATGGATAGGAACTTGGTTGTATCCCGAGTAACTATCAAGAAAACAGAAGTACTTCTACCCAGCAATCTTTCCAAGATTTGATCAATGAAAGGCAGGGGAAAAAGATCCTTTTTCGTGGCCATATTAAGCTTTCTGTAATCAATACAAACCCTCCAAGAGGAAGCTGAACGAGTTATAACAGATTCTCCTCTCTCGTTAGTCACAACGGTAATCCCAGCCTTCTTAAAAACAATCTACACGGGACTTACCTAGGGACTATCAAAGATTGGATAAATAATCCATGCATCAAACCACTTAATGATTTCCTTTTTTACCACTTCTTGCATATTTGGATTTAATCTCCTCTGCATCTGGCGAGAAGGGCGAGATCCATCTTCCAAGAATATTCTATGATTGCAGTAAGATGGCTAGATCCCCCTAAGGTCATGAATGGTCCAACCAATTGCCTCCTTGTGTTCCTTCAGGACCTTGATCAATTTAATCTCTTGCTCCTTTGTTAATTTAGCACTGATAATCACAGGGAGCGTCTTCTGAGGTCCTAAAAATTGATATTTCAAATTCTCAGGCAATGGTTTCAATTCAAGTTGGGGCGGGATGATGATTGACGGTAAGGAAGATGCTGAAGACTCAACAAGAGGAAGAGGTTATGAGTGAACAAAATCAATAACCTCTTCAAAAGATGGCAGGTCTGCCATAGAGGATTGCGGGTACAATTCATCATCAAGGGAGGAACTTTCAATTGAAAAAACCATCAAACAATTCAATGTTTACATTATCCTCAAGTTCCTCAATAAATCCATAATCCTCAAATTTATTAATCGCCTTAAAAATATCCAATTTCATTTGTTAATCCCTAAAGGCGATTTCCATGCTACCGCTTTCACAGTTAATGTTGTCCTTAGCGGTAGCTAGGAATGGTCGCCCCAGAATGATGGGCGTGTTCCTCAGATTTTCCAGTACATCCATGTCAAGGATAAGGAAATATACAAGAAAATAGAAATCTTTGACCTTAACTATAACATCCTCAATAACGCCTCATAGATTTGTGACCAAACGATCCGCTAACTGTAGTGTTACTGAAGTCGGTCGAAGTTCACCTAATCCAAACTTCTCGTAAAGAGAAGTCGAAATTAGCTTGATGGATGCACCCAAATCCAGAAGTGCTATATCAAACGTGTAATCTCTGATGACACAAGAAATCAACGGAGCACCTGGATCACTCTTTTTCTTAGGGAGGTGGTGCAGGATAATAGAACTAGCCTGCTCGGAGAGTACCACCTTCCTCGGAATAGATTCTCTCGACTTACGCTTTTGTGTACATAAATCCTTTAAAAATCTCGTGTACGCCGGTATATGCTTGATAGCATCGAGGAGCAGGATATTAATCTCAACATTCTTAAAGATATTCAAAAGCTCCTCATTACTATCAACAAACTTCTTTGATTTGATCAAGGCTTCAAGAAAAGGAAAATGAGTCAGATCTTTGGAATCAGGTTCTTGAGCCTTGATTTCTTCTCCAGAATTCTCCTCTCTCTCCTCAGGTTCTTCAGGATTTGGTAGATCAAAACAGTGTGGTTGTAGATCCTGAGTCTGCTTACCACTCCTCAAGGTGACAGAATTTGCAGATGCATAAGAGTTTGGATCTTAGGAAGGGTTAGGAAAGATTGGAGGGGCTTGATTAGCCAGGAATTGTTGATGTGCAGAAGAAGAATAGGAAGGACCCTACTCAACCACCTAAGCATGTGCATGTAGGTCCCTCTGATTTCCGTACCCATGGACTTGGTTACCCAAATTCAGAATATTCCGCAGGTTGGGTACGGGTTGGAATGATAAAGATCCGGGTTGACGAGAGTTAGCAATGAGCCCGGTCTACAAGTTATCCAGCGAAGTTTTCATTTGTTACATAAGTTGGAGCATGGATCCTTGCATCTCTACCATTTGCTAGTTCAAATCAGGCTACCCTATGGGTTGACGGGCATTCCAAGTTGGCTGATTGACCTGATTTGGGGGCAACTGAGTATACACATGACCCTGACCCATTGGTCATTGTGGAGCATAGTTGCCGGGTCAAAATTGGGTCTGTTGCCCCGGGTTTTTCCAAGAGAAGTTAGCGTGGTTTCTCCAACCCGAATTATAAGCATTAGCGTAGGGGTTGGATCTAACATTCTCCAATACAACACAGACATCCTCATAAGGTGAGGATGGAGAGAAGAAAGGGAAGGATCGAAAAAACTGGGATCGAAGGGCCCAGTTTGGAACCTGTGGGGTTCCGAAAAATGCTGACTCACAGGTTGAGCCGCATCGAATTGATTCATGAACTCCCATCCAGAAGGAGCTCACGAAGAATGGAATCTCAAATTTTGGGATTGAGTGGATCGAGAGTTCATAGAATTTCCAGCCATCCACTCTTCCATTCTCTTAGCAACCAAGTCCACCTTGTCAAGTTTGTTACAAATCAATTCCATATCAAAGGAATGGGAGTCATGGACTTCATTGACATTTGATCTGGGCTACTGGGATCGGTTAAAAGTATCCATAGAGGCATGATTGATTGAATTCTCTCTCATTTCCTCAAACAAATCATGTGCACTATCTGTGTCTTTGTTGAAGAAATTACCTCCACAAGAAGCATCCACATGATTTCTGAGTTGCTTAGTCAACCCATGATAGAAGATCTGCACGAGTTGTCATTTCGACACCTCATGGTGTGGACAACTCCGCAATAAGTCCTGAAATCGCTCCCAGGCCACATGAAACTGCTCCCCCGACCACTGGGTAAAGGTAGTGATTGCCCATCTTAAGGCATTAGTACATCCGACTGGGAAGAATTTCTTTAGAAATGCCAATTTCAACTCATTCCAAGTTGCAATCGATCTTCCTATTGTCCTGTACCAATGAGCGGCCTTATCCCTAAGAGAGTGGGGGAAGAGCCTCATGATCATTTGCTCCTCGTTCATGTTTCATGCCTTGGTGGTCTGGACCAGAGGGGTCAAGTCTTCCAAGTGCTGAAACGGGTCTTCGGAGCCAAACCCATGATAATGTTTGATCAGGCTTAACACTTGGGGCTTGATTTCTACGTCTCCAGCCGGAATTTGGACGTCAAGACGTTTCCCGTAATTTGAAGGATCATAAAAATTCTTCAAGGGCTGAGCGCCCTACATTCTCTGGAACCATTCCTGCATTCTTTGCATTTGTTCCAGCTGCCTTCAAAATTCCTCCTGTGGATCCCGAGGTAGAGGAGGCTATTGGTCGGCCATGGGATCAATTTGACCAAAATCCAATTTGTGCCTCCTAGAATACTTTAGTGGTCCTTCCAATCGGAGATTCAATGACCGTCTTCCCAGCATAAACTAGGAGGTCGGAAAACAAGTGGGCGAGAGGTTAATCTGAAAAAATGAGAGAGGGCAAGAGAGCGATCGGCGTCGGGCGGCGGGCGGTGGTGTGGCGAAGGCATCTAGGGCTGGGGAAGGAGGTGAGTGGAGGACGTGGAGGTCAAGGAATTGGAGGAGAAGGGAGCAGGTCTGGCAGGAGAGGGTCGGTAGGTCGTCTGAAAACTTTCCACGAAGGCCCTGGAGGAGGTTTAACGGCGACATTCTTTGCTTCAGATGTAGACAAAGGGAGCATTTGGCGACGATATGCAGAAACCCTTTGATCTACCTGGCGTGCAGGGGTGAAGGGCACAAACGCGAGTCATGCCCTAGGAGGATTCCGCTGCAGACAAAGAGGGCATTCTCGCACCCTGTGGATGGTGAAGAAAGAAGCCCGACTGCCACTGCCGCCAGCATTAGGCAGGCATTCAATCGAAGTTGAGATCCCGATTTCTGAAGAGATCTCGTTTGTAGAGATCATGCTGAGGGGCGCTTTGATTGGCGAGATTATGGCAGGAAAACCATCGATAAAAAGGCTTGAAGACCCAGTATGTTCCCTAAATCTCTTGTCTGCAGGCTGGAAGGTAGCCATGCTTTCCCAATCTCAATTTCTGGTATATGGTTTGGGTATGATGGATGTTGAGCGACTGAGATTTCATTCGAGTTCCTTTGAAGAATTTATTGTGATTTAGAGAATGGTGTCTCCCTTTGGCAGGGCTCTCCCTGATCGACGTCCTCAAAGAGTGGGTTCTAAGAGGATTCTTCTTGAGATTAATGGACTGCCGCTGCATCTGAGATCCAAGTGGGTTGTTACTAAGATGTTAGCAGGCTTTGCATCCATCAGTAAAGGGTCTGATGTCTTGATTAGAGAAGGGGACATCCGATCTCTTAGAATTGAGGCTAATGTCTTCAATGCTGGCTCGATTCCTGACATGGTTACAATCAGGTGTAGGGGCTCCTCATGGCTTATTCAGCTAACAGTGATTGGACAGGTGCCTGGGCAGTTTGAACAAGGGCAGGTGAAGACGTCTGGAGCCTGCACTGAGGTGAGGAAACAGGATGAAAGGGTCGGCTGCACTTCACCTGATGAAGCTCTTGAATCCAAAAAGAGGAAAGACTGCCACCAAGATTATGCAGAGGAGGACCTGATGGAAGAGGCTGATGTAGTTGGAGGTTGCTGAGAATTCTGTGATAGATTCAGAGGTGCTTAGCAGCAAAGAGGAGGGCAGGACAGGAAGGGAGCTGGTACTTAGAAATGGCAGCAGAGCTTTCAAAGAGGCAAACCAGATGCAGCTCTCAATTCCTACTGATCTAAAATATGGCAGTGGATCCAATCAGAAAAGAGGTGTTGGTAGATCTCCTTATATGCTTAGAAGAAGGAAGGAGAATTTGCCCCCTATTGAGGAGCAGAATATTGCAAACTCAATTATGGTGGAGTTTGTGGACAGCATGACTCAAGGGGATCAATCTGGCAAGGAATGAGAGTGATGACTTGGAATGTGCGTGGGTTACGCAATAAGATGAGAAGGACTTCCTTGTGTAGATATCTCTCTGAGTGGGAGATTGATTGTGCTCTTATTCAAGAGACACATTTGGAGATGGAGAATGGTCAAGAATGGGATTGCTTTAAGCAATCTGGTCACAGTGATGTTGTGGTAAAGGGTGCATCTGGAAGGTCTAGTGGAATGGCCTTTTGGTGGAGAAAGTCTTGCCTTGTGGTAACTGAAGTCATTCGTGACAGGTACATGCTTACTTGCAGATGCCAATCTCCCCAAGGTGATATGGAATGGTTTGTGTCTTGCATTTATGGCCCTTGTGTGGCTGCAGACAGGGCTGGTCTATGGGAGGATCTCTTAGCAATGCACCAAAGAGTACAAGAGGTCCCTTGGTTTTTAGGGGGTGACTTTAATTGTTATCTCTCAAGTGATGACAGTCCTGATGGGAGGTTGGACAGCTCAATGGCAGGCTTTCAAATGGTTGTGCAGAGTATGGGACTGACAGAATGCCCTACTAGTGGCGTGGAGTTTACTTGGAGAAATGGCAGTGGACAGATTTCTAAATTGGACAGGTTTTTTTTGGCAGTCCTACCTTGTTGGAGAGGTATCAGTTGTCAGCAGTTATGAGCCTTAATAGGCCTTTCTTTGATCATACTCCACTTGTATGGGACAGTGGGACAAATTCAGACATTGGGTCATATTTCAAACTCAAGAGATCTTGGTTTAGGGAGGAAGGTTTTGTGCAAATGGTGTCTCAGTGGTGGCAGAACAAGGCTGTGCAAGGGTCTGCTACACACCAGTTGGCTGCAAAATTGTCAAGTCTGCGTGACATGCTAAAAGAATATGGACAGGCTGTGGCTTTGATCAGAGAACAGAAGAGGAGGGAGGCTCTGGAAGTAATCAGAGACTTGGATCTGAAGGAATGCAGGCAATCTTTGAACCTCCAGGAGCAGTAGCAAAGGTAGCTGATGCAATCTGTAGTGGGGGAGGAGGATCTGAAAATAGAATTGGACTGGCGTGAAAGATCTAGACAACTATGGCTCAAAGAAGGTGATGCGAACACGAAGTTTTTTCATCTTGCGGCTAGTACTAGAAGGAGATTCAGTCTTATCTCATCAGTTAAAGTAGAGGAGACAACGGTTACTTCTGTTAGTTAAATCAGAACTGAAGCAGGTAAATATTTTAAAGAAACATCCAAGGCTACTCCAAGAGGCTCTTGAAGGATGGCATCGGTGGATTTCCCTTGTGTCAGTTGTGATCAGAGAGACATGTTAGTTACTCCTATATCTGAACAAGAAGTACTAAAAGCAATTAAAGATTTAAATAATGAAGGGGCCCCTGGTCCGGATTGGTTTCAGGTTTTCTTTTACAGAGAACTGTGGAGTGTTGTCAAGGTGGATGTATTGAAAGTTATTCATGAATTTGAACTGGGCAACTTTGGTTTTGAGAGGTTGAACAAATCCTATCTGTTTCTGCTTCCTAAAAAATCAGGTGCAGAGAGGTTTTCTGACTACAGACCCATTGCATTGTCTAATTCCATTTACCTTATTATCAGTAAGATTATAGCCAACAAACTGTGGGAGGTTTTGAAGGACTTGATAATGCCAGTCCAATCTGCCTTTCTTCCTGGGAGATCACTACAAGAGTCTTTTATTATAGCGCAGGAGATGGTAATGGGTTGGCACAGGAGAAAGACCAACGCCTTTTTATGAAAAGTAGATTTTTCCAAGGCGTATAATTCAGTCTCCTAGTCGTATCTGTGGGAAATCCTTAAAAGGAGGAAATTTCCACCTTTATCGATACAGTGGGTGAAGAGATGCATCACAACAGCCTCTTTTTCCCCATTGATAAATGAGAAACCAAGTCATTCTTGGATCCAGCCTCAGTGTGGAGTTAGGCAAGGATGCCCACTTGCCCCTCTGATTTTCAATCTCGCAGTGGATACTTTGGCAAGATACGCCTGCAAACTGGCAGTGGATGGATTCATAAGAGGGTACTCAATGTCTAATAATAGGGCTTTAGCTCCCATACTTCAATATGCAAATGACACTATTTTTTTTGTGGAAGGGGGGAAAAGGGAAGCGTAAGCGCTTCTACATATGGTAAAGATTTTTGGAGAGATCTCTAGTCTTAGACTTAATGGAAACAAATCCTCCCTAGTCTGTTTTGGGATGAATGGAATGTTACAGAATGACATCTCTACCATTCTAGGTACACCTGTGGTCACATGCCTATCAAATATCTGGGTTTGACTTTGAAATGTTCTAAAATGAAGAAAGCAGATTGGTCTTTCCTATATAAAAAGGTGGCTACGAAATTAGAGGGTTGGAGCAGTAGATACCTATCAAAAGGGGGGAGGTATATATTACTGAATTCTGTCATCACTTCGATTCTAGTTTTCCTTTTCTCTGTTCTCAAAGCCCCGAAGTCAATCTGGAAAAAACTTTATGTGATGCGCAAAAGATTCTTCTGGAAAGGGGCCTCTGATCAAGGGGCTTTTCTTCAACCTTTGAAGTGGGATTCAATTTGCAAGCCAAAAAAGATTGGTGGCATGGGTGTCAGATCTCTTAAGGAATTCAATGATGCTCTGTTGTTGAAGTGGGTTGTTCAGTTGCTGCAGGGGAAAAAAAATGTGGACAGAAATAATTCAGGACAGTTATGGGACTACCAATGATGAGAAGAATCGTCTAAACTCCCATAAACTATCTCTCTTTTGGTCTTCAGTGGTGCGTGCCCTAAGGGACAATTGGAATTTTTTCAAATCTGTATTAGGTGATGGGAAAAGCTTCAAATTCTGGTTGGAGAATTGGGTACCTAGGGGGTGTTTAAAGACAGGTTCCCCCTCGCTTATGCAGCGGCTTTGGATAAAAATGCTGTGGTGTCTGATTATTGGGATGTGGAATCTGAGAAGTAGTCTTTTAATAATGATATGTGGAATACTCATGAAACAAGAACACGAGCAAAGAATGAGCGTCTCATGCAAGAACTTGCAGCCTTCAAACCCATGCCTCATGAATATGACATACAAATGGGAGGGTAAGTTTTCTACTGCGGCTGCTTATGACAAGCTGACAGTATCTTCCAGGATGGCGGAATTTGATGAGGTGGGGAAGAAGCTATGGAACTTAAAAATACCATTGAAGATACAAATTTTCTTGTGGCTCTGCAGAAGGGACGGTCTGATTACTGGAGATCTGAGGCACAGGAGAATGGGTACTCCCACTCAGTTTTGCCACCTATGTGGGATGCATAATGGCTCTAGCATTCATATTTTTTCTTCATGTGTGATCACTGATTATGTCTGGAGGAGAGTATGTAATGATTCTCTCCACTTAGGAGAATCTGTGGCATCATCTAGTGGATGGGAATAAGCCATGTTTACATATGGTGGCTGTGTTATGGTCTTTTTGGAGGGCTAGGAATGAGTGTGTTTTTCAGGAGACCCCAGTGTATATGGATAATATTGTAAATTTTTGTTGGAGTCTCATACAGCATTGGGGCTCGATCACATAATTCTTTCATTTTTATTAATAAAAGCTTTCCTGGTTTGCTATCATTGATTCGATAACATTCCTTTCTCAAAAAAAAAAAAAAAAAAACCAGAAAGTTAGAAGGACTGGGGATAGGGACCCTGCAGCACAACAAAATAAGGCTGTCCTTAAGTGGGGTAGCCTAAGGATTTACAGACTCCCAAAATCCACCTTAAGATTGTAAATGATTTACCCTACTTGTGTCTGTTCAATCAACCAGTTAAGAGGGACAGGGGAGAAGGTTCTTCCTTCAGCTTTCGCCTCTAGTTCCTAGTGTACCCCCAACAGCGATCGTTTGACGCTACTCCCCTAGCTAGACATCAGATTAATCAGTACAAGTAAGCTAATCAAAGACAATCTTAGACTAGGCCCCGAAGAGCGAATCAGTCCTTAAGGCCAATGTCTACTTAATTTTATTAAGGCCTGGGATTGTGGTGCTTATGGAATGTGATGGGCCCTTAAAATAGGTTGTGCCCTTAATGATTGATTGAGAATTTTGTTAGTGCATGCACAATCAGGGTTTTAAAGTAAGATTATTTGTGATGTGTGGATTTTAATGTTCAAATCTTACTTAAGTAGCTTTTAGGGTTTAAAATTAGGTTGATTTCAATCAAGGTTTAAGGCAAACCAGGTTTTCAAACACGGGTGAAAATTACTTTCCTTTAAAACCAGAATAAAGTGGAGTGCCTGGAATAGGCCCAGATTGAAAACCCTAAGGAGGAGCTACTTGATGAGTTGATTTTAGGTAGAGTGGTGCGGCCCAAACAACTCAAACAACTGGCCACAACTGCACCGCTAGGTTAGACACACAGAGATGGTTAACCTAGAATAATTTCTACTCTTTTATGTGTTACTTTGTGTGTACCGATTCCACAGATCAGAAATTGGTTGAGTAGAAACAAATCAATTAGGTTAAGTGCCTTAAATGTGGGTGTACGTTGTGTGTCTGTTGAAAATTACCCCACAAGATTATCTTTTTGTTTCTGTTTTTTTATAAACAAGGGTGGAATGAGTGTGAGTGAGAATCCAAACAACCGAACTAATCCTAGGATTTATGCAAACACCGAGGTTAATTGGAATTTGGATTTAATGTGACAAATGAAATCTATGGAGGGTGGAAGAATGGGGAGCAGTTACAGTTGTCTTCAACTGCACTTTACTTCGGTCTATCGCTTGACGATTCCCTATTGGAGGTCTCTACAAAACAATAGACACAAGAGGAAGCAAGTTAGAAGACAATAAAGTGCGTGAAATGCTAAAAAAAGATCGAAAATCGTTGCCTCCCCGACAACGGTGTCAAAATGTTGAAGCTACGGGTTACTACACTATTGTATTTGGTTTCTGAAAACTTATCGTTGTAGTTTGAAAGCGAAAAACTCATGTTCAACAAATAAAATTTATATCGGAATAGAAATTCCGGGTCGAATTCAGGGAGACTATATCGATCTATATTCCCAATATACTTTTTTTTAGGATTTTTGCTGAAAAGCGAAGAGACGTAATTACAACAAAGCAATATTAACAATTAGAATAAACAAGAGAGAGAGAGAAAACATGCACTTAATATTTCAAAATGTTTATACAATAAAACTAGAGAAAAATTATACTAGAAAGTGAAAAAATTCTACTGTAGAAAGTTGAAAAGAGGAATGAGAGAGAAAAGTTATCCTCCTAGATGATCACTTGGAGGGTGAGCTGGACGAGACGACGCCTGGAAGACGGGGAACGGAGCGGGAAGGAGGTCGAGGCAGGAGGAACGGGAATGGGGCAGCACGTCATCGTCGTCATGAGATCCGCTTCCAAAATGAGGGCAAAAATTTGACTTTATTTCTCGAGGAACATCCCGAGTGTGGGACAAGCTTCTCTTGAGCTTTGGAGAGAGAAAGAAGAAAAGGAAGGGATGATAATTTTGTATGGAGGGGGTCTCCTTTTATAGTTGCAAGGAATGATGGCAATTTGGTCTTTACAATTTCAAAATATTAAATAAGGGACCTTTAGTGACGGAATTAAGCGTCACTAAAGCCGAAGTCGTGGGCAACGTGCACCGCGCCTGTCGCCCGCCATCTCCCGCACCACCCACGTTCATCAAATCTCGACAAGTGATAACTGCAGCGCCTCAACGCGAGCCTAGCTCGTGCGATCCCGCGCGTAGCGCATGGTCTAGATTGAGCGCGCATGGTCGTCTGATCCTCATCGGGCAGTCAAGTGCGCCTGCTCGCTTGCACCTCAACTCCTGCTCCTCGCAGCTCGAACCCGCTCCCATCTGCAAGCAAGCGCTCTATCCACTGCACTACACACATGGATGGGCAGGTGGAGCTTCTCTTGATCATGCGATCTGGACCGTTGGATCTCAAGGCTACGTCTTCAAGTGGTCCTTCAGAGTCTTCAAGCGCCAGGTGGGATCCACTCTCAGCTGTTGGATCTTTGATCCAACAGCGGAGAGGCAAGGGCGCTAGAAGCTTCAGAGGTTGAGGGCAGCCGATTGGGTGGCCGAGATGGCGCCACGTGGCGCCATCTTGGCTGTCCATCTTCTGGATGATGTAGATGGTGCCATGGGTGTCGGATTGAGTCAATTTTCACGCCGTTAGGTTGCAATCGTCGATCCGAATCCATCCGTGTAGTCAGATTTGATGTATGAAGTGCCGATTCACACCATCTTGACCCTTGATCTTCTAGGGTTCCTCAGTCTCTATCTGATGCTACGGATATCCGATTAGGGCGATCTTAGAGTCGTTGAACTCCAATCGTCGCCCTTATTAGATCCGTACGGTTAGATCTTCGATCTAAGACCCCGATAAAAAGTCACCCTTGCCCCTGAACATAAAAGGAGACAATTAACCTCCATTTTATTCAAACTAATCTAAATGAAAGATGATGCATGCTATGCAATATTTATAGTATGTAATGCAATTCTATACTTAATAACATGCATAAATAGACATTTTATATAATATAAACATGTTTACATCAATCTCCTTATTGGAGACCTCGACTTTCCCATTCGTCTAGGGGTGGTAAGGTGTGGAAATCATGTGATTCACCCCGTACTTCGTCAATAAGTTCCTAAACTGGGCATTGGTGAAGTGCATGCCACTGATAAGTTTTCTTACAATTGTAATTAGCATTTATTAAGTAACAGTCTAGCATGCAAAACAACTAACATATTTTATATATTTATAACTGGATGAGTCTAGGTTGTTCGCTAGGAGGCTTATTATAGCTTAATACACCAATTATCGTCTTAAATTATTTTTGTTTTCTTTATTTTGTTAATTATACTTAATACTACTAAGGATTCAATAATTAATAAATTAGGTCTACTACATAGCTTATAATATGTGCATAAGTGATAAACTTAGCTTATAATATACAATATATAAGTAACTTAGGTTTAGATTACATAATTTAGTTTGTCTCTAATTACTTAAGTATAATTACTTGTACATACATAATTTACTATACATTATTATTTACTAATAGCTTAGCTAATTTAATTATTACTAAACTCTACTCTAATTATCTAAACTAATAGCTTAGTAAGTGCTTAGTTAATTTATATCTATAACTTAACTTATAAACTTAAGACTACTCTTAATTTAACTAACTATAAACACATAACTTAATTAATTTACAATTACATTACTTAAATTAGCTTGCTAAGTTATATATGTAAACATACTTAACTTAATACATACTTACTTACATTAGGTTAGCTTAATTAGGTCAAGATAAGTTAATAAGTTTATTAGGTTAATTAAATTAATTATATAGCACAATGAGTTAATTAATATCTTCAGCACATATTAAACATAAGAATCAGTTGCGAAAATTAACAACATGGGAATTAATTCTTCAATTGACATTAATCAAAGAATATGATCATTGAAATATAACCTTCAATTACACAAAAGAAATATATGCAAACAATGCTAAAAAGTTGTTTTTACACGTGCTACACAAAAGCTTTTAATCTCAACATTTCTCTTCTCACGGCTAAGTACAAGTGATACATAATTGCTGCTCATTCTAAAAAGATTGGCATTAATGACCAGGATAATGCCACATGGCACAATCATATTCGATTGCCCTCAAGCCACCCCTCTCGAGCCAATGGTCTAGATATTCTCAGAGAATATGCTTAGGTGTATCACGCTCTAAGGCATCTTAGTCATTTGATGCAGCTATGATGCGATTCCAAGATATATGCATGCGGGTGTCTGCAAACCAATGATGTGGGACTAAACGATTGCACTCGACTTCAACACATAGCTGTGCTCTTCAATTCTTCACAACATTAGTAGCAGCAACTCAAGTCTTCACTTTAGAGTAATTTCTTCTTCAATTCAGCTCCATATCAACTTAAGTAGCCCAATAGGAACTAAGATCTTCTTCTCAAGCCTATCATTAACTCAATTCATTGTCTTGATGAGATCAGAAGCTAAGCTACTAACCCAAGGCTTTGCATCTATGCAACACTTCACAAAAGAGCCTTCAAACCTTATTCTAAAGCTCAAAACTCTCTCTTTCTCATACTTACCACTCTCGATGCCTAACTTAGCAACATGAACCACTCACAATACCTAAAGGACAACTTCTAAGATCAAATACTGCCTTCAAGAACATATCAACTAACTCAACCACAGAGGAGAACGGAGAAGACTAAATTCAAAGCAAATGCTAGTCTTAAACTCCTAGGCCCATTCTAATGTCTTCATGAACTTTAAAATGCATTTCTTAGAACTAAAAGGAGCTTGTAAACTCAACTGGAATTCTCAAGAATTTACTTGCAGCTCATATGAACCCAACAACCTCTGATTTGCTCAACGGACTCAAATGACTTTAAAACTAACTAAAAATAACTCCAACAAATTCCTAATGACTTCAAGAACACAAGCTTGGGAGCTCTAAGCTCCAATGGCGACTAGAGTTGACAAAAAATAAGGTGGAAGTTGACTTTTATTTCTAATACAATTCAAACCAATCGAATGGGCTAGATGAACTCTACATGATCTAAGGAATTTTCTAAGATAAAAAAGAGACGAATTTAGTCACTCTATGGGAATTCTAAAGATTATCTCCTGAGTCTCAAACAAGGTTTGGTCGTTAGAACTATCTAAAGATTTAACAACCCAACTGCAGGTTGTTATGAATTCTAACTTGTTTATGCTAATAGACCTACTTAGAAGCTCAGAGGATGAAAGAATGGTTTTATGCAACTACGTCGGAGCTGGAAAAGATGAAGGTGCTCAATGAAGAAAAGGCAATAAAAATCATAAATAAATTGTGGAAATTGATCACTAGAGATCACTTGAGTGATTTAGAATCATTAGGAATCGATTTAATCTATATATCTCTGAGTTTATGTTGTCGTAGTTCATCAGAGCTCCAGTGGTAGCCAAAGTTGGTCATTAGAGTTCAAATCTTGATGAAACAACTTGAGATTAGGTTGAAAAGTTTCCTAAGCTTCTCATGATGCTAAAGAACATGCCAATTTGCTTAATGGATGATTGATAAAGTACGGCAAACTTAGGGTAGTCATTAATCAAACTTGAGTTCATTTGATCTCAAGAATGGAGGAATCATTCAACTAGTTGAGGCATATGACTCTTTGAATTGGTACGAAGCATAGGTGTGGGTAATTAGATGGAAACAACTCATCAAACCTCGGCCATAGATAGGGAGGTCTAATGTTGAAGGGAATCAGGCATTTAGGTTGTAGTAGTTAATTGAGAAAGGAGGAAGGTGGATCATGTCGTGGAAGCTCAGAGAAGGTGGAAGTGGGGCGGATTGAAAGTCAGATTTGACTTGCTAGCATTGGAGAAGAGGGGTGAGAAAGATTGAAGCTAACTAAAGCCAATCTATCTAATTGGAAGCATAAAAGTACTCTACACAACTAGCTACAAGGTTAGGACTACCTACCTAAAAGAAATGGTGAGGTGGGCACCGGAAATGAGTAACCAAAGTAGAGATCGAAAGAGATGAGGTGAGAGGTGATTTCTGATGATGGATCAAAGGTGGATTAGGGTAGGATGGTGCAACTCTGCTGTTGGTAGGGTGGAGTTGAGGAAGGGAAGGTAAGGGAGGCGACGTTCATCGTCGACTGACGTCCAAAACTAGAGAGAGGTCACCAGAGTTTTGAGAAGAATCCTACTGAGCAACTACGGTTGGAGAAGAAAAGAGGGAGTCGCTCCCCGTGATCGGAGGTCATGTGAAGGTATTTACAGGCATGCAGGAGCTCCAAGTCCGATGAATGTGACTGGACATGCATCCAGGTGCTCGGAAACCATCATCATCGTCTTCAACGATGGCATGGACTCCACATCAGCTCAAGTGATTAAACAGTGATCAAGACCATCATATCTAAGGGGTTTGTTATGCTAAGTCTTGATGGCCGAGGAAAGTCATGTTCACTGTCTAATGGTTGCTCATCGGAGAGGAAAGATTTCGACCATCGTTACCGTTGACATCGAAGAAGAAAGGTAGAAGAAAGTGAAATGGGGTAGGTTCAAAGGACTTAAATACAAATATAAAAGGACCTGAATGTGAATACTAAAGGACCTATGTGAAATAAAAAGAAGTTGATTGAATTGATTCTTAGGGACTAAAATGTAAATCATTAAATTAAATATGTAAATTAATTTGTTTCTTTTCAACTTTTTATCATAGGTTATATATATGTTAAAGGATATTATTATGGGTTGAAATTACATTTTTGTCTCTTTTTACATTATTTAATTTAGTACTTAAAATTAATGCTTATATTAACTTATGTTATAAATTACATATGAGCTTAATTAACTTAATTATAAATAGATAAGTGCATGATATGAAGTCATTATTAAATAAAAATAGAGCAATGCCTATTATACAATAATTAGGCTATTTTAAAGAATAATTAAGGTCCTTGCTCAATATTAACTTATCTTGTAATTAACCCTAATTTTATGTTATTATTAACCAATTAACTAGGTAAACTAGATTATTTAAGTGAATTAAGAGCCATGATAAGTCCCTCATCATACCTCAATGCTTAAGTTTTATTAATCCCTAGGAAACTAGTTATTTAATATGATGAACAAAACACACCAAGGTTTATTTAAAATCTAAAGAATAGTTATGAATTCTCAATGCATAGAATTAGGTCAAAAAGTTTTTAGAAATTTTTCTCCTTTTTGTTTTTATAAATAGAGTTATAAATAACACAAATGATTATGAAGGATTTTTCTATTCAGAGCATTATGTGGGAATCAACTTAGCAAAGGACTATGAAACTCAATAGTATTTCTCAAAGTAGATACTTGAAAAGAAACAGATCCTCGATGGGAACTCTAATAAGTCAAATCATTTGATACCCTTTCTGTATCTCGTATACCACTCAAAAACTTTGGAATCAAAGAGATCAAGATGTGGTATGTAACAAGACTCAGAAGTTAGGAATCAAATTCCAACTCAAAAATTCACTAGGGCACAGATCAATCCTAGAGCTTATGAATTCTGATTTTAATCGACTTAAGTTTTGGTAAATTAACTAGACACCCATTATCAACCAAACCCTAAAGAGTATGCAAGACTCTTAATCCAACTAGCCTACAACATCAAGGGCAGATATCTAGACTTAAGGCTTTGTCAATCTGTCTCGTTTAAGCATCAAACATTAGTTTTTGGAGTTAGATTTCTTAGGCTTCACTGCCCACTCAAGGTTTAGTAACTATGAGGTTAAAGCATCATGCAGGTGTAGTAGATTTGTCCTACAGGCATCCAATGTTGCAAAAATTTAGACCTCAAGGCATTAGAACTCAATCCAGGTCATCCCAATTCAAGCCTTTGGTTTGGCCTTACTGAAAATTGGTTGCTTTCTCCTCACCCATTTTTATCCTAAGGTCAATACTCAAGGCATATATTTCCTCAATTGGACCATTGGGTTTCTTATTCATAGTTTTTATCTCCATATTTTTCTAATCCATTTTCTATAGGCCAAAAACACCTGTTTGTATTGAGGTGTTGTTTATTGGGCTGGAAAAGGGTAGCTTCCATTTGTAGCAAGATGCTTTATTTGGTCGATAATAAGCACCCATTTGTATTGAGGCATTATTGTTGGTAGGGTGTGTGTGTGTCTATATATATATTTACTCCTCATGTTTCTTACAATGCAAAAACTTCCAATCTTTTTCCTAGGTGAGTGGCACATCCTTCATCCTTTCAAGAACTACCCCGCAAAAATCCTTAGGGTAAAAAGGACACAAGACCCATCCCAATGATTTTTGTGTTTTTGTGGTTTTAGATGCTTGTAAGTCAATTCTATTGTGGGTGATGTTTGGACGACTTACGTTACTTAGCTCGCAAATTAGATAGTAGACAGCTAAGCCCTGTACTTTTAGACTCTTATACAATTGGTATTAGCTAGCAAGATCTGCCACGATGCAAACCAACCAAGTCTAGCAGGATGTCCTCGGCTAATTAAGCTACCTATAGCTTACAAGGCCTTATGGTTTAAGGTTCCAAACTAACTTCTTGATTTGATTAACTCTAAGTATCTAGTCTTTCTACTCAACTTAGTGATAAAATAGAGATTCAAAAAGACAAAAGGACATGATCTAGCCTTAATAACTAAGAAAGTTAAAATTTAATCCTAAAAATTAAGTCTTGTATATGAATTATAAACACCTTATTTACTCTGCTTCCAAAGTGGAAAGCAGGTATACAAATCACATACTTAGGGTTTTTCAGATCTCGACTCTAAAAACTATGTCAGGAATTGAAAACAAGTACCTACTTTGAAAGGTATTCAAGAAAAGTCCTAAGTAATGATTAATACTCTTAGATATATTTTATAAACATTTCTTATTACCATACAACTTCTATAAATATATTTTTGATTTTCTGACCTAAAAGGTTTCATTTGAAAATTCACAACTCTTTATGCTCAATAATTTACATATAACTCATTACTTAAGGTCCTTTAAAAGATTTTTTCTCAAAAATTCTTCTCCTTGCTTATGAGTATACTCTCTTCTCTCACTAGAAAGATAAGTTCCTCACTAAAAAGGAAAATATTTTGTGTTTTCTAATTTTTTTTTTTTTAAGTTTTTGATTTTTCAAATTTTTATGATTTTCTGTGAATAACAAATTTTTTTTGTCTATTCACACTTAGGGTTAAAAATTTCACTTTTACACCCCCCAATGTCAAAATCATGCAATGTTCTCTTTGTATGCAAGGGGTGTAAAAAAACTCTAATCTTCACTTAGTATAGGTGACGGAAGGAGTTAGATAAAGGAGATAAAAATCTCAGGTGAATGATTTCTACTCTGACAATTGTCAGAAGGAACAGTCGGACTAAGTGAAGAATAGATATAAAGAAGTGAATGAATGTGTAGATCATACTTAATGTGTAAAATTAGACACAGATGGGAAAAAATAAGAAAGAAACAAATAGAAAAAAACTATGTACAATCTCGGGCTGCCTCTCGAGGAGCACTAAATTTTACACCTTCAACCAGGCATAAACCCAGAGAAATTTAGTGGAGTATATAATAGTCTCAAAGAAGACCCAAAACATGTGGCTCAAGAAAAGGTTTTAAACATTGATCGTTCACTTTGAAGGATTGATTCATGTTGGTTTTGATGATTTTGATAGCTCCGTTGTCAAAGACTCTAATGATTTCAAATGGACCAGTCCATTTGGAATGGAGTTTACCCAAGAAGTGCTTCAAACGAGCATCAAAGAGCAATACGTTCTGACTATGTGCAAAAGATTTGCGAGAAATGTGTTTATCGTGTAAGGCTTTAAGTTTCTCCTTCTACAACCTGGAACTCTCGTAAGCATTATTTCGGATTTCCTCGAGTTCATTAAGTTGCAACCTACGGTGAACGCGAGCCTTTGCAAGGTTTAGATTACAGGATTTTATTGCCCATAGGCCTTATGCTGGATTTCTACAGGAAGGTGATAGGGTATCCTGTAAACAAGTTTGTACAGAGACATGCCTATGGGTGTCTTAATGGGTTGTCCTACACACCCATAAAGCCTCATCTAACTGAGAAGAATAATCCTTCCTATCTGGTTGGATTGTCATTTGAAGGATTTTCTTGACCTCTCAATTAGAGACCTTCGTTTACCCATTGGTTTTAGGTCTATAGGGTGTAGCTATATGATGTGTAACCTCATATTTCCTAAGAAGGTTCTAAAATAGGGCATTGTTGAAATGGGATCTGCCATCAGAGATAATCACGTGTGGCACTCCAAAACAAGAGATGATATGATTCTGAATAAAAGGAATGACAACTCTATGATCGTTTGCGCTCATGGGTATGGCTTCGATCCAACGGGATACGTAGTCAACAGTGAGTAAAATGTACTCAAAGCCAAAGGAAGAAGGGAACAAACCCATAAAGCCAATGCCTCAAATGTTAAAGGTTTCACAAACTACGATAGGGTTCAGAGGCATCATGTCTTTTCATGTTATGCTACCAAGAGTTTGGCAGTGACTCCTTGCCTTACAATAAGTTTGTGAATTAGCAAAAAGCATGGGCTAATAAAATGCACATTGTAGAATTTTTGCTGCAATTTTAGGACCAGAGAAATGACCAGCACAAGCCTAGTCATGACAGAAGGAAAGTATAGACTCTATCTCAGTAGAGTTGACACAATGCCTAATGATTTGATCATTACAGAGTCAGAAAAGATATGGCTCTTCCTAAAAGTAGTATTCAGCCTTTGATGTGAGTTTAAATCTACGATTCCTATCCCAATCAAACGAAAATCGGTGTGTGGCCAAATAGTTAATGATGTCGGCGTACCAAGGAAGTTCAGATGATATGCTCAAAAGGTACTTATCAGGGAAGTGCTCTATTATAGGTGGAGATGTCTCGATATTCTCATAAGGAAGGTGGAAAGGTGATTTGTGATGGCATTCCTTCATCCCACTTTGTCATGAATTTCTAGGTTGAATTCTTGCAGAAGAAAGATCCATCTAATCAACCTAGGCTTTGTGTCCTTAGTGATACGAGTATATGATCATGTGTGAACCCAAGATGTAGGATTGAAATTTTTCGAGTTCAAATACTATTGCTAGCAACTCTTTTTTTGTAACAGTATAATTTCTTTGTGCGGCATTCAGTGTTTTGCTGGTACAGTAGATAACAATGGGTTTCTTATCGACTTCTTGTCCAAGTACAGCTCCAACTACGTAATGCATCGCACATGATTTTGAAAGGTAAATTCCAATCACGAGGCTGCAAGATTGGAACTTTAGTAACTCGATCTCTCAGAATGTGAAAAGCAGATATACACTCCTCATTTATCTCAAAAGTCATGTCTTTTGTAAGGAGATTCGTCAAAGGTCGGGCGATCTTCGAAAACTCGAGTATGAATCTATGATAAAATCCCATGTACTCGAGAAATGATCAAATGCCTTTGACTGATTTCAGTATAGGAAGATTCGAGATATGATTAATCTTAGCTCTGTCTACTTGGATACCTTGCTCAGATACGAGATGGCCAAGTACAATGCCCTCAAGAGCCATAAAATGGCTCTTCACCCAACTAAGGACCAGATTGACTTCAATGCATCAATTTAGGATCTTTGATAAATTATCAAGACATGATATGAAAGTTTCCTCGAAGACTGAAAAATCATCTATGAAAACCTTGTGATAATCACCCACCATTTCCAAGAATTTGGCCATCATGCACTGCTGAAAAGTCGTGGGTGCATTGCAAAGCCCAAAAGACATTCTTCGGAATGCAAATGTCCCGTAGGGAAAGGTGAATGTCATCTTTTCTTGATCTTGAGGGTGAATAGCAACATGATTGTATCCAAAGTAACCAACTAGAAAGCAGATTGCCTATTACCCGCTAGCTTTTCAAGGATCTGATTAATGAATGGTAAAGGAAAGTGATCCTTTTTTGTGATGGAGTTGAGTTTTCGATATTCGATACAAACCTGCCACGAATTCGTAATTCGTGTGGAAATGGTCTCTTCATATTTAGTGGTAATCACAATGAGCCCTGCCTTTTTAGGCATAACTTGGATTAGACCCACCAAAGGGCTATCAGATATAGGATATATGATATCAACGTCTAACCCCTTGATTATCTCTTTCTTAATGACCCCTTGTAAATTTGGATTCAGTCAGTGTTGTGATTCGCGAGAAGGTTGTGCCCCATCTTCTATATAGATACGATAAGTACATTAATTGGGGTTGATTCCAATCAAATCGTATAAAGTCCACCCTATCACCTTCTTGTGATCTCGCTAAATTGCGGTCAATTTCATTTCTTGATCTTGAGAAAGATTAGAATTGATAATTACAAGGAACGTTTGATCGGGTTCAAGATATACGTATTTTAACGTATCAGGCAAGTGTTTGAGTTCAATTTTAGGTGCGAGATCAACAAGTCCGAGATGTGATTTTCTACTGAGTAAAGAGGTAGAGAAGTTGTGTCAAATGATTCAACCTCTAGATCAAGTGCAGAGTCAAAAGATGGGTTTCCTTCTTGAGGGATAAGTGATTTAAGAGATGGTTCATCTATGTCAAAAGAAGTGATTTCATCCTCAAGAATAGATATCAATCTAACTTCCTCGATCAACTTGGAATCGATCCCTTTAGAACCTTTAAATATATCTAGCTTAAGTGTCTTCTCCCCAAACTTGAGTTCCATTGATCTTGATTCGCAATCGATGTTGGCTTCGACATTAGCTAGAAAAGGTCTCCCTAAAATGATTAGGATGTCTCTAATTTGTTCGGGAACTTCCTTATCTAAGACAATGAAGTCTACAGGGGTTAGAAGTCTCAAACTCTCACTATAGCATCTTCCAGTACTCCCCTAGGTGACTTAATGGATAGATCGATGAATTGCAAAGTCACGTTTATAGGTTTCAGAGTGTTAACAACAAAATGCTCAATTAGGAAAGTAGGAATTAGGTTAATGGATGCTCCTAAGTTTAGGAGGGCTCTATCAAAGCATTGGTCCCTAATAGGACAAGAAATCAATGGAGATCCTGGGCCTTTCTTCTTAAGAGGAAGCAAACTCTAGATTATCGAGGTAACTTGCATAGAAAGTACAATAGTGCTTCCTTTCTTCGACTTACGCATCAGAGTACACTAATCTTTCAAAAATTTTGCGTAAGCTGAGATGTGTTTAATGGCATCTAGAAGTGGAATATTTATGTAAACTTGTTCAAATACATTGATCAAATAATCATCTATGGTAATAGGTTTCTTTTGTTTCCTAGATTTCCTATTAAGGACTTTAGGAAAAGGGACTTGGGTGTCCTCTACAAGAGGTTGACTGATCAAGAGATGTATCAAGAATGTAAGTGGGAACAAGTACAGTACAATTAAGTGGTGTTGGAATAGAAGTGGTTCATGAACAACTAGGATCTGAGGTAGTTTGAACGCTCAGATCCCTAGTAGAAACACCCACATAAGAAGATTGAGCAGTAGGTTGTGTTTTGGAGGATCGAAGGATTCGGCAAGATTGGTTGATTTATTTGATAAAGCATAGGATGTTATTGATTTAGAGATTGGAACACAACTTCGGGTGGTGCGAATGGTGGGTTTTGATTTGATTGGCCCGATGGATAACAAGTACTTGGCCTTGATTATGGGTAGTGATAAACATGCATAAATTCATGATAAAATGCTTATTTATGATAGTTCCTAAGCCTAGTATTGCATTCCATAAGTATAAATAGTGCATAACATGCATTACATTACATTTAGGATAATTTGTGTATATTGTATAGTAATTTCGACATTTTATGGCAAGGAGGCAATCGACATCTTTACGAGATTCAGATGAGAAATTCGATTATACGGATGGATCTGAAGTGACAATCGCAGTCTGTCAGGTCAGAAATTACCTCGATCCGAGCACCGTGGCATCCTCTGCAAGCAAGGAAAAGTGGACAGTCCAGATGATGCCAGTGGTGCCATCTAGAGTGCCCAATGTCACTCGACGTCCTTCCAAAGGGGTATCCAACAAGTAATCTCAGTCGTTGGGTACAAATCCAACGATTGAGAGCCCTCCTCCACCGCACGCCCTAAGATGTCCTCTTAACCATTTAGACGGCTTGGTGAATTGGTTGGGCACCCCACCACCAAGTGAGGGCCGCGAGTTCAAATCCCCGCAGCCCCCCAATTGAGTAAATGATGCAGTGCAGCAGCGACACTAATGCAGCGCATGCGCATGTGAGGCAGCGCTAGTGCAGCATGACCGGGTGCAGCTGTGTACGCCAGCGCGCAAGCACGCGCGACATGGTGTGGGAGGCACGAGCACGTGATGCGCACGCCAGCAATGGAGCGGATCTTCAGCGACAGCCTAGGCGGGTCTTTAGTGACACTTGTAGCTGTCACTATTTGCCTGTGCGCGGGAAGCCCTTCTTCCCTTCACTATAAAAGGACCCCTACACCTCCCCTTCATCTTCATCTCTACCTACTCTACTCCTACCTACTCGTAAGATCTAGTAGCCTACCAAAGCTCCATTAGAGCTTACTCCCAAGCTCCAAAGGCCTTTTATTAGTGCAATGCTTCTATACCCCACCACATACTCATCCTCCATCTCACCACCTTTATAAGAAGCCTTGGAGCTGTCCTCCCACATATATTTCGGTAGAAGATCACCTTCAGCTCCTCGTTCCCATTCTGAAGCCTTAGTGAAGCATTCCTCTACCCGACGTCCTCCTACATCTCACCTCCGTCGTCCAGCACCTCACCTCTTCATCCAATCTACCACCAAGTGCCGTCATCTCGCTAAACAGCCAATTTGGGAGATTTCTTCTCACCCCTATCTCTTTTATATTTTAGCATATTGTAATAGACATTTGAATGACATTGTGAAATATCATATTTGTTTCTCCACTTTGTGAAGTTATCTCGCTTGTCTTTTTATTTCAAAAACACCAAAAAATTCACAAAACCCTAAAACACCAGAAAAATAAAACGAAGTGCGAATTTCAACAAAAGTAAACATCACCTCCATGTGTTCAACTCGAGATTCCCTTGGAGTTTCGATTAAAATATTATTTAATAACATGTTTTGCGAACTACGAGGATGGGTTTCTCCTAACCCTAATTTTACTTTGCCAAAACCCATTCATCAGGTAGAATTGATTGGAATTAACCTAAGGTTTTGCGGATTCCTAGGATTTGGAACTGGCTGCGATGGTTGGTCCCCTAACTGACAAAACTCAGCCAACTGCATGATTTGGCCCCCGAGTTCAGCAAGTTTTGCCGAACATTGCCTTTGTATTTTAGCGAGAGCCTTAACATTTCTTTATTAGCTCTCATTCACAGCTCTTAAAATCTGGTCTAGCTGTGAATCTCTAGACGACCTCGAATAATTCTGTGTACCCAGCTGGGTGGACCTCACGTGTTGTTGCTAAAAAGGCAACATTTACAAGTCTTGATAGGTCTGATTTTGATAGATAGATGGTCTTTGGCTCTAATCAAACTAGAAGAAGTTGGGATGGTTTCTCCATCTAAGGTTGTAGGTATTGAAATAAGGGTTCGATCTTGAATTATACCCTTGGATGGCGTATAGATCATCATGATTCACCGTGTTTTCTACAGGTAGAGGAAGATGAAGTGTGGAAAAAGAAGGAAAAGATGGGACAAAGGTCCCTCCTTGGGTTGGAGTGGGAGTCTAATAAAAACCCAAGGCAGATTTATCTTGGATATCTAGATTATTCACAAATTGCCTCATTGCAGGAATTTGAGAAGCAGGTCTTGATACAGGATTCATAGCTAGTAGAGGTGTAAAATTATTAACGATGTTGCATACCTTGTCTAAGCTGCTTGGCTACGATATCGACCTTATCCAGCTTCTCAGCAATGATCTCGAGATCTCATGAATTGGATTGGCCTTCGAGTGGGCATTTCCATTGCAATCCATGAAAGCGCTCCCATGCTTCATGAATCGATTCTCCTTAATTCTGATTGAATGTAGTGATAGCTCGCCTAAGGGCATTAGTGTGACCTATAGGAAAGAATTTCTTTAGGAAAGTAGTCTCAAGTTCAGTACAAGTTGTGATAGGTCTTGCGATAGTGCGGTACCAATAGGTGACTTTATCTTTGAAGCTAAAGGAGAACACTTTCATCAGAAGGATTTCCCAATTTTGGTTTCTAGGACCTAGGGTTTGGCAAGGATTTTTGATATCTTCAATGTACTGAAATGGGTCCTCAGAAATGTTTCTATGGAAGTGCGGGATCAAACAATGATATTCATTTTTAGCTCAAGATCATTTTTCCCAACGGGAATCCTAATGTTAGTCTCCACTTGTGCATTAGCTGGGTTATAGTAACCTCTAAGAGGTGGCCTAAGTGGAGGATGTGGACCAAGTCCCACCTCAAGTTGGCAAGCCTGAAGATTTTGAAGAGCAACCGTCAACAGCTTAATTTGACAGTTATGCTCAAGCATTTATAGATTTTAGGCCAAGAGAGCCTGATGTATGTCAAGATGAGGCATCTTATCCTAGCCCAAAGGAGATTCTAGAGGTAATTGATCTCCCATCGAATCATTCCCAGAAGAAGTAGAAATAGAGTAAGGAATGGTGGCAGCAGGTCTAGGATTACCTGTCAAAGGAGGGACAAGAGATGGTCTTTGATATTGTCTCCCATGCATAAACAAAAGAAATGTGAAAAGGCACACTTACACCACAGTGAAAAACTATCACAAGAAAAACCCAAAAACTACAAGAAAAATGCATGTTTTCTTCTTTTCTAACGAAAAGAGGATCTGAGGGTACACATAAAATTTAAGACACAAACAGATAATGTATCAGTACAAAATACGTGTCCTAAAGTGACTTGGAGTTCTTGACCCTAAAGGCTCGAAGGTCCAAAGTTTAGGAAATAGAGATCGCTCACTACTGGCTCCCTGGGACTTAGGTAGTAAGATAGACTTGTTGATCTTCAACTAAGGCCCTAAGAGGTGAAAAGAGGAGAGATAGAAGCAAAGACTCGTGTGTCCTTAAGTGATTGCGTTGTGTACGCAATGGCAAGCAATAGAATGCGATAGAAAACCCACACACAAGTTTGCAAATAGGATTAAGTCACGAGTTTTTATGGATTTCCTCTTTATAAATGTCTTCTAATGAAAAGAAAGGTACGTGTGCTCACTTTTTATCTTTTGAAATCAAGTAGTGGTCATGGTTACGTATATATGCAAAGAATGACAGGAGATAAAGCAGTAAAAGCATACCTGCCTCTAGTAAATTTAAAAGATAGAAATGAAATCTAACATGAGGAATGCAACCTAAAGTGGATACCTAATATGTGCTACTGTCAGTTAGATAAACTGTCTTTTTGGTAACTTTTTATATCTAGCTAAATGTAGAAAACAAAAAGCAAGAAATGAGAGAAAGAAGATTAGACTAAGTTATTACAAACCAATAAATCTATCTCTCACAACAAATACTAATATAGAAAGTTTAAAAGAAATGAAAAAATAAAGTAGAAATAGCAGAGTCCTCTCAAACTAGGAGTCTCTCAGACAAGTCTCTTGAAAGAAGACAAAATTTAAAATTAAAATTAAGAATACATAAATAATGAAAGAATAATAATAAAAAATGATAATGGAGAATATATGCTAGTTGCCTCCTCAGCAACAACGTCAAAAAATGATGCTAAGCTTTCTTGCACTCGTAATTAGCATTTATTAAGTCATAGTATAGTGTGTAAGACAACCAACATATTTTATTAATTTATAACTGGATGGGTCTAGGTCGTTCGTTAGGAGGCTTATTATAACTTAATTCACCAATTATCATCTTAATTTTTTTTTGTTTCCTTAATTTTGTTAATTATACTTAATATTACTAAGGATTCAATAATTAATAAATTAGGTCTACAACATAGCTTATAATATATACTTAAGTGATAAACTTAGCTTATAATATATGACATATAAGTAACTTAAGTTTAAATTATGTAATTTAGTTTACCTTTAATTAATACTTAACTATAATTACTTCTACATACATAATTTACTATACATTACTATTTACTAATAGCTTACTTAATTTAATTATTGCTAAACTCTAATCTAATTCTACACTAATAACTTAGTGCTTAGTTAATTTACAACTATAACTTAACTTACATACTCAAGGCTACTCTTAATTGAACTAACTATAAACACATAACGTAATTAATTTACAATTACATTACTTAAACTAACTTGCTAAGTTATATATGTAAACATACTTAACTTAATACATACTTACTTACATTAGGTTAACTTAATTAGGTCTATATAAGTTAATAAGGTTATTAGGTTAATTAAATTAATTATGTAGCACAATGAATTAATTAATATCTTAAGCACACATTAAACATAAGAATCAATTGCAAAAATTAACAACATGGTAATTAACTCTTCAATTGACATTAATCAAACAAAATACGATCATTGAAAATATAACATTCAATTGCGCAAAAGAAATATATGCAAAACAATGCTAAAAAGTTGTTTTTACACCTACTAGATAAAGGCCTTGAATCTCAACATTTCTCTTCTCATGACTAACAAGAAGACAGATTGGCATCAACGACTAAAATAGTACCATGTGGCACAATCATATTCACTCATCCACAGGTTGCCCCTCTCGGGCCAATGGTCTAGATATGCTCAGAGAATATGCTCAAGGGTATCACGCTCTAAGGTGTCGTAGTTTCTTGATGCAGCTACAATGCAATTCCAAAATATACGCATGTGGGCATCAGCAAGCCACCAAGGTGGGACTGAAGTAACGTGCTCGATTTTAGCACACAGTCGTGCTCTTCAATTCTTCACAACTTCAGCACCAGTAACTCAGGTCTTCATTTCAAAGTAATTTCTTCTCCAATTCAGCTCCATATCAACTTTAGTAGTTCAATAGGAACTCAAATCTTCTTAACCCTATCATCGACTCAATTCATTGACTTGATGAGATCAAAAGCTAAGCTGCTAACCTAAGGCTTTGTGTCTATGTAGCACTTCATAAAAGAGCCTTCAGACCTTATTCTAAAGCTCAAAACCCTATTTCTCATACTTAACACTCTCAGTGCCTAACTTAGTAACCTAAACCACTTGCAATACCTAAGAGACAACTTCTAAGATCACATATTGCCCTAAAGAACACATCAACTAACTTGACCACAGAGGTCAACAGATAAGACTAAATTCAAAGCGAATGTTAGTCTTAAACTCCCAAGCCCATTCTAACATCTTTAGGAAGTTTAAAATGCATTTCATAGAGCTTGTAAACTCAACTAGAATTCTTAAAAATTTTCCTACAACTCATATGAACCCAACAACCATAGATTTGCTCAACAGACTCTAACGACTTTAAAACTTCCTAAAAGCAACTCCAACAAATTCCTAATGACTTTAAGAACATGCACAACCCTTAAACACAAGCTCAAGAGCTCTAAACTCCGATGGTGACCGGAGTTGACCATATATATGGTGAAAGTTGAATTTTAGTTCTAATGCAATTCAAACCAATCCAATGAGCTAGATGAACTCTACATGATCTAAGGAATTTGCTGAGATAAGAAAGAAACAAATTTAATTACTCTATATGAATTCTGAAGACTATTAATTCAACCCCTCATAAATAATATTTTGATGATTTCACAAAATAAAGCAAAAGAAATAAACACTGGAAATAATACATTTTCTCTGTGATAACCCCATTGCAAGTTTTGCAATTTCCAAGACAGTATCAAAGCATGAAGATTTATTTTTGGTTTAGGTCTTAGGTTTTGTTGTACATTTCAAAGAATTGTAATTTTATATTGATTTGGGTCTAAAAAGAGTTATAAAGAGCCCCCAAATAAAGCATACATATATCTAACTTAGGCTCTCAACACTTAAGAAAAATTAAAAACAAGAACCCAGTTCAAAAACACACATCAGACGTCCAGCCATGATCCCAGATGTCTAATTTTTCAGTTTAAGTTGTCTGACACCTCTATCAGACGACCAAATGCCTGTAGTCTTGCCTTAAGATTTTAAACACTTAGGCTCCAGTCGACGAAACTTAACTCTATGCATCAGTAGGTCTAGTTAGACGTCCGACAATACCATCAGACATCCTTAGAGTGTACCGTTGGTCAACATATTTCCAAATCTCCTTTTGTCATAACATATCTAATGAGAGGAATGCCTTAACTTCTATTCCAGACATCTAAACATCTCTCCAGACATCCAATAATGCAATGTTACACCAAAATCTCTGTGCGAAGACTTGTTAGAATACATCGTACTTTTTATAATCACAAGAAATCCAAACCCCAAGATAATTATGATCTTCAGACACCCAGAATATATGTCAAATAACCAATCTGTTGTCTAACCCTTAAACACTAGAACCGTGTTTAGTTCTAGTCCAAAATGGGAACAAACCCACACAAAATTAGATGCCCATAATTTTACTCAGATGTCTTATGATAGTACCCTAGATGTTTGACCTAAAACCCTATTTCTTCCCAACAAAAATAGGAACTCTGACCCATTGTATCTGACATCCAAGTATATTGTCAGGCGTCTGACCCAAAAATATGACGTCTGATTCTGCTGTTAGAGTCATTATGAGCCTGATTTGAGTTGAATTTCGTCTCAGTCTCTTGGGACTTGCCTTCAATGTCTATGAGCCCTCTCCCAAGCCTTCTTGAAGGTTCTAAACTTACTTATAAATACCCAATAACCGCTCTTAGGCAAGACACACCCTTGGAGAGATAACTTGCAAAGAAATTCACTAAGCTCCACTTGCTTTTAGCTACCATTGCCCCCCACTACTTTGATGCATTCTTTCTTGGGGCAAACTAATACTCTGATTATGCTTTTTCCTTCATCATTAGGGAGTCCAACTCATCCTTAATAGCTAAATTAAAGTATACATATTTTGGGGAGATTTATAGGGTGATTTTATTTTCTGCTTTTATGTACTTGTTTTAATTGGTATCCGGCCTATCAGATCCTCGTCTCTTAATAGTGAAGGGAGAAACCTTCGTTTAGGAATTAGGGATGGGAATTGTAATTGAGGTACACTACTCTTATTTAAAGTAGTGTGAATAGTGGATTGATCACCTTTATGATCATAAATCCTAAGTCAGGGATGGACTTAGGTGGTGGTTTTCACCCAATTTAGGTTTCGACCGAAAAATCTTGTGCCTCCATATTTTGATTGAATTTTTATTTAGCAATTACTTTTTAATTTCACTATTCATCCCCTTCTAGTGCAACTTCATTTGGTATTAGAGTAGGTTTCCGCATTCTACGAGTAACATCCTCGGAAGATCCAATGGAGGGGAAAGGCATGTCCACTGGTAAGATGGAGGGGTAGTCCACTACCCGACCACAGCTCTTTGAGGGAACCAACTACGCCTACTGGAAGCTAAGAATGAAGATGTCGCTCCAAGCCAATGACTTCTCCATATGGGAGAAGTGAGAATCCAGCTATGACATTCTCGTCAAACCGAAGATAGGATACACTGTGGAGTAGATCCATCACCTTGGGTTGAATGCAAAAGTGATGAACTCACTCTATTATGCACTTAGCTCGGAGGAGTTCAACTACATCAGTTAATGCACGACCGCTCACAAAATTTGGAAGACTTTAGAGGTAACACATGAAGGTACGTTAAGAGTCAAAACCTCTAAGATTAACATTCTATCTCAAGAATTAGAAGCCTTCACCATGAAAGAAAATGAGAGACTTGGGGACATGTACACCCGATTCACGTTAATCGTGAATAACCTTAGGCCTCTCGGAAAGACATTCATCAAGGGGGAGCTTCAAGCCAAGCTCCTTCGCTCTCTTGGACCGGTCACTGCAATAGAAGAAGCTAAAAAAGTGGAAGATCTGGACATGGATAATCTACTTGAAAATCCGATGGCATACAAGACCAAGATGGATCAAAAGAAGTCCATCACACTTGAACCAAAGAAGAAGACATTGGCCTTTAAAGCAACATTGAACGATGAGGTAAGTACTGATGACGAAGAATTTGTTTTGTTAGCTAAAAATTTTAAGAAGTTTCTTAGGAATAGAAGAGACATCAAGGGAAAGAAAAAGAAAGAAGGACCTCTTGTATGCTACAATTGCAAGAAGAGAGGTCACCTGAGGAAAGAGTGTCGCTTGCTAAGAAGGGATGATGAAAAGAAAGGCAAGAATCCTTTGGACTACAAGAAGTTTTCAAAGACCAAGCCATTCAAGAAGAAGGCATTCCAAGCAACTTGGGATGACTCTACCCCCGAAGAAGAAGAAGAGGAGATGAATGAAGAAACTGCTTTCTTGAGACTCATGGCAATAAATGACACCTCTGAATTCGACTCTAAGGAGCCCAAGGTAGACTCTTACTCTCTAGATGAATTACAAAATGCATTTGATTCATTGTATCTAGAGTTTAAAGAAGTAAAAACTAAAAGCAAAACAATGAAAATTGAAAACTTAGAAAGTAAGGAGATAATCAAAGATCTTAAGGAAAAGAACCTAATTCTCACTAATGAAACAACCACCTTAACTATGCAAGTGGGAAACTTGATGATTGAGAGAGAATCATTAACAAATGATTTATTTACAACCATGAGAGAACAAAAATTCCTAGAAAGAGAAGTACTTGCTAAAATTCATGTTCTTGAAAAATCAAACTCTCTTAAAAAGGATGAGAATGGCCTACTTAGATTACAAATTAGAGGACTAGAAGATAAATTAGACATAATGAAAATAGAGATAAATCACCTTAAAGAAAAATCAAATCAATTGCTTGAGCACTTAGCCAAATTTACTAAACGAAAGGATAATTTGGACAAGCTTATTGCCCACCAAAAACCTTCCTGAAGTAAATTTGGATTAGGCTATTATGAGACTAGTCAAAATGAACTGAAAAAGGATCCTCTTCCAAAGAGGACCACTAACAAATTCAGATCCACATTATAGTGGATACCAAAGAGACAACTTGTACTTTGTTTTGTAGGTTTCAAGGGACATTATAATGTCAAAAACTGGATCTATAGAATGAAGGAAGGTCAACTCAAACTAGGACCTAAGGAAATCCAAAGTCACCAAAGAAGGTCTTTTATAGAAATAAGAAGACCTACAAGGATGTCGACGAAGAGACCGCTGTCGTCAAGGAGGCCAATGGGTGATGGACTTCGGATGTTCCAAACATATAACAGAGGATAAGCACCTATTTTTGGACCTTCAACTTACGAATGGAGGAACGGTCACATTTGGCAACAACCATAAGGGTCATATTATTGGCCTTGGTAAAATAAGTAACCCTCTATCCCCTATCTCAAATGTCTCATTAGTAAAAGGATTAAAACATAATTTGCTAAGTGTTAGTCAAATTTGTGACAAGGGATATAAGGTAGTTTTTACTTCTAAAATATTTAAAACTATGCTTGCATCAACTAATGAACCCCTTCTTAAGAAAACTAGGTTTAAAAACATTTACATTGTAGAATTTGAAAAAATATCACCTATGAATCTCTTGTAGCTAACAATGAGATAAATGTATGGCATAGAAGACTAGGACATGTTCATATGAGGCTAGTCCAAAAGTTAGCAAACATGAACTAGTTCGAGATCTTCCTAAAGGAAAATTTGTAGAGTATCTTATGTGCGATTCATGTTAATTAGGTAAGATCATGAAATCTAACTTTAAAAATAAAGAAGTAATATCCACACCAAGAACTTTAGAATTACTTCATTTAGACTTGTTTGGACCAACAAAATATGTGAGTCTTAGTGGATGCAAATATTGCCTTATAATTGTAGATGATTTTTCAAGATTTTCATGGGTCTCCCTCTTGAGATCCAAATATGGAGTGTTTTCCATCTTTTCTATTTTTTGTAAGAAAGTTCAAATTGAAAAAGGCTACCATATCACTCGAATTCATAGTGATCATGGGAGAGAGTTTGAAAATTTCTTATTTGATGATTTTTGTCAAGAGCATGACATTACTCATAAGTTCTCTTTCCCTCGAACACCTCAACATAATGGAATAGTTTAGAGAAAGAATCGCACTCTTTAAGAGTGCTCAGATATTGCTCATAGACTCCAGGTTACCGAAGTACTCTTCGGTCAAGGCAATTTACACAGCATGTTACATGTTAAATCACATTTTAATTCTATCCGAGTTGCGAAAAATTTATTTTGAACTATATTATGAAAAAGTATCCAAAATTAGTTATTTTAAAGCTTTTGGATGTCGATATTTTATTTTGAATACCCGCTCTAATTTAGATAAATTTGATGCCAAAGGTGATGAAGCCATCTTTATTGGTTATTCTTCACATAGTAAGGTATATCTGGTTTTAAATAAGATCCATTAGTAGTGGAGGAAACCCCTCATGTTTCCTTCAATAAATCACCCAACTCTTCTTCTATTGACTGAGTCAATATAGAAGATGAAAATGATTCTTTTATTGATGTGTCTAACATTCCAAACTCCAATATCCATAACTTTCCAAAAGATTGGATATTTCAAAGGGATCATCCCGAAAGCCAAGTCATTGGAGGTGTTTTCGATGCCGTTAAAACCCGATCTCGTTTTAATTGCTCTTTCGATCTTTCCGCCTTTGTATCTCAAGTTGAACCAAAGAGTGTTAAGGAAGTGTGTTCCGACGAACCTTCGATGAAGGCCATGCAAGAGGAACTGAAATAATTCCAAAGGAATGAAGTATGGGATCTAGTACCTAAGCCCGAAGGGCAAACAGTAATATGAACCAAATGGATATTCCGGAATAAGTTGGATGAATCCAGTGTGGTTATTCGAAACAAGGTTATTTTGGTAGCACAAGGCTATAACAAAGAAGAACGAATTGACTTCGATGAGACCTACGCTCCTATAGCTCGACTCAAATCAATTTGCATGCTTATGGATTATGCCACCTTCCTTAGCTTCAAGCTCTTTCAAATGGACGTTAAGAGTGCCTTTCTTAATTGGTTTATTAAGGGGGAAGTTTGTAAAAGAACCTCTCAGTTTTGAGTCTCATGATAAACCTAACTTTGTCTACAAACTAAACAAGGCTTTATATGGGCTAAAACAATCTCCTCGAGCTTGATAGGCGAGACTCAAGGACTTTTTGTTGACACTTTTCTATAGGAGAAGCTGATTCTACTTTATTCATTAAAAGAAAAGGAAAAGAAATTTTATTAGTTCAAATATATGTAAATGATATTCTTTTTGATGCTACTCATGAATCGTTGTGTAGAAAACTCTCTAAGGTTATGCAGGAAGAATTCGAAATGAGTCTGATGGGCAAACTCAAGTTCTTCTTGTGTTTACAAATCACTCAACTTAAATTTGATACCTTTGTGTGTCAATGAAAATGCACAAAGGAGATGCTAAAACGATTCGAAATGGAGAAAAACAAGGGTAAGAACGCTCCTATTAGTGTTACAACTTACACTACAAGAATATTCACTATTGCTGACCGTTTTTGCCGACCGTTAAAAATGGTCGGCAATGTGAAAAAAATGATCTCAAAAAAGAGTCAAGGAATATACTATCCCTAGTGTGTTTTCTTGACTATTCTAGAATGTTACTGTCGGAAAAAAGGTGAACCCTCAGTTGACGAGTGGCTGTTTCTATCACCAATTTTCAACAGTAAATAAAAGTTTTTCTCGACCATTATAAATTCACCATCGACATAAACATCGACGTCGACCGCTATTTAAATAGTCGAGCAAGGTTGTATTCTCGACCGTTAGAAACAAATGGTGTAACACGGTCGAGAATAGTAATATTCTTGACCGTTTGTCAAGAATAGTAAATGGTCGAGTATTGTCGACCATTAGTTTAAAACGGTCAACAATACTCATATTCTCGTCTGTTGTTAAATGGTCAATAATGCGTTGCAATTTCAGTCAAAGACTATTCTCAACCGTTATAAAATGGCCAAAAATGGTAGCATTTTTTTCCCTATAGGTTTTAACTTTATGGAAAACCTATAGAGAACTAAAAGTCCAACAAAAATATAATTATATAACTTAAAACATTTGCACTCATTTGAAACAGTAGAAATGAGAATAAAAATTTCATATATATAATAATGTATATAAAGTACATGTACAAATGGTAGTGCATAGAGAAAAACAACAATCAGGCTGCGGCACCAACGCCTCTAACACCACCACCTAAATCATCATCATCGCGACAATCTCTATACTAATGAAAGGCTGGGTGATTGATACCTCCCTGCTGAAGTACCTTCAGGAGCTCCTAGATGGTCTAAGTCGACTGCTGCAACTGCTTTATCGACTCCTTGAACTTCGTCACGTTGTCCCTAACCTGCATCATCAGCTCATCGATTCGCTGCTCCTCGTGGAGGTGACGTAATGTCACAATCTCCTTCCTCATCTCCTATACCTCAGCTGAAGAGGACGAAGCCCCCTTCTCCTATACAACATGGAGACAGGTTCACTCCTCTCTACGCTATAGACATATTAGCCATGCTCAGATGGCATGACAGTTCGTAACGCCTCTGCTATCAGTGGCTGCTGAACTGTACCAGAGTTGGCATCTTTAGGAGGATGCATTAGGTTGACCATATTATCCTGAAAGAGATTAAATTATGTTAAGTGATTTCATTTAATTATAATTACGAAATGCAATAAAATTATTGTGTATTTTAACTTACGTGTCTCTACTGCTATGTGTCATAAAGTCACTCTCTATCTCCCTCATTACTCAACTTACTATGAGTGGCCTCATATACTTCCACCCAATCAAGCTGGGCACCTTTATGCCTGGCAGACTGCAATATTTTGAAATAGTTAATTGAAAGAAATTTAAAATATTGTAAGATTTAAAAGAAAATAATAATTAAAAATACTTACATATAGGAATTTCATCCCCTCTATGCTCTTCCTACCCAAGACATGGTCTTCGGTAGAGCTTTAGCCCTATTTTCCTTATTCTTCTTGGCCTACTCCTGAAATAAAGGTATAATTTATTAACTTAAAAATTAGTTAAATAAAAATATATGCAATACTTTTACCTGCATTGAAGGATCACGCCAATGCTCGCATGCTTCCTTCCAAATGTACAGCTATATCAAAAGAGGCCCTTTACGCAATGCCTTATAATGATTCCTATTCTTATAATACTAAAAAATATATTTGTAATGTTAGAATTAATATTAAAATTATGGTAAAATAAATAAATACAATTAAAATTTTTCTTTTACCTTACTCTTCACCTCCGATCTCCAGTCTTTATGAATCATTGTCGCGTATTTGAGGATATATTTGGGGACGTTCGGATCGTCGCCCCAATTGAAGATGGCCTCATTAGTAGGAGAACAGAAATTGTTACATAATTTAAAGTTATATAAAGAAATGTCAATAAGATAATTTTTACCAATTGCGTCTAACTCTCGGATGAGTTGCCTCTTCAGCACATTTGTCACCTTCAATCGAAGTACGAGAGTGGGATGATCGCCTTCGTCAGTGTAACTAGTTTGGTGTGATCCTCATTATAATGTGGGTCCCATGTGGAATTCTCTCTAGATCCCTATTCTGCGTCAAACCTTTTCCCTTACGTGCACCTAGAAAACAAAATTATAACATAAAATGAAATAACAAAGAAATAAATAAATCGTAACATTTATCAAACTTTAATTTCATACCAATACTGCGAGAAGATGGTGTAAAACATCCCAGCTGAGAAGGATCTGGGTCAGCTGACTGCTCTGGCTGATCATCCAACCCAACGTCATCATCAAATGAAGTACTATCCTCCTCTTTGTCCTCATCAGCGGGTGCATCCTCGTAGTCAGGATCCGTTGCCAGAAAATCCATCGGAGGAGGTATCGGACTCTTCCCCTTCCCCCCACCTTCCTTCCTTAACTCTAGAAATATCGAGCCACTTCTCCGGGCCTCAGAAATTGTAGGCGAAGCTTCTCACAAGAGGGCTGAGCCAAGTGCTGCTGGCGGGCTACCTCAGGTAGATGGCGTGGGGCCTCAAGCTACTTGGAGGTATTATCATCCCTGCAACTCCTATTAGCCTTCTTATTGAATATAACTTATGTTAAAAAATAACAAACAAATAATCAAATATTTTTAAAAAAAATTGGTGGCATTTCCCTATATATATTAATTTTTCAAAAATTCTGTATGAAACAAATATAGAAATAAATCAAAATGAAAGAAACGTAGAATAATAAAGAAGCCTAGAACAAATAAATCAAAATGACCACTTCTTGTTTTCCTTTCCCCCTCCATTTTGTTTTCCCCTTCCTCCTCATATTCCTATTTCCCCCTCCATTCCCCTTCCCTTCCCTCTTCTTCACATTCTTTTCCCACTCCATTTTATTTTCCCCTTCCTCCTCAAATTCCTCTTCCCCCTTTCATTCCCCTTCCCATCCCTCTTCTTCACATTCCTTTCCCCTCCATTTCCTTTCTCCCTTCCTCCTTACATCTCTCTTCCCCCCTCCACCTTCTTATTTTCCTCTTCACATTCAACAATATATAAAACATTAAACATTCAATCAAGAAAAGTGGGCACACCCCCACATAATAACAAAAAAAGGAATTTAGCAAGAATAAAAAAAAGTGGACACACCCGACATAATCACCAAAAAAAAAGCAAGTACACCCTACATAATCACAAATTTACCCGTATTATATAAAATAAATGTAAGTGGATACACCCCACATGTAAAAGGAAAAGAGCTTTTAAAAAATTTAAATGAAGTGGTAGAAGAATCTCACCATAGTGGAGAATAAAGGGAAGAACCTCAAAGAATCCGAGAAATCTATATGACATGGTAATAAAATAAAACTCAGTTTCAGATAATAAATAAACATAAGCCTAGAAAAAAATGATGAATATAAGCTTTCATTAATTAAATGTAAGCTTTAAAACTAAATTTCTTTAATAATTTCATTTATGGGATACAAATTAATACGAATACCAAATTAACTTATATATCAATGTCCATTGCATAAGGGGCAACCTCATTTTGTGGGTTTTCCTGATATGCTTCGGATTCAACATCTGGGCGAGATCTTTTCCCACATCGTATTGTTCACGCGGTATAGCTCTAATAGGTATTATCCATCCATTTCTACTATTATCAAGCACGTAAAATACTTATACTACCTGACAAGCTAATGTGAATGGTTCTGATGACTAAAGAATGTAATGGTTCTTAACAAGCTCAAGAAAACGTATTTCTTATCAACTTTGAATCTAACGCCTTCTTCGAAAACATCAAACCAATCACTTGAATAGAACCACCCTATGATCAAACCTAAAACTCATTTCCACAATCTCTTCAATTTGACTGTTATACTCATCACAACCAGTGCTTATGTCACAACTGACGACGACTCACACCTATTGCGTGGCCTTCACATCATCAATGGACCGTACTCTAAATCTGAATCTGTTAATTATGTAACCCGAATGGTAACATCCGTATGTCAAAAGTGTACCAGCAATTACATTAAAATCCTGTACCTACCATGGATCCCTCTATTCTTTCAGTTTATTTACACGATCCTTGAACCAATCAATGAACTGCAAGTCGTGTGTAGATGACATAGAGGATTCTTCGAATTCATTGTAAAATTCATCAACTTCTAGAATTTGCTTAAGAATGTATAAGTATGCCAATTGCTGGTCCATTTCCGAGATGGCCTTAAACACCATCCGTATGATTGACCTTCCTCCGATATCAAATATAGACAGGCAATGTTCATCATTACCATTAAATCCTCCATCATTTTGATTAAATCGATTCTCTGTCTCATTCATGTACATGGCACAGAAGTTAATACATTCCTCTACAAGATATCCTTCCACGACTAACCCTTCTGGCTTTTCCTTATTCAAGACATAATCTTTCAGCTTTTTCAATTATCGTTCAATTGGATACATCCATCTATATTGCATGGGTCCAGCAATTCTCGCTTCATTCACAAAATGAAGCATGACATTGACCATTACGTTGAAGAATGAAGGTGGGAAAATCTGCTCCATTTTACAAAGTGTGATCACAATTTGTTTATCCTAGTACTCCAGCAATTCTGGATCTAATATCTTTAAACATATTACTTTCAAATATATGTTCATCTCCATAAAAGAATTGACTATCGGATCAGGCATCACTCCACATATCGCTAGTGGAAATAAGATTTGCACGTACACATGAGAATCATGACTTTTTAACCCAGTAATCTTCGTTAACGCTTCATTTACGTAACATGAAAGATGCGATAAATACCCACCTGGAGCTTGAATATCTTTAAGGAATGAGAAAATCATTTGTCTCTACTCTTTGGTAAGACTGTATATAACTTCTGAAAAGTGAGACCCTCACTCTTCAATGTGCAACTCAGGACGAATACCCGAAATTTTCATATCATTCCTTTTTTTAACTGTATCCTTTGGGTTATCTGCTAGGTTTAATACGTCAAGGATGTTGTCCATTACATTCTTCTTCATGTGCATAGCATCTAACCTGTCGCACAGTCAAATCCTTCCAATATGGAAGCTTCATAAAAAATAAACTTTTCTTCCTAAACCCTAATTGTTGCAAGAAAGTCAAGTCATTCTTGAAAAGATGACCCAAATGTATTTCATCGAGCTATTGCAATGTTTCCATGATTTTCATCGCCAACAACATAATAGAACTTGTATTGAGTTTATTTTTCGGATTCCTTGATGAATACCAACATGCTTTACCATAAAATGTCCTTAAATTTGACGTTTCCCATTTGTGTTCAATGGGAAAAAACCTGCGGTGCCCTAAGTAACAGAACTTCTTTGTTTTAGATAATCTCAGGTGATGAGTATCATTCATATAGATTAGACAGGCAAACTTCCCCTTCGTACTCCATCCTGACAAATTCGCATATGCTAGAAAGTAATTAATTGTCCACAGTAATACTACATGCAACTTGAGGAATTGTTTCTTGATATAGACACATCTATTTAGGTTAAAATGCCTAATCATGCATATTCCTAAGTTTAGATTTGCATTTCATGTTATAAAATTGCATTGTATGCATCATTCTGCATTTACAGTAGTTGTATATATTTTTGGTTAATTAGGTTCTTTTTATGGTTAGGAGAGAAGAGGATTTATCTCAAAGCTTCGGATGGATGATCGGATTGTACAAATCTAATCAAGACGACAATCGAAGTCCAACGCCTCCGAAATCATCTAGAGCAAAGTCCCATAGCATCACACAAAGTCCGAAGAAGATCAATGACTAGGAGGTAATGCGACATCCATATTAGTTTTGGATGAAAAATCCGACCATACGGATGGATCCAGAGCGACGATCATAGTTCGTCAGTGCAGGAATCATCTCGATCTGAGCACCATGGCACCCTCTACAATAGAAAGAAGATGGACAACCCAGATGGTGCCACGTGATGTCATCTAGGCTGCCTAACACCAGCCAGCAATCCCATCACTGGCTACTCGTCATCCGTATCATCAATTCTCAGCTGTTGGATCTTGATCCAACGGCTAAGAAGCCATCCATGCCGCTCTTCAAAAGATCCTCCACACAACCATCTCACGACGTAGCAAAGTGGTGGAGAGAGGCACTCCCAAAGGAGGGGCACAGGTTCGAATCCCCGCAACCCCCCCCCCCCCCCAATTCCTCAATTAAGCCATCGTCCAACATAGCATGCGCACGAACGAGCGCGCAAGCCACCCACACCGCCCGTGCACAGCAACAGCGTAGTGCAAGCGCCAGCATGCTTACCTGCGCGACACAGCGTGTGATAGGTGCGTGAGCACAGCGCCAGTGGGGCAAGAGTGGCGGGGGGGGCGCTATCTTCAGTGACAGTCAAGTGGTCCTTTAGTGATGCTTGCAACTGTCACTAATGGTCCGAGCACGCCAGCAAAGGAATTGAAGGTGCGGATCTTTAGCAACAGAAAGGGCGGATCTGTAGCAACATTTACGGACGTCAATAATGACCCGTATACAAATTTGTTCTTCTTCCTCCACTGTAAAAGGACCTACCCACCATCATTCCAAACCATCTCTTCCTTTCTTCCTCTCACCACCTCCAAGGCTCTAGAGAGAGCTTGTCCCAAGCCCAGGATGCTCTAGAGTAGAAAACCAAATATTTTTCCTCCTCTCATCCCCCTTCGTGGAACATCCCATAGCTATCTTCTCACCTCCCTTCGGAAAGAAGATCCTCGCCGCGATGCCGTCCTGCTCCATCCTCCGGCTCCATCCACGTTCGTCCCGCTCCTTACCACCTTCCTTCAAGCAACGTCAGAGCGAGTCATCCTCCAAGCGACCGTCGAGTGGGATTCTCTCACCTCTTTCTATCTTTCTCACTTTCATAGTGTAGTTTTTCTACTTTCGTAGTTGTAACAAACATTTGTTCATAAATAGATGATTGTTCTTCTCTCTCTCTCTTTTCTTTATACTTTGCAATTAGATTAGCTAGATTTCATCAACCTGGTCTCTTGCCATATTAAAAATACCAAAAAAAAAAAATTGAAAAGACAAAAATGATAAAAATAAATAAAATAGAAATGCGAATTTTTCAAAACCAAACATTCACCTCCCCGTGTTCAACCTGGACTCACTTTTCGAGTTTCGCTTACAAATTTTATCTGATAGTCGCGTTTTGCGACTACGATGACAGGTTCTTTCGAACCCTAATTTTAATTTGCGAAACATGCCCTTATAATTTCTTCTGCGCGTCATATGTTTGAACACCACTATACTACATGACTTTCAATTCATCAATCAATGGTTGGAGATAAACGTGTATCGCATTTCCTGGTTGCTTGGGTCGTGGGATAAGGAGGGTCAACATCATGAATGCGGATTGCATGCATAGCCATGGAGGTAAGTTGTAAGTTAACATTACAACTGGTTATATGAAATATGATGGATACATGTTCTTAAATGTGTTGAATCCATCACTTGCAAGCCCCAGTCTCACATTGCATGCCTCCTCTGCAAATAATACGTGATTCTCATTAAATCTATTCCACTCCTCAGAATCTGTTGGATGACGGATGCGTCCATCATTCAATTTATTCTCCTGTTGCCACGTCCCAAGTTTTGCTGTTTTACTGGAAATGAATAGGCGTTGTAGTCCAGGGATTAGGGAAAAATAACGGAGAACCTTCTCCGGTTATCTCTTCATGCTTGTGTTCGTTGACTTACCCACCTTATACCTCTCCTTGCCACATTCAGAACAATTAGTCAACGTTGAGTACTCATTTCTGTATAGGACACAGTCATTCGACAAGCATCAATCTTCTTGCATTTCAGTTCGAGCCCATGTATCTGCTTCTTCACATAATACCAAGACTTAGGGTACCCGGTAGGATTATTCAGTAGCTCCCTAATATATTCAAGAACCTTAAACATTAATTTTGTTGTGGCTTTATTCATCACTTTCTTTTAAAACAATTTGAGAAGGAATGACAACTTTGAGATTGATGTTATTCTAGGAGCAATAGGATCCTCTGCTACCTTGACTGCATCTTAAAACTCATTATATTCTCATAATGTCTCATCATCATCTGCATCCTCAGGATCTGTTGCTCTCATTTCATGTAACATTCCATCCAATTCATCTTCTTGATTATCATCACTTTCCTCAAAAGCATCAATTCTCTCATTTTTGGCTTCTCCTATAATTTGCTCACCATAAGCTATCCAATTTACGTAATGCTACCACTAGCTATTACATATCACATGCTCGAAAACTACCTCGATTATGGAAAAACACATTCAAACAGTGTCTACATGGGCATAAAATCAATTAGAGTTCTCGTCTAAATGTCTTCTTATCATCATTAAATGCCCACTCTAGAAACGAAATCACTCCACTCTTGTATTTGTGGTAATTCAAATTCCTTAGACTAATCCATAACTTATCCACGATAATTAACCTAAATGTCAATGACAACCACTCATAAGTTAGACTCGAATAGGGAGAAAATGTGTATTCTAAGAAGATTTGATCACGTTACTTCTTATATGCAACTAATGTTTAGAGAAATTTCAGCAGTATTTCCCTGCATTTCTCTAGTATACCCCTAAGACTAACCTTAACTATATCCCCAATAACCCCCACTAAAGGATACTTCAGGAACAGAGCTAAGATTAGTTGGTATACCAAAGAAAAGAGAGAAAATGTGACCGAAATTTCTCCAAACACTAGTTACATGCAAGTAACCCTAAGTTGTGATCAAATCTTCAAGGACCCCCCTTAGTTTAGAATTTCTCTTAACTAAGGACGACGACACTTATGGCATGTTATAATGACAACGCATCATGCATATAAGTGAGGTATACACACACTCTATATTGTCCGTATAACATGATCATAAGTCTCGACGGGCTAATATTTTGACACAATTATATCCGTCCCACAACCTGTTACCTAGGGGTTAGAATTCTTATTATTTGTCATGAAGTGCTTCTATATTTGTGCAAGTATGTGTATCTATAAAGTTATAATAAAAATTGCATAATAAAGATTTGGCAAAAATCTAACAAGATACTAATATATGACAATTGAATGAAAATAGAACATATAGGATAGTTGAATGAAACTAGGAGGACATAAAAGAATAGATTTTCTTGACAAAGGTACTTTCAAACTAAAATAGCTATCTTAAATATCCTATTAATATTTATCAATGTGGCCCACTTTCTTGAGTAATATCCTCTTCTCTAATGCTTATTATTCCCAATTATAAGTTACTATCAGTTCATATACCTTATAGAACCCAAACTTACCAAGCTCTTTCAATTTGGTGGTTGGTAGGCTCTCTTGGTATACTTCATTAATATACCTTTAATACATCCTAAGTGCACCTCATGGACCTATCAGGTCCCTCAACCAACCTAGGTCTACAAGCTACTGCTCTAGGTCTAAGGTTAGTGGCCTCACAGTCCATCTCACTAAACAACTCTCTAGCCCAATCTCACATCACATCCTATCATGTTGAGGAAGCTTCTAGGAAGAAGTTCACCAAGACTAGCTAGCCTTGTGGAACCTGACTAGCTAACTAATTTGACTCTCTAGCTCATCATGACCACTTTCCATGCAACATGTGATTGCACAGGTGCCTAACAGCATCATATCAGCTGCATTAACCTTCCATGTGTGGAATTAGACCTTAAGCATTCACTTTGTAACCCTAAACCCAAGGCCATAATTCCTAAGCCCTAAACTCTAAGCCATGAAAAAACCCATCGCATAACCCATGACACTAAACATAAAAAACCTATAACATAAAACCTAAACCCTATAAACACTAAAACCTATCCCATAAAAACACTAAACCCTAAACTCAAAAAACACTTAAACCTAAACTCTAAGAACATTAAACCCTTAACTAACCCTATAACCTAAACCCTTAACACTAAACCCTAAACCCTATAACCTAACACTAAATCCTAAATCCAATAACCTAAATCCATAACTCAAAACCTAATAATGAACCAAACATTCATTCCTAACATTGAACAATAATTGAACTAAATATTCATGTTAATTTAAACATTGAACCAAACATTAAACATTTTAAACTAAATTTAACTAAACACCGATAATTTAACAACACATTGAAGTATACAATTCAATTTCATTCATAATTAAATTTCTAACCTAAGTAGTACATAAAAAAAATTAAATTTCAAAACCTATGGGGGGAAATTGGGGTGGTGGTGGTGGGAGGAGGAGGTGGTGGTGCCTAAAGTGGTAGTATTGGCAGCTGGAGGTGGTGGTCGTGGCAACGTTAGTGGTGGCAGCAGGCAGCCATGGATGTAGGGGTGGTGGCGGGCGATCATGAAGGTAGCGGTGGTGGTTGACAAGGTGGTCGTAGTGGTGGCAGCAGCACAAGGAAGGGAAGGTGGTCGTGGTGGTGCCGGTGGTCATCATGGTGGTGGCACGAGGAGGGGGCGAGGAGCACTTACTGAGGGGGGTCGTCGGATGATGCGTGCGCAGTTGCCAGTGAGATAAGGGCCCTCAGTTGATGGAGGAGGTTGGTGGTGTGGTGGGTTTCGCAAGAAGGAAAGACGAGGAAAGGAAGGGGAAGGAGTCAGGGTCGCGCTGGGATTTTTGCCTCTGTTTTCTCGACCGTTCTAGATTGAACGGTCGAGGAATGCATTCGAAAAATATCTTTTTGCTGCCACGATTTTTGATGAGAATATCCTTGACTGTTCATATAGGAACAATCGAGTATATTATTATTGTTGATCGTTATAAACGGTCGACAATGGTCTCAACCCAAAACCCTAATTATACTCAACTTTTCTTGACCGTTCTAAATTTAACAATCAACAATTGTATTTGAAAATATAACTTTTGACACCGAGTTCTGAGGAGAATATCCTTGATCGTTTATTTAATAATGATCAAGTATATTATTATTCTCGACTATTATAAATGGTTGAGAATGGTCTCAACCACTCCAGCTTTGAAGGTGACAAAGTTGATGGCCGAACTTTTGGCAATCGTTACTCTTATAACCGTCGAGAATATTTTTATTGTCGACCGTCATGTAACAGTCGAAAATTAACCATTGCGAAAAGTTCTTTTTCTACTAGTGCTCTTCCTCGATTTGGTCGAATCAAGTACGCCCGTTAAAAAAAATTATACCGTAGTATGATTGGTTCATTAGTGTATTTAACTTCTAGTAGGCCAAACATTTTGTTTAGTTGTTGTTTATGTGCTAAATTCCAATCAAACCATAAACAATCACATCTAAATGTAGTTAAAAGAATATTTAGATACCTAGTTGACACGTTTGACTATGGCCTGTTCTAGCTTAGGAGTAGTCATTTTAACCTAGTTACATATAGTGATGCGAACTACGCATATAGTTGCACCGATAGGAAGAGTACTAGTGGGACGTGCCAATTTTTAGGTGAATTACTAGTCTCTTTGTTCTCAAAAAGACAATCTAGTGTAGCCCTATCAACCACAGAGGGTGAGTATATAGCCACCACCTTAGCATGTTCCCAAGTTTTATGGATGAAAAATGCTTTAAAGGATTTCAATTGATATTTAGTAAGATAAAAATACCATGTGATAATACTAGCGCTATCAACCTCTCGAAAAATCCCGTACATCACTACCATACCAACCATATTGATGTTCGATATCACTTTTTAAAGGATAATATACTTAAGGGAGAAATTGAAGTTGAGTTTATTTGTACTGAGTTACAGTTGGCTGATATTTTCGCTAAACCTTTGAATTATGTTCGATTTAACTTTATAGGTAGAAAGTTAGGCATATGTAAGCTAGTTGATATTTGAAGAATTTAGTGACTTAGCTGGATTTTGTTTGTAATGAACGTTAAAGAAACTTTGACTTTATTAAGTTAAAGATCCTTCAAACCTTGTTCAAAAATCAAAATTCACAATTTGTGCAATATCAGACATCTGAAAGTACATCCAGACGTCTTATGTTTGAAAAGTGGACGTTTGGGTATCTATATGAACGTTGACTTGTTTAAATGAGAAAAAATTTAAATATCCTCAAAGAAGTGTCTTTCTGACGTCCGACACTATGGCCAGATGTTTGCACCTGTCGTCTGATGCCTTTATGCAAATGACTAATTTGTATCAGGGTCAGAACTAAGTGGTCCTTGGATTCAGAAATTGGATGTTTGAGTCTTGACTCAGACGTCTGATCAATCGTCTTACTCTAAAATCAAACAACCTATAGTTTTTGCTCAAATCCAACAGTTCCTGATTCCAAAGATCCGACATCTAGTTCTCATTTTAGACGTCTGGTCGGTTGTCTGATCTAAAACTCAGACGACAACCTGTAGCTTGGGGCAGATTCCAGGAAGGTCTAACTATAGAAATCAGACATCTAAAACTTGGATTAGAAATCTGAGAGTTCATTAGATCGAAAAGTCATACAACTTGAAAAGTGTTAAAATTCCTACCCTGTAATCTTGACATCTGATGGTATTGCCAAACGTCAGATACCATCGAGAATTGCAGTTTTACTTCTAATTTTGGGTTGGTTTAGAGATGAAATTTAACCCAACATTGGGGGGAGACTTGCCCAACCCTTTGGGGTATATAAACCCCCACTTCTCCTCCCCAAGGCCCTACTCAACTCAAGCCCAACGCCCCTAAAATCCTCCAGACGAAGACTGTGACCTTCGCCCTTACTGCTACTGTCCACGTTGCCAACCATTTGCACAACTTCTCCGATGACTGACGACCAGCACCGCCCTCATCCCACCGTCAACCTCTCATTCTCCTTGTGTCAGGGGGAGCTCCACCAAGGGTATAACCTCCTTGCCCTCTTCTACTCAATTTTGAGAGATTTTCATCTTGATTGTGGACAATCCATTTGAGTTGTTGAAATATGAACCGTAGCTTGTATTGTGGCTTGGATCTTGGACCTAGTTTCTCATGCCCTAGAGACCATGACCTAACTCATGATTTAGGGCATTGGTGCCCTAGACCATGATCAAGGTCACGATCTAGTATTCCAGCTTGAATGGATGTTCTTCTGGCAAGGGTATTATCTCAAATGACACAAGTTGTCCTCTAGGTGGCCTGAATCTAAAGGTATGTTGCCACATTCATGTATTCATGGTAGGTTGTATTACCCATAGCCATACTGCCACACAAAATGCTTTTAATGTGATGGTGTGTGCTTGTATGAGGTGAAAATGGCATATATATTTATGCAAATTGTTTGAATGGATTGACCTTTGTTTTGCAGGTATCCTATCCCCCAACCTCTAAACCCCAACCCACCCACCCTACCAAAGATGCCTCCATGAAGGAAGAAAGATGAAGGCACTTCCTCTTCCACCTATCTAGCTAACCAATTGCGTAGCGACACCACTAGACAGCGATTTCATTATTTCGCAAATGCCAAAGTTAAGAGTCTCCAATTCATAGTGTGGAATGACTTTGCCCACTTGAACCTTCGAGAACACTTTGAGATTCTCCGTCTCTTTCACTACTTTGATTGTCGTTCCACTCTGGTGTTGGAACTGTTGGCATGTTCCCGAATTGTCCGCTTGTTTTACACTAACATCATTGAAGATTATAGCAATGATGAGCTTAAGCTCCACACCCTTCTCTTTGGCCACCATATCACCATTACATATGACTCCATCTCTAAGCTCCTAGACATTCCCAATGAGGGGCATGATTTTGATGATATTCTGAGGGAGTATGACTCTGAAGTCATCAACTAAGAATTGGTTCTCCTTAACAAGTATGAACCTGACCTTGGTACACTTCCCTGTAAGAACCTAAAACCACTTTCTCGTTTACTCTCTCGTATATTTGGTTGGGACCTCAATAAGTCTGGTGGCTTTGACTATATCTCGCGCCAACACAAGGCGTTCCTCTTTGCTGCTGCTCAGCATATCCCTTTCAATTTTTGCCACCTCATCATTCGTGTGATGAATAAGGACCATGGGACTTCCTTACCTGTTGGGTCCATCCTTTCAAAGATCATTGCAAGCCAAAGGATACCCACAAATGACCAAGTTGTCAACAAGAAGGTCGAACCATACAATCAGGCCACTGCAGCAAAGATGAGCATCCTTCCGGAGCATGGTAAACATGGATAAATTCATCGTAAAATGCTTATTTATGATAGTTCCTAGGCGTAGCACTACATATCATGATATAAATATTGCATAAACATCCATTGCATTGCATTTAGGATAGTTGTATATTATGTACATTAATTCCATCTTTTTACATGGCCAGGAGGCAGTGCGACATCTTTACGGGCTTCGAATGAAGAATCTGACCATACAGATGGATTCAAAGAGACGATCGCAGTCCGTCAACGTAAGAATCACCCCGATTAGAGCTCTGTAGTACCCTCCACAAGAAGATGGACGGCCCAGATGGAGCCATTCAAGCTGCCCCAGTTGAGCCGATACGTCCCCAAGCCCACCGCATGGAGAGATCTCAGCCGTTGGTTCTCAATCCAATGGCTGAGGGGCACCCTAACCACACAACACCAACCCTCTGTAATTCCCTACGAGAGGGGGTGTGATATGCGTGACGTAATAAAATATGGAAAATAAATAACAATTTCACAAAAAGAGCAATCACACAATATGACACAAGAAATTTTTAGGTGGAGACCCAAACTGGGTGAAAACCGACCTAGTCGATCAAATCTACTAAACAAGTCACTTCAACGAGGGTGACTTATCCTCTTACAACCACACTACTTTGAACGAGGTAGTGTACCTCAAAACCCCTTCTCTTCACAAGAAGGATTTTGTCTCAGGAAGGAGACGAGAATTCGCAATGCGAATACCCAACACAATTATAAAGAAAAATTACAACATAACCTATAGAGCCAACAAAGATTAACCTAGTTACTATAGGTAAAGAAACTTCCCTTTGATGAAGGTAGTGTGTCGGCGTAACGACGCGGGTATGTGAACCACACAAGGGCACCTCATTGCTCTCGTAACCGCGGAAGGAGAGCGGGTGCATAACTGGATTCAAGCTCTCTAGATGTGGACCAAAAGCTTGGAGAGCTAGAACTTCTAGATGATCTTCTACTTCTTTTTGACACAAGAGATGTGAAAATGGTATTCAAGGTGTGTCTTGGTGTATCTTTTCAAGGCACGGGTCCTCTATTTATAGAAGGCCTAGGAAGGCTTTAGACGCCCTTAGAAAGCTTCCATAGCTGTTGGAGTTGAACCCAAGGCAAAACAAGCCGTAATCAGAATCAATCATGATTCTGACAGGGTCATCAGATGTCTGGACCGGGTATCAGACGTCTAGAAAACCTGTTTAAGACATCTGAGAACTAAGTCAAACGTTTGATTCTAGGTAGGTTTCTTTATTGACTTGGTTCAGATCTAAATAGGGTTCTAGTGTATGGCCATCAGACGACATACAGGACTTTTGGCACTAGGTCTGGACATCTGAAAGCCTATTGTACTGCGAAAATGGATTCCCAAGATAGGCTAACGACTAGAAAATCTTACAAAGGAGATTTTGGGTCAGTCGAGGTGAAACGATCACATATCAGACATCTGGGGTCCTCTACGGACGTCTGATATAAGGCTAACAATCATTTTCCTCAACGTTCACCTAAGTAGCCAACGTTCCACTAATTGGACGTCTGGTACAAACATCAGACGTCTGCTAAGATGTCTGGACTAAGGTCTGGACGTCTAATTTCATCAAACAGAAGCAACGAAGTCCAGCCTAAGTTATTGGACGTCTGAATTACCAGTCAGACGTCTTAAAAGTCACTATCAGACATCTGATTTCCAAATTAAACATCTGATTAGGCTGTCAGAACCCTATTTTGATTTTCTAAGTTGTCTATAGAAAACCTAAGTATCCTAGGGTTGTGCAGGTGTTCCTAGAACCACTTTAATGGTTCTTTGAGTCTCTTTAACATAAGATCTAAGAAAGAAATAAAGATCAAAACAAAGAAACAAAATAACATAGAACAGGATAAAAGGAAATCTATCATATTCTTGTCTTCACGCTTCTTCAAGCTATCGTACCTCGCGAAGCTCCTCTGTTCTCCGTCAAGCTCCTCCAATATACCATAGATGTGAGCTTGAACTCCGTCTAAACACATCTCCATTTGCAATTAACCTGAAATCTAAGACTTCAAGTGTAAATGTTAAATAACACGTGTTTTGTTATCATCAAAATAAACGACTGTGGTGTTCTAGCACCAACACCCTCCACTCGACAAACCATGGCTTCGGCACATTGGTGAAGACACGTGCTCACAAACCGCGAGCATGAGTTCGAGACGTGGTGGGGGGAAGCAATCTCGCGAAGAGCAGGTGCAATCGAATTGCGCCCGTTGGATGTCATCTGGCAGTGGAGGCATCACCACGTGGCACCGTTCGATGGGCGCGGATGCAGCACGTAGCCTTCGATGCACCTCGAGAACGCTCCATCTTACGCACGATCAAGAGGCACAATCTCCACGCCATCTCAACTGTTCACTTCTGAATCCAACGGCCGCGACGTATCCAACCCCAGCAACAGCAAGCGGGCGAGTTAGACAACCTTCAGCGACAGCCTGGCGAAGATTTAGTGACACTTACAGCTGTCACTAATTGCTCGTAGGCGCAAGGCCAACTGCGTGCGTGAGCGGGCGTGAGCTGGCTACAACGACACTTGAGCTGGACCTATAGCGATTTCTTGGAGGTCGCTACTAGTCTTATGCCTATTCTAACCCCCTCTCATCCACTATATAAGAACCTACACCCCCTCCCTTCCAAGGCATCTCTATTTATTCTACTCCCACCTACTCCTAATCTCTAGCAAGCCTACCAACACTCACTCCGTTAGAGCTTACTCTCAAGCTCCTAAGGCGCCTATTAGTGTAACGAACCTCTGCCCCACCAAATATTCCTCCATCTTCCCATCACCATTCATAGGTCGCCTTGGAGTTGTCCTCCCACCTCCATTCCTGCAGCAGATCATCTCCGCCTCCTCACCTCCATTTCGGGGCCACGCTAAAGCTTTCCTCTATCCAACGTCCTCCTGCATCTCACCTCCGTCGTTCCGCTCCTCACCTCCTTCATCCAAGCTTCCACCTGGCGCCATCGTCTCACCGAATAGCCGATTCGGAAGATTCCTTCTCACCTCTTTCTCTTTTATGCTTTCATAAATCATTGTAATTGACATTGGATTGATATATATCATATTTATTCCATCTCTCTTGTACATTTATTCTTCTTGTCTTCTTATTTCAAAAACACAAAAAAAACTAAAACTAAAACACCAGAAACAAACAAAAGGAAGTGCGGTTTTCAAATTAAGTAAACGTCGCCTCCCTATGTTCGACCCGGGACTCCCTTGAAGTTTCGGTAAAATTTTATTTGATAAACGAGTTTTGGGACTATAACGACAGGTTACTCTTAACCCCGATTTCAAACACGCGAGACACGTACATCATTTTCGCACCATTGCCTGGGAGGCAACGGAATTTACTTTCCTATTTGCTGCGCTTCTTTGCATTTACATATCACTAATCTCGCTTTTCTCTAATCTATTATCTTGCAGGTACTCTAGCGTGGAGATCCAAGTGCGGTAGACCGGAGTAAAGTGCGGGTAGAGTACTTTGTAAGTGTCCCCCACATTCCCCCTCCCCTAGTTTCATTTCGCCATACTCATAACCAAGACCCAATCTACTTAGGTGATTGCATAAACCCTAGGATAGAATTGTTTGTCTTGTTTGCCACCTCCACTCATCTCACCCCCGCATTTTATAAAAATAAAATAAAAAGATACTTTCTATGGGACGAATCAATTTACAGACTTTATACACCTACATCGGAGGCACATAATTTAATTTTCATCTACTCAACCAGGATTCCGACCTATGAACCCGATACACTAATTCAACACATAAAAGAATAGAAATCATATTAGGTTAATCACCTTTCTATGTGCCTTAATCGGTGGTGCATTTGAGCTGATTGATCGAATTGTTAGGGCCGCACCACCTAATTTAAAAGAAACACATTTGTAGCTGCCCCATAGGATTCAATATTTAGGTCAAGCCAGTTACTCCACATTTTCTCGATTTATAAAGGAAAATACTTGAACATGTGCTTTCCCAACTTGGTTTGCCTCACAAAACTTTGTTAAATACACCTAACATTTGAATCCTAAAAGCTACTAAGAAAGATTCGAATCCTAAAACTCACCTCATCATTAATAATTGGTCGAGCGTGTTTCACGTGTTAGAAATCAGGGTTACAAGTAACCCGTCATCATAGTTGCAAAATATGTCGATCAAATAAAATTTATACCGAAACTCCAAGAAAGTCTCAAATCAAACACAATGAGGCGACGTTTACTTTAAGTGAAAACTGTACTTCGATTTATTTCTTTTTAAAGTTTTAGGGTTTTGTTTTTTTTTTTTTTTTTTAAAATAAAAGACAAGCAATCACAAGATAGAGATGGAATCAAATGTGATGTATTGCATTAATGTCTATTACAATAAACTATGAAAGCATAAAAAGAGAGGGGGTGAGAGGAAATCTCCTGAATCAGTTCGGCGAGATAATGGCGTCTGGTGGAAGCTCGAACGAAGGAGGTGAGGAGCAAGACAACAGAGGTGAGGTGTAGGATGACGGAGGTTTGAGGAAAGCTTCGGTGTGCTCTGGAATGGAGGTGAGAAGACGAAGATGATTTGCTACCAAAATGGAGGTGGGAGGATGGCTCCAAGGTGACCTATGAAGGGGGATGGGAAGTTGGAGGAGTATTTGGTCGGACAGTGGTTTGCTATACTAATAGGCGCCTTGGGAGCTTGAGAACAAGCTCTAATCGAGCATTGGTAGGCCTACTAGAGCTTGGGAATATGTGGGAGTAGAGTAGGTAGAGATGGCTTGGAAGGGAGGGTGTGTAGGTCCTTTTATAGTGGAGGAGAAGAGGCTAAAAATGGATAAAGGACCTTTAGCGACCTCCAGACCGTCGCTGGAAATGTAGCTGTAGACAGCTCACATCCGCTCACGCCCATAGCTGGCTCTGCTGGCTTGCAATGAGGTAGCGATAGCTGTAAGCGTCGTTGTAGGTCAACCCAGCTGTCACTGAAAGCTGGCACCGCACTTACGCCCACGCTGCACAGTCGCCACGCGCACTGTCCAGCCTTCACGCATGCTAATCGTGTGACACCCTGTTGTGTGCGTGCTGTCATGCACTGGCGTGCGCGTGCGCACGTGCTGCGCTGCTGCTGCTACTACTATGCATGCGGCTGATTTGAGATTGGGAGGGGGCTGTGGGGATTCGAACCCGCGCCCCTCCCTTGTGAACCACCGCACCAACCAATGCGCCACGTCGACCTTTGTGTCACAAGGAGAGTTTGGTGTAGACGCTTTCCAGCCATTGGATCTTGATCCAACGGTTAGAATTCAAGGGCGCGGATGATGGAGTGAGCGGTGGCTACTGGCCAATGGTGGGCGGCCTAGATGGCGCCACGTGGTAGCATTTGAGTCATCCGTCTTCTTCTTGTAGAGGGTGCTACGGTGCTCAGATCAAGATGATTAACGTGATGCCGAATTGCGATCGTCGCTCCGGATCCATCCGTACGGTAGGATTTACCATTAAAAACCCATATGGATGTCGCATTGCCCCTAGCCATATAAAATGAAGGAATTAATATACAAAACATACAACTATCCTAGATGCCATGTAATAGATGTCATGCAATATTTATAACATGATATGCAATGCTAAACCTAGGAACTATCATAAATAAGAAATTTATCATGAATTTATGTGTGTTCATCATTCCCCCATGCTTACTTTTTGCTAGTCCCTAGCAAAATTAACCTAAATGTTACGTATAAAAGTAGAATCAGGATTCGATTGTTTAGGCAAAATTCATCGATTGCTTTGGAAAATCTCAACCCCAAGACCTAATTACAAAGACTTATCAGTGCCCAGGTGTCTACCAAACTGCAGACCATCCATGCCCTCGCCTTATTTAAAAATCTTTTTTCTTATTTTTCTTCTTTTCTAATTTTTTCTGTACTTTTGGAGTTTAAAAGTTCTTAGATAACTTTTTACGGCTACCCGACCCGCCCAAGACTCGAAAAGGACTCTAAGTACTAAGCATCTTGTGAAAATAGTGAAAGACTCACTAGACAGCCGTTAAAACGGACTTCGGGTTTCTACGACCCTAGGTGACCTTGCCTAAAGGTTTATCTTTACGATTGGTAGCTTTCTCCTTACTTTCTTTTATATGGGATCAACACAAGGGCGAACCCAGTGTATATCTCCCCAATTTTTTCTACTTCCCCGCTTCTTCCCTAAGTGTTTTGGGAATTATTGTGCATTTTTTTTATGAGCTGGGTTCTGGACAACAGGCTGATGAGCTGTTACCACTGACAACTTACCAACAATACTGAAGTGTGGTTTTATATGTTTTTTTTATTTTCTCCTTTTTCTATTTTCTTTTTCTTTCTTTTCTTTTCTAAGTAGGTAGCTTTCTTGATCTAAAATTTACCTAAAGGTAGTACAATGAAATTGGTCTTGTGGCTGGGCTCTAGACAACAAGCCAATGAGCTATTACCACCGACAACTTACCAGCCATACCACCCAAGTCGGTCCATTAGCTACCCAATTTCCGTAAAAACCACCAGACAGTGAGTCAGTGCAAAAAATGTGTGTAGATGCTTAGGCTTAAAGTCCCCCCAAATCAGAGGACGGGTTGATAAGTCGCATACTTATCATCCCAAATTATTTACCAAGTTAAAATAAATTTTAATTAGCGAGGACTCGAGACTAAGTCCACATTCAAGTGGACACCCAGGCTAATTAAACCCAAAGACCTAAAAAGTCTAAGTATTCAGGTCTCAAAGTATCAATTCCTAAAGTTTATAACTCCTAATGCCTAAGTTCTCATCTCCTAATTCTAATTTTTTTTATCTTCTTCAAATTTTTATTTTTTTTTAACAAGAATCAAATAACAGGAAATCACTGTTATAGCTGACAAAATGATTATAAAATATGTCCACCCCCCCATGCTTAGCTATTGCAATGTCCTCATTATAAAAAAAAAAGAAAGCATGCAGGAGAGTAGAAGTGGAAGAATAGCACCTAATTTCCATGAGACTCAGGTCAGCTTGGAACAGCCTTTACATGTGCTAAGTTTAGTGCCTTCAGCTGGACGATGATTAGCCTATAGTGGTTATGACAAGGTAAGAGCAACATTCTCCGAGACGAGTTTAGGGAGCACATGGTCAACAACAAGCTTGAGACGCTGTCCATTGACCTTGAAAATATTGTCCGTCTTTGGGTCAGAGATTTCGACGGCCCTATTAGGGAAAATCCGCTCAATAACAAATGGGTCGCCCCACTTAGACCTGAGTTTACTGGGGAAAAGCTTCAATCGAGAATCGAAAAGCCAGACCTTCTAGTTTGGCTTAAAGCTCTTATATGAAATCATCTGGTCATGGAGAGCTTTGGTCCTTGCCTTATAGATTCTGACGTTTTCACAAGTACCATTTTGAAGCTCATCCAACTCAGATAGCTGGAGTTTCCTAGTTTTCCCGGCCAACTCAAGGTCCACATTACATTTCTTGATGGCCCAAAATGCCTGGTGTTCAAGTTCTACGGGTAAGTGACACGCCTTACCAAACACTAGAAGCAACGGAGACATACCGATAAGCGTTTTGTACGTTGTACGGTAAGCCCAAAGAGCATCATCTAACTTTTGGGTCCAGTCCTTCCTATCAGGCCTACCGATTTTCTGCAAAATGTTCTTGATTTTCCGATTGGAGACCTCGGCCTGTCCGTTTGTCTGAGGGTGGTAAGGTGTGGAAATCCGATGGCTCACCCCGTATTTTCTCAATAAATTCCGAAACTAGGCATGGGTGAAATGCGTGACACCATCACTGATAATTTCACTAGGAACCCCGAACCGACTGAAGATATTTCTCTTCACGAATTCGATGACCACCTTGTGGTCATTGGTCCGGGTAGGAATTGCCTCAATCCACTTGGACACGTAATCAACAGTGACCAGAATATACTGGTGTCCAAATGAAGGAGGGAAGGGTCCCATAATGTCGATGCCCCAAATGTCAAAAAATTCGACGGAAAGAATTGGGTTCAGGGGCATCATATCTCTCTTAGCCATGTTCCCGAGTGTCTGGCATCGGGTGCATGACTTAGAGAATTCCTGAGCATCCTTAAATAATGACAGCCAATAGAATCCAGATTGCAAAATTTTTGCGGCCGTCTTTTTCCCGGAAAAGTGTCCACCACACGCAAATGTGTGACAGAACTCAAGTATGCTATGGAACTTGACTTTCGGAACGCATTGTCGAATAATTTGATCTGCGCCAATGCGGTACAGCTCAGGATCATCCCAAAAATAATATTTGTCCTCTGACACAAGTCTATCCCGTTGTTGTTTGGCCCAATCCTGGAGGATTTGACCAATGGCCAAATAATTCACAATATCCGCAAACCAGGGGGTTCGGATACCCGAGACTGTGAGGATAGTTTCATCCAGAAAAGTATCAGAGATCGGAACATCTGGATGAGGAGAATCAATTAGGATTCTCGAGAGGTGATCTGCCACTACATTTTGTGCCCTGACTTTATCGCTGATTTCAAGATCGAACTCTTGAAGCAACAGAATCTAGCAAATAAGCTGGAGTTTAGCATCCTTTTTGACCAAGAGATGTTTCAAGGCCGAGTGGTCTATATAGATAATGACACGAGAATCTAATAGATAAGCCCTGAATTTTTCTAAAGCGAAAACTACGGCTAGCAATTCTTTTCAGTAATGGTGTAGTTCCTCTGAGTCTCGTCCAAAGTTTTGCTAGCATAGTAAATCACAGAGGGCTTTTTCTCAATCTTTTGACCCAAGACAGCCCCGACGGCATAATCAGATGCGTCAGCCATAATCTTAAATGGAGCTGTCCAGATCGGTGGTTGCAATATCGGGGCACAGGTGACTGTCGTTTTCAATAAATCAAATGCCTTACGGCATGATTCATCAAACTTGAACGGTGCATCTTTGGCCAAAAGGTTACTCAAGGGCCGAGCAACCTTCGAGAAATCCTTAATGATTCTTATGTAAAAACCCACATGCCCAAGGAAAGAGCGAATCTGTCTTACGGATGTGGGTGGAGGAAGCCTAGAGATAGCATCCACCTTAGCTCTATCAACTTCAATTCCCCGATTAGAGACCACGTGACCCAAGACGATGCCTTCCTGAGTCATAAAGTGGCTCTTTTCCCAGCTAAGGACCAACCGTGTTTTGATGCATCTATGAAGGATCAATTCCAAGTTAGCAAGGAAAGACTCAAAAGAATCTCTGAAAATGGAGAAATCATCCATGAACACCTCAAGACAATCTCCCACCATGTCAAAAAAGATAGCCAACATGCACCTTTGAAAAGTCGCTGGCGCATTGCAAAGCTCAAATGACATTCTACGGAATGCAAAGATTCCGTAGGGACATGTGAAAGTTGTCTTTTCCTGATCTTCGGGATGGATAGAGACTTGGTTATATCCTGAATAACCATCTAGGAAGCAAAAATATTTTTGCCCAGCTAACCTTTCGAGGATTTCATCGATGAATGGCAAGGGAAGTGATCCTTTTTAGTGGCTATGTTTAGCTTCCTACAGTCAATACAAACTCTCCAAGCAGAAGCTAAACGAGTGGTGAAGGTTTCCCCTTTCTCATTAGTCGTAACAGTTATTCCTGCCTTCTTGTGTACAAGCTGAATGAGGCTAACCCACGGACTATCTGAGATTGGGTAAATAATCCTAGCATCGAGCCACTTGATTATCTCCTTGACCACTTCTCGCATATTCGTGTTTAGTCTCCTTTGCATTACGCGAGAAGGGCGGGACCATCTTCCATGAAAATACGATGATTACAATAAGATGGCTCGATCCACCTAAGGTCGTGGATGGTCCAACCAATTGCCTCCTTGTTCTTAAAGACCTTAATTAACCTCAATTCTTGCTCCTTAGTCAAATCAACAATAATAATCACAGGGAGCGTGTTTTCAGGTCCTAAGGACTCATATTTCAAATTTTTGGGCAATGGTTTTAATTTCAGCTGGGGTGGGTTTAGAATAGAAGGAAGGGAGGATGCTAATGAAGATTTATCAGGACGATCCAGTGGAAGAGGCTGGAAATGAACAAAATCAACAGCCTCTTCAGGATGTGGCAGGTCTACCATGGAGGAGGGTTGTGGTTTGGGTTCGCTAAAGCTAATGGAGCCCTCGAGTGCATTGATTGTCATACACATCTTAAGATCCTGATCCTCAAGTTCCTCAATGAATCCACAATCCTCAAATCCTCTTATCGCCTTAAAAATATCCAGAGTTAATTTCTTATCCCTAAAGGCGATCTCCATACTACCGCTTTCACAGTTTATGTTGGCCTTGGAGGTAGCTAGGAACAAATGCCCCAAAATGATGGGCATGTTCCTCAAATCATTAGGTACATCCATGTAATCTACAAGAAAATAGAAATCCTTGACCTTAACAATTACATCCTCAATAATGCCTCTCAGTGTGGTGACCGATCGGTCCGCTAACTGTAGTGTTACTGAGGTTGGCCTAAGTTCACCTAACCCAAACCTCTCATAAATAGAAGTTGGGATTAGGTTGATGGATGCGCCTAGGTCTAATAGTGCCATATCAATAGTGTATTCCCCAATAATGCATGAGATCAAGGGGGCACCTGGATCTTTCTTCTTTTGAGGAAGGTGATGCAGGATCACAAAACTTGCCTACTCAAAGAGAATTACCTTCCTCGGAGTGGGTTCTCTCGGCTTACGCCTTTGGGTACACAGTTCTTTCAAGAATTTAACGTAAGCCGAGATGTGCTTAATAGCATCAAGGAGCGAAATATTGATCTCTACACTCTTGAATAAATTCAGAAGCTCCACGTTGCTGTCTAGGGTTTTCTTCTTCTTGGTTTTCCATAGGGCCTCAGGGAATGGGATATGGGTGGAATTTTCAATTTTTGATCCCTGAGCCTTATTATCTTCTTCAACCTCCTCTTTCTCAAGCTCCCTAGGATTTTGACTTCTAGAAGGTAATTCTGGGTTCTGGATCTGCTTCCCACTTCTCAAGGTGACAGAGTTTGCAGAGGCATAAGGGTTTGGGTCTTGAGGTGGATTAGTGAAGATTGGAGGGCCTTGGTTGGTCATGTAACCAAAGGAAGAAGAGGGACCCTGCTCAACCACCTGAGCATGTGCATGTGGGTCCCTTTAATTCCCGTACTCTTAGGCTCTATTGCCTTGATTTTGCACATTACGCGAGTTGGGTACGAGTTGAGATGGTAGGGATTTGGGTTGTCGGGTGTTTGCAATTAACCCGGATTGCAAGTTATCCAAGGATGTCTTCATTTGTTACATAAGCTGAAGCATGGACCCTTGCATTTCCACCATCTGCCGGTTTAAATCAGCCTACCCTAGGATTGTTGGGCATTCCAAGATGGCCGATTAACCGATCTCAGAGGCAACTAGGTGTATACTTGACCCTAACCCATAGGTTTTTGAGATGCATAGTTGCTAGGTCGAGAATGGGTCTGTTGCCCCTGATTTTTCCAGGAGAAATTAGGGTGGTTCCTCCATCCCGAGTTAAAAGTGTTGTAATACGGGTTGGACCTAACATTCTCCTGCATTGCATATGCATCCTCATAAAACGAGGATGAAGAGAAGGATCAGAGAAACTAAGATCAAAGGCCCCAGTTTGGAACACATATGGTTTCGAGAAATCCTGGCTCACAGGTTGAGCCGAATCAAGTTGGTTCACAAATTCCCACCACGTGGGAGCTCGTGAGGAATGGAATCCCGAATTATGGAATTGAGTGGGTAAAGAAGTGTTTCCTAAATTTTCAGACATCCATTCTTCCATTTTCTTAGCAACCAAGTCCATTTTATCCAGTTTATTACAAATTAATTCCATGTCAAATGAATGAGAATCCTGGATCATTGATTTAAATGCCGACGGTATGCCGCCAGCATGCCGTCGGCAAGGCCATTTCTGGAAGGGGGTCATGCCGACATGACTATGTTATCGATTTACAGGTGTGCCGCCGGCATGCCGATGAATTTCGGCGGCATGCCGACGATTTTGGCGGCATGCCAACGATTTCGCCGACATGCCGATCGACGCTGCAAGAGATTCGGAGGGACGTTTGCATGCCGATCAACGTTCTGTTTGAAATGCAGGTGCTGGAGATTCGGAGGGACTGAAATCTGAAATAGGGGGGATTAGTCAAGGGCTGAAATTCGAAAATTGGAGGACTGTCACACACTAAAACAGAGCGGTTTGAATGCAGGAGTGGGAAATTCGAAACTGGGAATGTGGGGGGGTTGAAATGACACACACACACGATAATTAACTCAACTAGAGACACTCAAGCTTTCCAAGTAGACACACACACACACTTCATTTTGAGTATTTATGTGATTTTCTATTTCATTTTGAGTATTTATGTGATTTTCTGTCGGCATGTTATCGGCATGCCCTCGACATGCCCATCGGCATGGCCATCGAAAAACGGGCATTTCCACGGCATGCCTTCGGCATGCCCACGAAATGTACACTTAAAATTTTGTCGGCACGGCGTCGAAATCGGCATTTCGAACCTTGTCCTGGATCTCATTAGCACTTGGCCTAGGTTGTTGAGACCGGTTGAATGCATCCATGGAGTGATTAATTGAGTTCTCGCTCATTTCCTCAAACAGGTCGTATGCACTATCTGCATCTCTATTGAGGAAATTGCCTCCGTAAGAAGCGTTCACGTGATTACAGAGTTGCTCAACCAACCCGTGATAGAAAATCTGCACAAGTTGCCATTTCGACATCTCATTATGTGGACACTTCCTCAAAAGTTCCTGGAATCGCTCCCAAGCACCATGAAACGATTCCCCTTGCTATTAGGCGAAAGTGGTAATTGCCCGTCGCAAGGCATTGGTCCTTCCGATATGAAAGAATTTCTTCAAGAAAGACGATTTAAGAGCAGCTCAAGTTTCAATCGGCCTTCCTATAGTCCGATACCAATGTGCAGCCTTATCCCTGAGAGAGTAGGGTAAAAGCCTCATGATCATTTTCCTTCATTCACATTCCTTGCTCTGGTGGTCTGAACCAAAGTGGTCAGATCCTCCAGGTGCTGGAATGGGTCCTTCGAGCCAAGCCCATGGAAATGCTTAATCAAACTTAAGACTTGGGGCTTGATTTCTATGTCTCCGGCGGGAATCATGACGCCGAGACGTTCCCCATAATTTGAAGGATCGTAAAAATCCTTCAATGGCCGAGCGCCCTAGCCATACATACATTGGAACCATTGCTGCATTTGCTGCAATTCTTCCAACTGCCTCTGAATCAGCTCCTGCTAGTTCGGAGGCGGGGGAGGTAGTTGTTGATCAGCCATGGGATCTGCTTGGCTATAGCTCAACCTCTGCCTCTTAGAATGGTCTAAAGGTCCTTCCAATATAGGGTTCAATGACCTCCTCCCAAGCATACACTGGAAGGAAGTCAGAAGGACGAGGAAAAGAGGGAACCCTACAACACAAGAATACAAGCCTGTCCTTAGATGGAGTAGCATAAAGTCTACTGACTCTCAGAATTCGTCCTAAGATTATGGACAATTTGCTCTACTTATGTCCAGGCAATCCAACCAGTTAGAAGGAGGGACTGGGGAGAAGGTTCTTCCTTTGGCTTGTGCCTCCGATTCCTGGTGTGCCCCCAGCCGCAGTAGTTTGACGCTACTCCCCTAGCTAAACATCAGATTGACTAGTATAAGCAGGTTAATCGTGAATAATCTCAATCTGGATCCCGATGAGCGGACAAATCCTTAAGGCCAATGTCTAATTGATTTTAGTTAGTCTTGGGAAATTGGTGCTCAGGAATGTGATGGGCCCTTAATTGGTTGTGCTCTTAATGATTTGTTTGAGAACGTGTGAATGTGCACAACCAAGAGGTTTTCAAGCAAGATTATTAATGATGAGATGAGTTTTAGGGTTCGAATTTTGCTTAATAGATTTTAGGATTCAAATATTAGGTGTTTTCAACCAAGTTTTGTGAGGCAAACGAAGTTTGTTGTTGAAAGCACGTGTTCAAGTATTTTCCTTTAGAAATCAAGAAAAATATGGAGTGCGTGGCTTGACCTAATTGTTGAATCCTATGGGGCAACTAAAAAATGAACCTCTTTTAGTTTAGGTGGTGCGGCCCAAACAATTCAATCAATTAGCTCAAATGCACCACCAATTAAGGCACACAAAAAGGTGGTTAACCTAATATGATTTCTACTCTTTTATGTGTTGAATTTGTGTACCAAGTCCACAGGTCGAAAACCTGGTTGAGTAGATGAAAATCAAGTCCGATTATTTACCTCAAATGTGGGTGTATAGAGTGTGTATATTGATTCGTCCCACAAAAAGTATCACTTTTTTTTTATTTTTTTATATGCGTGGGTGAGGTGGGTGAAGGTGGCAAACAAGACAAACAATTCTATCCTAAAGTTTATGCAAACACCTTAGTAGATTAGGTCTTGATTATGAGTGTGGTGAAATGAACTAGTGGGGGGGAATGTGGGGGACACTTACAGAGTACTCTACTCGCACTTTACTCCGATCTACCACACTTGGATCTCCATGCTAGGGTACCTGCAAGAAAGTAGATCAAAGACAAGTAGGGTTAGTGCTATGTAAATGCAAAGAAACACAATAAACAATAAAGTAAATTCTGTTGCCTCCCTGGCAACAGTGCCAAAATGGTCTGGCGTGTTTCATGTGTTAGAAATCAGGGTTACAAGTAACCCATCGTCGTAATTGCAAAACACGTCAATCAGATAAAATTTATACTGAAACTCCAAGGGAATCCCGGGTTAAAACAGGAAGGTGACGTTTACTTTAAGTGAAAACTACGCTTCGATTTGTTTCTTTTTGAAGTTTTAGGGTTTTGTTATTTTTTTGTGTTTTTGAAATAAAAGACAAGCAATCACAAGGTAGAAATGGAATCAAATGTGATGTATTACATTAATGTCTATTACAATAAACTATGAAAGCATAAAAAAAGAGGGGGATGAGAGGAAATCTCCCAAATCGGCTATTCGGCGAGATGACGATGCCGGGAGAAAGCTCGGACAAAGGTGAGGTGCAAGATGACGGAGGGTTGAGGAAAGCATCAACGTGGCTCCAGAATGGAGGTAAGAAGACAGAGATGATCTGCTACCGAAATGGAGGTGGGAGGACGGCTCCAAGGCGACCTATGAAGGGGGATGGGAAGTTGGAGGAGTATTTGGTAAGGCAGAGGTTCGCTACACTAATAGGCGCCTTGGGAGCTTGAGAACAAGCTCTAATGGAGTGTTGGTAGGCTTGCTAGAGCTTGGGAGTATGTGGGAATAAAGTAGGTAGAGATGGCTTAGAAGGGAGGGGGTGTAAGTCCTTTTATAGTGGAGGAGAAGAGGCTAAAAATGGACAAAGGACCTTTAGCGATCTCCAGACCGTCACTGGAAACGTTGCTGCAGACAACTCACATCAGCTCACGCCCTTAACTGGCTCTGCTAGCTTGCAATGAAGTAGAGACGGCTATAAGCGTCGTTGTAGGTCAGCCCAGCTGTCACTAAAAGCTGGCACCGCGCTTGCGCCCGCATTGCGCTGCCGCCATGCGCGCAGTCCAACCTTCACGCGCGGTGATCGCGCGGTGCCCTGCTATGTGCGCATTGTCGTGCACTACACTGTCGCTATGCTTTGCATGCACTACTGCTGCTGCTATGCATGTGGCTAATTTGAGATTGGGAGGGGGCTACGGAGATTCGAACCTGCACTCCTTGTGAATCACCGCATCAACCAATGCATCACATCAACCTTTGTGTCGCAAGGAGAGTTTGGTGCAGAGGCTTCCCAGCCGTTGGATCTTGATCCAATGACTAGGATTCAAGGGTGCAGATGGAGTGGGCGGTGGTTGTTGGCCGATGGTGGGCGATTTGGATGGCACCACTGGGCCGTCCATCTTCTTCTTGTAGAGGGTGCCACAGTGCTCAGATCGAGATGATTAGCGCGATGCCAAATTGCAATCGACACTGCGGATCCATCCGTACAGTTGAATTTACCATCCGAAACCCGTATGGATGTCGCATTATCCCCTGGCTATATAAAATGAAGGAATTAATATACAAAACATACAACTATCCTAAATGCCATGCAACGGATGTTATGCAATATTTATAACATGATATGCAATGCTAAACCTATGAACTATCATAAATAAGCAATTTATCATGAATTTATGTGTATTCATCAATAATCTTGCTTGAAAACTACTTAGTTGTGCACATGCACATAGTCTCAAGCAAATCATTAAGGTTACAACCCATTAAGGGCCCATCACATTCCAGAAGCACCAATATCCTAAGCCTAACTAAAATTGAGTAGATGTTGGCCCTAAGGACTAGTTCACTCATCGGGATCCAGATTAAGGTTGTTCACGATTAACCTGCTTATACTAGTCAATCTAATGTCTAGCTAGGGTAGTAGCGTCAAACGACCGCGGCTGGGGATACACTAGGAACCAGAGGTACAAGCCAAAAGAATAACCTTCTCCCTAGTCTCTCCTTCTAACTGGTTGGATTGCCTAGACATAAGTAAATCGTCCATAATCTTAGGACAAAGTTTGAGAGTCTGTAGACCTTTAGGCTACCCAACCTAACGACAGGCTTGTACTTTTGTGCCGCAGGGCTCCTTCTCTTTAGGAAAGAATTTCTTCCTTCTCTCCATCCTCATCCTATGAGGATGCGTAAGCAATGCAGGAGAATGTTAGGTCCAACCCGTATTCCAACAGTACTAACTCTGGTTGGAGGAACCACCCTAACTTCTCCTGGAAAAGTCAGGGGTAACAGACCCAAACTCGACCCAACAACTATGCATCTCAAAGACCTATGGGTCAGGTTCAAGTATACACCCAGTTGCCCCCGAGACCAGTTACTCAGTCATCTTAGAATGCCCAACAATCTGAAGGGCAGGTTGATTTAAACCGACAGATGGTGGAAATACAAGGGTCCATGCTTCAGCTTATGCAGCAAATGAAGATATCATTCTATAACTTGCAATCCAGGTTAATTACTAACACTCGACAACCTGGATCTCTACCATCCCAACCCGTACCCAACCCGCACAATGTGCAAAATCAGGGCAATAGAGCCCAAGGGTACAAGAATCAAAGGAACCCACACACACAAGCTCAGGTGGTTGAGCAAAGTCCCTCATCTTCTTCTTCTAGTTACATGACCAACCAAGGCCCTCCAATCTTCACTAACCCACCTCAAGATCCAAACTCTTATGCCTCTGCAAACTCTGTCACTTTCAGAAGTGGAAAGTAGACCCAGGACCCTAAATTACCTTCTAGAAGTCAAAACCCTGGGGAGCTTGAGAGAGAGGAGGAGATTAAAGAAGACAATAAGGCTCAGGGACCAAAAATTAAAGATGCTACCCACATCCCGTTCCCTGAAGCCCTATTGAAAACCAAGAAGAAGAAAACCATAGATAGCAACGAGGAGCTCCTGAATTTATTCAAGAGCGTAGAGATAAATATTCCTCTCCTCGACACTATTAAGCACATCCCGGCTTATGCTAAATTCTTGAAAGAACTGTGTACCCAAAAGCGTAAGTCGAGAGAACCCACTCCGAGGAAGGTGATTTTCTCTAAGCAAGCAAGTTCTGTTATCCTGCATCACCTTCCTCAAAAGAGGAAAGATCCAGGCGCCCCCTTGATCTCATGCGTTATTGGGGAATGCACTTTTGATAGGGCACTATTGGACCTAAGTGCATCCATCAACCTAATCCCGACTTCTTTTTGTAAGAGGTTTGGGTTAGGTGAACTCAAGCCAACCTCAGTAACGTTACAATTAGCGGACCGTTCGGTCACCACACCTAGGGGCGTTATTGAGGATGTAATTGTCAAGGTCAAGGATTTCTATTTTCCCGTCGATTTCCTCATCCTTGACATGGATGTACCTAACGATTTGAGGAACACGCCCATCATTCTAGGGCATCCGTTCCTAGCTACCGCCAAGGCCAACATAAACTATGAAAGCGGTAGTATGGAGATCACCTTTAGGGATAAGAAGCTAACTCTGGATATTTTTAAGGTGATAAGAGGATTTGAGGATTGTGGATTCATTGAGAAGCTCGAGGATCAGGATTTTGAGACTTGTATGATGATCAGTGCACTCGAGGACTGCACCAGCTTTAGCGAACCCAACCGACAACCCTCTGTGGCAGAGCTGCCACATCCCGAAGAGGCTGTTGATTTTATCCATTCCCTACCTCTTCCACTGGATCGTCTTGATGAATCTTTGTCAGCATCCTCCCTACCTTCTATTCTAAACCCACCTCAGTTTGAATTGCAACTATTGCCCAAAAATTTGAAATATGAGTTCTTAGGACCTGAAAACATGCTCCCTATGATTATTGGTGCTGATTTGACTAAGGAGCAAGAATCAAGGTTAATTAAGGTCCTTAAGAACAATAAGGAGGCAATTGGTTGGACCATCCACGACCTTAAGGGGATCAAGCCATCTTATTGTAATCATCGTATTTTCGTGGAAGATGGATCCCGTCCTTCTCGCGAGATGCAAAGGAGACTAAACCCGAATATGCGAGAAGTGGTCAAGAAAGAGATAATCAAGTGGCTCGATGCTAGAATTATATACCCAATCTTGGATAGTCCGTGGGTTAGCCCCATTTAGATTGTACCCAAGAAGGCGGGAATAACTGTTACGACTAACGAAAAAGGGGAAACCTTCACCACTCATTCAGCTTCTGCTTGAAGAGTCTGTATTGACTATAGGAAGCTGAAGACAACCACTAAAAAAGATCACTTTCCCTTGCCATTCATCGATCAAATCCTTGAAAAGTTAGCTGGGCAAAAATACTTTTGCTTCCTAGATGGTTATTCAAGATATAACCAAGTCTCTATCCATCCCGAAGACCAGGAAAAGACAACCTTCACATGTCCCTACGGAACCTTTGCATTATGTAGAATGCCATTCGAGCTTTGCTATGCGCCTGCGACTTTTCAAAGGCGCATGCTGACCATCTTTTCTGACATGGTGGGAGATTGTCTTGAGGTGTTCAGGGATAATTTCTCCATTTTCGAAGATTCTTTTGAATCTTGCCTAGCTAACTTGGAATTGATCCTCCAGAGATGCATCAAAACAAGGCTGATCCTTAGCTGGGAAAAGAGCCACTTTATGACTCAGGAAGGCATTGTCCTAGGTCATGTGGCCTCTAGTTGGGGTATTGAGGTTGATAAAGCTAAAGTAGATGCTATCTCTAGACTTCCTCCACCCACATCCGTAAAACAAATCCGCTCTTTCCTTGGTCATGTGGGTTTTTACAGAAGATTCATTAAGGACTTCTCGAAGATTGCTCGACCCTTGAGTAACCTTTTGGCCAAAGACACGTGTGCCCTGGTGTTGCAACCACCAGTCTGGACAACCCCATTTGAAATTATGGTTGACGCATCTGATTATGCCGTCGGGGCTATCCTGGACAGAAGATTGAGAAAAAGCCCTCTGTGATTTACTACGCTAACAAGACTCTGGACGAGACCTAGAGGAACTACACCGTTACTGAAAAAGAATTGCTAGCAGTAGTTTTTGCTTTAGAAAAATTCAGGGCTTATTTTTTAGGTTCTCGTATCATCATTTATACTGACCACTCGACCTTGAAACATCTCTTGACCAAAAAGGATGCCAAACCCCAGCTTATTCACTGGATTCTACTACTTCAAGAATTCGATCTTGAAATCAGGGATAAAATCGGGGCACAAAATATAGTGGCGGATCACCACTCAAGAATCCTAATTGATTCTTCTCATCCGAATGTCCCGATCTCGAATACTTTTCTGGATGAGACTATCTTTACAATCTCAGGTATCCGAACCCCCTGGTTTGCGGATATTGTCAATTATTTGGCCATTGGTCAAATCCCTCAAGATTGGACCAAACAATAATGGGACAGACTTGTGTCTGAGGCCAAATACTATTTTTAGGATGATTATGAGTTGTACCACATCGATGCAGACCAGATTATTCGTCAATGCATCCCGGAAATTGAGTTCCATAGCATACTTGAGTTCTGCCACGCATCTACGTGTGGTGGACACTTTTCCGGGAAAAAGACAGCAGCAAAAATCTTGCAATCCGGATTCTATTGGTCATCAATATTTAAGGATGCCCAGGAATTTTCAAAGTCATGCACCTGATGCCAAACACTCGGGAACATGACTAAGAGAGATATGATGCCCTAAACCCAATACTTTCCATTGAAATTTTCGACATTTGGGACATCGACTTTATGGGACCCTTTCTTCTTTCATTTGAACACCAGTATATTCTGGTCACTGTTGATTATGTGTCCAAATGAATTGAGGCAATTCCCACCTGGACCAATGACCACAAGTTTGTCATCAATTTTGTGAAGAAAAATATCTTCAGTCGGTTCGGGATTCCTCGGGCAATTATCAGTGATGGTAGCACACATTTCACTCATACCCAGTTTCGAAATTTACTGGGGAAATACGGGGTGAATCATCGAATTTCCACATCTTACCACCCTCAGACGAATGAACAGACTGAGGTCTCCAATCGGGAGATCAAAAATATTTTGTAGAAAACCATTAGGCCTGATAGGAAGGATTGGACCCAAAAGCTAGATGATGCTCTTTGGGCCTACTGTACGGCATACAAAATTCCTATCGGTATGTCTCCGTTCCATATGGTGTTTGGTAAGGCGTGTCACTTACCCATAAAACTTGAACACCGAGCATTTTGGGCTATCAAGAAATGTAATTTTGACCTAGAGTTGGCCAGGAAAACCAGGAAACTCCAACTATCTGAGTTGGAGGAGCTTCGAAATGATGCTTATGAAAATGCCAGAATCTATAAGGCATGGACCAAAGCTCTCCATGACCAGATGATTTCACGTGAGAGCTTTGAGCTGAACCAGAAGGTTTGCTTTTCGATTCTCGATTGAAGCTTTTCCTTGGAAAACTCAGGTGTAAGTGGGACGGCCCATTCGTTATGGAGCGGATTTTCCCTAATGGGGCCGTTGAAATCTCTGACCGAAAGACGGGTAATATCTTCAAGGTCAACGGATAGCATCTCAAACCCTTTGTTGACCATATGCTCCCTGAACCCGTCTCGGACAAGGTTGCTCTTACCTTGTCTTAACCGCCACAAGCCGATCATCGTCTAACTAAAGGCACTAAACTCAGCACATGTAAAGACTATTCCGAGCTGACCTGAATCTCACGAAAACCAGGTGTTATTCTTCTACTTCTATTCTCCTGCATGCCTTCATTTTTTAACAATGAGGATATTGCATTAGCTAAGCATTAGGGGCTGGATATTTCTTATGAATCTGTTTGTCAACCGTAATAGTAATTTCCTACTTTTCATCTTAAAAAAAAACTTAGAATTAGGCGATGAGAACTTAGACAATAGGAGTTGCAAACTTTAGGAATTGATACTTTGAAACCTGAATACTTAGACTCTTCAGGTCTTTCGGCTTAATTAGCCCAGGTGTCCACTCGAATGTGGACCTAGTATCGAGTCCTCATCAAGTAATTCTATTTTAACTGGTCAATAAATTGAGGTGATAAGTATACAACTTATCAACCCGCCCTCTGATTTGGAGGAACTTTAAGCCTAAGCATCTACACAGTTTTTTGCATTGACTTACTTTTCGACGATTTCTTAGGAAATTGGGTAGCTAATGAACTATCCAGAGTGGTATGGCTGGCAAGTTATCGGTGGTAACAGCTCATTGGTCAGTTGTCCAGAGCCCATCCACAAGACCATTTTCGTCGTACTACCTTCAGGTAAATCTTAAATCAGGGAAGCCATCTACTTAAAAAAAAAAAAAGGAAAAAAAAGGGAGAAAAAAAAATAAACAAATAAAACCACACTTCACCGCACGAGTATGGCTAGCAAGTTGCCATGGGTAACAGCCCATTGACCTGTTGTCTAGAGCCCAACTCATAAAAATGCACAATAATTCCCAAAATACTTAGGGAAGAAGCGGGGAAGTAGAATAAATCGGAAAGATATACACTGAGTTCGCCCATGTGTTGACCCCATAGATAAAAGAAGGAGAAAGCTACTGTTCAAAAAGATAAACCTCTAAGCAAGGTCAACTAGGGTCGTAGAAACCCGAAGTCCATTTTAACGGCCGCCTAGTAAGTCTTTCACTCTTTTCACTAGATGCTTGGCACATAGAGTCCTTTTCGAGTCTTGGACGGGTCAGGTAGCTATAAAAAGTTATCCCAAAACTCTTAAACTCCAAAAGTACAAAAGAATTAAAAAAGAAGAAAAACAAGAAAAAAATTATGTATCTTCTCTTTTCAAATAAGGCGAGGACTTGGACAGTCTGCATTATGGTAGACACTCGGGCACTGTTGAGTTTTTGTAATTAGGTCCTGGGGTTGAGATTTTCTAAAGCAATTGACGAATTTTGCCTAAATAATCAAATCCTGACTCTACTTTTATTCATAGCATTTAGGTTAATTTTACTAGGGACTAGCAAAAAATAAGCATGGGAGTATGATAAACATGCATAAATTCATCATAAAATGCTTATTTACGATAGTTCCTAAGCCTAGCATTGCATATCATGATATAAATATTGCACAAACATCTATTGCATTGCATTTAAGATAATTGTATATTATGTACATTAATTCCATCATTTTACATGACCAGGAGGCAGTGCGACATCTTTATGGGCTTCGGATGAAGAATCTAACCGTACGGATGGATTCAGAGTGACGATCACAATTCGTTAACATTAAATCAGCCTTATCAGAGCTCTGTAACACCCTCCACAAGAAGAAGACGGACGACCCAGATGGCACCACGTGGCACCATCCAGGCCGCCCCACCTGAGCCGATACGTCCCCAAGCCCACCGCAGGGAGAAATCTTAGCCATTGGATCTCAATTCAATGACTAAGAGGTGCCCTAACCGCGCGACAACACCAACCCTCCACTCGACAAACCGTGGATTTGGCGCATTGGTGAAGACACGTGCTCGCAAACCACGAGTGCAAGTTTGAACCGCGGTGGGGCGAGGCAATCTCGCGAAGAGCGGGCGCAATCGAATTGCGCCCATTGGATGTCGTCTGGTGGCAGAGGCACCATCACGTGGTGCCGCTCAATTGGTGCGGATGCAGCACGCGACCGTCAATGCACCTCAAGAACGCGCCATCTTATGCGCGATCAAGAGGCGCGATCTCCACGCCATCTCAGCCATTCACTTCTGAATCCAACGGTTGTGACACATCGAACCACAGCAACAGCAAGCGGGCGAGTTGGCCAACCTTCAGCGACAACCTAGCAGACATTTAGTGACACTTACAGCCATCACTAATTGCTCGTAGGTGCAAGGCCAGTTGCGTGTGTGAGCTGGCTACAACGACACTTAAGCTGGACCTACAGCGACGTCTTGGAGGTCGTTATTGGTCTTATGCCTATTCTAGCCCCCTCTCATCCACTATATAAGGACATACACTCCCTCCCTTCCAAGGCATCTCTACCTACTCTACTCTCACCTACTCCTAAGCTCTAGCAAGCATATCAACGCTTCATTAGAGCTTACTCTCAAGTTCCCAAGGCACCTATTAGTGCAACATCTGCCCCACCAAATATTCCTCCATCTTGCCATCACCATTCATATGTCGCCTTGGAGCCGTCCTCCCACCTCCATTCCGGTAGCAGATCATCTCCGCCTCCTCACCTCCATTCCAGGGCCACGCTGAAGCTTTCCTCTACTCGAAGTCCTGCATCTCACCTCTATTGTCCCGCTCCTCACCTCCTTCGTCCAAGCTTTCGCTAGGCGCCATCGTCTTGCCGAACAGTCGATTCGAGAGATTCCTTCTCACCTCTTTCTCTTTTATGCTTTCATAGATCATTATAATTGACATTGGATTGATATATATCATTTTTGTTCCATCTCTCTTATGCATTTATTATGCTTGTCTTCTTATTTCAAAAACACAAAAAAAAATAAAAACTAAAACACCAAAAACAAACAAAACGAAGCACGATTTTCGAATTAAGTAAACGTCGCCTCCCTATGTTCGACCCAGGACTCCCTTGGAGTTTCGGTAAAATTTTATTTGATAAACGAGTTTTGCGACTACAACAACGGGTTACTCTGAACCCTGATTTCAAACACACGAAACACATACATTAGAGCACATCAATCCTAATGACGAGGATGATGATGAGGATGAGCTCCCACCACAACCAGACTTTTATGAGCAATGACCACTACAGATAGAGGCCCCACACTCGAGCTTTGATCAGTCATGGTACCCTGCCACTAATTCTACCACCGACGGCATCTCCATCTTGATGCGGCGCACGAGTGATATGTAATCATATTTAGGAGGCATGTGCACTAACATCAATGAACTCTGCACCGACGTCTGTAATATGCAAATGGGACAAGGCCCTGCACATCACTGCCGACGCCAGGATCATCCAGACCAGCCATCCTCATGGCCTTCCTATGAGTTTTAGTTATAGTAACTTTTGCTTGTTCTTTCTTCTTTTTCTTTTTATGTTTTATTGGCATGTATTAAGGGACTTTGACCCTGTACTTATGTTTTAGTTGGGAACACTTGCTAGCTTGACTAGGGCACACACATTCTAGATGCTTTACTTTTTATGCCCTTTATCACTTGCAAAACTCAGTTAACTTATGAAACCTGTTATGTTTATTTTCTAATTCTGTTGTTATATAGCTTCATATGCCATTTAGAAGCTTGTTATACTCATGCATGTTTAACTATGCTCAACTTATGTGTAAATTTCTTAGTTCAACCCCTTTTGGATGTTCATTTTGATGACATTCGAAAAGGGCGAGAAAAATTTAGGCTCATCAAAACTAGCAAAAAACTTAATCTAGTTTAAATATAGATCATTAAGTATAAAATTTAGGGAGAGAAAATAGATCCCAAGAATAAATTTTGAAAATTATCAAAAATGAGGAGATTGTTAATTCAACCCCTTATAAATAATATTTTGATGATTTTACAAAATAAAGTGATAGACATAAATACTGAAAATAGTACATTTTCTCTATCATAACCCCATTGTAGGTTTCGCAATTTCCAAGACAAAGTATCAAAGCATGAAGATTTATTTTTGGTTTAGGTCTTAGGTTTTGTTGTGCATTTCAAAGAATTGTAATTCTATATTTATTTGAGTCTAGAAAGAGTTGTAAAGAGCCCCTAAGTAAAACATACATATATCTAACTTAGGCTCTCAACACTTAGGAAAAATTAAAGACAAAAACCAACTTCAAAAATACACATCTGGCATCCGACCATAATCCCAGACATCTGATTTTTCAGTTTAAGTCGTCTGACATCTCTATCAGACAACCAAATGCCCGTAGCCTTACCTTAATATTTTAAACACTTAGACTCCAGTCGACAAAACATAACTCTAGACATCCGTAGGTCTAGTTAAACGTCCTTAAAGAGTACCATTGGTCAACATATTTCCAAATCTCCTTTTGTCAGAACGTATCCAATGAGAGGAATGCCTTAACTTCTGTTCCAGACGTCCAATAATGAAACGTAACACCTAAATCTCTGTGCGAGGTTCTGTAAGACTTCTGACCCAAAAATTAGACGTCTGATTCTACTATTAGAATCATTATGATCCTAACTTGAGTTGAATTTCATCCCAATCTCTTGGGACTTGCCTCCAATGGCTAGGAGCCCTCTCCCAAGCCTTCTTGAAGGTTCTAAACTTTCCTATAAATGTTCCATAAGCCCTCGTAGGGAAGACACACCTTTGGAGGGATAATTTGCAAAGAAATTCACTAAGCTCCATTTTCCCTTAGCTCCCATTGCCCCTACTACTCTGCTACATTCTTTCTTGGGGCAAACTAAAACTCTGATTATGCTTCATCCTTCATCATCAGGGAGTGCAACTCATCCTTAGTAGCTAAATTAAAGTATACATATTTTGGGGTGCTCTATAGAGTAATTTTATTTTCTACTTTTATATACTTATTGTAGTTGGGTATCCAGCCTATCGAATCATCATCTCTTCATAGTGAACGAAGAAACTATTTTTAGAGATCGGAGGTGGGAATTATAATTGAGGTACACTACCTTCATTTTAAGTAGTGTGGATAGTGATTGATCACATTTGTGATCATAAATCCTAAGTCAGGGGTTGACTTAGGTGGTGGTTTTCACTCAATTTGGTTTTCCACCTAAAATTCTTATGCCTCCATATTTTGATTGAATTTTTATTTAGCAATTACTTTTCAATTTCACTATTCATCCCCTCTCTAATGCAAATTCAAAGACTACCACCTGAGCCTCAAAAAAGGTTTGGTCATCAAAACTATCTAAAGATTTAACAACCCAACTACAGGTTGTTATAAACTTAGAGTAACCTACTGATGCTAGCAGACCTACTTAGAAGCTCAAAGGATGAAAGAAAGGCTCTATACAGCTACGTCGGAGTGAAAGAAGCTGAAGGTGCTCAGTGAAGTAAATGCAATAAAAATCAGAAATAAATGGTGGAAATTAATCACCAGAGATCACTTGAGTGATTTAGAATCATAAGGAATCAATTTAATCTGTATATCTCAGAGTTGATGTTGCCAGATTTCATCGGAGCTCCAGTGGTACCCAGAGTTGGTCGTCAGAGTTCAAATCATGATGAAACAACTCAAGATTAGGTTCAAAAGTTTCCTAAGCTTCTCAAGAAGTAAAGAACATGTCATTTTGCTTAATGGATGATTGATAAAGTGCAGCGAACTCAGATTAGTCATTAATCAAACTTGAGTTCATCTGATCTCAAGAATGGACAAATCATTCAATCAATTGAGGTGTATGACTCTGTGAATTGGTGTGAAGGAGTACGAGTAGGTAATTAGATGGAAACAACTCATCAAGCCTCTGCCATAAAGAGCGAAGATATGATGTTGAAGGGAAATTAGGTGTTTAGGTTGTAGTAGTTAATCGAGAAAGGAGGGTGGATCATGATCGTGGAAGCCCAGAAAAGGTGGAAGTGGGGAGGATTTGGTGTTTGGATGCCGAACGAAGTTGGATTTGACTCACCGGGTTTGAGAAGGGGGGTGAGAAAGATCGGAGCTGACTGAGGCTAATCTTTCTATTTGGAAGCATAAAACTACTCTACACAACTAGCTATAGGGTTAAGACTACCTACCTGGAAGAAATGGAGAGGCGGGCACCGAAGACAAGTCGTCAAAGTAGAGATTGAAAGAGATGAGGTGAAAGGAGAGCTCTAGTGATGGATCAAAGGTGGATTAGAGTAGGATGGTGCAACTCCACCATTGGTAGGGCACAGTTGAGGAAGAGGAGGCGAGGTAAGCGATGTCTGCCGTCAACCGACTTCCAAAAGACTAGAGAGAGGTCGTCGGAGTTTCGAGAAGAATCCTACTAGGTAACTACAGTTGGAGAAGAAAGGAGGGAGTCACTCCCCATGAATGGAGGTCATGGAAAGGTATTTATAAGCGTGGGAGAGCTCTAGGTTTGATGAATGTGGTGGACATGCATCCAAGTGCTCGAAAACCATCATCGTCATCTTTGACGATGGCAAGGTCTCCATGTCAGCTCGGGTGGTTAAAAAGTGATCAAGACCATCAGATTTAAGGGGTTTGTTACACTAAGTATTGAGGGCCATGGAAACTCAGGTTTACTGTCGGATGGTTGCTCATCGAAGAGGAAAGATTCCAGCCATCGTCGGCCATTGATATCGAAGAAAAAAGTGAAGGGGCCATGTTTAGAGGACCTAAATGCAAATATAAAAAGACCTAAATGTAAATAATAAAGGACCTACATGAAACAAAAGGAGTCGATTGAGTTGATTCTTAGGGATTAAAATGTAAATCATTAAATTAAATATGTAAATTAATTTATTTGTTTTTCAACTTGTTGTCATATGTTATATATATGTTAAGGAATATTACTATGGGTTGAAATTACATTTTTGTCCCTTTTTACATTATTTAATTTACTACTTAATATTAATGCTTATATTATTAACTTATGTTATAAATTACATATGAGCTTAATTAACTTAATTATAAATAGATAAGTGCATGATATTAAGTTCTTATTCTTAAATAAAAATAGTGGAATGCTTATTAGATAATAATTAGGCTATTTTGAGGTGTAATTAAGGTCCTTGCTCAATATTAACTTATCCTATAATTAACTCTAATTTTATGTTCGTACTAGATTATTTGAGTGAATTAGGAGTCATGATGAATCCCTCATTAACCACCATCGCTAATGATGACTTTGGGAATCCCGAACCTACTTAAAATATTCTTGCGAACAAAATCGATAACCACTTTATGGCCATTGGTTTGGGTGGGAATTGCCTCAATCCATTTGGAGACATAGTCAACAGCAACCATAATATGCTAGTGTCCAAATGAAGGAAGGAACGGTCCCATGAAGTCGATGTCCCAAATGTCGAATATTTCAATAGGCAAAATCGAGTTTAAGGGCATCATTTCTCTCTTGGCATCAGTAACATGACCTGGAGAAATCTTGGGCATCCTTGAATAAAGATGACCAATAAAACCCATATTGGAGAATCTTCGCGACCGTCTTCTTTCCAAAAATAATGTCCACCACACGTAGATGCATAGCAAAACTTAGGTATACTCTGGAACTCATTTTCGGGAACACATCAACAAATAATCTAATTAGCACGAATGCAATATAGCTCAAAGTCATCCCAGAAATAATATTTGGCCTCAGACATAAGCCTATCCCATTACTGCTTGGTCCAGTCCTAGGGAACTTGACCAACGACGAAATAATTAATTATCTGCGAACGAGGGGGTTCAGACACTCGAGATTGTAAGAATCGTCTCATTCGAAAAGTTATAAAAAATCAGGAGTTCCAAATGAGGTGAATTAGTTAGGATTCTCGACAGATGGTTAGCCACTACATTTCGTGCCCCAACTTTGACTATGATTTCCACATCAAATTCTTGTAACAATATAATTCATCTAATTAGTTGGGGTTTGGCATCCTTTATGGCCAAGTGATGTTTCAAGGCCAAGTGGTCAATACAAATTATGCCATGAGAACCTAACAAATATGCCCTAAATTTCTCGAGAAAACACTATAATTAGCAATTCCTTTTCAATAACCATGTAATTCCTTTGGGCCTTGTTTAGAGTTTTGCTAGCATAATAAATCATAAAGGGCTTTTTCTCAATTTTGCTGATGCAATACAGCCTCAACCGCATAATCTAAAGCATCAGTCGTGACCTCAAAGGGGGCTATCCTGACCAGTGGTTGCAACACTAGGGCATAAGTGACTTCCATTTTCAATAAATTGAATGCCTTGCGGCATGATTTGTCAAACTCTAACGGCTGGTTTTTGGCTAGAAGGTTGCTCAAGGGTCGAGCAACTTTGAGAAGCCCCTAATGAATCTTCTATAGAAGCACACCTGGCCAAGAAATGATCTGATTTACTTAACCGATCTGGATGGGGGATATTTAGATATGGCATCAACCTTGTCTTTATCAACCTCAATCCCCCTACTCAAGACCACATGACCCAAGACAATTCCTTCTTTTGTCATGAAGTGACTCTCTCCCAACTAAGGACAAATCTAGTCCTAATGCATCTTTTAAGGATCAATTCCAAGTTAGCTAGGTAGGAGTCAAAAGAATCTTCGAAGGAGGAGAAGTCATCCATAAAAACGTATAGGCAATCCCCTACCATGTCCAAGAAAATGGCTAGCATGCACCTTTGAAAAGTCGTAGGTGCATTATTGATGTGCATGCATCTAATTGGCCTAAAATATTTATTTATGTATGTTCCTAGTGTCATAGAAGCATCATGCTTCATAAATATTGCATAACATGCATCATCATACATTTAGGTTAATTTATAAAAATTGTATAGTAATTCTCCTCTTATGGTGGTCAGGGGATAGGGTGATATTTATTTGAGCCTCAGATTGAACATCCAACCATACAGATCTAATTAAAGCAACAATCGGAGTCCAATGCCTTCTAGATCACCCCGATCGAACCTTTGTAGCACCAGATGCAATTTATGGAAGATTAGAGACAAAGGGACAAGGTGGAGAAAATCCAACCATTATACGACAAGTCCAATTGTATGGATGGGCTCGAATCGACGAACATAACCCAACGACGAGAAGATCGAACCAATTCGACATTTGTGGCACCACCTACAAGCATTGAAAAATGGACGACCCAGATAGTGCCACGTGGTGCCATCTAAGCCTCAAAGAGCCACCAGCCTCCTTTGTCTAATTTCGCGAGATCTCAACCATTGGATCAAGATCCAATGGTCGAGAGCACACATGCTTAAATTCATAAATGCGACATAGTGAAAGACATAGCGCATTGGGCAAGCACCCTATCCAAACCGCACGACACTCGTTCAAGACTCTGCAAGTGGATTTAATCCATTGCAAAGGGTGCAGACGAAATTCAGCTACACGATCTTCATCAAGCGCCCGAGAAGCGGTGACGTGGCACCTCGAATGGCGCGTGATCCATACATGCATAATAACGTGCAAGATGACACGCCCTGCGTGTATTGTGAAAAGCAGACAAGCATTGATCACGTCCGTTCGATCTCCATCTGATGGCCTTGATGCGGCCACGTGTTGCGACGACTGGGTGAGCGCGCGAACAGCTGAAGATCAGCGGCCACGTGACGTGGTCGCGTATGGAGCATCGGATCGACGATGAGAGACCCTCCTTCCACGCAAGCTTCAGAGATGTGCGATCTACACCAACGCTCATAAGTGTCACTAAAGGCCCTGCTTTCATTTTTAAGCATGTAAAATGACCTTTTTGCCCTCAAACCTCACCTATATAAAGGCCTTACATCCCCTCCTCATTCTTCATCCCTTCTCTTCTCCTCTCACCCTCTCCAAAGCTTTAAATAGCTAGTCCCATACCTGGGATGCTCCACTAGAGTCTTAAAGATAATTTTTTCATCTTCTCACCCCCGTTCAAGGAGCGTCCGTAGTTGTCTTCTAGCCACCATTCGGGAAGTGGTTCCCGCTGCGACACCACCCTACTTCATCCTCAGTTCTCCAGCCCCATTCTCCCTTGTCCAGCATCTCTCCACCCTCTTCCAAGTGCTCCGACAACGCAGCTCGTCCTCCAAGTAGCCGTCGAGGAGGATTTTCTCATTCTTATCCTTTTACCGCTTTCTAGTATAGATTTTCAACTTTGTAGTTGTAGCAAGTAGATGTAATGAACATGCTTCTATGGTTATAAAATATTTGTTAATTCTCTCCCTATTTTTTCTTTCTTTGTATTATTCTATCTCTCTCTTCTATTATTTATTATTTAAGTAGAATAGCTTGCGTAGATTAATTTCAACCAACTAATTTGCTTTGTGACGATAATTCCCAACGTGATTTTTAATCAAACATTCATCTCCCTGTGTTTGACTCGAGACTCACCAGAGATTCGATAAATTTATTTGGTAGCGAATTTTCTTGTGAATTTTACAACTAAGATTTTTCAAAAACTCAAACTTTTTGCAATGAAATCAACGCTCATCATTTTGATTTCCCATGTTTTCCACCTTACTTATCATTTACCTCACTTATCTTTATTCTTATTGTGATTGTAGGTACTCTCTCAAGGAGGGAAAAAGCAGTAAATTGGAGCAAAGTACAGTTGAGGGGTTTATATGTATATCTCTACCACCCACCCCTTAGATTTCATTCCACTACCTAATAACGTAAACCCTAATTAACCTAGGAGCTTTCATAAACCCTAAGGTTAGTTCTAGTTATTTGTTTGCCACCTCCACCCACCTCACCCCCACATATAAAAAAACAAAATTGAATGTGGGATTAACTAAAATTTACACACTTTATACGCTCACACACACACAAGTCACCTCACCTTAATCTGATTCTACCACTTAGCCGGGATATGACCAATGGGCTTGGTACACTCTAACTTAATACACATAAGTGAGTAAAAATCTGATTAGGCTAATCATCTCATGTGCCTTAATCAAGTGGTACAAGAGGCCAATTGATTGAGCTTTTTGGGCCACATCACTTAAGCTAAAAGTGATCCAATAGTAGCTTCCTCATAAGATTCAATTTTTAGGTTTAAACCAGGTACACCACATTATTTTTAATTTGTAAAGGAATATATCTTCACTTGTGTTTTCAAAACTTGGTGTGCCTCACAGAACCTTGTCTAAATATACCTGTTTGAATCCTAAAAGCTACTAAGCAAAATTCAAATCTTAAAATTCATTGCATCCAAAAATAATCTTTCTTGAAAACCATTGGTTGTGCATGCACACACATTAAAATTGATTTTTAAAGGCACAACCCAGATAAAAGGCCCATCACATTCCTGAGAACATTCAAACCTAAGCCTAACTAAAATCAAGTAAACGTTGGCCTTAAGGATTGGACTCGCTCTTCGTGGCCCAGATCAAGATTATTTTCCATTAATCCACTTCTATTGTCCATCTGATGTCTAACTAGGGGAGCAATGTCAAATGACCGTGGTTGGGGGTATTAAAGGAACCTAAGTTGAAAGCCAAGAGAATAAATAATATTCTCCCAAATCCCTCCCTCTAACTGGCTGGATTGATCGGAAAGTAGACCAAATCGTTTCTTTCATCTCAAGATGGGTTCTAAGAGTTTGTAGGTCATTAGGCTACTCCACCTAAGGATAGGTTGATTGTTTGTACTGCAGGGTACCTTTCTTTTCTTTTTTTCCTCCCGTTTTGTCATGGATCCTTCCACATCTTACACACATTTTCATTGCCACCCTCTTGACACATCATATCCCCAATATGATGATTATTATTCTGACCCATGCTGCACTCAACCATCTACTAGTTGGAATAACTCTGATTGGAGATACAATTCCAGACCTCCAAGTTCAGGGTCTAACCTTGGACACCATGATGATAACATCATCATCAGCTATATCTAGCTTTATTTAGTCATTCCATCACTAAATGCTCCTACATAACCGCCAGAAGATAGTAATTCATTGCACATCCTTTCTAAGAGAATAATAGGAAACCAGGGTTAAAATTATAATTTTACCATCATATCATGAGTGTAAAACAACCACGAGTTTTCTCAGTGGTTTACTAAAGGTCAAATATGCATTAAAGAGGGTCCATGCAGACAGAAATAGGTTTTCACACATTTCAAGAATTAATGGATATCTAAAACCCTAAAAACAAACCCGCTTAATTCACAGAGGTTAGGGTCAAGATAAAATTCACTTAAAACATCTAAAAATCATAAAAAAATATTCTCTAGGGTTTGGCATCCTTGATTTGACCATCTGAATCCATTTTAACCTAAAATAGAGTTTTAGACAGACAATTGCCCTAATTTAGATTTTTGTGCAAGTTAACTAGTCAAACTTCGTCAAAACCTAAATCCAACTTCACCATTGGTTTCCTCAGGTCCAAATTAGGTTTGTACAAAAATTTGAACCTAATCAGATATCATCTTGACCTAGTTTGCATTTTGGTTTAGTTTGAATCTTTTCTCTCACACACATGGCCCTAACTTTCAAATTTTTTGCAAATAACCCCCCAACTTTGTTGTCTTCTTCACTAACAGGTCCCCATCGCCTTCAACTCCTAAACCTAGCTCACCAACGACCTTTGATTGAAGAATTATCCTTGATTGATTGATGATTCTCTCCCAAAGTAGAAAGAGGAATTCTTGAGGAAGTTACCTTCCATTTGAGCCATGGACGAGGCTTTGATTCGTACTTCGAAGCTCATACAAACCTTTTGATGGTTTGGGTCCCCTACTTGTGCGTAAGCACAAAGCTTTGAAGCTTGGTTTCCAAGCTTGGAAGGTCTCCTTGAGCCCTATAAATAGACCCCTGTTACACGGTAGAGGTCCTTAGCAGGTCTTGGCCTGAGAAACTCCCTCCTCCTCCCTCTCCAGCCTCTTTCAAATTTTGCTCCAGCAACCACCCTTGATCCCCCTCTTTCGGCTGTCCAACCAACAAATTAGACTACCAATCTTCTTCCCCTCATCCTCGCAACCCTCTTTAGCCAAAGAGAGGTCATTCCTCTGCCTCACTCGACATTGCCACCTCATCGTCCTCTTCTCCTTCTCCGGCTCCGATCAGACACAACCGGAGCTCTCCGACCTCTTTCCCCTTTTCTAAAACCCCTTATTCCTTCCTCTATCCCTCTACATCATTTCCCCCTCGCCTACACTTCCAAACGACCACTCTATCACCTTAGACGCCCTCGCCTTCTTCTGCTCCGGCGAAGCTCCGGCGGTGCCTTCCCATCGCTCCACTGCTCGAAATGCTACCACTCTACACCCATTAGCTCCGCCATATCCCAGAGAGCAAAAGCCCTCTGGTTATTGAGGCTATTGGCCTCTCCTTAGTGCCACTGGACACCACACCTCCATAGCGTCTTCTCCATCACCAACAGTTGCTCTCTGACCACCATACGCCTTCTGACCACCACCACTGAGTTTGCCTCGCCACAGCAAAGCTTCTGAACCTTTTAATTGGGGCTATAAGCCCCTATTTTTTATTTCAGGTCTTGCTATCCGCATCTCGCCGTCACCGAGTCAACACTGATCTCCACCATCAACTAATGCCCTCCAAACCCATCTCCACCTGTAGGTGTTTCAGGATTCCCTCGCGAACTTAATGGCAGCTCCAATTGGTCACAGCATCTTCGCCAGCAACCTTGATTTAGCGAGGACATTCACGGCTGCCAAAGAGAAGCAACAATATTAGTCCCACATCGTGGGATTAGAAGGCGCTTCAACAAAATATATTAGATTTGTCACACTAGCTGTCTGCCTCAAACACACGGGGGGTGGGGTCCCCCACGCACGAGCCTCCTCGCACCCTCACGCCTCGCCCGTGCGCACGCACGCGGGTCTAGCCACTTCCTAGGATCCGATAACCCGACCTTTAACCCAATTACACCTGGGTTTGAGAAAAGAGAAGAGAAATAGAGGTGAACTATGAGAGAGAGGAGGGGGGTTTTGCTCCTCAGGGCAACCTCCCAACACTTAGTTGCTAGGAACCTTGTGAAGGTCCTTGTGCATGAAGAAGAAAGAGAAGGCTATAGAAGGAAGGCACTGTGTAGAAGAAGAGAGAAGAAAAGAGATGGAAAGAAGAAGCTAAGGCTAAAGAAGCAGACCTGAAAGAAGAAGAGAAAAAGCAAGGAAGAAGAAGAATAATAAGCACTATAGCAAAGCTGAACTTAAGTCGTCTGGTCATCTGCCCCAACGTCTGACTTGGTTGAAAACACTATGGCATTATTTGAGGCACTGTGCAATTTTTTAGATCATTAAGTAATTATTATATATGTATATAAACTAATAATTGGTAATTCAAATCACCATTATTTTATCATAGATATCTTTTTGCCTCGTTAAACTCCTGATATACTCTTACTTAGTATTAAATATCCTTTGAGTAGTTACTCTTTATTGAATATTTAATATGGCAAGTTATTACTTATTGAAAATCTATATTTTGCTCAATTTCTTGTGCCCATTTATATTTTGATTGAGATTAGTGCATGAATGCAATACTTACTCCTTGTGTTCGACCTCAGACTTCAATTTGAGTAATAAATTGTATTTGTTGACAAGGGATTTTGGTTCGTATTACAACGTATCAATCTTAAACACCAATTTCATAAGCCCAACATTTTGGCACGGTTGCCGATGAGCAACGTGCAATTCACCATTGTTCTCTGATTTATCTGATTATATTTGAGCACTAACTTGCCTGTTTGCTTTATTATGATTTTGCGAGGTACTTAACGAGATCTTCCGTGCAAATCAACCACTCCTGGGGCAGGTAACCTTTTGTTCCCCAATCAACCTCCTAATCATAGGAAGATAAAAAAAGGAAACAAATCAATTAGGAATTACCTGCCTTATTTCCATGGTAAATCATCATTTAAGAAGGCAAGTTTCCTGATTTGAGAAAAAATTTCATATCTGATTGAAGTTTAAAGAAATTCTATTTAGAATTCCCTACTCCATTTCCTCTACCTATTAGGGATTATGCTTAAGTTCTAAGCATCTTGGACTACTCACCTTCTCATTTGAAGTCCAAGGTATACATCTTGAGATTTAATTAGACTTGAAATAGAGCCAACTAGGGTTTCTACATTAAGGTTTGAAGTGTTAGAACACATTTGCTTGCATAACAAGAATACACCTGTTGAGCAGAAGATCTATGCAAAAAGGATTAGATTTTAAAAAACTCATCGTCGTAGTATGATTTATGAAGAAATCCATCAACAGAAAAATTTATCCAAATTCGTAAAGAAATTCTGGGTCGAACACAAGAAGGCTATGTCGATCTAAAATCCACGATTATATTTTTTTTTGGTATTTTTGTTTTAGAAGTGTGACAATCACAATGGATTTGATATTAACACTAATAGAGAGAGAGAACAATCACTTTGCAACTGAATATTATTTTTACAACTAGAAAGCAGGAAATAATTACAATTAGAAAGCAGAAAATTTTATTCTAGAAAGTAATAAAGAAGGGAGAGAGATGTTAACATCCTTGACGATTGCTTGGAGGACGAGCTAAACAGGGCGACACCTGAAAGACGAAAGACGAAGACGGAAGAAGAATGGGGCAGGAATAACCAGGGGTGAGGCAGGGTGTCCTCGTCATCACGGGATCCACTTCCGAAACGAGGGAGAGAAACTTTGATTTTAACTCTAGAGGAACATCTCGGATTTGGGACAAGTTCTTTAGAGCTTTGGAGAGGGAGAGAGGTGAAGGAATGGATGAAGTGTGCGGGTCGTAGGGCCTTTTATAGGTGAAGATTGAAGGGGATACAAAGGTCATTTCACTTTAAAAATTAATTTTAGGGTCCTTAGTGATGGATTTATCCATCACTAAAGGCCTGAACGTGGGCAACATGCGTGCCCCGGTCGTGCCTCTTCATCTTCCTTTGATTTCAACGCATGCAATGCTCATTCACGATCTTGCGATCTCAACCGTCCATCTCACATCCGATGGCTCAGATCGCATCGCGCCCGCGCCTTCATCTTCTCTTCCTCAATGCTTAAAGCCCACAATCTCGTGATCTCAGCCGTTCGATCTCACGATCGAATGACTTAAGTTGCTCATTGCGCACCTACTTCAGTCGTTGAGCACATGACGTGGACGAATCAGGGCCGTCCACACAAGATCGGGCAGTCCTGGCTCAAATTGGATTTATGCTCAGGAGTTGCGCTGCAGGGATTCGATCCTGCGACCTCACATGTAGAGGATGTTATCCACCGCGCTACATGTGTGGATAGACAAGAAGAGAATTCCTATACAATTTAATGCTGACCGTTGGATCTTGATTCGATGGTTGAGATTAGATGTAGAATTCTTCTCACATGAGATGTCTCTTGAGGGAGGCAACATGATCAACTCTTAACCGTTGGATTAGAATACAAGGCAGCGAGGAATTTGGAGGGTCTAGATGGTGCCACGTGACATCATCTGGACTGTCCATCTTCTATGAGTTGTAGATGGTGCCATGGATGTCAAATTGAACCGATTTTCGCGTCGTTAGGCTATGATCGTCGATACAAACCCATTCATGTAGTCAGATTTGTCATCTGAAGTATAGATTGGCACCATCTTGGTCATTGACCTTTGATCTTCCTCAGACTATATCTGATGCTACGAAAGTTCGATCGAGGCGATCTTAGAGTCGTTGAACTCCACTTGTCACCCTGGTCAGATCCGTATGGTTGGATCTTCAATCCGAGGCCCAGATTGAATATCGTTCTATTACCTGGCCACAAAAAGAGAAAATTAACCTAACTTTATACAATCTAACATAAATGCAAGATGATGCATATTATGTAATATTTATAATGCATGATGTACTATACATCTAAGAATACGCAAAAATAGATGGTTTATGTGAAATAAACGTGTTTACATCACACCCCCATGCCTATCTTTTGCTAGTCCGTAGCTAAACTACATGCTATTTATGAGAGAATTAGGTCGGATTTCTTGCGCAATTGTTATTTTTCAACACTTAGATATTTCAACTAAGACCTGAACTACAGAGACACAACAGTGCCTGGGTAACTGCCAAAATACCGACCGCCTCAAGCCCTCGCCTTATTCAAAGAAAGATCCTTTTCTTCTTTTCTTCTTTTTTGATTTTTTTTTTTTAGATTTTTGAGTTTAAAGTTTCAGAGCACTTTCTTTAGCCACTCAACTGACCCAAGACTCGAAGAGAACCTTAAGTTCTAAGCATCTTTGTGTGAAATGTGATACACTCACCGATCGACGATTAGAATGGACTTCAGGTTTCTACGCCCCTAGGTGACCTTGAAAAGAAATTCTACCTAAAGGTATATCTATTCGACTGATAGCTTTCTCCCTACTTTTATTTTTATGGGATCAACACAAGGGCAAACCTAGTGTATCTCCCCGGCTTATTCCACTTCTTCACTTCTTCCTGAGCGTTTTGGAATTTTATGTGCATTTCTTGAGCTAGGTTCTGGACAATCTACCAATGGGCTGTTACTCACGATAACTTACCAGCCATACTCGTGCGGTGAATTGTGACTTATTTCTTTTTCTTTTTTTCTTTTTCTCCTTTTCTATATTATTATTTTTTTTGGATATTTTTCTCTATTTTTTTTAAGTAGGTGGCTTCCCAGATCTAAGATTTACCTAAAGGCAGCAGGAAAAGAATGGTCATGTGACTGGACTTTAAACAACCTACCTATGGGTTGTTCCCCACGATAACTTGTCACCCATACCACCCTAGAAAGTTCATTAGTTACCCAATTTCCGTAAAAATCGTCGAAAAACGAGTCAATGAAAATAGTGTGTAGATGCTTAAACATAAAATCCCCTCAAATCAGAGGAGGGTTGATAAGTCATGTACTTATCACCCCAACTTATTTAACTAATTAAAATATAAATTTAGAATGGCGAGGACTTAAGAAACAAGTCCACATTTTAGTGGACACTGAGGCTAATTAAGCTCGAAGACCTAAAGGGACTTAGTGTTCAAATCATATAGTTTTATTCTCTAAGATTGAAATTTTTCTAAAGCCCAAGTTCTCTTTACTAATTCCATTTTTTTTAATAAATAAAAAGAAAATAAAAAGATCTAAGAAGCTGATGAAATAATTCAAAGATGAATATCCACCCCCCATGCCTATCTAATGCAGCATCCTCATTATATTAAAAAGACATGAAACAGAGTGAAGTAGAGTAGAAAGCACCTGAATTGCATGAATAATGAGTCCGCTCTACACAAGAAACTGTATACGTGTTAAATTTAGTACCTTTAGCTAGACACACTATACAAAGAAAAAATAAAGAATTCACATGTGTAGGTCAAAATCAGAATAAGAAAACTTATCTTTAGACTTGCCAGGAGAACATGTCCACATTTGTGGACCAGATTGTGATGTAGACCCATACCCCATGGTCGAGTATATCTAAGGTTTTGGATAAAAATTATCCAAAACCTGAAATCAGTATGCAAGCCGGGTCGGGTCTGCGATTTTTAAGGATGCAACTCAAATCCAAAAAATTGGATAACAGAGAGATTAAGCTCAAAAGGATAATCAATGAATGTGTGCTTGTGTTGGACATCCTCTAGGTCAAAGATTTCATAAGGGTCCTAGTAGAAGGTTGGGAATTTTAGACAAATTGGAACCCTTAGACTCAGTCTTTTACTTCCTCCGAAATTGACTTCCCATATCAATATTTCCCAACTCCTATCCTCCTCATTCAGACTTTCAAATTCCGGAACCTCCTGTATATTAATCACCCCGTCTGAATTTTCCAAGTCTAAAAGATGTGACTAAATCAAAATGGACTTGGGTTTAGTGATTTCAAAATCAAAACCATCAGTAAACTGTATAGGGTGTGATTAAGGATCGGGGCTATGAATTGAATCCTTCATAACATGATTTGAATCTGCCATGCGAGCCCCAACAGGATCAAATTTTTCAATTTTAAGGCCATCAAATGATTTATCAAATTCCTCAGGCCCAATCGTCTCACTAAAATCATGTTCTGTAAACTCATGTTAGACTTCGCATAATGATTCTTCGCCTTCAGAATCAAAGAAATTTAAATCTGCATTAATGTGTCTCAAAATCATCAATCACTTTCTGATCCATGGAGACATGTTTCCTCGTACCCTAGCTCAGAGATCTCAAGTGAAGTAATCAATTCATCTTAGTTAATTGCTCTAAACCAATCTGGTCAATCCTGGTCTCGTAACACGTGTCCCCCCCAACAGGTGCCTAAGCAGGTTCTGACATCGATCTCCTGTCAGGGGTTCATCCTGGGAATCTTTCGAAGATTGAACTAGAGCAATCACAAATCTCATCCTCAATTTAGATAACTTCCCCAGTAAAAACTCACCCGAGCCCTTATCCTTAACATCCTGGAGCCAATTCAACAAATACTTGTTAAGATCGTCAATTATTTCAATCAGGGGCTCCAATTCTTCAGGGCAAGGTGTTGGCTGAGCTTCTAAAGATTGTATGGTATTCCTTAAGTTAGCCAACACCTTATCTTGGACCTAGTTCACCTGAGCCAAATGGTTTGGTTTAGGGTTGGGCGAGTTTGGGTTTAGTGCAGGGGAGTTAACAAATTGAGGTTCTTGATACCCTCCCTGATAATAGGCCATTCCAGGTTATTCATGAGGTGGTGATGACCTGAAGGTAGTGTATTCTGGGGAGGGCTAAGGATCGGTGTATCCTTCTTGATTGTAGATCACATTGGGTTGTCCAAATGAGGGCGGTGATCTAAAATCAATGTAGCTCAGAGAAGGATGAGAATCAAGATTATGGTGTCCAGGGTTAGACCCTGAACACGGAGGTCTAGAACTATATCCCCAATCAGGATTATCTCAACTAGAAGATGGATGAGAATAAGTCTAGTTGGAATAATAATCATTTTGGGAATAATTAGTGGTAGGAGGGTAGGAGTGGAAGTGTGAATAGAATGTGGAAGGATCCATGACAGAATAGGAGGAAGAAAGGTACCCTGCAATACAAACAAACAAACATGTCCTTAAGTAGGCTAGCCTAAAGACCTACAGACTCCCAGAACCCGTCTTGAGATAAAGATCCGATTTGATCTACTTCTTTTCGATCAATCAACTAGTTAGAGGAAGGGACTAGGGAGAAGGTTCTTCCTTTGACTTACGCCTCTGGTTCTTAATGTACCCCCCAACCGCAATTGCTTGATTCTGCTCTCCTAGCTAGACATCTAATTGAACGGTAGAAACAGACTAATCAAAAATAATCTTGGTCTGGGCTTCGAAGAGCGAGTCCAATCCTTAGGGCCAACGTCTACTCTATTTTAATTAGGGTTAGGTTTGAATGTGCTTTGGAATGTGATGGACCCTTTGTCTGGATTGTACCCTTAATGATTGATTGATATGTGTGTGCGTGGACAACCAATGATTTTCAAGTAAGAATATTTTTGGATGCGGTGAATTTTAGGGTTTAACTCTTGCTTAGTAGCCTTTAAGATTCAACTTTAGGTGTATTCAATCAAGTTCAGTTGGCACACCAAGTTTTGAAAGCATAGGTGAAGATGTTTTCCTTTAAAGCTTAAAAGAATGTGGAGTGCCTGGTAAATCCCTAAAAGTTAAACCTATGTGACAGCTACTTGATGAGTTATTTTTAATTGAAATTGTGCAGCCCAAATAACTCAAATAATTGGCCTAAATATACCACTGAGTTAGGCACACAAGATAATTAACCTAGACTAATTTCTTAGGTCAAAATCCCAGTTGAGTAGATAAAAATCAAGTTAGGTTATGTGCCTTGAATGTGGGTGTATGTAGTATGTATATTGATTTATCCCACAAGAAGTATCTTTTTGTTTTGTTTTTTTTTTTTACAAAGGTGAGATGAGTGAAAGTGGAAATCAAGACATCCAAACTAATTCTAGGGTTTACGCGAACACCTAGGTTAATTGGGGTTTGAATTAAGGTTGTGAAATGAAATCTATGGAAGAGGGGAAGAATGGGGAGCACTTAGAATTGTCTTCAACAGCACTTTACTCCTTTTTACCGCTTGAAGGTTCCCTGTTGAGGTACCTGCAAAACAATAGAAGAGAAATACAAGCAAGTTAGAAAATAATAAAGTACGCGAAATACGAAAAGAAAATTGAGAATCGTCGCCTCCTCAGCAATGGCGTTAAAATGTTGAGCGGAAGATCTATGCAAAAAGGATTAGATTTTGAAAAACCCGGCGTAGTAGTATGATTTGCGAAGAAATCTGTCAACAAATAAATTTACCGAAATTCGTAAAGAAATTTCGGGTTGAACACAGGGAGATTACGTCAATCTAAAATCCGCGATTATAATTTTTCTTTGGTATTTTTGTTTTAAAAGTGGAATAATCACAATGGATTTGATATTAACACTAAGAGAGAGAGAGAACAAGTACTTTGCAACTGAATATTGTTTTTACAACTAGAAAGCAAGAAATGATTACAGGTAGAAAGCAAGAAATTCTATTCTAGAAAGCGATAAAGAAGGGAGAGAGATGTTATCCACCTCAACGGTTGCTTGGAGGATGAGCCGAATGGGGCAACGCCTGGAAGACGAAGGACAAAGATGGAAGAAGAAGAATGGAACAAGAAGAACCAAGGTCGAGGCAGGGTGTCAACGTCGTCACGGGATCTAATTTCGGAATGAGGGAGAAAAAAGTTTGATTTTGACTCTAGAGAAGTATCCTGAGTTTGGGACAAGCTTCTTTAGAGATTTGGAAAGGGTGAGGTGAAGGAAGGGATAAAGAAAGTGTGGGGGTCGTAGGACCTTTTATAGGTGAAGATTGGAGGGGGTACAAAGGTTATTTCATTTTAAAAATTAATTTCAGGGTCTTTAGTGACAGATTTATTTGTCACTAAAGGCCTAAACGTCGACAACATGCGTGCCCCGACCGTGCCTCTTCTTCTTCCTTTAATTTCAACGCATGCAATGGTCATCCACGATCTCGCGATCTCAGCCATCCATCCTATATCCGATGGCTAAAATCGCATCATGCCCACGCCTTCATCTTCTCTTCCTCAACGCTTAAAGCCCACAATCTCGCGATCTCAATCGTCCGATCTCGCAATCGAATGACTTAAGTTGCTCATCACGCACCTACTTCTACCGTTGAGTGCATGATGTGGACGAATCAGAGCCATCCACACGAGATCGGGCGAACTTGACTCAACTTGGATTTGCGCTCAGGAGGTGCGCTACAGGGATTCGATCCCGCGACCTTACGTGTGGAAGGATGTTATCCACCGTGCTACGCACATGGATTGACAAGAAGAGAATTCTTATACCATTTAATGCTAACCGTTGGATCTTGATTTGACGATTGAGATTAGATGTGGAATTCTTCTCACATGAAATGTGGCTTGAGGGAGGCAACCTGATCAACTCTCAACCGTTGGATGAGAAGACAGGGCAGCAAGAGATTTGGAGGGTCTAGATGGCGCCACCTGGCATCATCTGGACTGTCCATCTTCTATGAGTTGTAGATGGTGCCACGGATGTCGAATTAAACCTATTCTCGCGCCGTTGGGCTATGATCATCGATCTAAACCCATTCGTACGGTCAGATTTGTCATCTGAAGTGCAGATTGGCACCATCTTGGCCCTTGACCTCTGATCTTCCTCAGACTATATCTGATGCTACGGAAATCCAATCGGGGCGATCTTAGAGTCGTTGATCTCCAATCATCACCCTGATTAAATTCGTATGATTGGACCTTCAATCCAAAGCCCGAATTAAATATCACCCTGTTACCTAACCACAAAAGAGAAAATTAACCTAACTTTATACAATCTAACCTAAATGCAAGATGATACATGTTATGCAATATTTATAATGCATGATGTACTATACGTCTACGAATATGCAAAAATAGATGATTTATGTGATATAAACATATCGACATCAAACCCTTCCCGCATTTGTGTGCTACCCAAGCCCCTATTTGAAAAGATCTAATCAACAAAAACCCTAAAAGTCAGACTCTAAGATTCACTGGAACTCTAAAATTGTGGACCTAATAACCTGAGAGTCAATTCAGGGTGATTTCTGGGTCTTGACCTAGATTTCATTCTGCCATCTTTAGGGTAGGTCAGGTGAAGTCGACCTACATTGTAAGCCAACCAACCTCCAAATTAGGTCACAAGTCAAATCAACTTCTAATCAAGTGAGATTCAAGGCACAAATCAGGATGATTACAACCCATACCCTCCACAGGATTACACTGCATATAAGTCACCACCCCTCTATGAACAACCTAAAATAACCTACTATCAGGGAGGGTCCCAAGAACCTTAATTTCTTGACTCCCCTGGACTGAACCGAAACCCATCCAACCCTGAATCAAACCATTTGGTTTAGGTGAACTAGGTACAAGATAGAGTGTTGGCTAACTTAAGGAACACCATTCAATCTTTAGAAGCTCAGCCAACACCCTGCATTATAGAATTAGAGCCTATGATTCAAATGATTGACAATCTTAACAAGTATTTATTGACTCCAAGATGTTAAGGATAAGGATCCAAGTGAGTTTTTACTTGAGAAGTTATCAAAATTGAGGATGAAATTTGTGGTTGCTTTAATTCAATCTTAATATGATTCCCAGGATGAACCCCCTTTAGGAGAGCCAACGTCAGAACCCACTCAGGCACCTATAGGGGGGACACATTTTATGAGATCAAGGATGACCAAGTTGTCTAGAGCAACCAATTGAGGATGAATTGATTTCTTCACTGGAAATCCTTGACCCATGGTACAAGGAAAAGTATGTCTCCATGGACTAAGAAATGATCGATGATTTTGAGACATATAAATGTGGATCCAAAATTCTTTGATTCTGAAGGTGAAGAATCGCCATATGAAGTCTCACCTGAGTTTGAGAAAGATAATTTTAGTGAGATATACAAGCTTGAGGAGTATGATGAATCATTTGATAGCCTGGTAATTTAGGATTTTGATCTAACTAGGGCTAGCATGGAGGATTCAGAACATGATTTCATAAAGGATACAATTACACCCCATTGAGGATAATGATGATTATCTTCTTAAGATTACCAAACCCAAGTCAATTCTGATTGAGCAACAAATTTTGGACTTGGATATTTTAGACAGGGTTGATAACACTTTTGAGGTCTCAGAAACTTTGATTATGGAGGATAAGAATTTAAAAATGAAGATTTGGAAAGCCAATTCCGGGGGAAGCAGAAGTTAGACTCTAAGGGTTCCTATAGACCTAAAACCACCAACCTTCTATCAGGACCCTCATGACATTTTCAACTCTGATGATGTCCAACCCAAGCAAAAATTAACTAATTATATTTTTCATACAAATTTTCCTATTGTTTGACTTTTTGGATTTGGATTGCATCCTCATAAACTGTGGGCCTGATCATGCAAGCACAATGATCTCTGGTTCTGGGTAATTTTCATCCAGAACCATAAAATCACTCGACCCTAGGGCATGGGTCTACATCACAATCTCATCCACATCTATAGGCATCTTCTCCTTTCGGGTGATAAAATCGATCTTATTTTGATCTTAACTCACACCTGTGGATTCTTGATTTCTTCTTTGTTTGTATAGTGTGCCTAGCTAAAGGCAATAAACTTAGCACGTATACCATCTGTTTTTATCTCAGAGCTGACCTGTTAATCATGAAATTCAAGTGCTTTCTTCTCTACTCCTTTCTTTTCCATGTTTTTTTTAATACAATGAGGACATTGCGTTAGATAGGCATGGGGGGTGGATATATTCATCTCTGAATCATTTTACTAGCTCCATAAATTCTTATTATTTTCTCTTTATTTATAAAAAAATTGAAAAAAATTTTTAATTAGGAAAAGAGAGCTTAGGCATTAGAGTTTTTCAACTTTAGGAAATGATACATTAGGACCTGAACACTTAAATTCTTTAGGTCTTTGAACTTAATCAGCCTAGGTATCCACTAAAATGTGGACTTATTTCTCGAGTCCTCGCCATTGTAAATTCATGTCTAATTGGTTAAATAAGTTAGGGTGATAAGTACATGGCTTATCAACCTACCCTCTGATTTGAGGGAACTTATAGTCTAAGCATCTACACATTATTTGCACTGACTCACTTTTTAGCGATTTTTATAGAAATTAGGTAGCTAATGGACTGTCTAGGGTAGTATGACTAGCAAACTGTCGTGGGTAACAGTCCATCGGCTGGTTGTCCAGACCCCAGCTACACGACCATTCTTATTTTACTACCTTAAAGTAAATCCTAGATTAGGAAAGCCACCTACTTAGAAAAAAATAGAAAAATACCAAAAAAAGAACGATGAGAAATAGAAAGAAAAAATAATAAATAAGCCACACTTCACCGCACGAGTTTGGCTGGCAAGTTGTCGCAGATAACAGCCCATTGACCAGTTGTCTAGAATCTAACTCACAAGAATGCACAAATAATTCCTCAACACTTAAGAAGAAGCGGGGAAGTAGATTAAGCCAGGGAGATATATATTGGGTTTGCCCTTGTGTTGACCACATAAAAATAAAAAAAGTAGGGAGAAAGCTACCAGTGGGATAAATACACCTTTAGGCAGAATTTTTTTTCAAGGTCCCCTAGGAGAATAAAACCCTGAAGTCTATTTTGATTGCCGATCAGTGAGTCTATCACAGTCGCAAAAAGATCCTTAGAACTTAGAGTTCTTTTTGATAGGTTGGGTAGCTGTAGAAAGCTGCCTCGAAACTCTAAATTCAAAAATCCAAAAAAAAAAATAGTAAAGAAAAAGAAAGAAAAAAATGTATTTGCTTTTGAATAAGGTAAGGGCTTGGGAGGTCTGTATTTTGGCAAATACCCAGAAGCTATTAGGCCTCTGTAGTTCAGGTCATTAGTAGAAATTTCTTAATGTTAAAAAATAACTATTGCCCAAGTAATTTGATCATAATTCTATTTATAAATAGCATATAATTTTACTAGGGAGTAGCAAAAGATAGGCATGAGGGTGTGATGTGCACACATCTAATTGGTCTAAAATGTCTATTTATGCATGTTCCTAGTGTCATAAAAGCATCATGCATTATAAATATTACATAACATACATCATCATGAATTTAAGTTAATTTGTACAAATTGTATAGTAATTCTCCTCTTATTGTGGTCAGTGGATAAGGCAATATTTATCTAAGCCTCGGATTGAAGATCCAACCGTATGGATCTAATTAGAGCAACGATCAGAGTCCAACGCCTCCAAGATCGCCCCGACTGAACCTCCATAGCATCAAATGCAGTTCGAGGAAGATCAAAGGCAAAGGGGCAAGGTTGTGAAAATCCGAACTTCATACGACAAATCCAGCCTCTATGATGGGTTCGAATCGACAATCATAGCCCAATGGTACGAAAATCGACCCAATCCCACATCCGTAGCACCATCTACATGTATTAGAAAATTGACGGCCTAGATGGCACCATGTAGCGCCATCCAAGCCACCCATAGCCACCGACCTCCTTCGTCTAAGCTCGCAAGATCTCAACCATTGGATCGAGATCTAACAGTCAAGAGCACGTGTGCTTAAATTCATAACGCGACATAGTGAGAGGCGTAGCGCATTAGGCAAGCGCCCTATCCAAACTGTGCGACACGCGCTCGAGACTCCGTGAGAGGATTTAATCAGCTCCGAAGGGTACAAGCGAAATTCAACCGCACGATCTTCATTGAGCGCCCAAGAAGCGGCGACGTGGCACACTCGGATGGCACGCGATCTGTACATGCATGATAACGCGCAAGATGACTCACCCTATGCTCGTTGTGAAGAGTGGACAAGTGCTGATCACGACCGTTCGATCTCCATCGAATGGACTTGATGCGGTCACATGTCGCGATGATTGGGTAAGCGCACGAACGGCTGAAGATCAGTGGTTGCATGACGTGGTCGCGTGTGGAGCATTGGATCGACGATGTTCGACCCTCCTTCCATGCGAGCTTCAGCGACGTGCGACCTACACAAATGCTCACAAGCATCACTAAAGGCCCTACATTCATTCTTAAGCATGTAAAAGGACCTTTTTGCCCTCAAACCTCACCTATATAAAGGCCCTACATTCACTTCCCATTCTTCATCCCTTTTCTTCTCCTCTCACCCTCTCCAAAGCTCTAAAGAGCTAGTCCCATACCCGGGATGCTCCACTAGAGTCTTAAAGATAATTTTTCTATCTTCACACCCCATTTCGTGGAGCGCTCGTGGCTGTCCTCTCACCACCATTTAAGAAGCAGATCCTGCTATGACACCACCCTGCTTTGTCCTCCGTCCTCCAGCCCTGTTCTCCCTCATCCAGCATCTCACCACCCTCTTCCAGGCACCCGTCAACACAACTCATCCACCAAGCAGCCGTCGAGAAGGATTTTCTCATCCATATCTTTTTACCGCTTTCTAGTGTAGATTTTCAGATTTATAGTTGTAGCAAGTAGATGTAATGAACATGCTTCTATAGTTATAAAATATTTGTTCATTCTCTCTATTTTTTCTTTCTTTGTATTATTCTATCTCTCTCTTCTGTTATTTATTATTTAAGTAGAATAGCATGCATAGATTAATTTCAACCAACTAATCTACTTTGTGACAATAATTCCCAACATGATTTTTAATCAAACGTTTGCTTCCCTATATTTAACCCGAGACTCACCAGAGTTTCAGTAAATTTATTTGATAGTAGATTTTCTTGCGAATTTTACAACTAGGGATTTTAGAAAACTCAAACCTTTCACAACGAAATCAACGCTCATCAATTGTAAAGCCCAAATGGCATCCTACAGAATGCAAAGGTTCCATAGGGATAGGTGAATGTTATATTTTCATGGTCTTCAGGATGAATAGTAACCTGGTTGTATCCCAAATAACCTTCTAGAAAACATAAGTACTTCTGCCCAGCTAACTTTTTAAGAATTTTGTCAACAAAAGGCTAAGGGAACTAGTCTTTTTTTGTGGCTGTGTTCAGCTTCATATAATCAATGTAGACTCTTCAAAAGGATGCTGAACGAGTAGTCATTGATTCCCCTTTGTCATTAGTCACTACGGTTATCCCTGCTTTCTTAGGAATAACCTATACGGGACTAACCCAGGGACAGTTAGATATCAGGTAAATAATCCTAGTATCAAGACACTTAATTATTTCTTTCTTAACCACTTCTCGCATATTGGGGTTAAGTTTTCTTTGCAACTCATGAGAAGGGTGGGATCCTTCTTCCAAATATATTCTATGACTACAATATGAAGTCTTGATCCCTCTCAGATCATGAATGGTCTAACCAATTACCTCTTTATTCATCTTAAGGACCTTAATCAACTTTATTTCATGCTCCCTTATCAATTTAGCACTTATAATTACTAGGAGAGTCTTTTTAGGTCTTAGAAATTTGTATTTCATATTCACAGGCAATGGTTTTAATTCTAGCTAGGGAGGGTTTAGAATAGAAGGTAAAGATGATGTCGATGAAGACTCATCGAGTAGATCTAAGGGAAGAGGTTGGGAATGAATCAATTCAACAACCTCTTCAGGGTGTGACAGGTCTACCATATAGGGTTGTGCACTACAATAAATAAGGGTTTTGGTCACGACCAAAACCGTGACCAAATGACTTACAACTGTCACCAATTAACGACAACAAAAGTTGCATTGCGAAAGGATCTTTGGTGACGGTTCCACCTCAAACCGTTACCAAAGCTAGAGAGCTTTGGTCACAGTTGATAACCATGGCCAGAGTTTAGTGTGAAAGAAAGAGGGTTCCTTTGGTCACGGTTCTTTAACCATCACCAAAAGGGCCAGTAAGACGAAATGTTACCTTTGGTGACAGCTAACCAACCGTCACCAAAGGGCCACCATGACCAAAGGTTACCTTTGGTGACGGCCAACAAACCATCAGCAAAGGTTCTCTTTGGTCACAATTTATAAACTGTGACCAAAGGTCTCTTAAAACAAAAATATTAATGTACACAAATCTGTCCTTAGCAAGGAACCCAATCCTGAAGCAAGCCTCATTATACCTGCAAGTGTGATAAAACCCCCTTTGTCATGAGAACTGGTAAAAGGTATTGAAACATTTCGTGCTTATCCTGCAGCCTTTTACCTTAGCTAACAATGCTAAATTTCAATTCCAAGGCCTCAATGCTAACAAATAGAGGCCTTGACCACTTGAACAAATCCAATGGTAGGAAGGAAAGCCTCAGTCATACCTCAATAATTGTAAAAGATGTAACTATATAACTTAAATTATATACCATTCAATGCAATTAGTCACTCAAATAGGGGTTGAATACCTATGTGCTCATCTCTTCCCTATAGTCATTATAGACAATGACAAGTCACTTCTCGCTAAGCTTAATCTGGCCTATGATGCCGGTAGATCATAGATGCTCAATATGTTGCAGATCCCTAAAGCAAATCCCCTTTTATATTCTATTTCTAGGAAGGGAGCTACTTGTTTTATTTGTTTGCATGGACTTCATTCACCTATGTAGTCCCAACAGTAGATAACATTGTCCCCTTATGCAACCAAATGCATGTTTCATGACTACTTGCTAACCCAAAAAGAGTATGAGGTGACCACTATCAGTGGACATCACTTTTTTTTTGAGTCAATCCCATATGTCTTCATCGGTTGCTCATAGATTTCAATGACACCATTTGATAAATGACTACTGCATGCCTATTTCTTCTACCAACATTATCCTCCACTATCCATGGGCTCTCCTTCAAACCATTGATTTAAATGAGGCCATTTCTGGAAGGGTCATGCCGACATGAGTATGTTGTCGATTTATAGGTGTGCCGCCGACATGCCGATGAATTTCGCCAGCATGCCGACGATTTCGGCGGCATGCCAACGGTTTCAGCGGCATGCCGATCGACGCTGCAGGAGATTTCGTCGGCATCCCTTCACGACTGTGCTGACGTGTGTATTGTCCAGTGAAGGGCCTATCTTGGACAGACCAAAATCAGAAACCTTGGCGACCAAATTGTCATCCAAAAGGATGTTGGTTGTCTTCACATCACGGTGGATGATGGTGTACTTGGCACCGGTGTGCAGATAATGGAGGCCACGAGCAGCCCCGATACATATCTCAAGCCTCTGCTTCCAACTCAAGGGCTAGTTCTTGGACTTGTAGAGGTGCTCACGGAGCGTGCCATGAGCCATGTAGTCATACATCAATATCATCTCGCCATTCTCTTCACAGTAACCGATTAGAGAGACAAGATGGCGGTGGCGGAGCTTGGACAACATCTCAATTTCATTCTAGAACTCGTGCAGGCCCTGTTCGGACATTGGGTTAGCACGCTTGATCGCTACCATGGTCATCCCATCATCAATACTGCCGCGGTAGACCTTCCCAAAACCACCAACGCCAAGCAGAAGCTTCTCATCGAAATTATTCGTTGCAGCCTTGATCTCTGCAAACGTGAAGTGGCAGCAAAGATTGGAAGGCAAAGATGATCCATAGCTCACTGTCGTCGTTTTAGCCCCCGAGCTGGTGATGGAAAGTGGCAGCCAAGCATGGCCTGCTTCCTCATGTGCTTTGCGCCGATGACAGCAGCAGAAGAACACCAAGCCACTTATCAACAACAATCCCACCATAGATCTATGGGCAACAACATGCCATATATCTAAAATCACATGCCTCAATCTAAAAGTACTCCAATGACGCTTTTCAAGTTGGCAAGCATGACAACCGATGACAACAGTAGGAGATCCCTGTGGTATAACATGATGATTATCCAGAGATAAATGACCCAAATAGAGATGCCACTGAAAAGGAAACTCAACAGAAGTGGTGACTCCACCAAAACTTACCGCAATAAAAGGAGATTAGAAGAGGCGATAGACTTCCCCTTCTTCACAACCACCACTAATCGTTCTCCCCATCAGGATATTCTAAAAAGTACAAGCAACTACATCAAATATAACATGGCAATTCAATTCATTGGTAATTCTGCTAACTAAAAATAAACTAATCGAAAAATCAAGAACAAGCAAGATATCAGTCAATCTCATGTTGGGGACGCCAGTAACCTCCCCTTGACCAGTGATGGGAGAATGCCTCCCGTCGACCACCTGTACTGTATGTCCAAGAGGAACAAAGAGGAGACGACAGAAGCGTCGCCGATCTCGACTCAAGTGACGTAATGCTCCTTAGTCCACTAGCCAATGTGTCACATAAATCATCACTTTGTACAGAGAGTGTAGGCAATATACCTAAAGAGGTGGTTAGGGCAGCTTTAGCAGAGGTAGAAGAGGTCACCAGGATAGTAGTGTCAGATGCAGAAGAAGTATCTTGAGAGAGCTAAGAAAGTCGTTGAAGAGGCTTATCATAGTCAAACCAAGGTACTGATACAGTGTCTCTTGGCTGCTCTTCAGTGGCAAGCACCTGATTGGCAAATAGTCGGCATACATGCTTGGTTGAACAAGTGTTCTCAATATGACCAAGCTTCCCGCAATATGTGCAGGATTTGCACCCTCTGCCCTTAGCACCATGCCTCCCGTCGGTAGAGAGAATACCTTGTCCATGACCTTAGGCAACAACCAAGGAAAAAACCTGACCTATGGACTCCTTAATCGTGAGAGAAATGAAGATCCTACTCAGCATGTTGTATGCTTCCTCAAGACTAGGAAGCTCTGTTAATGTAAGCATCTAAGAATAAGAAGTCGCATACTGAGGCCCCAAACCAACCAGAAACTTCACAACTACAGCTTCCTTGTGATACGCCTTTTATGTGTCACAAGCACTAATCGGGCAACACGTATTGGACTTCTCAAAGGCGTCCTTAAGTGTCGATTGTCACTGAGATAAAGTGCAACCTTCTGGTTGTCGTTCTGTTGCTGTAGTCTGTGATTTAAATGCAGACGGCATGCCACCGGCATGCCATCGGTAAGGGATTTTTTGGAGGGAGGGCATATCGACACAAATATAGTGTCGGTTTGCAGGGAAACCGTCGGCATGCCGACAGTTACCGACGAAACGTCGGCATGCCGATGGTGGTTGAGCGGCGGGATACTTGAAAAGGGTGGGCGGGAAGCTTTTGGGCGGGAAATGGGGGCGGGGAGCGGGCGCGGGGGGGGTCTGGGAGGGAAGGGAAGGTCAAGGGCGTGGGGGCGGTCTGGGAGTGAAGGGAAGGTCACACACACACAACTAAAATAACCTATTTTTATTATAAAAAAATATTTCTAATATCTTGATCACACACACATACAGAGAGATTTTCAGGCTAAAATAACCTATTTTTATTATAAAAAAACCTGTAAAACGTTTCTAATATATTGATTTAGTTGTCTTTCAAATCTTAATCATTTTTGTCGACATGCACCGGCGTGCCCTCGGCGTGCCTCGAAATGTCATTTTTTCAGGCCGTCGAAATCATCGAAATCTACCATCGAAAAACGGACATTTCCACGGCATGCCTTCGGCATGCCCACGAAATACATACCTACAATTTTGTCGGCACGACGTCGAAATCGGCATTTCGAACCTTGCTTCAAACTTCCTCAGAACTTCCTCCTAAAGCCGAGGATTTCTCCATGGAAAAGGGTATCCTAGTGCAAGTAGAACACGTGAGTGAGCTTTTAGGAAGGGACGGGGTTTCTCCCTTATATGTGTCTTTGGTCATGACATGGAATTTTGTTCTTTTGCATGGCTCGGGCTGATGATGTCCAATGACTAGTTGGCGGCACTAGCAGATGAGGCAATGGTGGTTGCTGGAAACTTGCAGTGATGCCTATGACCTAGGGATAACAACAACCTTGAATTGCCACTTGCTCGAGGAAATGGGCAATTTTCTGCTTAGTGGGTTGGCGGTGTGATTCAATCCAGACTGTTGATGGCTCGAGGGTGGATCAAAGTGGGGTTTGAGTGTTTAATCCAAATTGTTGATTCAAATCCATTCAATCCAACGGATAAGAAGATACAACTAACTTCTATGCAGGTGAGCTGCATCTCCCTGCCCTCAAATATCGTAATTACTTTTGACCAAAGTTTAAACTCCAACATTAACCAAGAGATGTTCAAAGTTGATTTTCTAAGTGATTGGCATTTCAGAATATTGCTTGAAAAATTAGTTGTCCAGCAAATAGTCAATAGAAGACTCTGGGATGTGCATGACCAGGGATTCCTCAAAAATAATCCAATAATGCAGTTGGAAACATGAAGAGGGGAAAAATATAAAGAGCCTCAAATGTGGGAGCACACATGATCCACAAGAGACCAACGTATTGAATTTCCTTAGAAACAACAAAAGAAAAACATTTTTTTCAACCAACATGTTGCAGAGTTAATCCAAATGGAGACCACATGTTGGCCCATTTTGGCCAACATTAACTGTTGGCTCCTACTGGCCAATAAGGCTGACACTTCCAAATCTAATGCTTTCTACTTCTTTTAACTTTATGACCCTTCCTAACTCTAGGCCCTAAGCACAACACCAGAGTCCCCAACCAAGAATATCTCGAGTTTCCATAACTAAAACCTCGGAGATGATCAGAAGGTGCAAGCACAAAAAAATTATGAATAAAGGAAAAAGAAAATGGTAAAGGTTGTGAAAGATGTATCCTATCCAAGGCAACATATTCTTCTCTGAAATGGTGAGCAACAATCAGCTATGCAACCTTCTGCATCTAAAAAGTGTCTAGGTTAGATTTGTTTCTTTAGAATTAGAATACTCAATCCAACTATGAATGTAATCTGCCATTCCAGTTAGTAGAAAAGCTATTAACCAACTCCTAAGGACAAACCAATAATATCTTCATTACATGGTTATAAGCCCAATACACATCAATGAATTCAGAAACTTTGTTATCATCTTCGGTCTACATCTCCAAGAGTGATATAAATGCAGGCTGAAAGAAAGTGCTTATCCTATCAATGGGTTTCATTTAAACATACTGTATTGCAAACAGATAAAATACAGAGGCAAGCAGCAAATATATTATCAAGCTATAGAGAAATTACAAACTAAAACCAAACTAAAACAATATGCAACATACCATTGCCACTCATTGAATGGGATTGATCCCTAGAACTCGAAATAAATACTCCCTGCAGCCAATGACACTAGGTTGAGGACCCAATATGTATCTCATAAGTTTGCCTCATAAAAGAAATGTACAATAGAACACTGGATTCATGTGGGTACAAATCATACCTGCTATTGAGAACGATGAAGTTCCTACTCAAGCTGGGTGAGCTTCACTCTACTATTTTCAAGTTGTTGGACATATGCCTTTGAAATAATTAGAAAACATATAAACATGCAGGGTATTTAGTTATGGAAAATCCTCTCTATGGATATGCCTTCTGCAATTAGATACAAGCAACTAAGAAAAAGAATTGTTTCAACGAGAAGGAATGACTGTCATTTTTTAAATAGTATGCAATTAGACCCCCCAAAAAAAAAGGATTTGAGAATATTAAAGGAAATGCAAACTTCAAAATCAGATCAGAAGATGATAGACAAATGATGAAATAGACACAAAATTTACAACAATCCTTGCTCAGTGGAAACAAAATGTTGATCTCATTCAATACTTCACTAAATATGAAAATTCCAAGTACCAGAGCTTAGCACTAATGGATGTCAGCTCATGTATCTGCCATAATCCTGGAAGCATAAATGGTGGTTCCAAAAAGATTGACTTTCAAATTACACTTGTGGAGAACAAAAGTGCCAGGTGGCAGTGCCATGTGGCAATCTAGAAAACACCCAAAGGGACTTTGTGTATGGGCAATTTTCTGCTTAGTGGGTTGGCAGTGTGAATTTTGTATATTTCTTTGTAAAACCTACCTACAAATGTACAAATGTACTCTTTCACTCTATGAGTAAATAAGATTGCCTTTTTTGAAGGGGTTAGACAATAATGCTCTAACTCCAGAAATTGGATAAATACACCAAATCAAACAATTTTTTTTTCTTCCCAAAGTCCCTTTCCCCAAAAAAGCCAACCTACTCCATGGTTTCCAAACTGGCCAGAGCACCAAAAAAAAAAGGTTTGTCAAGAGGATTTGGAATTATATTAATGCCAAAGATGATGCATGAAAATGTTGTTTTGTAGTATTACCTCTTTCTTTCCTTCTCAAAAAAGTGTTACTTCTCTTAGGTTAGGAAGAATAAAGCCATACTCATCTCAGAATAAAACGTGAACCTAGAAACCTACTCAGTATTGATTGGTAAGGAAGATAAAACATGGTTAACCAGCTTTTGACTCTCATTGGCAGAAGAGACAATGTACATAAAACATACTGAGAAACAAGAGGTGATACTATCCACAATCATTCATGTCACAGGGAATAATAACAATGTTTTACCTAGCAGCTTATATTTTTTGAAGGCTCAACATTTAAGCCAATTAATTCTAAAATAGGCTACTTATTATACAGCTGCACAATTCCCTTTCAGAAAAAAAAAGAAACACAGTTGTGTAATTGACAACATACCAGTGGAAGATCAAATAGCAGCTTGATACTTCTTGGATCACTTTCGATTGCTATATGGATAAAACAAGTTGATTACTATATGGATAAACCAACCAAAACTAAATGGGATGCCCCTCCGATGGTTTTCAGATCTCTAAAGTTTTCTCCATGTAAAAGATCCTTCCATCAAAAATAAGTCACCTTAGATTGTGGGCTATACCCTTACCAATTTTGTTAAATCTCAAATTTGTTAACTCCTGTACTAGCTGTTCTTTTTTGTCAAAGAATTTACTATCAGCTATTACATTATGGGGGGAAGCCTAATCACAAGGAGAAGCAAATTATTGTTTCAAGTACCAGTACCAAATCAGAAAATTCAACAGAGTTGTTGTATTAATAGATTCTGATGGCATATGATTTATCGAGGATTCCATGTCTTGGAATTGTCATTAATTGCCAATGGCATATGATTTACCAAGGATGGCTCCTACTGCTGCTGCTGCTACATCACATGGCAGTGCTCTGTTGCTGCTACTTCATCGCCACCACACCCCTCCCCTGCACAAGATACACAAATGTGATTTACAATAATAAATGATAGCCAACACACAAGGTACACAAATTACTTTGTACCTGCTGCTGCTGCTGCTGCTGCATCTGGAAAGGTGACTCATAGAGTGCATTTATAAACATAGAGTGCTGCTGCTGCTGCTGCATCTCCACATAGAGTGCATTTATAAACATCAGCTGCTCAATCTCAAAATTTTAAGACTTTACAGGTAAAAAGAGATTGTGCATCATCAGAAATTATATTTATTTGTGGGGGCACACCCCTCCCTTGCACAAGGTACACAAATGTGATTTACAATAATAAATGACAGCTAACACACGAGGTACACAAATTACTTTGTATCTGCTGCTGCTGCATCTGCATCTGTTGCTGCTGCTGCATCTGGAAAGGCGAGTCTTTTTGGAATAATGATGGGAAACACCTAGGAAGCACCTTGTAGAGTAGGGAGCTGCTTGTAGGAACACCTAGGAAGAGCCAAGCCAACCCATTGAACTGCATGTAGAAATGGACAATCCAATATCAGAACCCAAAGAATGTCAATGGAAAAATCCAAGGTATGATGCTACATCTAAATAGATGAAAGGCAATAGTTTTTAGCCAGTCACTTATTGAGGATAGGTTTGTTGCACCCTGTAGTCATCATGCTTCTCAAAGAACATCTTCCACATGAACCCACGGTAAGGGGCAATACCAGTCCCGGTTCCAAGCTACAACTTACATGAGCAATCAAATCAGCTAACACAGATATTTAAGGAAGACATGACATGTTGATTTTACTAGCTCGTGAAGGCAGAATTACCATAATGATGGTTGCATTAGGATCAACTGGCATGAGTATCTCTTTCCCAATTGCGCCTGTAATCTTGACTTCGGCTCCTGGCTTTAGGTCACCTGAAACATCACATTACATGAGATGGAAAACAAAGAAGAGAAGTGACATAGACTTAATTTCATCTGTCTCACAAGTTTCTCTGCACAAGGAAGTCACTATTTTTAACTCCCTTATTTGATCCACCGTCTAATGAAACAAATTTACAAGCGCAACGTAACCCCCTTGGAAGTCAATACCCCAAAACAAAATGATCTTGAATTAATAATTATAGTCCACTACGTAACAAATAGCAAATATTTTAGTTGTTTGCTTGTAGAATTTAGTTGGCCATAAAACCAAATATGTCTCTTAATAGGAGTCATTCCATGACTTGTTTTAGGTTAGATTGCTCATGGGATTTAGTGACCTATTAAACCAAATATATCTCCCAAGAGTCAAGAGGAGACATTGCATGACTTGTTCTAGTATAGAGGCTAACCTGTCAATTCATGTTGGAGATATTTAAGGATAACATCAATTTGTCATCTGAAAGAATTATTTCCTTCATAAAGCTACTCTTCATGTCTGAGTTTGACACTTTTCCTTGGGCAAGTTTAAATTGTCCTCTGCTTTTAACTAGGGTACATACTTTTGGTCCTATACTGAATTTGCCACTACAGTTTGGATTGGCATTTTTTCTTTTCAAGTTGATCTTTGAATTTCCCTTTTATGTGGACTACATCCTTTCATTCCAGCTATATTGAGGTTTGTGTATACATAATGCCTCCCAAGCCAACATAAACAACTAAACTGCATTAGATAACCAAATGTCAGCAAAAACGGTATGGACATTCCGAATTTGCCAGATAGTATAATGATTCTTACATAAGAAGTTTGAGCAAACTCCTTTAACAATCTCCCCGGCTTCATTGGTGTAGACTAGCCGCTTGACACAAAGAGAAACCTGAGAAGGAAAGCACAAGCATTAATTGTCGCAGTTTTATTTCAATTTTATTTTTCAAAAAAAATAAATGATTTATGATTTTTTTTTGAAAAGGAATTTGTGTTGATTTTAGGTCTGTAAGTTATCTATAAAGCAACAAAACATCCTTGATTTGCCATTTGCAAAATTTAGCAGCATCAAGTAGAAGCCATCTCAACTTACAAATTCACAAATCAATAGCTCCATTTTTGTGAGAAATATTATCACAAAAACAAAGAAAGATTATAACCTTATTCTTCAGAAAGTTCTCATGGCTTATATAGTCAAAAATAAATTGAAGTTCTGAAGATCCAGGAGACATACACTCTTAGAATCACCAAAATCACCAATGGCAATACTGGCAATGGAATACAATCTCAGCTTGTGTGGCTTCTTATTCTTATCAACCCCATCAACAATCACACCAATGGATTGCCCTTCTTTATATGGGATTTCTCCTACAATCACATAACAAATTAGCAGTGTCAATGGAACTGAAAGTAAGAGACAAATCCAGATGCTCTTGCCATATTTGTTTTAGGATCCACAATAAAATGAAAGTAGAAAAAGATAAAAGAGATACACAACTGATTGCTTTAAGAAAGCCCATTTTAATGAAATATTGTATGAGACAGGCATCCTGCATACATTAAACAACATTCTTAATTTTATGTGGCAATTTCTCACTGAGAATCCCTGAGAAAAAGTCCAATATGCTATAATAGCTAATATACCCTATTTAATATATTAACTTACTGCCAAGGGGTTGTCTCAATGGTAGAGCACCCTACTGGCATCCAAGAGGTCATGGATTCAATCCCATGCACACCACATTTATCTTCTCAAAAAATATATATTAACTTACCGAAGTAACCTAAAGCATTTCTTCTTAACCTTTGAAAAAAATATCACAAAAGAATAACTTAGGAAAAAGACCCCAACAATAGGTTTGTTCCTAGAAAAGGCCCATTCCATAAAATGAACATACTAGGTCTCATTTTTTAATAAATATAACAAGTTGGGTCCTCCTATAATGGAGGTATAAATAAAAGCAATGACATGATGACACATGCAGGCCAAGGTCCTAATATCCACCTTTTATAGCCATCAACCATTAACTTTTGTATTTGTAGGTAGCATCCAACTCATGGCAGCATTTCTAACCAGCAGATGCTCCATTGGAGAATGTGGAGGCAACCCCATGAATCATGGATTAGAAAGACATGCTCCTTCAAATACACAAATCATATTGAGGGGGTATTCTTTAGTGAACAAGTAGAATAGGATGGTGCAAAAGAACTAATGCCATTAGCTTCCACAGTTATCATTCAAAGATTAGGATCTTGTTGTTGGGAACAAAAAAGTAACAGACATTTTTTGGAAATGTGCCTAAAGGTGGGGTTCTCAGAGGAGCATAATGAAGGAGCATAATGAAGTTACCAGACATGAACACAATCTGAATCTCCAATATCAATGGGACTAGGAACCCCAGTCAAAGCATTGTATGACCTGTTAGCACAGCAAAACCTTTTTTCGCCAGAAGAAGCAAAGCCATCAATTATTAACAATCCTTGATTCTTAAGATGATCTTGACAAATTACCCTCAGAAGAGATGCTGTTTGAGATCACACAACTACAATCTGGATGTTTTTCATGTCTTTAAAAGTGGGCCTATCATCCCAACATGCCCCTTCATATGAAGTCTTCTTTCAATCCAGCCCATAGATTTATCAACAAGGGATCTGAAGGGCTAAATCTTGGCTATTGGGCCTATGTGACTTTGCCAACATTGGAAAGCATTCAAGCAAAACCAAATAAACAAAGCTGCACAAACTTGTTTAACCACTTAACAAAATTATGCATCTGTGGGTGTGGAACTTTCTCCAAGAAGATGTATTTTTTTGAGAACTCGATATACAAACAGGAGAGAGCAAAAAAAAGCAGAATAAAAAAAATCGACAAACCAAGGAAAACTCAACAGCATATGTATAGGATTTATTTTAATGGAATGAGAAGAGGTAGTGATAGGTAGAATACAAGGGAGGGAAGGCGTGGGAGTCCTTACTTCGAGGAGGGCACGGATGGCAAGCTTGACGATGTCCTTGCCGGAGGTGTCACGGTAGTTCTTCTCGAGGAACTCGTGCATGGAGTTGGAGTTCTGGCCGATGGCGTTGGCCTTCCAGGCCGAGAAGATGCTGGAGGGGTCGGTCTGGTAGAGGGAGGGGGCACCGGTGTAGGGGTTGAAGCCGACGATGAGGGTGGAGAGGCCAAAGGGCCTGATGCCGCCGCTCTGGGCGTACCTCCCCTAGAGCACAGTGATGTACCTCGTGATGTACTCCACCGTGATGGGGTCCTCCACGGTTAGTCTGTGGCTCTGGCACTCCACACGGGCCTAGTTGATGAGGACATGGGTGTCGGCCTTGAGGCCCGTGCAGGCGAGGGCGATGTGGTTGTCCAGGTTCACGATCTTCATGGACCTGGATGGAATCAGTTGTTACGGTGAGGATCGATCGAAGGGGATGAAGGGAGGGTGAGATTGTTACCACAACCACAACCTACCAGGAGTCTTGGAGCTTGACAGTGGACTTCTTCTCGATGCCAGGGACGATGGTGTCGGTGTCGCGGACACCGATGGCGGCATGCCCTTACGGACGGCCTCGTGGGCGTACTCGACCTGGAAGAGGTGGCCGTTGGGGGAGAAGACGATGATCACGCGGTCGTAACGGGCCATCGTGGTGCAGCGGTGGTGAGATCCTTCTCTTCTGGGTCTCTCTCTCTCTTTCTACCTCTCTAGTAGGGCTTTTGTTGAGGGGGAGGGGGAAGGGGAAGGGGAGGGGGTTGGAGTTGGAGCTCTCTCTGCTTTGGGGGGTAGGGGAGATGACAGATGGGCTGGCTAAGCTTGGGGAACAAGGAGGTGTGTGTGGGGGGAGGTGATGCCGTTGGAGATTGGGGGAGTCGGGAGAGGGAAGGGGAAGGTGATGTCGTTGGAGATTGGGGAGAGGGAAGGGGAAAGTAAGCGTCCGAGAGGAAATTCGGGAGAGGGTGGGAGGGAAAATATTTCGAGGAAAGGTTATGGTCGTAGTTTTACTTGAAATTGTCATTAAAGGGTAAGTTATGATTATGATTTTACTTGAAATCATCACTGATGGATAGTTAATGGTCATGATTTCACTTGAAATCGTTATCAAAGGAAAGTTATGGTCACGGTCCCACTTGAAACAGTCACCAAAACCTTTTGTCCTAGTTCTCATCCCCGTGACAAAAGGTTATAATAGGAAATAAATCTTACTTTCCCACAATGGTCACAGTTTTAGGTGGAACCGTGACAATAAGTTACTTTTGGTAACGATTTTTAAACCCGTGACTAAATAACCGTGACTAAACCTTAGTTTTCTAGTAGTGGTGGGTCGGGATTGCATGTATCAGTAGATTTCTCAAGTACATTGATCGATCTACAAATCTCAACATTATAATCAGTATCCTTAAGTTTGTCAATGTATCCACAATTCTTAAATTTGTTTATCATGTTGAAAATATCGAGCTACACTTTCTTATCCCCAAAGGCGATTTCCATGCTACCGTTCTCACAATTAATGTTAGCCTTGGTGGTACCTAGGAATGGATGCCCCAGAATAATTGGTGTGTTTCTCAACTCTTCAGGTACATCCATATCAAGAACCAGAAAATCGATAGGAAAATAGAAGTCCTTGACCTTAACAATCACATCCTCAATAATGCCCCTTAGAAAGGTGACCAAACTGTCGGCTAATTGGAGCGTTACTGAGGTAGGCTTAAGTTCACCTAATCCAAACTTCATGTATAGGGTGGTCGGGATTAGGTTAATTGATGCACCGAGATCTAATAGTGCTCGGTCAAAAGTATAATCTTTAATAACACATGAAATCAAGGGGGCACCTGAATCTCTTTTCTTCTGAGGAAGGTGCTACTAGATAACAGAATTAGACTACTTAGAGAGAATCACCTTCCTCGGGGTGGGTTCCTTTGACTTACGCTTCTGAGTACATAAATCCTTCAAGAACTTAGCATAAGCCAGAATGTGCTTTATAGCATTGAGAAGTGATATATTGATCTCAACCTGCTTAAATATATTCAAAAGCTCCTCATTGCTATCTATTGGTTTCTTTTTCCTGGATTTAAGAACGGCTTCAAGTAACGGGGCATGTTTTGGGTCATTCTTATCAGGTTCCTGAGCCTCAATCTCTTCTTCATTATTCTCCACTTTACCCTCAGGCTCACCCAAGTTTTGCTTGCTAGAAGAGGGTCTTTCCGGGTCTTTGGTTTTCTTTCCACTCCTCAAGGTGATGGAATTAGTAGAAGCATACGGGTTCGGGTCTTGTGGTTGGTTAGGAAAGATTGGTGGAGCTAGGTTTTCTAGATATCAAGGATTAGAAGATGAGGGACCCTACTCAACCACCTAAGCATTTTATGTGTGGATCCCTCAGATTACCATATTCTTGGGCTCTGTTGCCCTAATTTTGGACATTCCTTGGATTAGGTATGGGTTGGGATGGTAGAGATCTTGGTTATTAGTTATTTGCAATGAACTAGAATTGTAGGTTGTCCAACGAGGTTTCCAATTGCTGCATGAGTTGGAGCATAGAACCTTGCATCTCTACCATCTTTCGGTTCAAATCAGCCTGCTCTGCATGTTGTTAGGCATTCCACATGAGCTGATTGACCTGATTCAGGAGCAGTTGAGTATATACATGACCATGACCCATAGCTTTTTGCAATACATAGTTGTTGGGTCGAGATTGGGTCTACTGCCCCTGATTCTTCTAGGAGAAGAGGGTGGTTCCTCCAACCTGAATTATAAGTGTTCGAATATTGGTTGGATCTAACATTCTCCTGACTAGCCTAAACATCCTTGTAAGGTGAGGATGGAGAGTAGGAATGATCAGAAAAACTAGGATCAAAGGCCCCAATTTGGAACATGTAGGGTTCCAAGAAGTGCTGGCTCGTAGGTTGAGCCAACTCAAGTTGATTCACAAACTCTCGTCCCAAGAATGGAATCCTGAGGATTGAGTAAACCAAGAAGTGTTTCTAGAATTTCCAATCATCCACTCTTCCATCCTTTTAGCAACCAGATCCACCTTATCTAATTTATTACAGAACAATTCCATATCATATTTATAAGAATCATCTTGAACCTCACTAGCATTTGATTTAGGTTGTTGGGATAAGTTACAAGTGTCCATGGAGGCATGACTAATAGAATTCTTTCTCATTTCCTTGAATAATTTGTATGCACTATTTGCGTCCTTATTGAGGCAATTGCCTTCGCAAGAAACGTTCACGTAATTATGGAGTTGATCAGTCAACTTGTGATAGAAAATTTGTACAAGGTACAACTTGGGTGTAACATCCCAAAATCCAGGTTTTGAGTCATTTCATCATGGTTCGGGTCACTTCGAACCCATAGGCATGAGTGGTTCGATATAAGTACAAGCACCACTTAAAATATGCCAAAAACATGTATTTTGGGTCAACCACTAGTCAAACCTCATCAAAAGGGTACCATGTGTGGTACTATTAGATTCCTCTAGTCATAAACTTTCCAATGATACTTGTTTAGTACAAATCCAAGGTGTATAGCTCAAGTTATGACCAAAATAAGTCAAAAAGGACTTAAATGTAAGGTAGACCAACCTAAGGGTAATTTTCAGTAATTTACCAAACTAAACCTATCCCTAAACATAATTTAGGTCTATAAATATACCCTTTAGAGACCTAGGTTCATCATTAATCCCTAAGGCTCTTAGATTGAGAAAGAAAGAGAGAAGAAAGAATTTAGGATTTTCCTTAGGAATCTTAATCAAAATAACTAGGGACCTAGTTGCGATTCTGAGTTCTGCGGGCTTCCCACCATAATTTTTGTGAAGTTAGCGGTGGTGGTGAACGATCAACGTCCGATCCGATAGCGGAGCATGAATTGGTGACACATGTCGCGCTCTGAGGCAGCAAACGCATGTGTTGGTGGGTGTGCTTACGCAAAGAGGAGAGCGTGCGGGGGGATCTTCCATCGTTGATCACAGACAAGTGGAGACCGCACGGTGCATAGGGCATGATTCATGTGAGGGAGCTGGAGCCAATCAAGTGGCAACGTGTGGCGGGCGCACAGAGCATTGACCAATTTGCCTGAATAGGTTGGTTCAGGACCCCCTCACACTGTTTTGAGTGGTTCGAGGCCTTCCCTACCTTGAATTTCGATAAATAAGGTACTGTTGGAATCATCACAACTCGTACTACAAGTTGGTACAGTTGATTTCTGCTTTTGAGTACTGCTTCTTTAGTGAAAAATCAAAAAATGAGCCTAAGTGATTCTAACCCTACTTTTGATCCATGAAAATTAGGATTTGTCACCGATGCATATGCGGATTATGAGGCAAGCATGGCAATTGTCCCCAGGCCCTTTGCACATGGTTTAATGACACCATTACTCTTTGATGACGCTAGGTACAATAGTCTCCTCTTCTCTTATTTCCTTGTAGTTTCCAGGTAACCGTGGACCTATCTTAGGTGGTTCTATGTATATACTGCTTTGGTTGGTGTGGTGATTTCTCTTTTGCTGAGTCCGGAACCTTCTTAAAGTTTTAACTCTGATTTTGGGCACTTTATTGTGAAGTAATTGGATGCTAAGTGAATGATTAAGAATTAATGATCCAATGTACCCTTATCATTGCATGTGTGAAATAAACTCCGATTAACGTGAAATAAGTTTCGTTGTGTTTGTTAATTGATAAATAATATGAAACCACTATCATAAGTTAGAAAATACTGGTGAACGGATAAGTTGGAGAATAATATGAATATCTAGAAATCCTAAAATTAATAAATGTAACTATTATTATGCTTTTGTTTGGTGATAATAAAAGATATAGTTATCTAGAGTGATAATAAAAGATATAGTTATCTAGAAATGACTAGATAATCAATACAACTATTTAGTCAGGATTTAGAGGATGAATAACTGGTTTTAGCCTTGCTACTCGTCAAAATTAGCTGTAGCTTTGGTCTTTCAAATTGGTTTTAGGCTAGTTTAAGGAGTTACTGTCCTCTCTACGACTCTTTGATTAGGCTTAGCTGCCAACTGGGATAGTAGGATGCTTGGCATGAGGTTGGTAGTGGTTTCTTCTCAGCTGGTGGGTTGGTCATTGGATGTCATTGGTTTAGCGTACGTAGCGCTTGTACGTGTTTATGCTACACGACATAGCTGCCACCCCTTTCTGCAATGGCCCCAGGGTGACAAAGTGTGGTAACTCGATGGGTATAAGCTGTCTTATCGGCTAGGAGGGTGGCTTATATCAGTTTTGCACCTCAAGAAGTTACGCAAGATCGTCTCGCACCCCAAGATGTTGATTGAGGAACTGTGAATTGTAATAACATGGGCTTAAATGCATAAAAGAAATTGGATAAATAGCAATTAATAAATGAAGTAACTACTAATACAATGTCCTCTTTCTTTACTCTAGTCACTGTTGTTACTTTGTTGTCGTTCTACTAAGTTTTACTGACGTGTTTCTCGGGATCCGTACTTAGGTGTTGCTAAGCAGTTGGGTGCAACGGTTGCTATTGGTCCATTTATTGCAAGACCAAGTCCTACTTTAGAAGACAATTCATTTTGAGCACTGTGGCTATTTAGTTTTACTCCTTTTCCACTGTTAGACTTTTTATTTTCATGTCTTTTGGTGATTATACTCGAGCACTTATTACTTTCCTGCTTTTTGTGGTGCAACGGCTGCTTTTTATTTTTCTTTATATTTTGTCAGCAATTTATTCCTTTTATTTAATGCATTATGAATGAATGTTTGGCTATTAATGCCCTACGAATATGTGCTAAGTGATTGCGATCTAGTGGTTAGATTGTGCTTGTTGGTAGCACACGATAACTTGGGTTTCGTCAATTGGCGAGACTTAGGTCGTCACATTGGGCACCTCGTGATGTAAACACATTCGTAATAAATCCTAGAATTACTCCCAGGCACCATGAAGTGCTTCCCCGACCACTGGGCAAAAGTAGTAATTGTCCATCATAGAGCATTGGACAATTACTAAATGGAAAGAATTTCCTTAGGAAGGCTGATTTCAAATCAACCCAGGTAGCTATCGGTCTTTATATCTTGCGGTACCAATGTGCGGCCTTATCCCTAAGTAAGTGAGGGAAAAGCCTTATGATCATCTACTCTTCGTCTACATTCCTCACTTTGGTGTTCTGAACCAAAGTGGTCATATCCTCCAAATGCTAGAATGGATCCTCAAAACCAAGCCTGTGAAAATGTTTAATCAAGCTTAAAACCTGGGGCTTGATTTCTACATCACCTATGGGGATCATTACTCCGAAATGATCCCCATAATTTGAAGGATCATAGAAATCCTTCAAGAGCTTAGTGCCCTAACCATTCATTCGTTGAAACCATTCTTGTATCTGCTGCAACTGGTCCAGCTGCCTCTGAAGTAGCTCCTGTTGGTTCAGAGGCCAACAGAAGCTGCCACCCCTTTCTGCAATGACCCTAGGGTGACAAAGCATGGTGACTCGATGGTTATAAGCTGCCTTATCAGCTAGGAGGGTGGCTTATACCGATTTTTCCCTCTTTCTTTACTCTAGTTGCTGTTGTTACTTTGTTGTCGATGTTCTACTATACTTAGTTTTACTAGAGTGTTTCTCAAGATCCATACTCAGGTGTTGCTGAGCAGTCCAGTGTAGCGACTGCTGTTGGTCCATCTACTGTAGGACCAAGTCTTACTTTAGAAGATGGTTCATTCTAAGCATTGTGGCTCTTTAGTTTTACTCTTTTTCCACTATTAGATTTTTTATTTTCTTGTCTTGCTGATTGTACTCGAGCACTTATTACTTTCTTGATTTCTGTGGTAGATTTTTCTTCATATTTTGTTAGCACTTTATTCCTTTTATTTGATGCATTATGAATGAAAGTTTTGCCTATTGATGTTCTACGACTATGTACTGGGTGACTGCGATGTAGTGGTTTGATTCTGCTTGTTGTTAGCACATGACGACTCGGGTTTCATCAATTGGTGGAACTTAGGTTGTCACATTGGGCACCTCGTGATTAACACATCTGCAATAAATCCTAGAATTGCTCCCAAGCACCATAAAGCTGTTCCCCTGGTCGCTGAACAAAAGTAGTAATTGTTCGTCATAGAGCATTGGTCTGCCCAACTGGGAAGAAATTCTTTAAGAAGACTGATTTCAAATTAGTCCAGGTAGCTATCAATCTTCCTATTACGTGGTACCAATGTGCGGCCTTATCCCTAAGTGAACGGGGGAAAAGCCTCATGATCATCTACTCTTCATCTACATTCCTCACTTTGGTGGTCTGAACCAAAGTGGTCATATCCTCCATACTAGAATGGATCCTCAGAACCAAGCCTATGAAAATGTTTAATAAGGATTAAAACCTGGGGCTTGATTTCTACATCACCTATTTGGATCATTACTCCGGAACAATCTCCGTAATTTGAAGGATCATAGAAATCCTTCAAGGGTTGAGTGCCCTAACCATTCATTTGTTGAAACCATTCTTGCATCTGTCGCAACTAGTCCAACTACCTCTGAAGTAGCTCCTGTTGGTTCAGAGGTAGAGGTAGGGGTGGTGGTTGGTTATCAGCCATGGAATCTGCTTGGTTGTAACTTAACCTTTGCCTACTAGAATGGTCTAACAATCCTTCCTATAGAGGGTTTAATGACCTCCCTCCAAGCATGCACTAGAAGGAAGTTAGAAGGACAATAAATAAGCCCTTCAGCATAAGAAAACAATCATGTCCTTAGCTAGGGTAGCCTAAAGACCTACAAACTCTCAGAACCTATATTAAGATTAAGAACGATTTGGTCTACTTCTATCTAGTCACTCCAACCAGTTAAATGGAGAAACTGGGGAGAAGGTTCTTCCTTTGGCTTTCGCCTCTGGTTCCTTTGATACCCTTAACTACTTTCGTTTGACGATACTCCCCTAGCTAGACATCAGATGGACCGATAGAAGCAAATTAACCGTAAATAATCTCAATATGAGCCTCGAAGAGTGAGTTCAATCGTTAGGGCCAACGTCTACACATTTTTAATTAGGCTTAGGATTGAGTATACTCTTCGAATGTGATGGGCTCTTAAAATGGGTTGTGCCCTTAAAATCAGTTAAAATGTGTGTGCATGCACAACCAAGGGTTTTCAGAAAAGGCGATTACAGATGAGGTATCTTTTAGGGTTCAACTAGCAGCTTTTAGGATTCAATTTAGGTATATTCAATCAAGGTTTTGTGAGGTACACAAAAGTTTTGAAATCATGCTTAAAGATGTATTCCTTATAAAATTAGAAAAGAATGTGGAGTGCTTGGCTTATCCCTAAGAATTGAGTCCTATGGAGCAAGCTACTTGATAATCAATTTCAAATGAAGTGGTGTGACCTAAACAGATGAAGCAATTAGCCTTTTACACCAATGATTAAGGCACACACAAAAAATGATTTGACCTAATCAGATTTCTAATCACTGATTTGTGTATACAATTCAAGTCTACTAGGTCCATTGTCCATTGCAAATCATGTAAAAAGATTTTTATATCGTTGTAGTTGCAAATCGCATAGAAAGATTTTTATATCATTGTAATTGCAAATCACGTAGAAGCAAAATATATTTTTAAATATTTCAGTAAGCACTAAGTCGCAGGAAGGAAAAACATGATTTTTGTGCGAAAGCTTTTCGGAAAGATGTTCTAAGTAAATATTTGTATATGTATAAACGTATATATAAACAAGCATCCATGAGATCAAATAAATATTTTATTGATAAAGAGAATGTCTCACAAATCTAATGTAATTGAATTCTTGAAAATAATATGAAACAGAAGAATAAACTATGGAGGAGGAAATAGAAGAAGAAAATGTGGTGGAGATGATGGAGCTGCTTGAGGAATGCTTGTACGAGTGCTGCAGCACTGCAGATCTAGGGCATCAGGAAGGAGACCAGAGAGAGATGCTTCAGAGAGAGAAGAGAGCATGCATTGTGGTGGTATAAACTAAACTAAGACTCCTTCCTATCTCTAGGTATCTCAATTCTTTTATAGAAGAGTAGGAAGAATTATGGCCATTGGATTTAATCTAAGGGCTACTAAAAGGGCACTCAATCTAAGGGTATGATAACCCCTGGATTTCCACTCAAGGGTGGCTAGGTGGACAACTCATAACTGGCCATATGTGGTGGTTTTGGTATGTTGCATGGCCGGCTATAGGTGGTGGAAGGGGAGCCATAGGATGAGGGATCTAAGGTGGAGATTGGTTCTCAAAAGATCCTATCTCTTTAGATCTTTCATAAGAAAGATCTAAGAGATAAAATCATTTGCTTTGTTGGGTGGCTCAGAGGATAGCCTCTTTGCTTAAGGACTAAGCAAAGAGGACGTGGGTGTGTTTGTGTGTGTGTGTGCGTGAACCTATGTGGGTGTTGTTGTGGGTGCATGCACATGTGTATGGGTGGGTTCAACCTGAGTTGGGTTAGGTTCTAATCTAATCCGGTCTAATTAAACTAAGTGTGGTAGATGTCCACCTAATTGGATCTATGGTATCCTAATCTAGATAGGGGTGAACTCCTTTAGGTGTAAGTACACCCAATTGGTTAAGGGCTTGGTTCAATGCGTTTGGGTTTAGGTCCTAATTAGGTTTCGTGAACCCAATTGACTCATACTAAGTCAATTAAGTGAGCTCTTCTATCTAAATTGGTTTTGGTATTAGGGATTTGTTCTAGGATTGGTTGGTTAGGTTCTTTGATAGTAGGACAACTCTATGGATAAAGGATTAGGATCATGGATATCGCTATCCAAGATTTTGGCTTTTTAGCTCACTTATCCAATTTGAGCTATCCTAAGGTTAGGAGTTGGGATAAGGGTATCCTAAGGTTCTAAGGGTAGGGTTAGGTTATCCTAGTCCCTCTTTCTCTTCTTCCTTACTTGGATTTTCATTCCTTCCTTGATCAAATCTTGGTCTTCAACCAGCTCTTAATTCTGCTACATCTTCTTTTCCTATTCAACTCAATGCTCCTACTTATTTCAAGTCCTTAACCTACATTATTCACAAAAGACTAAAATTAGATAATTAGGTCTAAACTAAACATAATGCGCAAAATATGCATGCAGCTCCAAATGCAACATTTACAATTTAAATGCATGATTTTATTAAGGAGCTAACCCTAGAATAAGCTAATTCGGGTAATAGATTAAACTGTCGTCACACCCCCATGCCTATCTTTTACTAGTCCCTTAGCAAAATCAATATGAAAAATGATGCAAGTTGTATGTTTCATGCTATTTACAACTTAGCCCCCAAAGGACTGCTTATTCCTTTTTATCAAGGGTTTGACAAAAGATTTCTTCTTGTCTTCTTCCAAAAATTTAGAAAGCCAGCAAATGTGAAAATGATGCGATAATAGCCTATGCAACAGATCCAAGTGAAAAGCAAACACACACTTAAAGTTCGTACTTGACCCTCGGTAAATACTCTATCAGGATAGGCAAACTTCTTCCCTCGAGGATACAAATAATATGAAATTTCTACCCCAACTTTCTGGCTTAGGTAGAAGATGTCTGAGTCAAATGGTTTCATATTTGGTGGCTCACACTCATCTAGTGCTACACATAGCCTAGTACTACTAACTCTAGATCTCTAGATCATTAAATAAGTCAACCGAAAGAGTGGCTCAAAACTGTGTTCTCTTTGGTTCCTTTGTACTCACTCACTTTCTTCTTTTCTCTTCTTTTTTTTTTCTTTTTCTTTTTGAGCTCACTATTTCACCAGATTTTGTAAATGTACTAAATATTTGGTGGTCTCACATGGCATTAACAGTTCAATTAAAATTCTGATAACCCTATAACTAAGTTAGACTTCCTCAGCTTGCATTCAAGCTGTCAGAAAAATAGAAAAAGTAGGTCAGGGCCATATTTGGTGGATCACAAAGGGAGTGGGTGTTGTTACCTCAACGTAATAAAATAAACACAACTATGAACTCAACACTTTTTTTTTCAAATTTTTTTTCTTTTCACTTTTTTTCTTTCTTTTTCTTCATATATATATAGATATTCCTTTTTTTCTTTTTTTTTTCAATACAACGCGACACAACACACAAATTTTTATTCACGAGGCATTATGGGGGATTGGTGATGTTCAAGAGAATATCAGGTGGCTTATTTGGTGGAAGTGCCTACTCTCGGCACTAGGAAGGAATGAATAGGATGACATATTTTCTGACATTGACATTAATACCCTCCTTTGATCGAAGAATCCATAAAGGATGGTTGTAACCATTCACCTTGGTCCTAATTTTATTAGAACTCAATCCTGCGTACTTTCCTTATTTGGTGGCTCTCAAGAATTCTCACAGAAAATTCGAAAGTAGGAACTGAGAGCAAAAAACTATGTCTAACTCCGAATATCATTATCCAATTATCTAGAAACTAAGAGTCCTTGCATTAGACTTAGAGCACTAGTAGACGTTCTACTCTCACCTCACAATTGTTTGTTGGATCTATTGAAAGATAGTTTGCCTGACTCCCTAGCTACTGTCCAATAGTTCAAGAAAAGAAACAATGCTTCTCCTAGACAAACTAAAAATGTCTATTAGTTTTCATAAAGGATCCATTGTAAAGTTTACGTGCACGTGAAATAATTGTATTGGATTCTAAACTAAGAAACAATTCCATAAGAAATCCTCAATAAAACCTCCTTGAAAAAAATACTATATGCATGAATGCAATAAGTATAAATGATTTTCTTTTCTATTTCTTTTAAGTGCTATTTATAAGTTTTGACATAAAAATAAGACATGCAATGTCCACCCCCCATGCCTATTCATTACAATGTCCTCATTGAAATGTATGCAAGAAAATCAAAATGTAATAAGCAAGAGGAGGGGATATCACCTGACTGAGCTTGTTAATCCAAGTCAGCATGGACAGATGAAAATGAAAATTACCTATATAGAATACTGGGTTGCCCCTTAGCCAACGTTAAGTTTAACGTCATTTGCCAGACCAAAACCTCAAAAATAAATGAATGATCAAATTAATGGGTTGAGTCAGGATTAATATGAAGATATGGTCATGCGGCCCAAAAATCAGTGATCCACATATGTGGATTAGCTGATGGTGAATAACAAGCCCAAAAGATCAGAAACATAAAATAAATGGGCTTGGAATTATTTGCAGCCAAGTGCTACAAAAGAGAAAAAAATAAGTGTGGGTGCTAGAGTGGAAAATAGATAGTGGCAACCCTAAGAAGTGGTGCATAAGGCAGATGAGGTGGATAAAGAGAGGTTAGTGGGGAATAAATCATACGGGTCTTGAAAGTGATGGGAAATGAAAGGAGGAACCTGAGTGGTGTAGTTTGAAATGTTATAAGAAACCACTTCATAAGTCAAGTTGGGTATGGATGGATGTAGAGTAAGTGAGTTAAATAAAATCCAGTGGTCCATCTCAACAGTTCCAGATTCACCCAAATCATGCTGGATATCCAAATTAGAATCCTTAAGATCATCCCTAGGGTGATCAAAAATCTCATACGAGTCGCCCAAATCGTATCTTAATTCATGATGTAAATCCTCAAATGCAATAGGCAAAAATTCATTATCCCTTAGAATCATTGCCCCAGGGGGTGTAAGATCGGAATCTAGATTAACCAAAGCCTCAAATTCTTTCATTTTTAGTTATGTGGCTTTTATGAATTTCTAAGTATCAGAATCGAGCCATCCATTATGATTAGTAGGATTATGAGTTTGACCCTAATTGGCTCTGTCTTGAACTACACCTTCTAAGGGAATATCTTCCTGTTTCCCATCAATCAAAGCAAGTTCCTCAAAATTCCATGATTTAGATAAATTCTTTGCTTCCTCATGTAAATCATCATAAGTCATCCCCAATAATTCTGCAATCTCTTGAACATCTTTTTCATAAGGGGATTCTGTGTCTTGTTCTTTCACATGTTGTTGGGGATCAGAGTCGAGGTTTTCCTCAGAACTTTGGTGGATGGGAAGAGAAGGGTGAGAATTAGCTGATACAGAAGTGAAAGCAGATTCAGCTTCTATATGGAATATCTTAGAATGATCAGTAGCGCTGAATCCAGATATCATAATCGAATCATCCAAGCACATATGATCATGATAATCCTCAAACAAAATCATATCAAAACCATCCAAATGTGCCTAGCTAGGATTGTCACTGTCCTCAATCCTTCTATCTTCTTCATGGAGCTCTTTATAATCTTGTTTTGATTCTCCCAAATTTTTTGAGATATCCAAATCTGAATCATCCTCATGGTCTAATTATGCATCTTTTAACATAAAGGACCCGTACTCAGGCCTGCCAAAGATTAGTTCCACAAGATAGAATGATTGTAATTCAGGTCTTGAATCAAGATTTAGATGCTCAAGTGAGTCTTCCTCCTCAAAGTCAATCTTTGGGACATCAGACTTGTCCATTAATTTAGATGCAGGCCTAAGTAAGATTTATTCTAGATAATCACAGGCCTGATGGGTGGGCTCGGTGGAAGTAGAGGTTGGGATTGAATAAGATGTCATACTTAAGGTTGAATCCTCAACCCTAAGTGGCTCACCACCAACTTCTGACACACTCGAACTAGGTTTATCAAGTTGTGCTTCCCAGATTCTATTAAGCTCCTTCAACATGTTCTCAATGTTTCTTTTATTAGATTCTCTCATCTCCTGTATCATTCGGAGCAAATGGGTAACCTCGGGATCACCGCCATGTTCAAGGGTTTAAGTGGGCTGAAGATAATAATTTCCAAGATTTCTAACCTCAATCAAATCAGAATATTTATCATCATCAGGATTTGAATACCTAAGGTAAGAATCATATCCTTGGTTGGGTGGTGTAGGGTTATCCTAATATGAAGGTGGAGTGGGTTGGGTGAAATTGTGATAATCTGCAAAGTGATTTCAGGGATAGGATTGATGTTCTAGGTATTGGGACTCTGAGGCATATCCCCGATCAGGGGAGAGAAGAGTCTAATTGAACCAGTCAAGATAGTTGGTCATGCTGATCAGGTGCTAGTCTTGTATGGAGAGTGTCTCTTAAGATTGTAGAGATCCTTGATATCCAGAGATTCGTGTGAGATTCCGTAAGGATGAGGTAGGCCTAGCTATACCCAGGGAATATGAGATGTAGCCAAGGGAGTCAAGTCTCAGGTGTTGAGGAAAGTTCTCCCATCCTGAAGAAGTTGGAGTAAGGGATGGGTTGGGATAAGGAGAAAAGGAGGAATAGTGGGAAGCAAAAGAGTATGGGTCCAAATTCTCTTCCTCAATTAGTTCTTCCTTATGGTGATTACCCATAGGAAAGGATTCAGAATTAGATTCAGAAAAAATAAGTCTTCTCCTAGGATTTCTCCCTAAAGGTGGCATCAAATCAGGGTTTAGAGATCTTCTATCTTGCATGCACCAGAAGAATTTAAGTAGATGAGAGAGAGAAGATAGGTGAGAGAATACTTGCCCTTACAATACAAGCAATGAAGCTAGTTCTTAGCGTGTAAACCCTAATTTGACCTAACCCTGGCTCCCCAAAATATGATTAGGTTAGACCAACCTTTGAATTACTTGCCTAGCCAGAAGGGTGGGACCCCTTAGGACACCCCACATGGAGGGACACAACTAACGGTTAACGCGGTTACTGCACCAACCTTTCTTGTCACCAGTTGGCCCAAGTAGACAAGGCCTTGATCTTAGCCCAATCTAACTTCAAGTTACGAAGAAAGTTAGTCCTATTTAGGGCACGTCTACTCAATTTAGGCTTAGGCTTGAAGTTCTTTTGGAATGTGATGAGCGTTAGGGGGGTTGTTGCCCTTAAAATTGATTTCAAAAGTAAAGTGCACAATCAAGGGTTTCACAATACAAGCTTAGTTGATGTGGTTGCTTTTAAGGTTCAAGTGCTTGTATAAGTGAATTTTAGGGTTCACTTGGTTAAATATATTCAAACAATGGTTCTGATGAGGCACACAAGAGATTTTACAAGTCCCAATTTTTGATAAATTTCCTTTAAGTATGGAGTTGCAAGTGTGCTCTACCTAAATGTGAAACCCTAAGAGCATATAGTGCTATATGATGCATTTTAGCCCAAAGAAGCAAAAGTGGTGCGACCCAATCAAAGAAATTAATAGTCCTCTTGCACCACCAACTAAGGCACTCAGAATTATTTTTTTCAGATTTTTTAATGCACGTTATGTAATTTTTCTTGATCTAAAATGTACTGGGGGTTCTATAGTCTATTTTGACCCCCAGTTAGTGATCAAATATTTCATGTAATCAAACGTGTACCAAATATTTTTTTAGATTTTTTTGGGATTCTATATTATCATAAGAATCCAATGCAATAACTTTTAGATAAATCGGAGTTACATAAAAATTCCTGTGATTTTTTTATTCTAAAAAATCAGGAACAACAATAGACCTGATAGTAGTTCAGTTTGCGAAGTTTTAAAATAATATGAATACTTGAAATCACAGGAGGTGATTCTGAAGCAAAAGTTGGCGGGTATTATCTTTTGATAAAGAGAATGTCTCACAAATCTAATGTAATTGAATACTTGAAAATAATATGAAATAGAAGAATAAACCATGGAGGAGGAAATAGAAGAAGAAAATGTGGTGGAGATGACGGAGCCGCTTGAGGGATGCTTGTGCGAAGTGCGACAGCACTGCAGATCCAGGGCGTCGGGAAGAAGATCAGAGAGAGATGCTGTAAAGAGAGAGGGGAGCATGCACTATTGTGGTGTAAACTAAACTATGACTGCTCCCTATCTCTAGGTATCTCAGTTCTTTTATAGAAGAGTAGGAAGATATATGGCCATTGGATTTAATTTAATGGATATTAAAAGGGCACTCAATCTAAGGGTAAGATAACCCTTGGATTTCCATCCAAGGGTGGCTAGGTGGACAACTCATAAATGACCATATGTGGTGGTTTTGGGATGTTGTATGGACGGCTATAGGTGGTGGAAGGGGAGCCATAGGATGAAGGATCTAAGGTGGAGATTGGTTCTCAAAAGATCTTATCTCTTTAGATCATTCAAAAGAAAGGTCCAAGAGATAAAATCTTTTGCTTTGTTGGGTGGCTACGAGGATTGCCTCTTTGCTTAGGGGCTAAGCAGAGAGGACGTGGGTGTGTTTGTGTGTGTGTGTGCGTGAACCTATGTGGGTGTTGTTGGTGCATGCACATGTGCATAGGTGGGTTCAACTTGAGTTGGGTTAGGTTCTAATCCAACCAAATCTAATTAAACTAAGTGTGGTAGATGTCCACCTAATTGGATCTATGGTATCCTTATCTAGATATGGGTGAACTCAATTATGTGTAAGTACACCCAATTGGTTAAGGGCTTGGTCCAATGGGTCTGGGTTTAGGTCCTAATTAGGTTCCTTGAACCCAATTGACTTATATCCAGTCAATTAAGTGAGGTCATGGATCTAAATAGGTTTTGGGATTAGGGATTAGTTATAGGATAGGTTGGTTAGGTTCTTGGATAGTTGGACAACTCTATGGATAAAGGATTAGGATCATGGATAATGTTATCCATGATTTTGGCTTTTGAGCTAACTTATCCAATTTGAGCTATCCTAAGGATAGGAGTTGGGATAAGGGTATCCTAAGGTTCTAAGAGTAGGATTAGGTTATCCTAGTCCCTTTCTCTCTTCTTCCTTACTTGGATTTTGATTTCTTCCTTGATCAAATCTTGGTCTTCAACCAGCTCCTAATTCTGCTGTAGCTTCTTTTCCTATTCAGTTCAATGCTCCTACTCATTGCAAGTCCTTAACCTACATTATTCACAAAAGACTAAAATTAGATAATTAGGTCTAAACTAAATGTAATGCACAAAATATCATGCATGCTCTAAATGCAACATTTACAATTTAAATGCATGATTTTATTAAGGAGCTAACCCTAGAATAAGTCTATTAGGGTAATAGATTAGACTGTTATCATCCACCGATCAGAATCCCAATTAAGTGATTAAATCAAAGATAGTGCTCCTTAGGTTTCTAGGTGTTTAAGGTGTATAGATTTTAGTCGGATCCCACAATTAGAGAAGAAATTATTTATTTATTTATTTTGTGAGGTGGATGAGGTGAGTGAAGGTGACAAACAACACCCAAATCTACCCAAGGGTTTATGTAAACACCTAAGTAGATTTAGATCTAAGTTATTTCTATGGCGAAATGAAACCTAGTGGGTAGGGTAGAGTACACTTACAGGTCTTCAAAACCCGCACTTTACTCCAATCAACTGCCTTTGGCTCCCTTGATCAAGTATCTACAAAGCAATAGATTAAAGAAAAGAGACGTTAGAAGACAAGTAAATGTAGGAAGGATGCGAAAAATCGAAGTTCGTTGCCTCCCTAGAAATGACGCCAAAATGATGCTCGGAAAAATTGCAAGAAGAAATTAGGGTTTGGAAAACTTGTCATTGATAGTTGGGAAAATTCATGCGAAGAAATCAATTTTAGGGTTTCAAGAGAGAGAAACATGCATTGTAATATTTTGTAGAAAAATCCAACTTATCAAATATAATTTATAACTAGTATGGTAAACCCTAGGTTGAACACAGGAAGGTGACATTTGATTTTGAAAGAAATCCACGTTGGTTTTTTTATTTTTGGTTTTTTCGTGTTTTGTAATTTTTATGGGTTTTTATATAAGTAGGGTAGCAAGGAGAAATTAATCTAGGCTAACTAATCTACTTAGCAAAAGAGAAGTGAGAGAGAGAGAGAGAACAAAATATAGAAATGAATCAGGTTTTGTTACAACTAATGATTGTAGAAAATTAAATCTATACTATGAAAGCGGTAAAAAGATAGAGAGAGAATCCCCCTCGACAAATACTTAGGAGACGAGTCACTTTGACAGTGATAGATCCACTTTAGTAGACTATAATTAAGACTAAATGCATTCTTATTGGGACAAGATTTCTATTTAAGGCATGCATTACAATGATCAAATTAATTTAGCTCTAGATTTAATTTCCTTGCATTTCTTTCACATTAATTGATTAATTATGAACTTTTGAGGTAGGATTATATTTGGAAGTTTAATTTTAGATGGCATTGTATCAAATCATAATTGGAATGCCATCATGGTATCTGATTTTGTTTCTAACAAAAATAATAAGAAAATCATCATAGAGCTTGCTTTCTTTTCACTCTCCTAATTTATGGCAAGCTTATTTTAAAGAGGAAGGAAATGATGGTCCTATATTTTTTTGAGCAATCTCATTTGATATTTTTGGCAATTTCAGGTCACGACATCTACAAGGGATTTCTTTCCTTCTCTTTTCTCGCGCTGACTATAGCCAACAGGGCAAGACTGCCTCCCTCTCCTCTTAAACATCTCTCTCTTCTCCCTCAGAAAGACACCCTACACATGCAAGACCAAAGAATGAGGGGAGATAAGTCATCTAGGATGTCTGCCGGATGTCCAGGAAGACTTCCCTACCTCCACTGTGGTTGGCACCACTACTCGTTTTCCCGACATTGCAAGTTTCATCACCACGTCATCATCGTGAACCAACCACCGTGGTCGGCAGTGACAGCGCCGACACCACCACCATGTCTCATCCTCCTTCTTGCCACTACAAGTCTCCACCAATGACCTTGCCACCAACAGTGGCATGCCACCACCGTGCTCCGATCGTGCTCACCACCACTGTGACTCTTCGATGACAGCAAGACTCACCTTCGTCCTCTTAGACCGTGAGCCTCCACCGATTTCCACGAAGAGCAACCGTGCCTCCTCCACCTGTGATTGTAGCAGCAACATCACTGCCCTTGCCATCACAACAACCACTTCTTTTCCTCTCCGTTTTCTTCTTCTTCATCTCCACCACCCAAGAAGAACCCAACAACCGGCAAGATCACCTCCACGCAGTAGACACCGCCAACCTTGGTTCTCCACTTTGTCGACACAATCGGTCTCATCTCGACGTAGTGTACCCAACCAAGCCCTCAACTGCGTCTACTGCGACCCACGCGCGCACATGGACGGACCCACTGCTAGTGACTTCATCCATGCTGTCCGGCTGACTCCGGCTACCTTCGTCGATGTTGTCACCGCCATCGGAATCCTCTCCACATCCTCAACCTCAACCGAGCTCTGTACGGCTGACCGTTCTCCCCTCTCCTCGGCTAGCCAAGGGGAGAGCAACCCCTGTTTTGCTATAGGAAAGCCCCAAGTAAAAATTACCATCTATGCTATTCCATAAAACTATTCGTATATTTTGATGAGTTAAATTATTTGAGTGTTTTTCTATAGTGCCCTCACGTTTCTTTCCTTTCCCCTCTCATGCACTCAACTCCCCCTTATTGAATTATGTTCCTAACTTGAATGCATGAAATATCACCACATGCAATATCTTTTTGCGATGTTTTACAGGCTTTATTCGTGGATATACTTTTGAGTTTATTGGTCTATTCCCCTCTACGATATGTCCTGATTTTGTGGTCCAATTTCAGTATATTTCTAGTAACTTTTGACTGAAGATTTTCCACCACATTACTCACTGCGACGCATTACTTGTTTACATATTTCCTCGATTTTATTTGCAAAAGTGAAAATCTCTCGGCCAAATAGCACCCAGACGAAGGACAACAGAGTTGGATGAAGAAGATAGGGGTAGGGTGATGTCGTAGCCGGATCCGCTTCCTCGAATGGTGGTGAGTGGATGGCCGATGGGAGCTCCACGAATGGAGGTGAAAAGATGGGGAAAAATTATTTTTAATTCTCTAGTGGAGATCCTAGGGCTTGGGACATGCTCAAGAGGTAGTCTTGAGCTCTAGAGAGGGGTAGAAGAGCATAGGAAGGGATGATGGAGGAGGGAGGTCATAGGCTATTTATAGGTTGATGGAGGCCTTTACTAAATGATTTGTCATGCTAAGGTCTTAATGGCTTAATGTACAAGCATCACATAAAGATTGTGCTTTATACCTTTTGTTTGGTAACCCTTTAATAAGATTAAACTTAGCTAATTTATTCAGATATTTATAATGAAGATGTCCTAATCTTCTGTGTCATAAAGAAATTTCTCATTTGATGCAATTAAATAATCAAAAGTGTTATTTTTATCTATTACAACAATATAAATATTTTTGTATCTTTTTCCTTCAATAATACTTCTTTAGAGATTTCATCAATAATTTTAAAGATTTTGGAATTAAATACAACATCAAATCATTTATCACATACTTGACTTACACTTAATAAATTATGCTTAAGACCTTTAACTAATACGACATTACTAAAAGAAGATTTACCTTTTCCAATGGTTCCAGTACCAAAAATTTTACTTTATGTTTGTTTCCAAATATAACCATACCTCCATCCTTGTGTTCTAGATGAGTGAATAATCTTGACTGCCAGTCATATGTTTTGAACATCCACTTTCCATGACCCACTTGCCTTTTGAATCCTCATTTTCCAATGCCATCAAGCCAAAATATGATGTTTCTTCATTGGTTGAAATAACATCTTCATCTTCACTTTAGCTTGATTCAAAATCATCCCAAGTTGCTTGCAAAGCTTTCTTTTTCTTGAACTTCTGTGGAAACTTCTTTGAGAATGCCTCTTTCTTCATTTTCAAGTTTTCTTTCTTGAGAAGAGGCCAATCCTTTTTCATATGTCCATCCATTTTACAATTGTAACAAGTAATAGAGTCTTCTTCCTTTTCTTCCTTTCTCTTTCTGAAATTCTTTTTGTTTCTCAAGAATTTCCTAAATTTCTTAGATAACATAGCAATATCTTCTTCATCATCATCTGATGAATCTTAACTTTCATCATTAACTTCAAAAGCTAATTGCTTTCTTTTTGGCTCTTCAGACTTTTTCTTTTGCATGATCTTACTCTCAGAAGTCATCAAATTTCCAATAAGTTGCTTCACATTTAAATTTTCAACTTCATTTGCCTCCTCAAAAGCTGTCACTTTAGATTCAAAAATATTTGTAAGTGAACATAAGATTTTATCTTCTAATTCACCTTTTACAAAGTTTTTACCCAATGCTTTAAGATTGCTGATAATATTGATGAAATAAGAATACATAGCCTTAATTGTTTCTCCTTCTTGCATCTTAAACTTTTCAAATTCATTAGTAAGCAAAACAAATTTTGAATTTTTCACCTTGCTTGTTGGTCATTAACTTTCTCAACACAGTTAATTAAGTTAATTATGCTTAATTATGTGCAAAAGAAAGTAACTTAGGTCAACTTGAATTCATGTCGATTGAGTAGTATAGGGTCAAGTTAACCTAACATTTTAGATTTTATTTCTTTTTAACTGGTTGAGTCCAGGTCATTCGCTGGGAGGGATAACTTAGTTTAAATTCACCACTAAATCCTAAGCTACTTATGAGAGTTATAATTAAATTTTATTTTAAGAATATGAATCTTGCTTAAGGATTTCCAATTGAAAGCATGCAAAATTCCATAATGGAAACACATTTATACATATGATTTACTATTACAAACAAGTAAACATGTTTATTTCTTCAATTTCTTCTTATTTACAAGAGATTAAGGCAAGAAAAGAGGAATTCAAATGTATATATGTCTTATTACATCATTAAGCTAAAAAAGAAATTAGTAGAGTACAAGAAATTAGACCACTATTTATTCTTCTCTATCTTTAGCCTCAATCCTTCTTCTCTTCTTCTACCTTTCTTTCTCTCTCTCTTTTCTCTTTTTACCTTTCTCTTATTTCTTTTTCATTTCTCAAGATTACTTCTTCTTATACATCTCTTCTTCTCTTTCTTTTCTTTCTTCTTATCATTGTCATTTCTTCTATTTACCTTTCCTTTGCTCTTTTGCCTGTCTATTATATTCAACCAGAACAAGCTCTCCTCTTCTTCTCCTTTTCCTTTGCAGTTGAGCTGAACCGAACTGGTTTGAACCCATTGTCTGAACCAAAAATTAGGTTTTAAGGTTGGCAACTCGGACCAGTTGAGGATACACAGCACCCTTCTCAGGGTGGGACAAGACCCCACTGGGTCCGAGCTTAGTTTTTATTCGATTTGGTTTATTTCCGGTTCAGCATAGTCTCGAGCCTCTCCGGCCCATGGCCTCCCAGGCCCACATGCACATGCCCTCACGGGCCCACGCTCGCACGCCCACAGGCGCACACACACCCAGGCACGCGCACCGCACGCATCCACACACACACCCATATGCTCATTTATGCGCCCAGCACTGACGACCAAATAGCCCCATGTAGTTTTTAATTTTATTCACAGGCAAGCGCTTCTCCTTCGTCGATTTGGGACTAACTTTTCCCCTTCCAGGCCAAGAATCAACCAAATGCTCCGGCCAGCACAGAGCTTTAAATCGAGCAAATAAAGGCTTACTGGAAAGCTCTAAGGGCACTCTACACGATTATAGTATCAATTTGATACTAAGGGAAGGTTTTGCTCTTCGATTTGAAGGGCAAAAAGTTTGGATTGCCACGGCCATTCTGGCTTGCAGAGGAGTGTTTCAGCTCTAAGGGCCTACAGGGTGACTCTTTGACCTCAGACAAGGTGCTGAATAGATTCAGAAGGTATTTCCACAGCTATTGGTGAAGGAAAGGGACTCTGAGGCGCTTCAGGAAGGTGAAGAAGCTTAAGAGTTTCGCTAAGGAGCTTCAGAACTCTGTTTCAAGTTCTGTTAGTCCAATAGACAGCTAGAGATCTACTTTATCAAATCAAACAATCTTTAAAGGCTGTTAAGGATCGATCTGTCCAAATTATTCATTTAAAATTCATCAAAAACTTACTGTCGTCAGTTTGGGTTTAAAAACAACCTAAACTAAATAGCAATCAAATTCTTCTATAAAACTGATCAGAGTTCAACCAAATTGAATTTGAATCATTTAAAATCATCTTAGAAATCATTTCCAACCATCAATTCCTCTCACTAAATCCTAAATCCACATATCAGACTTAAGGCTGACCATTAAACCTTGATATTTGACATTTTAAATTAGGTCATCTTAGATGAAATTAATGCCTTAGTTCACTTCTATTTCTCCTCAAGAATAGATTCAGACTCTCAGAAGGAAGTTTCAACTAAGATTTCTAGGGTTTCAGGCCTGTCGCCTGAGATCCTAAGTGAGTTTGTTCGACAGAACAAACTAAAGTCTATCTAAATGATTGATTTATTGGATTGATCTCAGGGCATCCTTTTGATGCTTCTAGACCTTTAAAATGAAGCTTAACCTTAACCAACAGTCATCTCCAACTCTGCTAGAGTTGGAGAAGACAGAGGTCTAGATGGAACTCCAGGTCTTAAAACCTCAAACAATATGCTTCAGAATGATCATTGAACCTCAAATAAGTGATCTGGAGCTTCATGCAAAGTTCAATGGGCTGAAGAGTACATTTTGATTCGCCAGAGCTCGCTGGAGCTCCGGTGAGTTCAGAAAAAGGCTAAAAGTGTAGAAACAACATTAAAACATGAAATTGAAGATTTGAAAAGCTTCCTGAGGTCACAAGGAACCTCAGGAACACATTAATTTCTTCAATTAACAATTAAACTGAAAGTTATGCTTTGAATTCACAATGATCAGATTCTGAGTTCAATTGAGCTCAACACCTATTTTCTCACTCAATTGAGTGGAGAAAACAAGTCAGAAGGAGGTTGCGATGAATTATAGGTGGTTAACTAGTTATAGGAACTCTTTCTGAGCCGCCATTGACCGCGAGCTCAGGAGTGTATATGAATTTAGGCATTTACTAAATAAATGATTATTATTCAAATTAAAGTGAAGATAGGGGCCCTTAAGTGATGGTTAAGTGGTGGAAGACCCCAGTGGATGTGGATTAGGCTCAGATACTTTCGCCATAGATAGCGGAAGCAGCTGGTAAAGGTGGAGGTGGATTAGGCGAATAGGTGATCAAATCAGGGAATTAAGATGCTAGAAATGATTATGGGAGATTAAGGAATGTGATCGATGTTTTAAAAAGACAAAAGAATGCTCGAGTCAAGCTCAACGAGCTCGCCGGAGCTGAGGAAGATGAATGGAAATCTGACATTAAGTCTATCTAACCTACCTAACTACTCTACTTAAACTACTTACCTAACCTACTGTTACCTAGACAAAGGGGGCAGAAGATCTCCGTCGAAGGTCCTTAACGGTGGAGGAAATCAGAGGGGCGGAGATCTAGAGCGAGCAAAGGTGGACGGAAAAAGATGGAGGAAGCAGAGGAAGGTCGTCGGATTTTGGAGGGAATAGCCTATCGGTTAGCTTAGTGGAAGAAGAGGGAAGGGAGCTAACTTGCTGAAATCGAGGGTGTGGACTGGTATTTATAGGTTGCAACGACTAAGGAGGGTGTATCTAGACGGAGAAAGGTCTAGGAGTGAAGTAACCACCGACATCTTCTCCGACGTCGGTGAGGTTAACTTCAACCCTAAAATGGGATTGCAGCTTCATCCAGACCGATGGATGAAAAGAAGATGTGAGCACAAGCTCCAGGAGCTTGGAGAGGAAGGAAGGACATCGGATACGCGGTGATCGGTGGGTGAATGCACCTCCTATCGTCAATCGTCGAGGAGGCTGAAGAAGGAAAGAAGAGGTTTTCAGGGACTTACTTGTAATGAAAACTGAGGACCTAGGTGAAGAATAAGGACTTGATTGAAATAAAACATAAGGACTAAAATGTAAGCTAAGGTTTTCAAGGTTTATTTTAATTTAAATCTTTTTCAACTTTTATATATGATTATAAATAAGACAATTATTATATTTAGACCTTGAATTTACATTTTTGACCTTTTTAGCTTAATTTATTTAATTAAGGTTACTTAAGTTATTACATACTTAGGTATAAATTCTACTTAAGTTAGTTAACACATTAATTAGATAAATTACTGATTATATTTCGAGTCCACTTAATAATTAAATTATTAATAATATTAATGGGATAATAATATAACATTTTTAAATTATTTTAAGGTCTTTTACTATTTTATTCCTTATTTAATAATTAACCCATATATTTACATATTCCTAGTTAATTAACTAAGAAGACTAGTTAATTAGGGGTAATTAAAGACCATGATGAGCTTCTCATCATAACCCCCAAGTCAAAGTTTTGCTAGTCCCTAGCAAAATTAACTAGAAATATGATGATTTAAAACACTTGGGTTTAAATTAATATAAATAAAAATTAAGTAGAGGAATGCTTAGGTCAGAATTAATTTTTTAGATTTTATAAATAAATACCAATATATAAAGCATTATGTGAAAATTTCCTTACTTAGACTTAAAACTCAAACATCTTCAAAACACACTCTATTAAAAATAGAGTTTTTAACAAGAATTTTATCAAAAATTAGAATCTCAAAAATCACTTATTCTTTGTAATCATTTTTAACCCTAAAATCTCAGAATTCGAAGTGTTTTAAGAAAGCAAAACCAAGAGTTAGAAATTAAATTTTAACTCAAAAACTCAATAGACTTAAGTTAGTCCTCTGTTTATGATATTTGATTTCTATCAATCTAAGTTTTAGCAAATTAGACAGATATTCATCATTAACCAAATTAGAGTAGTAAAACTTTAATCTGCCAGCCTACAGCACTAAGGACAAACTTCTAGACCTAGGATTTTGTAAATCCTTCTCCTTTAGGTCTCAACTGCAAATCCTCAAAACCCGATTTCTTAGGCTTCGCTGCCCAATACAAAGGTTCAGTAGCTATGATTTTAAAACATTCGTGCTTGTGACGAGAATTGTCCTAAAGGCAACCAAATTTGCAAAAATCCAGATCTTAAGACATCAATTTCCAATCCAGAATATTCCAATTCAAGCCTTTGGCTTGGCCTTACTCAGGTTTGGTTGCTTTCTCCTCACCAGTTTTCTATCCTTAGGTCAACACTTTTTGTGTATATCTCTCCGGTGGACCACTGGGTCTCTTATTCCTAATTTTTATCTCCATATTTTTTTCAACTTTTCTATAGGTTAGAACACCCATATGTAACGAGGTGTTCTTTTATTTGATGGAAGGGTAGCATCTATTTATAGCGAAATACTTTATTTTTGTGGAAAAGCTGCATAAGTACCCATTTGTAGCGAGGTACTTAACTGCAAGGTGTTTTATTTTATAGCTGAATGGTCAGTGTAAATAGTCACGTGGGATCCCAGCAAATATGATCGGAGTTTTTCAAGTCCAAAGACTACAGCAAGCAACTCTTTCTCTGGTACAGTATAATTACGTTGGGCCTCATCCAACGTTTTGCTCGCGTAGTAGATCACCACGGGCTTCTTGTTTTGCCTTTGTCCCAAGACAGTGCCTATGGCAAAATCTGATGCATCACACATAATCTCAAAGTCCTGGGACCAGTCTGGGGGTTGAAGTACAGGTGCGGTGGAGACTAAGTCCTGGAGGGTGTGATAAGCCTGGATGCAATCGGGAGACATGTGGAATATGGCGTCGTTGGCTAGAAGGTTGGTCAAGGGTTTGGAAAGCTTGGAAAAGTTTTTGATGAACCTTTGGTAGAAGCCAACATGTCCTAGGAAGGAGAGAATCTGCCGGACCGAACTAGGTGAAGTTTGGAAATTAAATCAACCTTATCTCGATCTACCTCGATGCCCCTATGCGAAACGATGTGACCGAGGACAATTCCTTCTTGAACCATAAAATGGCTCTTTTCCCAACTTAACACCAAGTTAACCTCGATACATCATTTTAGGATTTTCTCCAAGTTGCTCAGACAATGGTCTAATGAATTCCCGAATACAGAGAAATCATCCATAAAGACCTCCAAGTATTCACCCACCATTTCTGAGAAAATGGCTAGCATGCAACGCTGGAAGGTCGCAGGTGCGTTGCATAAATCGAATGGCATTCGACGGAATGCAAACGTACCATACGGGTAAGTGAATGTGGTCTTTTCCTGATCTTCCGGAGCAATTGCAACTTGGTTATATCCTGAATATCCATCTAGGAAGCAAAAATACTTCTGCCCTACCAATCTTTCAAGGATTTGGTCAATGAATGGCAAGGGGAAGTGGTCCTTCTTAGTGGCTTCGTTAAGCTTCCTGTAATCAATACACACCCGCCATGCGGTGGTGGTGGGGGTGGGGATGGATTCGCCATGATCATTGGTGACAACGGTGAGCCCAGCTTTCTTTGGAACCACTTGAGTGGGGCTCACCCAGGGGCTATCGGAGATAGGGTAGATGATGTTGGGGTCAAGCCACTTGATAATTTCATTTTTAACGACCTCCTGCCTGTTTGGGTTTAAACGTCTCTGCATCTGGCGGGAAGGTCAGGTCCCGTCTTCCAAGTAAATCTTGTGGGTGCAATAGGTGGGGTGAATTCCTCTTAAATCCGACATGGTCCAACCAATGGTGGCCCGATGTTCTGAAATGGTCGCAGTCAACCTGAGTTCCTGATCCTTGGTTAGGTGAGAATTAATAATCACTGGGAAGGTCTGGTCAGGTCCCAAGAAGACGTACTTGAGATTCTCGGGCAATGGTTTAAGTTCAGGTGCCGGTGGGACCACAGTCGATGGGAAGGGAAAGGGCGGGAGTTGATCAACATCGATCTCTTCAAAAGGTGTCGTGTGATGGTACTCAGCCTTACAGAGGTCCATGGGTAATGATGATGACCGGTCAGAACAGTCACTACGGGTTTGGTGGTCTGAGACAGAACTGAGGGTGAGGCATTCCTCGATTAGAGTTTCCACGGGATCATGTTCCTCAATGTAATCGCAATCAAAAGACTTTGTCGCCTGGAAGATATCCAGTTGCATTTTCCTATCTCCGAAGGCGATTTCCATACATCCTGTGTAGCAATCAATGTTTGCTTTAGCCGTAGCTAAGAAAGGTCTGCCTAAGATTATGGGTGCGTTCTGTAATTTTTCAAGGACTTCCATGTCGAGCACCAAAAAGTCTACCAGGAAATAGAAGTCCTTGACCCGTACAATCACGTCCTCGACAACCCCCTTCAGGGTTTTCACTGATCTATCAGCCAGCTGGATGGTCACAAGGGTTGGTGTCAGCTCCCCAAAACCAAATTGGTGGTACAGGGTTGTTGGAATTAGGTTGATAGAAGCACCTAGGTCCAGGAGTGCTCTATCAAACGTCATGTCCCCGATATTGCAGGAAATCAGGGGTGCTCTTGGGTCAGTTCACTTGAGTGGAAGGTTGCTTGATATCACGGAACTTGCTTGCTTAGAGAGTACAACCTTCCTAGGTGCTTGAGGTCTCGGCTTACGCTTGGGTGTACAGGCATCCTTTAAAAGCTTGGCATAAGCAGGGATGTGTTTGACGGCTTCTAGGAGTAGGATATTAATCTGTACTTGCTTAAAAATTTCCAACAGCTCCTTAGTTTCCACAGTATTCTTCTTTTTCTTGATTGTTTCCAAGGCCTCAGGGTAGGGTGTCTGAACGTGGATTGGTTCCATTTTTGGGTCCTTGGTTGGTGCCTCTTCTGAGTCAGGTATTTCAGCGGGTAAAGTCTCCGGGAGAGTCGGCCATTTAGGATCCTGGGTTTTGGTGCCGCTTCTCAAGGTCACTGCATTCGCAGAGGCATTGGGGCCATGGGTTGATCCTTGAGAAGACGAGGACGAAGAAGCACCAAACCCAGGAGGTGTTTGTGGGGCTGGCTGGACCATGTGAGCCTGCCCGAGGTTGCTTTGGAACCCTTGCGAATTGGGGCCTCTGTTAATTATGTTTCGTAGGTTCGGTTGTGGTTGGGAAGGTAGGGATCCTTGTTGTTTACAGTTTAAGAGTTGGCTTAACTGTCCCTTTACCAAGGCCATTTCTTCCTGATGTTTCTGGTTCATGTCAGCCATCATCTTTATTAGGGTATCCATTTGGTTTTGTGAGGGAGGGGCCGCCCTATTCTGATTATATTGAGGTCTAACTGGTGGTCCTTGTTGAGAGGGGGCAAGTGTGGCTGCTGGTTTGGCCTAGGCTGGTTTTGGAATTGCGGTGGTTTCTGGTTTGTCCAACCAAAATTGGGGTGGTTACGCCAGCCAGTGTTGTAAGTGTTGGAGAAAGGGTCAGGTTTCGCATAACCTTGGACAGCTTGCACATCTTCTAAGATAGCCGATGTTGATGAAGAGGGAAGGGAGTAATCAAGGGTCGATGGAGCAAAGGTCCCTCCCTGGAACGTGGTTAGGTGTTGTTCTAGGTTTAGTTGGGTAAAGGGTTGGACCAGGTCAACATTATGTGCTCCCTTTGCTAGGGAGAAAGTCTGCAAGGGGTTCCTGGTCTGGTTCAGTAGCTCATCAATCTTTTTGTCCACCAATTCCACTCGATCCAACTTTTTGGCAATGATGTCCATGTCAACCATTCCAGAATTTGCTTGCACCTCATAAATCCCTCCACGGGGTTGACTGGACCTGTTAAACTGGTTCATGGAGGCATTGTTGAGCGAATTCTCGCTCATAGACTCAAAGAGCTCAAACGCGCTCTCCTCGTCTTTGTTTAGGAAGTTTCCCCCGCATGAGGCATCTACGAAGTTCCGTAGGTTGATATCCAGACCATGGTAGAAGATCTAGGCCAATTGCCACCTTGGTACTTCGTGGTGTGGGCATTTCCTCAAAAGTTCATTAAATCTTTCCCCTGCCTCATGAAATTGTTCCCCACCCTAGAGTGTGAAGGTAGTGATAGCTCTTCTGAGGGCATTGGTCTTTCCTATGGGGAAGAATTTCTTTAAAAATGCATGCCTCAGTTCTTCCCAGGTGGTGATGGGTCTACCTAGGGTTCTAAGCCAATGAGAAGCCTTGTCTCTTAATGAGAAGGGGAACATCTTAATTAGAACATTGTCAAGGCTAATGTTCCTAGGTTTCACAGTTCGTGCTATGCGGTCGAGATCCTCTAGGTGCTGAAAGGGGTCCTCATTTGAGCTTCCATGAAAGTGGCTCTGGATCAAACTTAAGTCATTCGGTTTCAGCTCAAAATCATCTCCCCCCTCGGGGATCCTAAGGTGTGGCTCAACTCTAATAGCAGAGGGATTAGAGAAATTGCGGAGGGGCCTCGGTTGATCCTGAAATGGCGGTAAATCAAGTAGTGGTTGCCCTGGTATGTCGTGGAAAGGTGGTGGTGGTTGTTCTTGTGGGTTCTGTAACCGTTGTATGGCTTGCATGATGGTGTGGATCTATTGTTGCTAAAGCCGGTGGTTAGCATTGATTTGAGCTTGGATGATGGCCATAGCGTCTGGTGGGGGTTGATCTTCAGCCTCATCTACCCTAGGTTCTGCCATGTTTTCAACAGGATTACGTCGCCTAGATTCCTGCCCCAAAACACATAACTCGGGATGCAGTGAGCGTCTCCCGTGCATACACTAGAGAAGAACAGGAGGGGATGCGGAGGGCGACAGATGCGAGAAATGTGTTTCAATCAAGCACACAAGCCTAGTCCTTATGGTGTATTCCTTAGGAGACCTAGAAATCTCACAAAGGGTGATTAAGTCCGTAAGCACTGGACTCCCCTTCCCAAGGCTAGTCTGGCCAGGTTGATTACGAGGGGATTGCAGGGAAGGTTCTTCCTTTGGCTTGCGCCTTCGGTTTCATAGACCCCACAACCGCGGTCGTTTGACATTGCCCTGCAGCCTAGTCACCAGATTCTACCAAGGGAATGAAAGCCAAGTGCCTAGAGAACAAAACCTCGCCTTTTGAGACTTAACTCAGTCCTTCCTAGGGCACGTTTACTCGGCTTTAAAGGGCTAGGATAGTGCTTGTGCTTAGGGTGATGTGATGAGGCGTTGATTGGGGTGATGCCTCTTAATTTTCCACTTTTCAAGGTGTGTGCTTCTAGCAAAACATGGTTTTCAAGCAAGGATTTGTTAAGATGTGGTGTCTTTTAGTGTTTCATCCTTACTTTAGTACTTTTTAGGGTTGACGTGTCTTAATGTTTTCAAACAAGTTTCAGTGGGCACGTCAAGTTCTGCACACAACTTGGTGAAAGTAGATTTCCTTTTTATTCTGTAGAGGCTCTAAAATCCTAGTGTACTCATCCTAATGATCATGCAGCTTCTATTAGATGAGTTAGTTTTAGGGTTGAGTGGTGCGGCCCAGGTCAACTCATGGTGGCTTCGCAAACACCACTCAAGAAAAAGAAAAGAACACTCCAAGAATTTATTCAGAATCTTAGAGTGTACATTTTTTTGTGGGGTGATGTGTTAAGGATGTGGGTCAAGCAATCATATACCATGCCAATTTTTTTCAGTTTTTACATTTTTTTTTTAGTTTTTTATACTCAAGCAAACAATCACGAGAGAAAGATTACTCACTATCGGTCCTCGTGGCACCTACTCCCTTGCTATCGTCGTGGGATGCGTCACTTCGCCGTCCATGTGCCGAATTCCTGCAACAATCAAGTAAAAGGAAAATAGGGCATTAGACGATGTGAGAATGAATGTGGAATGGAGGTGATAAAACAAATCCGTTGCCTCCCCAGCAATGGCGCTAAAAACTGATGTGCTGTTGTGCGTGTGTGTTAAGGAGTGTCGTTATAGTTGCACTTGCAACGTCGGTTTTAAAATAAGTAAACAAAGGTGAGTCCTTGTGTCGGTCTCAGGGAGGCGTGAAAATTGGATTTTTGCTTACCACTTGTTGCCATAGAAAGTGCGGGGTTTTGCTTACGAAGGATGCGATTTTGAAAAGCGAGAGGGAGAGAGAGAAAGAGATTAGGGTTAGAAAGTTCATTGTTTGATCATGCAACGGAAATTAAAGTGACAATTGAACGGAAAATAACTTCATTAATCATGCACTTGTTGTTCATAACTTACAACATTAAATACATGCTTCAACAAAAGTAATAGAAAGCTTAAAAGAGAGAGAGAGAATGTGTGGAGAGCGACGAGGCAGCCACGGCGGTGGAGGAGGCTCTGTCGGCGGCTCGTCGTCTCCGACGATTACAAGAGGGCCTAAAGCTAGCTAAGAGAGGGGTGGAGTAGTTGCAAGGGGAGTGAATGCTTTGAATGAGTGGTTGGAGGGGGTTTAAATAGAGTTAAGGGCTTCCTAAAAGAAGAAGGGGCTTTAGCGACGTCCAGAGCGTCGCTAAAACCACTCCCAAAAGTGTCGGTGAAGCCCTTCAGCCGCTGGTCAGCTGCTCGCCTCGTTTTTTCTCCTCGCGGGATCAGCGGCTGTTGAACGAGAGCTGTTCGATTGAAGATCGGATGGCTGAGAATCCTCCTCGGCTGCGCTGGGATCGCGCCTCGGGCACGCGTGTGTGCGGGCGTCATTGCCCGGCGTGCGCGCGCGCGTGGGCGTGCGTGAGCTACGATTGTGCCGCGTGGCGAGATCTCGGCCGCCCGCTGCTGATCGGGCGGCCCAATTTCTCCTCGCGCGTTCCCCGTCTTCAATTTTGACTCCACGCGGCTCGAACCCGCGTTGCGTGCTTGCGGGCGCGCGCGCTAACCATTGCGCCACGCCCACGCTTTGTCGTGGCGACCGCGGGTGGGCACGTGAGTCTGGGCCTTTCGATTGAAGATCGACGGTCGAGATTTGATCTCAGCTGGATGAGGGCGCAGCGCGCGGTGGGGCGGGGCTGACGTTGCGCAATATGGCCCATTGATCTCCAGATCAACGGTCAGAACTTCTTGGGCCCATTGTAGGAGCTTCGGATGTCGGATTTGGCCGATCTTGAGTCCGTTGGACTCCGTTCGTTGTGCAGTCCGATTGCTCATCTGAGGCCTGCTTTGACAAATGCTTACACAAATGGCACTAATATAGTTTATAAGCAATCTTGGTACATGATACATGCAATGCTCCCATTCTACTTATGTTGTGCCTTTTATTCTAAAGATGGGCCATATTCAGCATAATTATCACCCCCTTGTGTAGTGTTATCAATGAGAGATTCGGGTATTGATGTGCATATATCTGATTAACCTAAAATGTCTATTAATGCATATTCTTAGTGTCATATTAGCATTATACATTGTAAATAGTGTATAACATGCATAATCATGCATTTAAGTCAAATTGTACAAATTGTATAGTAATTGTCTCCTTTTTATGGCTAGGGACAGGGCAACTTGTTAATCGGGGCCTCAGATCAAAGATCCAACCATACGGATCTGATTAGAGTGACGATTGGAGTTCAACGACTCTAAGCTCACCCTGATCGGACATCCGTAGCACCAGATAGAGACCAAGGAACCCAAAATATCAAGGGCCAAGATAGTGTTAATCCACACCTCAGACGATAAATTCGACCACACGGATGGGTTTGAATCGACGATCACAGTCTAACGGCATGAAAATCGGTCCATTCCAACACTCGTGGTACCGTTTACAACACTCAGAAGATGGACGGCCAAGATGGCGCCACGTGGTGCCATCCCAGCCTCCCAACCGGCCCTCAAGACCGCCGTTGCCTCTCCAAAGAGTCTCCAATGCGCGATATGGGCAGTTGGATCGAGATCTAACGGTTGCAAGCACACACGCGTACATTCATCCACGAAACACAAGCTCATGCTCAGCGCAGCAGTCGAGTGCGTTGCTCGAGGGCGCAACACGCGTTCGATTCCGCATCTGCTGTGCGCGGGTGCGCAATTGGAGCCATGCGATGGGCATCCATTGACGTGGATCAACTGATAGCACCCACGCGCGATCAGACGCGCAGCGCAAACGCCCGATTGCAAGCGGGTGTGTGGCATTGGCGAGGGTAGTTTAAGCCGTCCGATCTCTTGATCGGACGGCTGAGTGTGCGCAGTCGTGCGTATGCATTGAGAGAGTGAAGGCAAGGGGGCGCGCGCACGTCGACCACGTTCAGGCCTTTAGTGATGGATAAATCCGTCACTAAAGGTCTTGAATTAATGTTTTTAATGTTGTAATGTCCAAAATGCCCCCATTTCTTGCAACTATAAAAGGAGACCCCCACTATATGAATTTCTCATCCCTTCCTTCTCCTTTCTCCCTCTCCAAAGCTTAAGAGAAGCTTCTCCCACACCCAGGATGCTCCTCAAGAGCTAAAACCAAGTTTTCGCCCTCGTTCTGGAAGCGGATCCCACGACGACGACGACGACGACGTGCTGCTTCGTTCCCATTCCTCCTGCTTCGTCTCCTTCTTCCTGCTCCATTCCTCGTCTTCCAGGCATTGTCCCATCTGGCTCGTCCTCCAAGCGATCGTCGAGGAAGATAACTTCTCTCTCCCATTCTTTTTACTGCTTTCTATAGTAGAATTTTCCTGCTTTCTAGTTGTAATAATTTCTCGCTTTCTAGTGTAATCATTTCTCACTTTCTTAGTTGTAAAAACAGTATGCAATATCAAGTGATTGTTCTCTCTCTCTCTAATTGTCTATATTGCTTCCATTGTGATTATTTTGCCCTTTAAACAAAAACGCAAAAATATAATTGCGAATTTTGATCGATGTAGCCTCTCTATGTTCGACTTGGAATTTCTTTATAGATTTTTGGTATAAATTTTATTTGTTGAATGGATTTCTTTACGACTCGAACTACAACGACGGGTTTTCAGGTCCAATTGTGAATGCGTAGTCCTCCACCAATCAACATTTTGGCGTTGTTGCCGGGGAGGCAATGATTTTTTGATGTTCTTTTCACATTTCGCACACTTTATTATTTTCTAACTTACTTTATCTCGTGTCTATTGTTTTACAGATACCCCTATCAGGGAATCGTCAAGCAGTAGATCAGAGTAAAGTGTAGTTGAAGACGATTGTAAGTGCTCCCCATTCTTCCCCCTTCATAGATTTCATTTCATCACATTAATTCAAAATCCAATTAACCTAGGTGTTTGCATAAATCCTAGGATTAATTTGGTTGTTTGAATTTCCTCCCACATTCATTTCACCCTCGCATATAAAAAAAAAATAAAAAGATATTTTTGTGGGGTAATTCAACATACACACAACATACACCCACATTCAAGGCACTTAACTTAATTAATTTTCTTCTACTCAACCAGATTTTGATCTGTGGAACCGGTACACATAAATCAACACATAAAAGAGTAGAAATCAGTTGAGGTTAATCATTTTGGGTGCCTAACTTAGTGGTGCAATTGTGGCCAATTGTTTGAGTTGTTTGGGCCGCACCACTTAACATAAAATCAACTCACCAAGTAGCTTCCTCTTAGGGTTTTCAATCTAGGTTCATACTAAGCACTCCACTTTATTTCTGATTTCAAAAGGAAAGAGATCTTCACCCGTGCTTGAAAACCTGATTTGCCTCAAACTTGATTGAATTAAACCTAATTCTAAACCCTAAAAGCTACTTAAGCAAGATTTGAACTCTAAAATCTACTCATCACAAATAATCTTGCTTGAAAACTCTAGTTGTGCATGCACTCACACATACTCAATTGATCATTAAGGGCACAACCCATTTTAAGGGCCCACCACATTCCATAAGCACTACAATCCCAGGCCTAAATAAAATCGAGTAGACGTTGGCCTTAAGGACTGATTTGCTCTTCGGGGTCTAGTCTTAGATTGTTTATGATTAACTTGCTTGTACTGATCAATCTAATGTCTAGCTAGCTGAGTAGTGTCAAACGACCGTGGCTGGGCGGTGCACTAAGAATCGGAGGCGCAAGTCGAAGGAAGAACCTTCTCCCCAGTCCCTCCTTCTAACTGATTGGATTGAGCAAACACAAGTAGAGTAAATCGTTTATAATCTTAAGGCAGGTTTTGAGAGTCTGTAGATCCTTAGGCTACCCCACTTAAAGGCAGGCTTATTTTGTTATGTTGCAGGGTTCTTATCCCCAGTCCTTCCAACATTTTCTTATTTTATGCTAGGAAGAAGGTCATTGAATCCCTGATTGGAAGGACCATTAGAGTATTCTAGGAGGCGTAGAGTGGATTTTGGCCAAATTATCCGATGGCCGATCAACAGCCTCTTCTGCCTCAGGATCCACAGGAGGTATTTCGAAGGTAGCTGGAACAAATGCAGAGAATGCAAGAATGGTTCCAGAGAATGCAAAGCGCTTAGCCCTTGAAGGATTTTTATGATCCTTCAAATTATGGGGAACATCCCGTTGTCCAGATTCCGGTTGGAGACGTAGAAATCAAGCCCCAGGTGTTAAGCCTGATCAAACATTTCCATGGGCTTGGCTCTGAAGACCTGTTTCAGCACTTGGAGGACTTGACCACTTTGGTTCAGACTACTAAGGCGTGAAACATGAATGAGGAGCAAATGATCATGAGGCTCTTCCCCCACTCTCTTACGGATAAAGCCGCTCATTGGTACAGGACTATAGGAAGACCAATTGCAACTTGGAATGAGTTGAAATCAGCCTTTCTGAAGAAATTCTTCCCTATTGGACGTACCAATGCTTTGAGATGGCCAATTACTACCTTTACCCAACGACTGGGGGAGCAGTTTCATGTTGCCTCGGAGCGATTCCAGGACCTATTGTGGAGTTGTCCACACCAAGAGGTGCTGAAATGGCAACTCGTGCAGATTTTCTACCACGGGTTGACTAAGCAACTTAGAAATCATGTGGATGCTTCTTGCAGAGGCAATTTCCTCAACAAAGACACAGATAGCGTGCACGATTTGTTTGAGGAGATGAGCGAGAATTTGATCAATCATGCCTCCATGGATACTTTTAACCAGTCCCAATAGCTCAGATCGAATGTTAATGACGTCCACGACTCATTCATTCGATATGGAATTGATTATTAATAAACTTGATAAGGTGGACTTGGTTGCTAAGAGAATGGAGGAGTGGATGGCTGGAAACTCAATGAACAACTCTTGATCCACTCAATCCCAGAATTCAGGATTCCATTCATTGCGAGCTCCTTCTGGACGGGAGTTCGTGAATCAACTCGATGCGGCTCCGCCTGCGAGCCAGCATTATTCGGAACCCCACAGGTTCCACACTGGGGACTTTGATCCTAGTTCTCTGATCCTTCTCTTTCTTTCTCTCCATCCTCACCCTATGAGGATATTTATGCTATACAGGAGAATGTTAGATCCAACCCTTACTCCATTTCTTATAATCTGGGTTGGAGAAACCACCCTAACTTCTCTTGGAAAAACTTGGGGCAGCAGACCCAATTTCGACCCAGTAACTATGCTCCGCAACGACCAATGGGTCAGGGTCATGTTTATACTTAGTTGCCCCCGAATCAGGTCAATCATCCAGCTTGGAACGCCCGTCAACCCGTAGGGCAGGCTAATTTGAACCGACAATTGGTAGAGATGCAAGGATCTATGCTCCAGCTCATGCAGCAAATGAAAACCTTGCTGGACAACTTGCAAACGGAGCTCATAACTAATTCTCGTCAACCCGGATCTCTACCATCACAACCCATACCCAACCTGCGTAATTTCCTGAATCCGGGTAATCAAGCCCATGGGCATGGGAATCAGAGGGACCCACACGCACATGCTCAGGTGGTTGAGCAGGGTCCTTCACCTTCTTCTTCTTCTTCCGCAAATCAATGGTTCTTGGCTAATGAAGCCCCTCCAATCTTTCCTAACCCTCCCCAAGACCCAAACCTGTATGCAGTTGCTAATTCTGTTACCTTGAGGAGTGGTAAACAAACTCAGGATCCATAACCACACTGTTCTGATTTACCGAATCCTGAAGAACCTAAGGAGAACTCTGGAGAAGAAATCAAGGCTCAGGAACTTGATTCCGAAGATCCGACTCATGTTCCTTTTCTTAAGGCCTTGATTAGATCAAGGAAGAAGTCTGTTGATAGTAATGAGGAGCTTCTGAATATTTTCAAAAATGTCGAGATTAATATCCCGCTCCTCAATGCTATCAAACATATACCAGCTTATGCAAAATTTTTAAAGGATTTATGTACACAGAAGTGTAAGTCGAGAGAATATATTCTGAGGAAGGTGGTACTCTCCAAGTAGGCTGGTTCTGTTATCTTGCACCACCTCCCTCAGAAAAAGAGAGATCCAGTGCTCTTTTGATTTCTTGTGTCATCGGGGATTACACTTTTGATAGTGCACCGCTGTATCTGGGTGCATCCATCAGCCTAATTCCGACTTCTCTTTAAGAGAAGTTTGGATTAGGTGAACTTCGGCCAACTTCGGTAACGCTGCAGTTAGCGGACCGTTCGGTCACAAGTCCACGAGGTGTTATTGAAGATGTTATTGCTAAGGTTAATGATTTCTATTTTCTTGTAGATTTCCTTGTCCTAGACACGTATGTACCTAAAAATTTGAGGAACACGCCCATCGTTCTGGGGCATCCATTCCTGGCTACTGCCAAGGACAACATTAACTGTGAGAGCAGTAGCATGGAAATCACATTTGGGGATCAAAGAATGAAATTGGATATTTTTAAGGTGATTAATAAATTCAAGGATTGTGGATCTATTGAGGAACTTGAGGACGATAATGTGAATATTGGGACTTGTATGATGGTTTCTGTATTTGAAAGTTCCTCCTCTGATGATGAATTGGACCCGTAACCCTCTATGGCATACCCGCCATCTTCTAAAGAGGTTATTGATTTTGTTTACTCTCAACCTCTTCCTCTTGATGAGTCTTCATCAGCATCTTCCTTACCTTCAATCATTAACCCGCCTCAGCTTGAACTGAAACCATTGCCTAAGAATCTGAAATATCAGTTTTTAGGACCACATAAGATGCTCCCTGTGATTATCAGTGTTGAATTAACAAAGGAGCAGGAGATTAAACTGATTAAGGCCCTAAGGAACACAAGGAGGCAATTGGTTGGACCATTCATGACCTTAGGGGGATCGAGCCATCTTATTGCAATCACAGAATATTTTTGGAAGATGGATCCCTCCCTTCTCGCCAGATGCAGAGGAGATTAAATCCAAATATGTGAGAAGTGGTCAAGAAGGAGATTATTAAGTGGCTCAATGCAGGAATCATTTATCCGATCTTTGATAGTCCTTAGGTAAGTCCCGTGCAGATTATTCCCAAGAAAGCTGGGATTACTATTGTGACTAACAAGAAAGGAGAATCTATCAGAACTCGTTTAGCTTCCTTTTGGAGGGTCTGTATCGATTATAGGAAGCTGAACACAGCCATAAAAAAGGATCATTTTCCTTTTCCCTTCATTGATCAAATCTTGGAAAGATTAGCTGGGTAGAAGTACTTCTGTTTCCTTGATGGTTACTCGAGATACAACCAACTTCCTATTCATCTCGAGGATCAGGAAAAAATGACTTTCACCTGTCCCTACAGAACCTTTGCTTTCCGTAGGATGCCATTTGGCTTATGCAATGCACCTGGACTTTTCAAAGGTGTATGCTGGCCATATTCTCTGACATGGTGGGAGAGTTTATGGAAGTCTTCATGGACGATTTCTCTATTTTTGGAGAATCATTTGACTCTTGTCTAGCTAATCTTGAAATGATTCTTAAACGATGCATCAAAACAAAACTAATCCTTAGCTGGGAAAAGAGTCATTTCATGACATAAGAAGGCATCGTCTTGGGTCATGTAATCTCTGAACGGGGAATCGAAGTGGATAAAGCTAAGGTTGATGCTACCGCTAAACTTCCTCCTCCCACATCTGTCAAACAAATTCGATCATTTCTTGGTCATGTGGGATTCTACAGGAGATTCATCAAGGACTTTTCGAAGGTTGCTCGTCCTTTGAGCAATCTTCTCGCCAAAGAAACGCCGTTTGATTTTGACGAATCATGCTGTAAGGCATTTTATTTTCTTAAAACGGCAGTCACTTGTGCTCCGGTGTTGCAACCACCGGTTTGGACAACCCCTTTTGAGATCATGACTAATGCTTCTGATTATGCAGTCGAGGCTGTTTTGGGTTAGAAAGTTGATTGGAAGCCCTCTGTCATCTACTACGCTAGTAAAACTCTAGACGAGGCCCAGAGGAATTACATTGTTATTGAGAAGGAATTACTAGCCGTAGTATTTGCTTTGGAGAAATTCAGGGCTTATCTCTTAGGGTCTTACGTCATCATATATATCGACCACTCGGCATTGAGACATCTCTTGGCCAAAAAGGATGCCAAACCCTGGCTTATTCATTGGATTCTTCTACTTCAAGAATTTGATCTTGAAATCAAGGATAAATCCGGGGTATAGAATGTGGTGGTGGATCATTTGTCGAGGCTTTTGAGTGATTCTTCTCATCTGGACATTCCAAGTGCTGATACTTTTCCGGATGAAACCATCCTTACAATTTCAGGTGTCTAAACCCCATGGTTTGCTGACATCCTTCATTATGTGGTCGTTGGTCAAATCCCCCTGGATTGGACCAAGCAAAAACTGGATAGACTCAAATCTGAGGCCAAATATTACTTCTGGGAAGACCCTGAACTGTACCCCATCGGCTCTAATCAAATTATTCGCCGATGCGTTCTGGAGAACGAATTCAAGAGTATACTCAAGTTCTGCCATGCATTTGCGTGTGGTGGACACTTCTCCAGGAAAAAGATGGCTGCAAAAATTTTGCAATCTGGATTCTATTGGTTGTCTTTATTCAAGGATGCCCAGGATTTCTTGAGGTCGTGTTCCCAATGCCGGACACTTGGGAGAGTAACCAAGAGAGATATGATGCCTCTAAACCTGATTTTTCCGGTAGAAATCTTCGATGTTTGGGGCATTGATTTCATGGGACCCTTCCTCCCTTCATTTGGACATCAGTACATTCTCATCGCTGTTGATTACGTGTCCAAATGGATCGAGGTGATTCCCACCCGAACCAATGACCACAAGGTGGTCATCGATTTTGTCAAGAAGAACAACTTCAGTTGGTTCGGGATTCCGAGGGCCATCATTAGTGATGGTGGCACTCATTTCACTAATGCCCAGTTCTGTAATTTGCTGGCAAAATACATGGTTAATCATAGAATCTCCACACCTTACCATCCCCAGACAAATGGACAGGCCGAGATCTCCAATCGGGAGATCAAGAATATTCTACAGAAAACGGTTAGGTCTGATCGCAAAGACTGGACTCAAAAGCTTGAGGATGCACTTTGGGCCTACCATACGGCATATAAAATGCCCATCAGCATGTCTCCGTTTCGTCTGGTATATGGAAAGGTGTGCCATTGACTTGTAGAAATTGAACATAGGGCATTCTGGGCAATCAAGCAGTGCAATTTAGATCTAAGTTTAGCCGAGAAGACCAGGAAACTCCAACTATCTGAGTTGGAGGAGCCCAGAAATGATGCGTATGAGAATGCCAAGATCTATAAGGCTCGGACCAAAGCTCTTCATGACCAATTGATTTCCCACAAGAGCTTTGAGGTAAACCAGAAGGTCTGGCTATTCGATTCTCGACTTAAGCTCTTTCCTGGCAAACTTAGGTCGAAATGGAATGCTTCATTCATTATCGATCAGATTTTCCAAATGGAGCTGTTCAGATATCTGACCTGAAGACGGGTAATTCATTCAAAGTCAATAGTCAACGTCTGAAGCCTGTTATTGACCAAACTATTTCAGAACCCGTCTCAAACATAGTTGCTCTAGCCATGTTGTGACTTCTTTGGCTGAATTCGCCTAGTTGACGGCATTAAACTCAGTAGTTGTATAGTCTGACTCAGAGCTGACTTGAGCTTCATATTCAGGTGATGTCTTCTGCACTCTATCCTTCCTTACATGTCTTTTATTCTCAATGCGAATATTGCATCATCTAGGCATGGGGGAGTGGATTCATTTCTGAATCATTTTGTCAGCTCTGTGGAATTTTTGTAAATTCTACCTATTTTCTTATATATATATTAAAAAAAAAATTTAGGAAGCAATACTTGGACATTAGGACCTTTCAATCTTAGGAAATATTATAGTAGAATCTGAACACTGAGACCCTTTAGGTCTTTGAGCCTAATCAGCCCGGGTATCCACTAAAATGTGAATTTCTTATCGAGTCCTCGCCATCCTGAATTCTATTTTAATTTGATTAAATAAGTTTGGGTGATAAATACATGACTTATCAACCTGCCCTCTGATTTGAGGGAACTTTAAGTCTAAGCATCTACACATTATCGTCACTAACTCGTTGCTTGGCAGTTTTAACGAAAATTGGGTAGCTAATGAACCTTCTAGGATGATATGGCTGGCAAGTTATCGTGGGCAACAACCCATAGGTAGGTTGTCCAGAGCCCAGTTACTGAACCACTCTCTTCTTGCTGCCTTTAGTTAAATATTAGACCAGGGAAGCCACCTACTTAAAAAGAAAAAAAAAAGTCAAAAAGAAAAGAAAAAGAAAAAGAAAAAGGAGAAAAGAAAGAAAAGGAAACAAAAAGAAATAAGCCACACTTCACCGCACGAGTATGGCTGGCAAGTTGTCGGTGGTAATAGCTCGTCGATCGGTTGTCCAGAACCTAGCTCAAGAAATGCACTAAAAATTCCTAAAACACTTAGGAAGAAGCAGAGAAGTAGAATAAACTGGGGAGATATACACTGGATTCACCCTTGTGTTGACCCCATTAAAAAATAAAAGTAGGGAGAAAGCTACCTGTCATAAAGATACACCTTTAGGCAGAACTCTCTTTTTAAGGTCACCTAGGGGCGTAGAAACTCAAAGTCCATTCTGATTGCCGATCAATGAGCCTATTACATTCACAAAAAGATGCTTAGAACTTAGGGTTCTCGTCAAATCTTTGGTGGGTTGAGTGGCCATAGAAAGCCACTCTGTAACCCTAAACTCAAAATTCCAAAAAAATTAGAAAAGAAGAAAAAGAGAAAAAGAGATCTTTCTTTGAATAAGGTGAGGGCTTGAGGCGGTCAGCATTTTGGCAGATACTCGGGTGCTGTTGTGTCTTTGAAAGTTCAAGTCCTAAGTAAAAATTTTTTAATGTTGAAAATGATTTGTGCCCTAGTAATTCAACCTAATTCTTTTATAAATAGCATGTAGTTTTTGCTAGAAACTAGCAAAAGATAGGCATGGGGGTGTGATGCCCATACATCTGATTAACCTAAAATGTCTATTAATGCATGTTTTTAGTGTCACATTAGCATTATACATTGTAAATAGTGCATAACATGCATAATCATGCATTTAGGTCAAGTTGTACAAATTGTATAGTAATTGTCTCCTTTTTATGGCTAGGGACAGGGCAACTTGTTAATCGGGGTCTCGAATCGAAGATCCAATCGTATGGATCTGATTAGGGCGACGATTAGAGTTCAACGGCTCCAAGATCGTCCTGATCGAACACCCATTGCACCAGATAGAGACTGAGGAACCATAAAAATCAAGGGCCAAGATGGTGTTAATCCACACCTCAGACGACAAATCCGACCGCATGGATGGGTTCGAATTGACGATAGCAGCCTAACGGCATGAAAATCGGTCCAATCCAACACTCGTGGCACCATTTACAACACTCAGAAGATGGACGGCCAAGATAGTGCCACGTAGAACCATCCCAGCCACCCAACTGGCCCTCAAGATCGCCGTTGCCTTTCCAAAGAGTTTCCAATGTGCGATCTGGGTTGTTGGATCAAGATCCAACGGCCGCAAGCACACACGTGTTAATTCATCTGCGTGACACAAGCTTACGCTCAGTGTAGCGGTCGAGCGTGTGGCGTGAGCGCGCGACGCGCGTTCGATCCCTCATCTACTGCACGTGGGTGCGCAATTGGAGCCATGCGAGGGGCATCCAGTGGTGCAGATCAACTGATAGCGCCCACGCACGATCAGACGTGCAGCGCAAACGCCCGATCACATGCGGGCGTGTGGCATTGGTGAGGGCAGCTTAAGCTGTCCGATCTCTTGATCAGACGGCTGAGTGCACGCAGTCGTGCGTATGCATTGAGAGGGGGAGCACGCACGTTGACCACATTCAGGCCTTTAGTGACGGATAAATCCGTCACTAAAGGTCCTGAATTAATGTTTTTAATGTTGTAATGTCCAAAATGCCCCCACACCTTGCAACTATAAAAGGAGACCTCTACCATACGAATTTCTCATCCCTTCCTTCTCCTCTCTCCCTTTTTAAAGCTTAAGAGAAGCTTGTCCCGCACTCGGGATGCTCCTCAAGAGCTAAAACCAAGTTTTTGCCCTAGTTCCGGAAGCAGATCCCGCGATGACGACGTACTGCTTCGTTCCCATTCCACCTGCTTCGTCCTCCTTTTTCCCACTCCATTCCACATCTTCCAGGTGTTGTCTCGTCCGGCTCGTCCTACAAGAGATCGTCGAGGAGGATAACTTCTCTCTCCCATTTTTTTTATTGCTTTTTAGATGTAATAATTTCTCACCTTCTAGTGTAATCATTTCTCGCTTTCTTAATTGTAAAAACATTATGCAATATCAAGTGATTGTTCTCTCTCTCTCTTATTGTCTATATTGCTTCCATTGTGATTATTTCGCCCTTTAAGCAAAAGCACAAAAATATAATTGTGAATTTTGATCGACGTAGCCTCCCTGTGTTCGATCCAAAATTTCTTTACAAATTTTTTGATATAAATTTTATTTATTGAATGGATTTCTTCGCGACTCGAACTACAACGATGGGTTTTCAAATCCAATTGCGAATGCGTAGTCATCCGCCAATCAACAGGTATCATTGAATTTCTATCTCCGGAGAGCTTTCCTAGCATGGGAAGCTTGCTTCTCAAGCTCAAAACTCCCTTTAGAGGCCTATAAAAGAACCCCCAGATCAAGCCGAACTTCTCAAGCTTGATTTTGGCCGGAATCACCCCATAATTTCTCCCTCCTCTTCCGGCTGAAAGGCTCCTCGAGTTCCAGCAACCTCCTCCGTCCTCATTCCTCGTTTGTTCGCAATACCGGTGATGGATTTGCCTTTCTCACCTTCCTCCGCATCGCACAATATCGGCCGACGTCCCTATCTCCTTTGTCCTTGCCGTCCAACCCCCAACGGAGTCACCTTTGTCTCCGGTGCTGGTCATACCACAATCGGTGCCAACTCTTATCCCCATCGTCTGCTACCTATCGCTATCGACTCAGCTTCTCTACATCACGACATCACCTCTGACACTTCATTTCAATTGCCATTACGCCTCCAGCCACCTTCATCTTCTTCCGCTTCAACCACTCCTCCGGCGAGGCATATACCCCGCTACACCCCTCCATCTGCCTCACCAACCACCTCACGACCTTCGCCACACCAGCCTCTCCAAAACCCCTCTACCTATTCGCCACTCCACTCGCCCACATCGCCCACCGAACAAACCCACCTTTCACAACCTTCTTCGACTCCATCTAGCCACCACAGATCACCATCCTCCATGAAACCACCACCAGCACATTCGCTATCACCTCACGACTCTCCTGAGCTGGTTTAATGTGGCCATAAGGAAATTTGTATGATTTCAGGTGTTCATGGATATTCACCATTAACAAAGCTTCGAGCAAGGCTTCATGCTTGCTCCAGGATGCATTCACTACAGGCACTTGCTCTAGGTTGCACGGCACTCTCTCAGGATCACCACTAGCCGGTCAATTAGGAGCATTGACCGCTCCTCCACCTGCAATTGCCTGATCTACCATCAGCAAATGCATGAAAAGGAAGGAGGGGGACTTTAGTCCTACCTCGGAAGCGGGCAACTAGGTGCGCATGCATAAATTGTTTTTCTCTCCGTGCCTTATCGCCTCAACTAACACAGGTGGGTGAGGTCCCCCGCACTCCCTCACGCATGCCTCACCTGCGACACATGCTCCGCGGGCTTGGTGCTCACCCGATTACCCGCCTAACCTAAGCACTCCTCACTCACCACCCACTGCAGATGAGCCTAGTCCTTGGTGCACGTGTGCCCGTTAACTCGATAACCCGCTGTGGCCTTGGGAAGGCAAAGAAAAGAAAACCCAGAGAGAGGAAGGAAAGAGCATGTGGGGGTAGGGGGTTTTACTCTGTGGTTCAAACAACTGACACTTAGTTGTTTAAGGAATCCATTACCCTTGTGCATGAGAAGAAGGAAGAAGAAGAGTAGCCAAAGAGAAGAGGAAGAAGAGAGAATGCACAAAAGAAGAAGGGCTGAAGCACACAAAAGAAGTAGTACCTCTGAAATTCAATAGAAATGTACTGTACACTTATCCTACGTGGAATTTAGATTGATTAGTACTATTGAAATATTTGATATAATTGTGAGGGGCAATTGGTGATTCAAAACACCATTTTACCCCAATCTTTTTGCATTACTTGACATACGCTTTCACTCATATATCATTACTGCTTGGAATTTTGTTATAAATTGCTCATATATTTTCTTGAATTGTAACCTTGAGAATCATTTTGTTAATTGTTCCCTGTATTCGACCTCGGACTTCATTTCTGATATTCGAGTAATAAAATCTATTTGTTTTCAAGTGATTTCGACCTATACTACGAAGCAGCTCTTACAACATCGATTTCGCTCTTTAACATTTTGGTGCCGTTGCCGGGGAGCAACGTGGAATTCACTGTTATTCTCTGCATTATATGCTTATGTTTGAGCACTAACTTGCCCTGTTTTCTTTATTGTGATTTTGCGAGATACTTCACGAGATCTCCCACGCAAATCAACCACTCCAGGGCAAGTAACTTCTCTATTCTTCCCTAATCAACCTCCTAATCTTGGGAAGACGAAAAAAAGAAACAATCAATTGGGAATCACCTGCCTTATTTTTCATAGTAATTATTATTTAAAAGGCAAGTTTCCTTATTGACGAAAATTTTTTCAAATCTAATTGAAGATTGAGATGATTTTGTTTAGAATTCCCTACCCTAAATTTTCTGTGCCTATTAGGGACCACGCTTAATTTCTAATCTTCTTGGACTACGTACTTCTTGTTTAAAGTCTAAGGAGAACATTTTTATATCAAATTGGATACAGAATAGAGCTAGTTAGCGTTTCAATTTTAGGGTTTTGGAGTGAGAGTTCACATTTGCCTACATAAAAGAAAACAAACTCACACACATTTGTATGCTACCCAAGTGATGGGAACACCATCATGAGCCTTAACTAGCTCATTTTGACCCAATGAAGAGAATAAATGCTCCTACATAACCAATTGAAGGTCATCATTCACTGCATAACCTTTCTGAGAGAAACACAAGAAATAAGGGGCAAAGCTGTAATTTTACCAATGCAGTACAACCACAGGTTTTCTCAAGGGCTAAACAAAGGTCAAATGATCTTAATAAGATAACAAGTGGGTTGGATTTGACAGAAAAGGGCTTGTGTGTGTTCTGTGAATTAAATACTTCTTGAAACTCTAAAAATAGACCCACTTGATTAACCAAGGTTATGGTCAGGATAAAATTCACTTAAACCCTCTAAAAATAATAGAAAAATATTCTCTAGGGTTTAGTACCTTCAATTTGGCCATTAGAACCCATCTTAACCTAGAATGGGGTCTTAGATAGATATTTGCCCTAATTTGGGTTTTTGCATAAATTTCCCAGTCAAACGTAGTCGAACCCAAAATCCAACTTCACCATTGGATTCCTTAGGTCCAAATTAGGTTTTTATCAAAATTTGGACCTAGGATGAGTTTTCCTTGACCTAGTTTGCAAAAAGGTCCAACCTGATTACATTTCTACCCCTAACCTTCAAAAACCCTTGCTAATAGCCCCCTAGCTTCCTTGTTGTCTTCACAAGTAGGTCCCTCTGCCATTATCGTGGAGGAAACCTACTCCGACGACCTTTAACTTGGAAGTTCTCCTTGATTGCTTGGAGGATCTCTTCCAAAATTGGAAGGAAGATCCTTTGAGAAATCCCTGTCAGTATGAACCCATCCTTGAGATTTGATTCCTTCCCAATCTCTCATGTGAATGCGTGAGAGATGTGGGTATCTCAACAACTTCCATCGCTGGTGACCTGTCTTGCTTCCCAAGCTCTAACCGACCTCTAGAGCTCTATTTAAAGAAGCCTAGATCTTCTCGACTCCGGCACGCTCGATTTCGACCGCGAATACCCTTAATTCCTCTCTTCCCCTCAAGGCTGTAGGCTCCTCGATGTCCGATGACCTTCCTTGCTCCTCCTCATCGTCTGACTGCCATACCTACGGCGGATCCATCCTCCCTGACTTCATCCGCGCCTCGCCGTACTAGCAGGCACTACTCTTTCTTCATCGTCGCCGATCCCACCTCACTAGAGCTGCCTTCGTCTCCAGCGTTGGCCATACCATACCAGACGCCCTCGCTCACCCCCTTTGTCCCTTGACCTCCTAGATAAGTCCCTGATTCCTCTACTTTCTTCTCCACCCTCTACTTTCCAAAATCGACCACTGTCGCCTGTTGCACCTCCATCTCTTCCATCTCCGACCACCAACTCCGACGAGGCTATCCCACGTCCACAGGCCACCAAAACCCTCGCCGACAAGCCCATGACCTTCTCCTCACTTTATTGATCACTTCCCCTCACTCCACTCACCACACCACTCACCCAAACTACTCCCCCTTTCACCGGACTCATCCGCAACACTACCCACATAGACCTAGCCGACCTGACTACCCGCCTGACTGCACTCCTCACTCACCACACACATCGGTGAGCTTGGACCTGGGTATGCATTAGGTCCGATTACCCGACCGGCTGAGGCTCTGGGAGAGCGAGACTGAAATAGAAAGAAAGAAAGTGAGAGGAGAGTTGTGCGGGGTAAGGGGGGTTTTTGCTCTGAGAGGATTGGCTCCAACACTTAACCAATTTAGAGGAAGAAGAGGAAGTCATGCAGAAGAAGAGAAGAAGAGAAAGAGAAGGACCTCAGAGAAGGAAAAGGCAAAGGTAGAGAAAGAAAAAGAGAAGGCCAAGGAAGATGCTGAAGAAAAGAATCGCAGAAGAAGAAGAAGAAGAGAAAGGCAAAAGAAGAGAAGAAGGATCAGACATTTAAGTCGTCTGATTCCTTCATCAGATGACAGATCATTGGCTTACATTGCATATTCATACATTGAATTATTTGGTGATATTGTTGGAGCATTTGGTGATCTACATCACCATTTTACTCCCATATTTTTGCACTCTAATACTGATATTATTGTGTACTCTTTTAATTCTGAATTGTGATCTTGATTTCTAAATGCCAATTTGTTCCCTGTGTTCGACCTCGAAAATCTTTTCGAGTAATAAAATTATATCTATTTTGAACGCTATTTCGACTGTACTACAACACAACACTTTTTAAACCTCGACTTAGTGCAATTAACACCAAGCCCTTGGTTGAAAAGATCAAATCAGAAAAACCCTAAAATCAAGCTTTAAATTCACTTGAACTTTAAAATCTTGGACCTAATAACCTGAGAATCAATCAGGGTGATTTCTATGTCTTGACCTAGATCTCATTCTACCATCTTTAGGACAGGTCAGGTGAAGTTGGTCTACATTGTAGGCCAACCAACCACCAAATTAGGTCACAAGTTGAATTAACTTCTAATCAAGTGAAATTAAGGGCATAAATTAGGACATAAAATTGGTTGACTCAAGGACTTAAGTTTGTACATTTTGGTCTACCTGGACCCGTAGTGACAAGGAAGGTCGGGTGGGGGAAACCCTGTAACCCATGGGAATGCTCTACCGTGTAGAGGTCTTTGCAAGGCTCTTCCTTCCTGGTTGCCTAGGTAATTCTCAGGTGTGCGAATTTCTGATTCAAATTCATCATTCGCCTCGAAGCTGCCTTAGTCATCCAAAAATCTTTGGGTGCCTTGATTGGGTCCAACTCACATCCAATCCCTCATCCTTTCTATTAGAGCACATGCACAAGAAGGCTATTAGGTTTCTAACCTAAAAAGTCCCACTAGATCATCTTGGGGATTTCTTTTCAGATCTGGTCAACTTCAATCTAACCTGAGTTTTTATTCTACATGTTGATTCCACCATCTGATTCAAAAATGCAGCCTAGCTATATAGGAAGATTATTTAGGAAACCTGAGTCCCAAATGAACATGAAAGAAAAGATACTTGAGAATGCCTATAGAAACCATGAAGAATATTATGCAAAGGACATTCAGGAAAGATTTGCAAAAACAACAGAACTCATCACGAACTGTGTAGAAATAATATGGACACAAATGAAATATGGTTCAACCTAGGATCACCTATTAGCAGAACACAGTGAATTGGTGAAATTACACAACAATGATTGTCTGCAATGTTGGTCAAACCCTTCACTTCCAAAAAAATTCTATGAATTTTTAGAAAAATGGGGAGAATTGCTGAATAAGTTATATATAATAATTGATCAGAAATACCCGTTAGAAACTAACAAAATATCTTGGAGTGAGCCTAGTGATCAACATAGTTTCCCAAATCCCGAGTTCAATGATGATAATTGTGGATCCCCAGCCCAAATAAATTCAGATTCAAATTTTGTAGCAATTGACATTTCTGATCTTGATGAGATTAGGAGGATCCAATTGCAGGAGATCATGATTTCGAGGTAGCCCTAGAGATACATGACCCTAGTTCACAAAGCTTAGATTTCCCAGACTCCTGTGATAGTGAGATTGAATCAGAACCTCTCAAGGGTGTAAATTTCGCTCCTTATTCTAATAAAGTGACTTTCAAGAGTAATTCTGACAGGTGTAAATTCCGCTCCTTATTATGATAAAGTGACTTTCAAGAGCAATTCTGACATCCCTGTAGAGCCCAACTTAGATTCTAGTGATCCAACCCACACCCTTAACCTAGAATCTGGATTTGAGCCTTATTGGGATGATTTTGAGGCCCCATGCAAAACAAATCAGATTTCGAATCTGGATTATGATTCAGGACCCGTATTTGATGAATACACATCTCCAAACTCCTCAGAGACAGAGTGATTTTTCAAAAGTCACTCCAATCTATGATATAGAAATCGAGTTGGAAGAGTTGGGTTTTGATTGGGTCTTTCTTACAAGCCAAGAACCCGAGTCCAAACCTAATAGGAACATCTTTGTGAGCTCGGAATCTAAAACTAGGTTAGACCCAAGTCAGGTTGCTGATTGTCCACATCTTGATTTATTCTGTGGTGGAATCTCAGATCCTGAATCAGATTCAGAATAAGATTCTCACAAGTTCTCCGACAATTTCGAATCTTACTTTGATTTTGGAGGACTGTTATTTTTTGATGACTACAAGACAATTTACAACCTCAGCAACTACAACTCGTCTTTTGATTCTGACGTTGAGGTCAATGATGTGAAAGAAAACACCTCTTCTACATATGTAGAACCTCCCAAACCCGTTTTCAACCCCGACCCGCTACTAAACTCAATTTCTACTCTGATTCCCCTCTCAATGAGTCAGTTGCAGATGATTCTCCTCCACATTCCAATCGGGTTTTGGACATCAATTAAACCACAAATCATGTCTCACCCTTCTCTGATCACTCCCGTAGGGTTCTTACATCCTCCATTAATTCATTTTCATTTAAGGATCCCTACTCTGATCAGGCTGATTCGACTTAGCCAAACCCTGGATTCACACTTCCACATCATTCCGAGCTTCACAGTATCTGGAGGGTACCACACTTTTTGATCCATGTCTATCAATCCACCAGATTGATTGGGTTTGGGTTGCATCATCAGCCTGTTGATCTGAACAAGCACCTGCTTGGACCAACCAGGCTTTTGATCAAGGTGCTTGTTCTACCAAATTCATCTGATTTGACCACTCCTTCTCCATACCATGTTCTACTCTGCTGAAGGTATTGAATTTAGCACTTAACGAGAGGCAACCCGTCATTCCAAAAACTCGAGATCCTTCTGATTATCCTTCTGTACTTCACGTTTATAGCACTTCAAGTTCAGTTTTCGAACAGTTGATCCCACCTCTAGTACTCATACTAGAGCTTGAAATCGTCTGCAACAGTCATTCTTGACCCATTCGCCCACCCAATAATCTTGTTCTAATTCCTAAACCCTAACTATTTCATACCCTCCGTTTACAATGAGGACATTGCAAAACTTCGGCATGGGGGGATGTTAAAGTGCAAATATACAAAAAAATCAAAGTTCTGAAGGATTCTCGCAAAAAAAATACATATTCCAAAAAACCAAAAAAATTAAAAATTAAAAAATAATAAAAAATAAGAAGGGAGGAAATTTTGAGTAAATTAATTGCATATCATTCTTGAGAAGGAAAAGAGAGGAGGAGATTTTGAAATGTCAAAAAAAAAAAGAGCAACAATTCGAAACAAAAAGAGACAGTCATTTGTAAAGATTACGGAATCTACTTAGTTCTTAGCCAAATAAAAAAGAAAGAACTAAAAGATAAAAAGTGCTAAGAGACAAAAGAGATTAGTATGAACGCTGATCTTAGGCCTCTTGAGCTGTGATTTTAGCTTAAAAATTTAAGTATTCGTTAAGATCTGGATAGTCCTCAAGAGGTTGGGGAAAATGCGAAGCTTAAGTATTAGGTCTAAGGCTTAGGGATTATTCGACCTCATTAACTAACCTCTGGTTTGCGGGACTCGGTAACCTAAGCACCCTTATCCATACATAGTCTGGTTCAGTGTGCTTAATTTTCAAAATCATGTAAATGTGTTAATTCTATCCTGAAAAAGCTACCTAGATTAGCAATAGCTGATCAACACAAGTTGATTTGGAAGAGTTCCCAACATGGAGAGGCAGGAAATTCCCCTCAAAGATGCACAATAACATACCATCTCCTCAGTGCTTATCTCCTAGGATATCTAAATATCCTACCGGGGGCACGTAAGCACCTTGTGCTGGTTCAGGTGCCATGGGCAGGATTATCCCGAAATGTCGATTGCAGGGCCTGAATTTAGCTATAGAATGCCATGGGTGGCACTATCTTGAAGTGTCGAAAGCCAGGGTTTTGGGGATTTCCATGGGTAGTGCTATCTCGAAGCATCGATTGTCAGGGATCGTGCAAGGATTGATGGTGGGAGCTAGGAATCCGATAAAGACCGTGTTGTAAAGCCAATCTGAAGCTAGAAATAAAAAAAGAAAGAAAAGAGAGAGAAAACTCTTCAAAAATACAAAAAAAAAATCTTCTGTCTCTCTCTTACAAAAATGCACTGCAAACTAAACTGGGACTAAACATGTTTTAAGCACGGGTGCTTTAACTGCGGAGTTCAACAAACCTTAGGTTAGTTCCTGTGGATTGAGGCTAAAGCTGGTCAGGTCCAGATCTTGGTTGGTACTTGAGTACCTCTAGGCCTACTATTGGCATCCTGGCCTAATCTACAAAAGAAAGCACACATCAGAAATCTGAGCATAAAAATTTATGGTCTAGAATTTAAGTTAATTCCATGAGATTTTGCTAAGGGACTAGCAAAAGCTAGGATGAGGGTATGATGGGAACACCATCATGAGCCATAACTAGCTCAATTTGATCTGATTAAGTCATTAAATGCTCCTACATAACCATCAGAACACCATAATTCACTGTAAATCCTTTCTAAGAGAAATACAAGAAAATAGGGGTAAAACTATAATTTTTACAGTATATCTCAATTGCAGTACAATCATGGGTTTTCTCAAGAGTTAATTAAGGGTTAAATGGTCTTAAGAGTCTAACAAGTGGGTTAATACAGATAGAAATGGGTGTTCATGCATTTTAGGAATTAAATGACTTATGAAACTCTAAAAACAGACCTGCTTAATTAACGGAGGTTCTGGTTAGGATAAAATTCACCTAAACCATCTAAAATTCATAGAAAAATATTCTCTAGTATTTTGTACCTTCAATTTTACCATCAGAACCCGTCTTGACCAAAAACATAGTTCTAGATAAACATTTGCCCTAATTTGGGTTTTTGCATAAATTACCTCATCAAACTAGGTTAAAACCTATATCTATCTTTACCATTGGATTCCTTGGGTCCAAATTAGATTTCTTTCAAAATTTGGACCCAATATGAGATCATCTTGACTAAGTTTACATTTTGGTCCAGTCAGACTCTTTTTATCACATTCAGATCCTTAACTTTTGAATTTCTTGCAAATGGCCCCCAGCTTTGTTGTCTTCTTTACAAAAAGGTCCCTATCACCATTGAATCCTACTCCTACAACTCTGATGACCTTTGATTGAAGAGAACTCCTTTGATCAATCAATCCCTTTTAAAATTGAAAGGGAGATTCCATGAGGAGTCCTCTTTCCATTGAATCTATCCATGAGCCCTAAAACCTTCCCAATCTCTTATGCAAATGCATGAGAGATTTGGGTATCATAGAATTTCTATCTTCAGCGAGCTTTCCTAGCTTAGGAAGCTTGCTAGGACTGCAGCTGCCTCTCTCAGCCACCCAGCCACCCAACCGGCCCTCAGGACCGCCGCTGCCCCTCCAAGGAGTCTCCAACGCGTGATCTGGGTTGTTGGATCAAGATCCAATGGCTGCAAGCACATGCGTGCAAATTCATCCGTGCGACACAAGCTCCCGCCCAGCGCAGCGGTCGAGCACGTTGCGCAAGCGCGCGACACAAGTTCAATCTCTCATCTGTTGCGTGCGGGCATGCAATTAGAGTCGTGCGATGGGTATCCAGCGGCGTAGATTAGCTGATAGCACCCACATGCGATCAGAAGCATGGCTAAAACACTCGGATTTCTTATCCCCTCCTTGCAACTATAAAAGGACCCCTACCATATGAATTTCTCATCCCTTCGTTCTCTCTCTCTCTACAAAGCTTAAGAAAAGCTTGTCTCACACCTAGGATGCTCCTCAAGAGCTAAAACCAAGTTTTCTCCCACGTTCCGGAAGTAGACCCAATGACGATGACGATGTGCTGCTTTGTTCCCATTCCTTCTACTTTGCCCTCCTTCTTCCCACTCCGTTCCTCGTCTTCCAGGCATTGTCTCGTCTAGCTCATCCTCCAAGCAATCGTCGAGGAGGATAACTTCTCTCTTTCATTCTTTTTACTGCTTTCTAGTTGTAATAATTTCTCACTTTCTAGTGTAATCATTTCTCACTTTCTTAGTTGTAAAAACATTATGCAATATTAAGTGATTGTCCTTTCTCTCTCTCTCTCTTATTGTCTATATTGCTTCCATTGTGATTATTTTGCCCTTTAAACAAAAACACAAAAATATAATTGCGAATTTTGATCAACGTAGCCTCCTTGTGTTCGACCAGGAATTTCTTTACAGATTTTTTGGTATAAATTTTATTTGTTGAATAGATTTCTTCGCGACACGAACTACGACGGGTTTTCAAATCCAATTGCGAATGTGTAGTCATCCGCCAGTCAACAGGTATCATAGAATTTCTATCTTCAGAGAGCTTTCCAAGCTTCCCAAGCTCAAAACTCCCTCCAGAGGCCTATAAAAGAACCCCCAGATTAGGTTGAACTTCTCAAGCTCGATTTTGGCTGGAATCTCCCCATAATTCCTCCTTCCTCTTCCAACTGAAAGGCTCCTCAAGTTCCAACAACCTCCTCCGTCCTCATTCCTTGTCCGTTCGTAATACCAACGATGGATTTGCCTTCCTCACCTTCCTCCGCATTGCGTAATACCGACCGACGTCCCTATCTCCTTTGTCCTCGCCGTCCAACCCCCACTGGAGTCACCTTCGTCTCCAACACTGGCCATCTCGCAACCGATGCCAACTTTGATCCCCATCATCTGCTACCTATCGCTATCGACTCCTCAGCTTCTCTACATCACGACAGCACCTCTGACACTTCATTTCAACTGCCGTTACGCCTTTGGCCACCTTCATCTTCTTCCGCTTCGACCACTCCTCCAGCGAGGCGTATACGCCGCTACACCCGTCCATCCGCCTCGTCAACCACCTCACGACCTTCGCCACACCAGCCTCTCCAAAACCCCTCTACCTATTTGCCACTCCACTCGCCCACATCGCCCACCGAACAAACCCACCTTTCACAACCTTCTCCGACTCTGTCTAGCCACCACAGATCACCATCCTCCACGAAACCACCACCAGCACATTCGCTATCACCTCACGACTCTCCTGAGCTGGTTTAATGTGGCCATAAGGAAATTTGTATGATTTCAGGTGTTCATGGATATTCACCATTAACGAAGCTTCGAGCAAGGCTTCATGCTTGCTCCAGGATGCATTCACTACAGACACTTGCTCTAGGTTGCACGGCACTCTCTCAGGATCACCACTAGCCGGTCAATTAGGAGCATTGACCGCTCCTCCACCTGCAATTGCCTGATCTACCATCAGCAAATGCATGAAAAGGAAGGAGGGGGACTTTAGTCCTACCTCGGAAGCGGGCAACTAGGTGAGCATGCATAAATTGTTTTTCTCTCCGTGCCTTATCGCCTCAACTAACACAGGTGGGTGAGGTCCCCCGCACTCCCTCACGCATGCCTCACCCGCGACACCTGCTCTGCAGGCTTGGTGCTCACCCGATTACCCGCCTAACCTAAGCACTCCTCACCACCCACTGCCGGTGAGCCTAGTCTCGGGTGCACGTGTGCCCGTTAACCCGATAACCCGCTATGGCCTTGGGAAGGCAAAGAAGAGAAAAAAACCCAAAGAGAGGAAGGAAAGAGCATGCGGGGGCAGGGGGTTTTGCTCTGTGGTTCAAACGGCTGACACTTAGTTGTTTAAGGAATCCATTCCCCTTGTGCGTGAGAAGAAGGAAGAAGAAGAGTAGCCAAAGCGAAGAGGAAGAAGAGAGAATGCACAAAAGAAGAAGGGCTGAAGCACACAAAAGAAGTAGTACCTCTGAAATTCAATAGAAATGTACTGTACACTTATCCTACGTGGAATTTAGATTGATTAGTACTATTGAAATATTTGATATAATTGTGAGGGGCAATTGGTGATTCAAAACACCATTTTACCCCAATCTTTTTGCATTACTTGACATACGCTTTCACTCATATATCATTACTGCTTGGAATTTTGTTATAAATTGCTCATATATTTTCTTGAATTGTAACCTTGAGAATCATTTTGTTAATTGTTCCCTGTATTCGACCTCGGACTTCATTTCTGATATTCGAGTAATAAAATCTATTTGTTTTCAAGTGATTTCGACCTATACTACGAAGCAGCTCTTACAACATCGATTTCGCTCTTTAACATTTTGGTGCCGTTGCCGGGGAGCAACGTGGAATTCACTGTTATTCTCTGCATTATATGCTTATGTTTGAGCACTAACTTGCCCTGTTTTCTTTATTGTGATTTTGCGAGATACTTCACGAGATCTCCCACGCAAATCAACCACTCCAGGGCAAGTAACTTCTCTATTCTTCCCTAATCAACCTCCTAATCTTGGGAAGACGAAAAAAAGAAACAATCAATTGGGAATCACCTGCCTTATTTTTCATAGTAATTATTATTTAAAAGGCAAGTTTCCTTATTGACGAAAATTTTTTCAAATCTAATTGAAGATTGAGATGATTTTGTTTAGAATTCCCTACCCTAAATTTTCTGTGCCTATTAGGGACCACGCTTAATTTCTAATCTTCTTGGACTACGTACTTCTTGTTTAAAGTCTAAGGAGAACATTTTTATATCAAATTGGATACAGAATAGAGCTAGTTAGCGTTTCAATTTTAGGGTTTTGGAGTGAGAGTTCACATTTGCCTACATAAAAGAAAACAAACTCACACACATTTGTATGCTACCCAAGTGATGGGAACACCATCATGAGCCTTAACTAGCTCATTTTGACCCAATGAAGAGAATAAATGCTCCTACATAACCAATTGAAGGTCATCATTCACTGCATAACCTTTCTGAGAGAAACACAAGAAATAAGGGGCAAAGCTGTAATTTTACCAATGCAGTACAACCACAGGTTTTCTCAAGGGCTAAACAAAGGTCAAATGATCTTAATAAGATAACAAGTGGGTTGGATTTGACAGAAAAGGGCTTGTGTGTGTTCTGTGAATTAAATACTTCTTGAAACTCTAAAAATAGACCCACTTGATTAACCAAGGTTATGGTCAGGATAAAATTCACTTAAACCCTCTAAAAATAATAGAAAAATATTCTCTAGGGTTTAGTACCTTCAATTTGGCCATTAGAACCCATCTTAACCTAGAATGGGGTCTTAGATAGATATTTGCCCTAATTTGGGTTTTTACATAAATTTCCCAGTCAAACGTAGTCGAACCCAAAATCCAACTTCACCATTGGATTCCTTAGGTCCAAATTAGGTTTTTATCAAAATTTGGACCTAGGATGAGTTTTCCTTGACCTAGTTTGCAAAAAGGTCCAACCTGATTACATTTCTACCCCTAACCTTCAAAAACCCTTGCTAATAGCCCCCTAGCTTCCTTGTTGTCTTCACAAGTAGGTCCCTCTGCCATTATCGTGGAGGAAACCTACTCCGGCGACCTTTAACTTGGAAGTTCTCCTTGATTGCTTGGAGGATCTCTTCCAAAATTGGAAGGAAGATCCTTTGAGAAATCCCTGTCGGTATGAACCCATCCTTGAGATCTGATTCCTTCCCAATCATAAAAACTCGAGATCCTTCTGATTATCTTTCTGTACTTCACATTTATTGCACTTCGAGTTCAGTTTTAGAACAGTTGATCGCACCTCTAGTACTCGTACTAGATCTTGAAATTGTCCACAGCAGTCATTCCCAACCCGTTCGCCCACCAAATAATCCTGTTCTAATTCCTAAACCCTAACTATTTCATACCCTCCATTTACAATGAGGACATTGCAAAACTTAGACATGGGGGGTGTTAAAGTGCAAACATACAAAAAAATAAAAGTTCTGAAGGATTCTCACAAAAAAAATACATATTCCAAAAAATCAAAAAAATAAAAAATTAAAAAAGATCAAAAAAATGGAGAAGGGAGGAAATTTTGAGTAAATTAATTGCATATATTCTTAAGAAGGAAAAGAGAGGAGATTTTGAAATGTCAAAAAAAAAAGGAGCAACAATTTGAAACAAAAAGAGATAGTCATTAGTAAAGATTAAGGAATCTACTTAGTTCTAAACCAAATAAAAAAGAAAGAATTAAAAGACAAAAAGTGCTAAGAGACAAAAGAGATTAGTATGATCGCTGATCATAGGCCTCTTGGCCTGTGATTTTAGCTTAAAAATTTAAGTATTCGTTAAGATCTGGATAGTCCTCAAGAGGTTGGGGAAAATGCGAAGCTTAAGTATTAAGTGTAAGGCTTAGAGATTATTCAGCCTCATTAATTGACATCTGGTTTGCGAGACTCGGTAACCTAAGCACCCTTATCCACACACAGTCTGGTTTAGTGTGCTTAATTATCAAAATCATGCAAATGTGTTAATTCTGTAATGAAAAAGCTACCTAGATTAGTAATAGTTAATCAACACAAGTTGATTTAGAAGAGTTCTCGACGTGGAGAGGTGGGAAATTTCCCTCGAAGATGTGCAATAACATGTCGTCTCCTCGAAGCTTGTCTCCTAGGTATCTAAATATCCTACTGGGGGCACGTAAGCACCTTATGCTGGTTCAGGTGCCATGGGCGGGATTATCCCGAAATGGCGATTGCCAGGGCCTGTTTTTAGCTATAGAATGCCATGGGCGGCACTATCTCGAGGTGTTGAAAGCCACGGTTTTGGGGATTGCCATGGGCAGTGCTATCTCGAAGCATCGATTGCCAGGGACCATGCGAGGATTGATGGTGGGAGCTAGGAATCTGATACAAACCATGTTGTAAAGCCAATTCGAAGCTAGAAATAAAAAAAGAAAGAAAAGAGAGAAAACTCTTCAAAAATACAAAAAAATATCTTCTGTCTCTTTGTTACAAAAATGCACTGCAAACTAAACTGGGACTAAACATGTTTTAAGCATGGGTGCTTTAACGGCGGAGTTCAACGAACCTTAGGTTAGTTCCTATGGGCCTTAGAAACCTTCGCGGTGGACTGAGGCTAGAGCTGGTCAGGTCCAGATCTTGGTTGGTACTTGAGTACCTCTAGGCCTACCATTGGCATCCTGACCTAATCTACAAAAGAAAGCACACATCAGAAATTTGAGCATAAAAATTCATGGTCTAGAATTTAAGTTAATTCCATGAGATTTTGCAAAGGGACTAGCAAAAGATCGGCATGGGGGTATAATGGGAACACCATCATGAGCCATAACTAGCTCAATTTGATCTGATTAAGTAATTAAATGCTCCTAAATAACCATCAGAACACCATAATTCACTATAAATATTTTCTGAGAGAAATACAAGAAAATAGGGGTAAAACTGTAGTTTTTACAGTATATCTCAATTGCAGTACAATCATGGGTTTTCTCAAGAGTTAATTAAGGGTTAAATGGTCTTAAGAGTCTAACAAGTGGGTTAATACAGATAGAAATGGGTTTTCATGCATTTTAGGAATTAAATGACTTCTGAAACCTTAAAAATAGACCTGCTTAATTAACGGAGGTTCTGGTTAGGATAAAATTCACCTAAACCCTCTAAAATTCATAGAAAAATATTCTCTAGTATTTTGTACCTTCAATTTTACCATCAGAACCCGTCTTGACCAAAAACATAGTTCTAGATAAACATTTGCCCTAATTTGGGTTTTCGCATAAATTACATCATCAAACTAGGTCAAAACCTAAATCTAGCTTCACCATTGGATTCCTTGAGTCCAAATTAGGTTTATACCAAAATTTAGGCTCAATCTGAGATCATCTTGACTAAGTTTGCATTTGGTTCAGTTAGACTCTTTTTATCTCATTCAGATCCTTAACTTTTGAATTTCTTGCAAATGGCCCCCAGCTTTGTTGTCTTTTTCACCAAAAGGTCCCTTTCACCATGAAATCCTACTTTTACAACTCCGGTGACCTTTGATTGAGGATAACTCCTTTGATCAATCAATCCCTTCCAAAATTGGAAGGGAGATTCCATGAGGAGTCCTCTTTCCATTGAATCCATCCATGAGCCCTAAAACCTTCCCAATCTCTCATGCGAATGCATGAGAGATTGGGGTATCATAAAATTTCTATCTCCGATGAGCTTTCTTAGCTTGGGAAGCTTTCTTCCCAAGATCAAAACTCCCTCTAGAGGCCTATGAAAGAACCTCCAGTTCAGGTCGAACTTCTTAAGCTCGATTTTGGCTGGAAACTCCCCATAATTCCTCCTTCCTCTTCCGGCTGAAAGGCTCCTCGAGCTCCAGTGACCTCCTCCATCCTCATTCCTCATCCGTTCGCAATACCGACGACGGATTTGCCTTCCTCACCTTCCTCCGTGTCCTGTAATACTGGCCAATGTCCCTATCTCCTTCGTCGTCGCCGTCCAACCCCCACTGGAGTCACCTTCATCCCCGGTGCCGGCCATACCGTAACCGACGCCAACTCTGATCCCCATCGTCCACTACCTATCGCTATCAACTCCTTAGCTTCTCCATGTCATGACAGCACCTCCGACACTTCATTTCAACCGCCGTTATGCCTCTGGCCACCTTCGTCTTCTTCCGCTCCAACCACTCCTCCTGTGAGGCATATACGTCGCTACACACCTCCAATCGCCTCGTCAACCACCTCACAACCTTCACCACACCACCCTCTCCAAAACCCCTCTACCTATTTTCCACTCCACTCGCCCACATCGCCCACTGAAAAAACCCACCTTCGACAACCTTCTCCAACTCCGTTCAGCCACCACAAACCACCGTCCTCCGCGAAACCACCACCAGCACATTCGCGATCACCTCACGACTCTCCTGAGCTGGTTTCATGTTGCCATAAGTTCGTTTGTATGATTTCAGGTGTTCGTGGACATTCGCCATTAACGAAGCTTCGAGTAAGGCTTCAAGCTTGCTCCAGGTCGCATTCACTCTAGGTGCTTGCTCCAGGTCGCACGACACTCTCCCAGGATCACCACTAGCTGGTCAATTAGGAGAATTGACTACTCCTCCACTTGCAATTGCCTGATCCACCATCAGTAGATGCACGCAAAGGAAGGAGGGGGACTTTCGGCCCACCTTGGAAACAGGCAACCAGGTGCACACGCATAATTGTTTTTCTCTCCGTGCCTTATTGCGTCAACTAACACAGGGGGGTGAGGTCCCCGGCATGCCCCTCACGCACGCCTCACCCATGACACCTACTCTGCGGACCTGGCGCTCACCCGATTACCCGCCTAAGCTAAGCACTCCTCGCTTACCACCCACTGTCGGTGAGCATGGTCACGGGTGCGCGTGTGCTCGTTAACCCGATAACCTACTGTGGCCTTAGGAAGGCGAAGAAGAGAAAACCCAAAGAGAGAGGAAGGAAAGAGTGGGTGGGGGCAGGGGGTTTTGCTATGTGGTTCAAATGGTTGACACTTAGCCGTTTAAGGAAACCTTCCCCCTTGTGAGTGAGAAGAAGGAAGAAGAAGAGTAGCCACAGAGAAAAGGAAGAAGAGAGAAGGCACATAAGAAGAAGAAGAAGGGCTGAAGCACACAAAAGAAGCAGCACCTCTGAGATGCAACAGAAGTGCACTATGCACTTATCCTACGTGGAATTTAGATTGATTAGTACTGTTGAAATATTTGATATAATTGTGAGGGGTAATTGGTGATTCAAATCATTATTTTACCTCATTCCTTTTGCATTATTTGACATACGCTTTCACTCATATATCATTACTGCTTGGAATTTTGTTATAAATTGCTCGTATATTTGCTTGAATTGTAATATTGAGAATCATTTTGTTAATTTCTTCCTGTGTTCGACCTCAGACTTCATTTCTGATATTCGAGTAATAAAATCTTTTTGTTTTCAAGCGATTTCGACCTATACTACGATGCAGCTCTTGCAACATTAATTTCGCTCGTTAACACCTGAGCACCAATCAATGGTGTGCAGGGATATTAGATGGTCAAACCATCTTAGTGGATCTATATTGAATGTCCATCTGGGAAACACTTTCATTTGATTTCAAATTATTTTAAACTATTGATCAAAGATTTTCTGAAGTTCGAAAGGTTTTAAGGAAAGTCTGAAAATGATTTTCAAGTGATTTTCATGCTTGGTTTGATCTACTCTTCTAACACTATCTATAGCATAAGAAGGAGATCAAACCAGGGTTTCTGGGATATAGTATGCCTCGATTTGATTTCTGAAGGATTCCAGATTCCTTTTGGAACATTTGCATTGAGTTAACATGAAGTTTCCATGTTTTTAATCAGATCTAGGATGAACTCTTTCATCGCCCAGGTCTGAAGTGTTCTTTGGAATCCAAGCATTCATTTAGTGTTCTAATGCTTGAATTAAGGTTGAAGTTGTTTGTCATGGGTTTGAGAGCATGTTGAAATGATTTTAGTAAGAATTCAAGTCTTGATTTGTTTGGATTTGTAGTATCAGCAGCAACTGCTGGGTTTTTTGGATAGAGTTTGAATGGAAAATGATTGTGGTTTTGAATTGATTTTGGATAGAGTTTTGGATAGAGTTTGGATAGAGTAGTCCTAAGAAGGTCTGATCCATATTTTGTCAGCAGCAACCTCATAGTCAAGTCTGTCAAGACTGAAAGATGGATAAATTGAAGATTTTTTGGATCTAATTTTAAATTCTATTGAGTCTTCAGATAACATATTTTGATAAAGTTTAATGTTGGAAGCATTCATGTACTAGGGTTGATTTAATTTGAGCTCTAAATCAATTTTTAATCACTGAAGGAAACATTGTTAGGAACTAGTGAGTCTGTTATCTATCCAAAATGGTTGAGATGATGAAATTCAATGCTAAATTCTATTTTTATGTTTCAATTTTATTTCAATTGATGACTAGAAGTTTCTTTTGCTTATATCTACCTTTCTAGCATTTTTAGATAAATTTTTATGGCTGTTATCAAATTTTGACCTTTTATGGCCATTTTCTAGCATTCCTATAACAAAAACATTAAAAATACAAAAATAATGTAAATAAATAAAAGAAATTTGTCCTGGGTGAGTATTTTGGGTGCTTTAGATATTTGAGTCATTAGTTATAGGTTTTGAGTCTTCTTATTCGGAGAACTTACCTACAAAACTTTTAGACTTCTAGTACGTTTAGAAATAAAATTCTTAAAACAAAAACACTAAAAAGTGTCCTCTTTCCTCTTTCTTAACTTCCTATTCTCTTTCTCTTTTCTTATAAAACATTAAAACAAAATAAAAATTAGAAAAAGTGCAAAAATCCTAAAAATCTCCTATGTAAATAGTGTATATATCTATATATATAGTAATATTATAAAATAAAGTAAGTTATTTGTACATACATATATAAACTAAGTATATAGATATAGTATTTATATGTAAGTAAAGTATTATATATCTAAGTAATTTAAATGTAACTTACTTTATTTATTAATTAAAATATCTAGTAATTTATACATAAATGTATAATAATATATACTGTATATACTACTTATAAATATATAATATTATTGTATATATTTATATATATAACCTAAGATATTGATTATAGTATTTATTATGTAAGATATCGTATTTATGTTAGATATACTTAAGTAATTATTGCATATATAGATTGCCATAAGTTCTTAATGTATATTAGTAAATTATGCTAAATTAAGTTAGTAATTTAATTATCCAATAAAATAAATTATACTGTATTCTAATAATTTATATTTCAACTTACTTTGTAGGTGTAGGTTATGGGAATAAGTTCCTAATTAGGCTAGCTTAACCCTAAATCTAATGGTTTAGGTTCAATTGGATTGATCCTAGTTTAAGCTTAATTCTAATTAGGTCATAGGTAAGTCAAATTAGGTTCTAATGAACCTAATTAAACTTGTGGGTGTTGTTATTTGCTCAATTAGGTTCTGGGTGAACCTGGTTGAAAATAGGTGCACCTAATCAAGTAGGTGTGCACCCAATTAAAATAGTTACTAATCAGTTGTATGTTTAGTGTCTGGCATTTGGTTCCCCTTCCCCCCCTTTTGTTCTGCTCCCCTTCCCTTCCTATGGCCCACTGCCTCTCCTTTCAGCTCCCTTTTCCCTCTCTAGGGTTCCCGCTCCCCTTCTCCTCTGGTGATCCCTCTTTTCCTCCCCTCCATTAGGAGGGGAGCTGGGAGGCTTCTCACCATGGCCGCTCCTCTTCGCTAGGGGTGGCAGGGATAGGCCTGTGGCATTGTTGTTTTCTATGGTGTGCTTGTTTGCTTTGCTCGTTTTCTTGTCGTGGAGCATTTTTGCTGTTTGGGTTTAGTTGGCTCAGGTGACTCGTTTCCTGTTTGTTTCTTCTTCGATCACGTTTTTGGTGTTTTGTTTTCTGTTTAGGGGGCCTTGTGGGTGTCGGGTCGCTTATCTAGGATATGGCTCCTCCTTTGGAGTCTTCCTCTAATCCCATTTCGATTGATCCTCGATCTTCGCCCTTGCTGAGGCCCAATCTTCACCTCTGTTGAGGCCCTTGTTTGCCTCGGTAGTGGCTAATTGTCGATCCATTGAGTCCTTGCCCTACGAGGAACTCTCCCTGTAGGTTCGGCTTTCGTCGAGGCGAGATGGACTTCTTTGCACTTCGTTTTCTTCCTTGGAAGTGTCGGAGCTCACTAAAGGCTTGGCCTCCTTAGTGGTGATTCATGCGATGGGCTCCAAACCAGCCTTTCAAGTTTTGTATCTCTGATTTTTCGGTGATGGCATTGGACATGAGGCATTGGTTTGTGCGATGTTCCCCTTATCTTGATTTCTATAGTCTTTTCTCTCTTAGATTGATAATCCTGAACCAAACTCATCTTCAGTTCATTCATTGGTCTCCTTTTCGCACAGATACTTTTGCTACCTAGGCTTCTATTTGGGTGGTGATAAGTCCACTTTTGTGGACTATTATTTAGCCTAAGTACTATTTAATTATTTTTCTTAGTTGTTAATTAATTTGGAGTTATATGGAAATTCATCTTGGCCTGCATTTAAATTTATGCGCTAATTTTACATTTAATAGCATATGATATGATCTACTTGATGAATGTAGGGTAGGTACTGTAGTTTCCCTAGTAGGAGGGGGTGACGCAATAAAGTGCGGAATAAAATATAAACAATCTCACAAAACAACAACTGCATAAAGTATACAATGATTTTTAGGTGGAAACCCAACTCGGGTGAAAACCACCACCTAACCCTCTCGAGTTAGGATTTTCCGATCAACCAAGTTGATCAAATTCACTAACGTACTACTTAAACGAGGGTAGTACAACCTTAATTACAACCACGCTACTTAATACGAGGGTAGCGTACCTCAAACCCCTTCTCTTCACGAGAAGGATTTTGTCTCACGAAGGAGACGGGAATTCGCAAAGCGAATACCCAACCAAATAACAAAGTAAATTACAAATAATCCTATAGAGCCAACAAAGATATTCTAAAACTAAGCTTCTATAGGAGTAAGGATGCTTCCCTTTGGTGGAAGTGCGTTGACGACGCGGATGCGTGAATTACGCGATGGCGCAACGGTGCTCTCGTGAACTACGGTGGGAGAGCGGGTGCGCAAGTGATCGATGCTCTCTAGATGCAGAACTTAAGCTTGGAGAGCTAGAGCTTGAGCTACTTCTCTTGGACACAAAGGATGTGGAATGTATGTTGCTAAGTGTGTCTTGTGTATGTTTGAGTGGCAAAGGTTCTCCTCTATTTATAGAGGCCCTACGAAGGCTTTGGAAGGCTTTGGAAGGCTTCCATAGCCGTTGGGTGCAAGCTCCAAGAGAATCAGGCCGAAATTAGGGTTAATCATTACACTGACAGGGTTATCAGACGTCTGATCCTGGCATCTGACGTCTGGAAAACCAGTTTAAGATGTCTAGGAACAAAGTCAAACGTCTGATTTTAGGCGGGTTTCTTTCCTGACTTTACTCAGATCGAAATAGGGTTCTAGTGAAAGTCCATCAGACGACATACAGGACGTCTGGCACTATGTCTGGACGTCTGGAAACCTACTTTTCTAAGGGAATGGATTTCCAAGAGAGTGCAACGGCTATAAGATCTCTGAGAAGAGATTTTGGGTCAGTCGAGGCACAACGGTCATGTATCAGACGTCTGGTGTCCTCTACGGACGTCTGATACAAGGCAACGGTCATTTTCTTCAGTGTTTGCTAAACCAGCCAATTGTCCACTAATTGGACGTATGGCAAAATCATCAAATGTCTTCTAAGATGTTTGGACTAAGGTCTGGATGTCTGATTTCATCAGACAGAACTAACTAAGTCCAGCCTAAACATAATCGAACATCTGAGTCAATAGTCAGACGTCTTAAAAGTATTTATCAGACGTCTGATTTTCAAATTAAACAACCTGTGAAACCTATTTTGGTTTTCTAAGTTCTCTATAGAAAACCTAAGTATCCTAGGATTATGTAAGTGTTCCTAGGACTATTGTTAGGGTACTTTGAGGCTCTTTAACATGAATCTAAGTAACAAAATAAAGAGCAACGAAAGAAACAAAATTACAACGATTACAAGGAAAGGAAATCTATCCTATTCTTCATCTCCTTCCTTCTTCAAGCCATCGTACCTCGTGAAGCTCCTTTGTTCTCCGTCAAGCTCCTCCAATCCGCCATGGATGCGAGCTCGAACTCCGTCTAACCACGTCTCCATTTGCAATTACCTGAAATCTAAAACTTCAAGTGCAAATGTTAAATGACACGTGTTTTGTTATCATCAAAATAAATGATTGTGGTGCTTTAGCACTAACAGGTACGAGAGTCAGACATCCATTGTTGCTTCTAGAAGACATCCTGAATTGAGTTTGGATGTCTGACGAGTAGGGATCGTAGTACTGTCAACTTTTAAGATGTCCAGAACTTATTCTGGATGTTTGATGATGTTCAAACTGCAGCCGTCGTTCCTCCGACAATCGTGCCTTATCTCTTCAACCACCCCAACCACTCACGATGTTCATTGGGTGGTTAGAGAAATTGACGGCCAAAGCAAAACAAATGAGGGATGTTTAAAATGAAGGCTGGAGAGATGATCATCTTCTCCCCCACCCTACGAAGATCATTCTCCACCGTGAAGGAGGCAAGCACCATGGATCCTGTGTGCACTGTGCAAGAAGAATGAACTGTGGACCACGTACTCCTATCATCGCCAGCCGCTGCCTTCACCGCACGCAGTGCCCACACTGCCAGCCATTGCCTTCACCGCATGCAGTGTCCTCACTGCGCGCAGCACACCATGCACCGCCAGCCCTTGCCTACGCCAACTCATCGCGCAACCGCACCAGCAAGCATGCGCTGCCGCACGCTCAGCAGCGGCGCACGTGCACAACTAGCCCCGCGCGCACTGTGTGCATGCCCGCGTGCCACCACCCAGCCTCTTCCTCCTCTCCATCTTCTCCATCGACAGTGAAGGAACCCAAAGTTGCAGCCGCCTCCTCCCTTCATATGGCCATTAGAAGCACCCAAACGCATCGTCGACCTTGCCATTCTCCCTGTCTCACGCCCTCGACCCTTGTGCGCCCACCAGCTACCCACCACGACGCCCGTGAATGCCACCTGCCGTCGACATGGCTGACGTTCTCCTCCGCCGTCTGGCCACGTCCGACCACCTCCAGCCGCCACATCACCACCATCACGTAGCCCTCATCGAGACTTGCCTTCCCGCATAGCAGCTCCTCCGACAAATCCTCCTCGTGCATGCACCAAGAAGAGAGACAAAACCCCTGTTTTTTCTCCATATTAATAATTACAGAAAATGCCATTGTAAAAAACACTATTCATTTATTTTTATATTTAATATATTGCAGTAAATTTGCATGGACATCCCTTGCTTAAATTTGAATTACACATGGTTGATTTCTTCTTATGAAGGACATACAAATGAGATATTGGTTATAGTAAATTGGTGTCATTAGGTAGGAGATTAATATTAACATTGTTTGCTATTACCAAGGTCATTATTTAGAATATTATATTGTGCTAATTTTGCATATAAACACCTACATTCCTGATTAATTATTTAGATGAAGAGTTTACGTGAGAAAGTGAGTTGCAATAATTAGTATGTACATCTGATGATATTCCTGAACAAATAAGACATTCAATAGGCTAATTCCTCCCTATGGAGATGACCTAACTATTTTCGTGGTTAGATTCTGAGAATTAAAATGTTTTGAAAAGTAATTTTCTACCATGCAACGAACTATAACGACACGACATTTTATGTTAAAGTTTTCAACGAAAACGAAGATCGCTCTTTCAAATGGCACCGTTGCTGGGGAGGAAATATGTCTATTAATTTTTTCAGGAAATTTATATTATTTTTATGCTATTTTGAAAGCTTTTCTGAATTATTGACATTGGTTCTCTTTGTGTGCATGAATCGAACGACGAACATGGCGAGCGCATACGGTGGAGACGATCATTTTGGTGGACCTTGATGCCACCTAGAGGGTAGCAACAGGAGCACGTGGGCCTTGATCCCACACATGTGGAAGGAGGATTGGTGACTGGAGATCTATTTATACTTAGATTAGGCTAGATAGACCTTAGACATTTAGTTTTTGTCTTGTGGACCCGTGTTGGGTATTTTCTGGAGCATGTTCCCATTTTATTTAGATTATAGGATTATTCGAATTGTTTGAACTGCATGTTGCTTAGTTAGTTAGATTAGGTTTGCTTGCTTATTATTATTAAAAAAAAAATATTCGAACTGCCTGCTAGAAGCTGCATATCTATAGGGCGACCATCAGGATTGCATGAGCAGCATCTAGCTTTTCTTTTTGCATTGTAAACATCCTGCATTGAAGAGAGCTGGAGTAAGGTACATCTTTTCTTTTGCATTAGTTATCTGCACACACATTGCATTTGGACATAATTAAAGAAGACCATTTAAGCTGATTTGAAAATATTAATCAAGTGGTCACATTATTTCTTGAAAAGAAAGAAAAATATACAGGAAGTGTTTGAATAACGTGACAACGATTTTCAAAAGAAAAAATCACTTTTTGTTGTGTGATGCACACTTCCTGCACTGAGCACGCACTATAGGCACTGCATTAGGACTTGGACCCTTAAGGCTATAGGCATCAATCTCTTTATCGGTGCAAACCCTCCTATCTCACTTTGTGACGGTAGTATTAACTTTTGCCCGAGTGACTTGATACTCTAAGGAGGGGGACACACCTTAAAGGAATTCAAGGGTAGTTAAGAGGCATCGCTAACGCAACGCCTCAAAGGAAGGGTTCGCCCTACTTGCATCCCTTGGTTCCATCCTTGGAGTACCTTTTTACTTGAGCATTAGAGAATATCATCGCAGTAAAGTGTACATCTTCAGGGCACTCGAAGGTCAATTTAGGGTGCGTAATTGCTTGACAACTTGATTGATCACCCAAAAAAGACTAAAGGTAACCTCAACCTTCTTAACAGTCATTGACCAGAAATTTCAAGTGCCTCATTTCTTTTATACCACTTACGTGGGAACAGAGAAACATTGCCTTGACTATATTTAGGCAAGCTGAAGAGATTGGAAGAGGACTTAAAGAATTTTAAATCAACAAAAGACCTCTTGCCTTGTGTTTGCTTGGTGTGTGCATGATAGAGCTCCCTAGGAAGTTTTCTGTTTTAATCTAAGTCTTAAGAGAGTTAAAACATTTAATTGAAAGAAATGGACTATCCTTACTCCTATCATTTTAACCAGGATCCCATGCCCCGAGCGTATCCATCCTTTGATGGGTACAGTGACAATTCATGGGATCATTCTTATTCTTATCTTGGGAGCATTGGTCCGATAACTCCCACTGTTGAGCAGAGCCTAGGAATAGGATTTTCCAACCCTAGAATCCCTACTACTATGCAAACACCCAACCCTCCCACCCTTCATGATTTTCCGTATTGAGGTTGGATCGATACCCCTAGGCAACCAGAGCCTCAAATTGACTATCCTCCCCAATCTGATAGTACTAGCCTCTCCTTTTTTATGATAGAAATGCAAAAACAACAAAAGGAAATGATGGAATCTATGGGAGAGATGTTGAGGAATAGTCAACAATTGAACAATGAAATTAGATAGCTTAGCTACGCTATTCGTAGTAATTCTGATCACTACTCATACGACCGTGATCATGAAAATAATTCTGAGGAAACCAATGACAATAGGGATCCCATTTTACGTAGTTATCACTTAGATTCTCCCCATGAGACATGGCCACTAGAGGAGAACGATCCTAGTGATTATCCACCCGAGCTATATTGGAGTCAATAGAAAGGGAAGATGGTACCTCTTGAGGACCTTGACCCTAATGACATTATTTTCCTTACCCATTATAACCTGGGTCAAGGTTGTATTGTTCCTATCACTTCCCCTACTAATTATTTGGTGGAATCCCATTCTACCCTTAGTGAGCCTAATCCTAACCCTCCACTTAGGGAATCAACACCTATCATTCAGCATCCTGAGGATTTAAATGCACCCAATGAAGGTGACCCTAAGGGAATGGAGGATGAATTAGATCAATTTTGGTCTCAGATATAAAGAGTCTATTTCAGAGGATGAGGATGCCCCAATGGAGGAACCTAGATTGAAAATCTGGAGTGAATCACAGGGGGATTATTTATTATTTGAGGATTTATCCCCAAAGGATATAAATAATATAGTGAAATCCAGATTCCACCCTTCTTTTGAGAGTCATCCTCCATCAAACCAGGAGTTGATATTAGAGGAGGACAAACACAATAGTGAGAAGCCTAGGGGAGACTCTTGGGGACAAAACACGTCAATTGAGGATTTATGCCCCGAGAAGAGCAAAGAATTACGTGATATAGGATTACTCCAAAACATTAAGATGGATCCTCCATCAAAAATAATTGATGATATTGAAGCAACTCCTTTCTTTACTAATGAATCACATATACACCCCAACAAAAATTTGAGTGAACCAAAAGAATTCGGGGATGAGATTAATGATAATGATTATGTTGTTTCGACCCTACCATCAAAGGAATATAATTTGGAGTTCACCATTGATTCACATATACTGAAAGGTGAAAATATGACTCCGATCATTACTTCTAGGAAGGGTGACGTGAATTTTTCTATAATTGTTAGGGAGAATACAAAATTTGAATCGTTGTTGGAAATAGACCTGACACCGGCTAAGCCCTCATTGGACTTAATCATTACCTTTCAACACTACAAACAACCCTTACACTCCCTGACCGATCCTTGGCTCAGATCTTTGCTCATGTCATTCTTTTTGGAGAACATATCAAACCAGAACATCCTTGGGTAGAATGGCGAGTGTGGATTGATGCTTGTACTTTTAGTCTCGCCATTCAAGGGTTTGAAATAATAATGTTTATATCTTTTAAAACCCGTCCTGCTTTGGAGGATCCTTGTTATCCTCCACTTATTTCATTTCAGGAAGTCCCTTTCATATTCCTTTTGTTATTCCTAGACCTCCCAAGGTAGCCAATGAGGTTCTCCGCTTTCATGTCTTCTGGCGAGCATTTGGAATCATGCTACATCATTAGCTTGCCAACATCTGTGGCTACCTGTTTTCTAGGCCTGCGTTATTACGCATATTTTTAGGGCCTAGCTTTTTCTGTTTGGAACTAGACTTACAGGTTCCTTATAAGTCTGGCTGCTGACAGAAAATGTAGTGCTTGTTGGGAGGCAACCCAACATTCTGAATAACACCGTCATCAGGTGATTTCCTTCCTTTCTCCCCTGTTTTAATTTTACAATAAGGACATTGTAGGATTTAGGCATGGGGGGTGCATTTTGCATTTTAGGAAGTATTCATGCATTTAGGTTAGCATATAAAAAAAAAAATTTCTTTTCTTGAGCTAAATTGGTTAGTCCCTAGCAAAACATCTTTGTCATGGAAGTGTCATTAAAGATTTTTCTTCTTCAATTGTTTCTTAAGTTTAGAATCCAGTACATTTACTTCACTTACACGTAGACTGGGTAATGGATCTTTGAAGAAAACCAATAAGCATTTTTAGTCTACTGAACCCTTGGAAAGTTAATAGGGAGTCAGGCATATTATCTTCTAGTAGATCTACCTCATATTTGTGAGAAGAAAATAGAGAGATTACTGGTGTGCTAAGTCTAGTGTAAGGACTCTTAAGTTTTGGACAATTAGATGATGATACTTCAGAGTTAGGCATAGTTTTCGCTCTCTGTTCCTGTGTGCGTACATTGTGTGAATTTTTGAGAGTCACCAACTAAGGCAGATACACAGAGATTGAGTCTTAATAAAGCTATGACTATGGTGGATGGTTACGACCATCCTTCATAGAGTCCTCGGTTGAAGGAGGGTAATAGTGTCAAAGGTCAGAAATATGCTTGTCCTATCCATTCTTTCCCGGTGTCGAGAGTAGGCACTTCCACCAAATAAGCCACACAATATCCTCTTGACCATCATCATCCCTAATAATGCCTCATAAATAAAAGTCTGGATCGTGTTATGTTGACTTATGAAGAAAGGAAAAGAAGAAAAAAAAAAGAAACAATTATAAAAAAAAAGAAGAGAAAAAAAAGAAAAGAGAGAGACAAAAGAAAAAGAAAGGAGTCTAAGTTTATAATTTTATCTTCGTGACGATGTTTCTGAGGCATCAAAAACACTCATCGCGATCCACCAAATATGACCTATACTTACCTTTCAGTGTTTCTGATCGCCCGAATACTGGCTGAGGACTCTAACTTAGTTGTAGAGTTATTAGGACTTTAGTTGAAGTGTGAATGCCATGTAAGGCCACCAAACAGCGAGTACACTTACTAAATCTGGCAAGATTTGTAATCTCATAAAGAAAAGAAGGAAAAGAGTGAGCACAAAGGAATATCAAGAGAGCACAGTTGTTTAGCCTCTCTCCGAGTTGACTTGTTTAATAGTCTAGAGATCTAGAGTCTGTAGTACTAGATTACATATAGCACCAGACGAGTGTGTGACACCAAATACAAAGCCATTCGACTCGATATCTCCTACCTAAGCCAAAAAGCCGCGGTCAAATTTACAGATTATTTTCTGCTTTATCCCCAAGGGAAGTAGTTGCCTATCCTAATTTTACCAAGGGATAAGTACGAACTGTAAATGTAAGTTGGCTTTTCACTTGGATCCATTACCTAGGCTGCTATCACTTCACATTTGTTTGGATCTCTAAATTTTTGGAATAGAAAAAGAAGAAATCTTTTTGGTGACTTCTATTATTTTTCACTTTTTGTTAGGGACTAGAAAAACTTAGGCATGGGGGCATTTGATAAGTCCACTTTTGTGGACTATTACTTAGCCTAAGTATTATTTAATTATTTGTTCTTAGTTGTTAATTAATTAAGAGTTATATGGCAATTCACCTTGTCCTGCATTTAAATTTATGCGCTAATTTTACATTTAATAGCATATGATATGATCTATTTGATGAATGCAAGCTAGGTACGAGAGTCAGACATCCATTGTTGCTTCTAGAAAACATCTTGAATTGAGTTTGGATGTCTGACGAGCAAGGATCGTAGTACTGTCAACTTTTAAGACGTCCAGAACTTATTCTGGACGTCTGATGATGTTCAAACTGCAGCCGCCTTTCCTTCGCCAACCGTGCCTCATCTCTTCAACCACCCCAACCACTCACGATGTTCGCTGGGTGGCTGGAGAAATCGACAGCCAAAGCAAAACAAACGAGGGATGTTTAAAATAAAGGCTGGAGAGATGATCATCTTCTCCCCCACCCTACGGGGATCATTCTCCACCGTGAAAGAGGCAAGCACCATTGATCATGCGTGCACTGTGCAAGAAGCATGAACTGTGGACCACGTACTCCTCTCACTGCTCTCACCGCCAGCCACTGCCTTCACCGTGCGCAGCGCCCTCACCGCCACCGGGTGCAGCGCCCTCACTGCCAGCCGTTGCCTTCACCGAGTGCAGCTCCCTCTCGACGCGTAGCACACCACACACTGCCAGCCCTCGCCTATGCCAACTCACTGCGCAACTGCACCAGTAAGAACGCACTGGCCGCACGTTCAGCAGCGCCACACGTGCACAACCAGCCCCATGCGCGCTGTGTGCAAGCCCACGCGTCACTGCCCGGCCTCTTCCTATTCTACCTTTTCTTCTATAGGTTTGAAAGGGAAGGTGGTGACTACCCCTCGGGTGATGTGGAGATTGGCACTTCTAGATTTCAGGACACTGAGCCCCCTGCTATTCCGACCTCAGCATCATCGATCTAGACAGCAGGGAGTCTCAACTTGCCATCGGCATTCCTGGGTGGATCTCTAATTTGGGTTGTATAATTCCTTCTTCTCTGGGTATCCTAGTACTTTGGCTGGTCCTCTGGTGGCGAAAAAGAAGAAATAACATGTGTAGATGCGCACTAGGAAGAAACCTAAACCTTTGCATGTTGATGATCTAGGGAAGGAGATTCTAGTGTCTAAAACATCAAAGTCTCCAGATCCCCAGCAAGTATATCCTTCTTCCTCCGCTTTAGATTTGCTTCTTGATATTCTTGTCTCTGATGATGAGATCCATGTCAAAATGGTGCATGTTCTGTCTGATGATCCTTTGATTCAAACCAACAGTCTGTGTAATGATAATGCAAAAGAGATAAATCTCATTAACAAATCAATCTCGTTGGACTTGCTGAGTCTTGAGAAAAGCTCCACTTATTATATTGATTATGATAAATGTATCATTGTTTTGTCGCCACATAACAATGTTTTACCCAAAATGGTTAGAGATTTGCCCTTGGTTGCTCAAGATTCTCTTGTTGACTTTGGTATTAACCCACTAAGGGGAATTTGAATGTTGCTTTGCTTTTGCATATGAATATTTAAATTAAAGAATCAGCAAAATTGATTAATTGCACGAATGTTGAAGGTATTACTTCCTGGGGTATCTACCTCCCTTTACCAACACCAAATCCTCCTGACCCTGAACCGACTCCTCCTTTAATTATGGAAATTGACAATAATGAGGAGCATCTTTTGGTGAGCGATGATGGGCCCTATAACCCTTCAAGATCTAAGATTATTTCTCAAGGTTTCCTTGACTACCTTTCTATTGACCTCCCTTCTTCTCAAGTGGAAGCATACAAGGCACACTCTACTGCTAGGCCTAGAGGAGCCCGTGGAGGTGATATCTTGAGGGGAAATGGTACGATGACACGAAGTCGCAGTAAATCACTTTCCAAGATTCATTTCCAATGAAGGGTCTCTTTTGGAATTGTCGAAGAGCTCTTAACCTTCCCACCGGTCACCACATTAAATTCATGATTCAAGATCATGCTACCAACATCATTTTCCTTTTTGAACCTTTCACTGACATTTCTTTGGCTTCCACTTTCATGGATATGATCGGTTTTCACCATATGCACATTAACACCGCGGCTTCCAAGATTTGGTGTTTCTCGAAGGATACTGCTGTTCTTACCATGCTTCACGTCATGCCTCAATCCATTTCTGTTAGATGCGGATTTCAAGGCTCCACATGTATCATTTTTGGGATCTATGCATCTTGTAGTGTTGATTCTCGTGTGGTCCTTTGGGCCCATTGATGTGCACACATCTAATTGGCCTAAAATGGCTATTTATGCATGTTCCTAGGTCTATAGAAGCAACATGCATTATAAATATTACATAACATGCATCATCAAGCATTTAGGTCAATTTGTACAAATTATATAGTAATTCACCTCTTTTTGTGGTCAGGGGACAGGGAGATATTTATCTAGGCCTTGGATTGAAGATCCAACCATACGAATCTGATTAGGGCGATGATCAGAGTTCAATGCCTCCGAGATCGACCTAATCGTACTTCTGTAGAATTGATGTAGTTTCAGGAAGATTAGAGGAAAAGGAGAAATGTGGCAAAAATTTGGACTTCAAACGAAAAATCCAACCAAATGGATGGGTTCAGATCGACGATCGCAGCCCAACGGTGCAAAAATCGATCAAATTTGATGTCCATGGTACCACCTACAAGCATTTGATGATGGACGGCCCAAATGGTGCCATCCAAGCTGCCCAAAGCCACCAACGCTCCTCCTCATCAAATGTTACGCGATCTCAATCATTCAATTGAGATCTAACGGCTGAGAGCGAGAGCACCTAAAATAAAAAATGAGACAAAGAACGGGAGATAGCGCAGTGATCGTACACTCTTTTGTGAAGAGAGCGGCGCCAGTTCGAAACCTGCCCCGCCTTAAATCAAGCAGAAGAGTGGGCGTGCGAAATTTGGTCGTTCGATTGAGATCGAATGACTGATGCAGCGATGATGTGGCACCCTCTCATGTGCCGGATGAATGATCGTGCCGCACACACGCAATGACGTGCCATCAGACATACCATCATACGCGGTGTTGTGTGAGTTGAAGATGAAGCATGCTCGCGCGATCTAAGTGGTTCGATTGAACGATCGAATGACTGAGATCGGTTGGTCGCGATGAAGCAATGAACGACTGAAGAGAAGGAGGCATCGATGTGGCTGCATGTGGACGCTCGGATCTTCATCGAGCGGCTCATGTTGAGGTGTGCCTACAGCGACGTGCACCTACAGTGACCATCATAAACGTCACTAAAGACCCCTATATTAAATTCTAAGCTTTTAAAAAGATTTTTGTGCCCCCATTCCTACAACTATAAAAGGCCTACTGCTCCCACATATTTTCTCATCCCTTTCTCTCTTCTCTCACCTAATCTAATGCTCTACGAGCTTGTTCCATACCCGGGATGCTCCACTAGAGCTAGAGTAAAATAATTTTCCCATCTTCTCACCCCCTTCGTGGGGCATCCCATGGTTGTCTTCTCGCCACCATTTGGGAAGCGGATCCCGCTGCAACGTTGCCCTATTTCGTCCTTCATTCTCTAAACTTGTTCTCCCTCGTCCAACATCTCACCACCGTCTCCCGGGCGCTTCGTCAATGCAACTTGTCCTCCAAGCAGCCATTGAGGAGAATTTTTCTCATCGCTCTCTTTTTACCGCTTTCTAGTGAAGATTTCAATTTTGCAATTAGTGTAATGAACATGACTATATCCTTATGACATATTTATTCTCTCTCCCTGTTTCTTTGTATTATTCTCCCTCTTTCTTCTATTATTTATTCTTTAAGTAGTTTAGCTCGCGTAGATTAATTTCAACCAGCTACTCTGATTTGTGGCAATAACTTCAAATGCAATCTTTAATCAAATGTTTGCCTCCTTGTGTTCGACTTAGGACTCACCAGAGTTTCGGTCATAAATTTTATTTGGTAGCGGATTTTCTTGAGAATTTTATAACGACTCAGGTTTTCTAAAATCCAACTTTTCACAACAAAATCTCGCTCATTATTTTGGTGCTGTTGCTGGAGAGAGAACATGCTTTCATTTCCTATGTTTTTTGACCTTACCTAACTTTTATCTCACTTTTTCTTCGATCTTGCTGTGATTGCAGGTACTCCTTGGAGGTAGGCCAAAGTGGTTAGATTAGAGAAAAGTGCAGATGAAGTTTCTATAAGTAAATCCTCACCTCTCACCCACTAGTTTTCATTTCATCACGTAATAATACAAATGTAAATCAACTTAGGCTCTCTTATAAACCCTAAGTTAGATTGTATTGCTTGTTTGCCACCTCCACCTACCTCACCCCCACACATATATAAAAAAAAATTGAATGTGGGATTAATTGAAACTTACACAACTTATACAACCACACACACCTAAGGCATCTCACTTTTGTCTGATTCAGTCACTTAATCGAGAATCCGACCAAAGGACCTGGTACACCTGCATGACTTATACAAATAAGTTATTACAAATAGATTGGGTTAAAATTGTTTGGGTTCCTTAATCAAGTGGTGCAAGAGGCCAATTGATTAAGCTGCTTGGGCCGCACCACTTAAGATAAAAGTGATCCATCAGTAGCTTGCCCCATAGGATTCAATTTTTAGGGCTAAACCAGGTACACCACATTATTTTTTATTTGTAAAGGAATATATCTTCACTTGTGCTTTCAAAACTTGGTGTGCCTCACAAAACCTTGTCTGAATATACCTGAAAGTTGAATCCTAAAAGCTACTAAGCAAGATTTAAACCCTAAAATTTACTGCATCAAAAAATAATCTTGCTTAAAAAGCATTGGTTGTGTACACACACACATTGAAACTAATCTTTAAGGGCACAACCCAAACAAAGGGCCCATCACATTCCCAAGTGCATTCAAACCTAAGCCTAACTAAAATCAAGTAGACGTTGACCTTAAGGATTTGACTCACTCTTCGAGGTCCAAATAGAGATTATTTTTTATTAATCTGCTTCTACCTGTCCATCTAAAGTCTAGCTAGGGGAGCAGTGTCAAACGACCATAATTGGGGGTATCAAAGAAACCTGAGGTGAAAGCTAAGGGAACAACCTTCTCCCCAATCCCTCCCACTAACTGGTTGGATTGATAAAAAAGAAGTAGACCAAATCATTTCTTTCATTTGATGTTTATAGGTCTTTAGGCCACCCTACCTAAGGATAGGTTTAATTGTTTGCACTGTAGGACACCTTTCTTTTCTCTTTTTCCTCCCTTTTTATCATGGATCCTTCTACATCTGACGCACATTTTCACTCCTACCCTCTTGACACATCTTATCCCCAATATGATGATTATTATCCCGACCCGTGTTGTAATCAACCATCTACTAGTTGGGATAACTCAGATCGGGGATACAATTCTGGACCTTCGTGTTCAGGGTCCAACCCTGGACACTAAGATTTTGATTTTTATCCTTCTCCAAGCTACAATATGATCACTACCCTCCTATGGACAGCCTAATATGATCAACAATAAGGAAGGTTATAATAATTATAACCCATACCCTCCCCAAGATTACACTACATATAGGTAGCCACCCCTCTTTGAACAATCAAAAACAACCTATTACCAAGGAGGCCCTCAGGAACCTCAATTTCTTGACTCTCCTGGACTAAACCCAAGCCCACCCAACCCTCAAACGAACCTTTTGGTTCAGGTGAACCAGGTCCAAGATAGGGTGTTGGCTAACTTAAGGAACACCATTCAATCTTTAGAAGCTCAGCCAACACCCTGCACTGAAGAAGTGGAGCCTCTGATTCAAAAGATTGATGATCTTAACAAGTATTTATTGGATTGGCTCCAACATGCTAAGGATAAGGACCCAGGTGAGTTTTTACTTGGAAAATTGTCAAAATTGAGGATGAAATTTATGATTACTCTAGTCCAATCTTGGGATGATTCCCAGGATGAACCCCCTTCAAGAGAGCCAATGTCAAAACCTGCTCAGGCACCTGTAGGAGGGAACACATTTTACGAGATCGGGGATGACCAGGTTGGTCTAGATGAACCAATTGAGGATGAACTGATTTCTTAACTCGAGATCCCTGAACCAGGGTATGAGGAAAAGTATGTCTTTATGGACCAGCAATGATAGATGATTTTGAGACATATATAAATGCGGATCCAGAATTCTTTGATTCTGAAGGTGAAGAATCTTTGAGGAAGGTAATTTTAGTGAGACATAAGGTTTTGAGGAGTATAATGGATCATTTCATAGCCAAATAATTGAGGATTACGATCCCATTGGGGCTAGCTTGGAGAATTCAGATCCTGATTTCATAAAGGATTCAATTCATAGCCCCATTCCTCAATCACACCTTGTTGAGAATAATGATGATTATCTTCTTGAGATTACCAAACCCAAGTCAATTCTAATTAAGCCACAAATTTTAGACTTGGATATTTTAGACGGAGTTGATAACACTTTCGAGGTCCTCGAAACTTTAATTATGTAGGATAGGAATCTGGAAATGAAGATTTGGGAAGCCAATTCCGGGGGAAGTAGAAGTCTAAGTCTAAGGGTTTTTATTTTCCTGAAACCACCAACCTTCTACCAAGACCCTTATGACATTTTCAACTCTGAGGATGTCCAACCTAAGGACAAATTAACTAATTATCTTTTTGATACAAATTCTCTTATTATTTGACTTTTTGGACTTGGGTTGCATCCTCACAAACTGCAGGCCCGACCCTGCTTGCATAATGATCTCTGGTTGTGGGTAATTTTCATCCAGATCTTAGAATCACTCGACCTTGGGGCATGGATCTACGTCACAATCTTGTCCACATCTGTGGACATCTTCTCCTTGCAGGTCATAAAATAGATCTTCTTATTTTGATCTTGACTCGCACCTGTGAATTCTTGATTTCTTCTTTATATGTATAGTGTGCATAGCTGAAGGCAATAAACTTAGCACGTATACAGTCTATTTTTATCTCAGAGCTAACCTGTTAATCACAAAATTTAGGTGTTTTCTTCTCTACGCCGCTCTGTTTCGTGTCTTTTTAATACAGTGAGGACATTGCATTATATAGGCATGGGAGGGTGGATATCCTTATCTGAATTATTTTGTTAACTCCGTAGATTCTTTTTATTTTCTCTTTATTTTTAAAAAAAAATTAAATTAGGAAGAACTTGGGCATTAGAAATTTGACAACTTTAGGAAATGATATAATAGAACCTGAACATTTAGATTCTTCAGGTCTTCGGGCTTAATCAGCCTGGGTGTCCACTAAAATGTGGACTTGTTTCTCGAGTCCTTGACATTTTTAATTTATTTTCTAATTGGTTCATAAATTGGGGTGATAAGTACATGACATATCAACTTGCCCTCTGATTTGAGGGGACTTTAAGTTTAAAGCATCTGCACACTATTTGCACTGACTCACTTTTTGGTGATTTTAACGGAAATTGGGTAGCTAATTAACTTCCTTGGGTAATATGGCTGGCAAGTTGTCGTGGGTAATAACCTATTGGCCAGTTGTCCAGAGCTCAACTACACGACCATTCTCATTCTACTACCTTTAGGTAAATCTTAGATCAGGGAAACCACCTACTCAAAAAAAAAAATTGAGAAATAGAAAAGAAGAAAAAATAAATAAGTCACACTTCATCGCACGAGTATGGCTGGCAAGTTGTCATGGGTAACAGCCCATTGATTGGTTGTCCAGAACCTAGCTCACGGAATGCAGATTTAATTCTAAACACTTAGGAAGAAGCGGGGAAGTAGAATAAGTCGGGGAGATATACACTAGGTTCACTCTTGTGTTCACCCAAAAAAAATAAAAAGAAAGGAGAAAGCTACCAGTCAGATAGATACGCTTTTAGGCAGAATTTCTTTTCAAAGGCCACCTAGGTTCATAGAAACCTGAAGTTCATTTTGATTGTTGATTAGTTAGTCTATCATAATTTCACAAAAAGATGCTTAGGGCTTAAAGTTCATTTTGAATCTTAGGTGGGTTGGGTAGCTATAGAAAGCTACCCGGAAACTCTAAACTCAAAAATTCAAAAAAAATTAGAAAAGAAGAAAAAGAAAGGAAAAAAATGTACCTGCTTTTGAATAAGGCAAGGGCTTGGGGCGGCCTGAATTTTGGCAGGCACCCGAGTGCTGTTGAGTCTCTGAAGTTTAGGTCTTTAGTAGAAACTTATTATTGTTGAGAAATAATTATTGCCCAAGTAATTTGATTCTAATTCTTTTATAAATAGCATGTAGTTTTGCTAGGGACTAGCAAAAGATAGGCATGGGGGTGTGATGTGCATGATGGAAACACCATCATAGGTCCTAACTGGCCACTTTTAGTCAGGTTTTGAAGATAAATGCTCCTACATAACCATTTGAGGGTTGTAACTTCACTTCATTCTGTTTTGAGAAGAGATTTGGAAACTATGGTTAATTATGTAATTTTAACAACATATCACGAACACAGAATAACCAAGGGGTTTATCAGGGGTAAATTGAAGGTCAAATGAACATTAAAGACTAGTAAGTGGGTCTATGCAGACAGAGATGTGGTTTCACGCATTCCGAGAACCAATATGGCACCCAAAACCCTAATTTCAGACCTACTTAAATTACAGAGGTTCTGGTCAGGATAAAATTCATCTAAATATCCTAAAATTCATAGAAAAATATTCCTTGAGGTTTGGTATCCTTGATTTGACCATTTGAACATATTTTGACCTTAAATAGAGTCACGGATAAAGTTTTACCGTAATTTAGGTTTCTACGTAAATTTCTCACTCAAACTTCATCCAAACTGAAATTCGACTTCACCATTAGATTCCTTGGGTCAAAATTAAGCTTGTATCAAAACTTGGGCCCAATTAGAGGCCATCTTAACCTAGCTTGCATTTTAGTCCATTTAAACTCTATTCCTCTCAATTAAACCCCTAACTTTTGAAATATTTACGATAGGTCCCTAACTTTATCATCATTTTTGCAAAATGGTCCTACTGCCATTGGTGTGAACGGAGCTCCTCCGTTGAGATTCGAACGAGGTTTTCTCCATTGATTCTCTATCAAATCCTCAAATTGGAAGGGAGAATCCTTGAGAGGTTCTCTTTTGATTGGACTAGGTCTTGGACCATGATTTGCACCAGATTCTTCATGCGAATGCTCACAATCTTATGGATCCTCTTCCCTAACTTCTCGAGCTCATCAAGCCTCCTACCTTGCTTAGAACATCTTTTGAGGCCTTTAAATAAGATCCTCTTGAGAAACCAAACTCAGCGAAGTTTAGAGTCGAAAAAACCCTCTCTTCCTGATTTTCGGTCGTTTGCACCTTCATCTCCGGTGAGCCTCTCCATCCTCTTCGTCGAGTTGGCCAATGGTCAAAATGACCAACTCAACATCCTCCTCTCATCCTCACGATCGTCGCCCGCCAAAGCATAGTCGCCATCTCCCTCTCCTTGCTCACCATCGTATTGCCGTCGACTCCTCCAGCATCGGCCTATCATAGCTGGTCGCATCTGCCCACTATCTCCCTCTCTAACTCTCTCTCACTCTTCCTCTCCCTTTCCTGAATCTTCCTAACTCCTTCCTTTTTTTTTTTGACCGCCGACACGCCCGCACGACCTTCGTCTTCCTCCGCTTCTGCGAAGCCCTCCTCACGCTGTACATCACCAAACTCCATGCCACTGGTCCTAAAACTTTCACCATCCCATGCCCACCAAAGCCCCTTAAGAAATTGAGGGGATTGGCCACTCGACACCTCCACCGAACTCAGCCTCCTCTACACCACCTCCTCGACCTCTCCAGGACACCACACGCACCTTCACAACACAGCACGAACACCATTGCACTCGCCGTCCTCAGGCGATCCTTCTGAGCTTCTTTAACGTGGCTGTGAGGCTGTATTTATGATTTCAGGTACCTGCCAGAGCTCCACCGTTGCCCTTTTCTTGTCTAGTCCTGTTTGCACATCTTTAGCCCCCAACTCATCCATCTGCAGATCTCAATCTATGCTGAATCTTCATCTATAGTTGTCCAGGTCCTCAATCGAAGCCATCAGCTATAGTTGCTGCCCCAATTTGATGCTTCACTTTCTACTGCTTGCACGCGAAGAGGGCTTTATGGGATAGTCCCATATCGAGGAGTGAGGACCTCTCCGCAGTGTACAAAAGCCAAAAGTGACATTGCCTATTCACCTTCGTATCAATGGGGTTAGGTCCCTACCCGCACATGCCCTTGTGCACGGTGTGCCACACGTGCCTGTCCGCGCTGTCGCCCGTGCTTACACCTTGCAGGTCTGAGTTGTGGACCCATTTACCGCTGATGAGTCCATTTTAATGGACTATTGTTACACCTAAGTAATTTAATTCTAACATAATATGTTTGTTAATAATCACATTAGGTCATTAAATGATTGCATATGTCATTATTTAAGTTTACATTTATTCTATTACTTATTATGTAATTATTTTATATTTCATGCAGGTCCCACAACAGCGCACTCGTTACAGGCCAATAATCGGGAAGAAGAGGGAGGAAGACCAATTGTAGAAAAGAATACGGGTTAAAAGATATTTTCCCCCTACAAATATCTAACCTACGACCGTCGTCCTCCTCCAACAGAAAAACAGTGCTGGCCATATTTAGTAAGGGATTTTGAAAATCCCTTGACTCGCTGGAGAGAATAGATATAGAGAGAGAGGCAGAGGGGCTTGGAAGGGGAGATCCATCGAGAAGTACCGCGTGCACTGTGGGAAGAGCGTGCACTGTGCACACCTTCCACCACCTTCACCGCACTACCACAGGGCCTTCACCAATCCCTTGCAAACCACAGCCGTGCCCTCCACCGCTTGTCCAACCATAGCTTGCCCTCACTGCGCACCTGCAACTGCTTGCACTGCCTTCACCGTGCCCTTGCACTCCCTCCACCGCCTGCCTTGCGCACCCTGCACTCGTGCCCTCACCACGCCAAGCAGCAGCCGCCCGCAGGCACCCACGCCACAGTAGTGCCCTTGCACTGCCCGCTCGCACCTTGTAAGCACCCGCCCTCACCACTCACCGCATTGCCACAGCGCGCAAAAGCTCGCACTGCAGACCGCACGGCCATCCTCTGCGTCTTCTTCCTCTCCAACAATCTACAAGTACCCAAAGCAGCCGCCCGCAGCAAGCGCCCACAATGTCCAAGCGATCGCAAGCAGTGCAGCGCAGCCACGCGCACCCCTGCGCCACGCCCACAGTAGCAGTGCAGCCACCTGCTGGCGATAGGCCGGTGCTCCTCTCCACTAGCTGGTTGCCTCCGACCACCTTCGGCCGCCGCGTCACCACCATTGCGTAGCCCTCGTCGAGACATGCCTTCCCACCGCGTAGCTCCTCCCACGAAGCCTCCTCATGTGCGCAAGGAAGAGAGAGGGGAAATCCTCTATTTTCTCCTCAATTAATATTTACATTTAATGCCATTGCCATTTAGATATTAATATTTTATTTAGGCCACATTGCATTGATATACTCAGTTTCCTGAAATTACTACACTTGTGTTATGTGCATCATTTAACTTTGAATTTCAAATCAGATTTGCATGCAAGTTAAATTTACATGATATGCCATTACACAGGCATCCTATACACATTTTTGGAGCTTGATTCCTGACATGAAAAGTGCATAAATAACTCTGAACTTTTAAGGAAATTGTAAGCTCTAGGGCCCCTTAAGTGTTTTGATACTTCATGGAGGGGGACACCCCTTAAAGGAACAAAAGGGTAGTTAAGGGGCACCGCATACGTATCGCCTCAAAGGAAGGGTTCGCCCTACTTGCATCCCTTTGTTTGTCCTTGGAGTAACTTCTCACTTGATCACCTGAGAGTATCATCTAAGCAAAGTATAGGTCCTAGGGCACTCGAAGGTTGAATTAAGGCACGTAATTGCAGTGAAAAACTTGTTTGGCCATTTATATCAAATAATTCGACCTCTGCAACAAAGAAGGTTAAGATTTCAAGTCATCACCCCTCTTATACCACTTACGTGGGAACAGAGGGATAAGCCTTGACCTTTTGACTTATCTTTGGAGTGGAGGTTTCACTTAGTTAATAAGAACCTGAATTGTGATTGATATTGTATGCTTGGTAGATGCTCTCTTGAGGGTAGTCTAGTGTTTGATCCTGAGCCCGAGAGAATTCTTAGGAGAGCTTACCTAAGAGAGAAAAGAGAAGGAATGGCTGATCAAGAAGCAAATCAACAAAGGACCCTAAGGGACTATTTTATTCCAACTAACCAACCTACGCAAGCACTAGGACGACCGGCAGGGGATAATCCATATGAGATCAAGAGCAGTACCATATCTTTATTGCCCTCCTTTTATGGTACTACTAAGGAGGACCCCTATCGGCATTTGGAGGAATTCACCGTGGTCTGTTCCACGGTGAAGCACCAGGGCTTTACTGATGAAGCCCTAATGAGGACTCTATTTTCTTTCTCCCTAAAGGATAAGGTCAAGCACTGGTATCATACCCTCGATGCAAGGGTAAATGATTGGGCCACCCTTAAGAGAGAATTTTTGAAAAAGTATTTTCCTATGAGTAAGACCAACCATTACAGAAGAGAGATTATGGGTTTTACTCAACAGGAAGAGGAGCAATTTCATGAGACTTGGGAGTGCTTTAATGACCTTCTTAGGTTATGCCCCCACCATCAGGTGCCAAGATGGCAGTTGGTCGAAAGGTTCTATAATGGATTATCTGAAAGGCATAGGGAAACCATTGATGCAGCCTGTGTAGGAACCTTTAGGACCAGAACTGAGGATGAAGCCTGGGCATTATTTGAAACATTAAGCGACAACTCCATACAATTGTCCTCTGCCTATCAAGAAAGAAAACCATCAATCTTGCAGAGGAAGATAGAGGCCCATGAAGCCAGGGCTTCTCAGGATTTGGATTATCAGATTCAACTATTGAATAAAAACTTTGATAGGCTTTTAGCAAACCTCGGCATGAACCCGCAAGCAGCCTCTATCTTTTAGGCTTCAAGAGAATGCTCCATTTGCCAAAGCACAATGCATGCCACTGCGGAGTGCCATCAAGCAAATCAATTCCCTGAGTTGATTTAAGTTGACTTGAATGTGGCCCAAGGTTTCCACCCTCCTCACAATAACCCTTATTCCAACACCTATAATCTGGGGTGGCAGAACCATCCAAACTTCTCTTGGAAGCAAAGTGATGCTTCTAACTCAGGGAATACAAGACCCTTACCTCCCCAACCCATATACCAACCATCTTATGAAAACCCTCCCCAGAATAAGCCCTTTGAGATGGATGAACTTAAAGACATGATGAAAGCAATGCAAGAGCATCAGAATATGGTCATCCAATCTCAGAATAAGATGATTACTGATATGCAATCCCAAATTGGTCATCTTACCGAGGCAGTTGGGCAACGTGATCCGGAGAAGCTGCCTAGCTCTTCTAAGGAGAACCCTAAGGGAAAGGGGGTTGTATTCAGGGAGCACGCCCAAGCGGTGACCATGCTGAGGAGTGGAAAGAAGATTGACAAGCCTGATAACACTCCTACAATTACGTCTCAGAATTCCCCTTCTACACCTGTCTCGACTTCCATCTCCACCGAGGAAGTGCCACACTGCGCTCCCTCGCACAAAATCACCCACAATGAGGATGTCATCCTTCCACCACCCCTTTCTCGCCATGACGACCCCTCTACCCAAAAGCCGAGGGTGCCCTATCCAGAGCGCCTATCTACTCTTGGGGAATCTTTTGTTGGCTCGTCTGGAGACTAGGATAGGACGGAAGAGATTATGGATACTTTTAGGCAAGTCTAGATTAACTTGCCTCTGTTGGAAGTTATTAAATAGATCCCATCCTATGCCAAGTTTCTGAAGGACCTGTGCACCCAGAAGCATCGATCTAGGAAACAGGTCCAAACCAAGGTCATCCTGCCTGACCATGTTATCTTGGTTCTCCAGCATGGAATGCCCCCCAAAATGAAAGACCCAGGGGCCCCGTCTATTTCAGTTGTTATAGGTAACCAATACATTGACGAGCCTCTACTCGATCTGGGTGCGGGGGTGAACATTTTACCGAGCTCTGCCTACGACCTTTTGGGAGGAGGCAAGCTAAAGCCTAGTCTAGTAATCCTCCAGGTTGCAGATAGATCACTTAAGACACCACGGGGATTGTTGGAAGATGTCCTTGTGAGAGTGGAGGATTTTTTCTTCCCTGTTGACTTTTTGGTGCTTGATACTGACCCATCAAATAAGCCCACAAAGCCGTCCATTATTTTGGGACGCCCCTTCTTGGCCATAGCCAATGTCTCTATAAATTGTAGATCTGGGGCACTTAAAATGGGCTTCGGGAACAAGAAGATCCGGTTGAATGTTTTTGATACTTACAAGCAATCCAGATTTGAAGATTGTTCTCAGATTGAGGTTGTTGATGAAATAATTGAAGAGACTACTCCAGCACTCTTATGTAGAGATCCTCTTTAGAAGGTCATATCTAAGGACCATCCCTCGATTATTGAAGAAACTAAAAGGGAAATGCTCGAATTAGAAGAGTTGCTGGGGATACACACTGAGTCTCTGTCCCCACCCTGGACCGTGAAGGTAGATCTGCTACCTGAGGCGGGGACATCTCAACTAAAACCTTGAATCCAAAAGGCTCCTGAGTTGGAGTTGAAACCCCTCCCAAGCACATTGAAATATGCTTTCCTTGGCCCTTATAACACGCTCCCCGTTATTATCTCGTCTGCATTATCTGAATTGCAGGAGGGAGCTTTACTTGAGTGTTTACAAAGGCATAAGGAAGCAATTGCCTGGTCAATTGCTGATATTAAGCGTGTTGATCCCTCTCTTTGCATGCATCATATATTCACGGACGAGTCCGTGAAGCCTTTCCGAGACATGCAGAGAAGGCTCAATCCAAATATGCGGGAGGTTGTTAAAAAGGAGATTCTGAAATGGCTGGATGCAGGGATTATCTATCCCATTTCATATAGTAAATTTGTCATTCCTATTCATGTAGTTCCCAAAAAGGCAGGAATCACTATGGAGGAGAATGACCAAGGAGAGCTGGTGACCACTAGACCCTCAACTGGTTGGAGGGTCTGCATTGATTACTGCCATTTGAACATGGCTACCTAGAAAGACCATTTCCCTTACCATTTATCGATCAAATTTTGGAATGATTGGCAGGGAACAAGTACTTCTATTTTCTTGACGGGTACTCTGGGTATTATCAGATAGTCGTTTTTCCTGACGATCAGGAGCGTACCACCTTCACTAGTTCGTATGACACATTTGCGTTTTGCCGAATGCCATTCGAGTTATGTAATGCTCCTGCCACTTTCCAACGTTGTATGATGGCTATCTTTTCTGATATGATCGACGAGTTCGTTGGAATTTTCATGGATGACTTCTCCATTTGTGGCTCATCGTTTGACCTATGCCTTTCACACCTTGATAAAGTCTTAACCTGTTGCGAAGAGGCAAAGCTGGTGCTTAGCTAGGAGAAAAGCCACTTTATGGTCCAGCAGGGCATTGTGTTATGGCATATAGTTTCCGAGAGAGGATTAGTGGTGGACACCTTAAAAATCGGTTCCATCTCTAAGCTTCCATTGCCTGCCAATGTTCGTCAAGTTAGATCTTTCCTTGGCCATGCTGGATTTTATTGGCGCTTCATTAGAGATTTCAGTAAAATCTCTAAGCCACTCTGTGACCTGTTAGCGAAGGATGTCTCCTTCGATTTTGATGATAGATGTGGCGAGGCTTTCCAAGTTTTGAAGAAAGCCCTTATTATCGCGCTGATTCTCCAAGCACTAGATTGGACCCCCCCGTTTGAGCTTATGTGCGATGCTTCTTATTTTGCAGTGGGAGCGGTCTTAGGTCAAAGGGTTGATGGCAAACCTCATGTGTTGCATTATGCCAGCAAGACCCTTACGGATCCTTAGCAAAACTACATGATCACTGAAAAGGAACTACTTGCTGTAGTATTTGCTTTGGAAAAGTTTCGGTCTTATCTTTTGAGATCCAAGATTTTGGTGTTCACTAATCATTCTGCCCTAAAGCATCTTCTTGCTAAAAAGGACACCAAACCTCTCCTAATTCGTTGGATTATGCTACTCCAAGAATTTGACCTGGAAATTACAGACAAGAAAGGAGTTGAGAATGTGGTAGCAGATCATCTGTCTAGGATCCCTATTGAGGCATCAAACCCTGCTGGCGGTATTCAAGAGACTTTCCTTGATGAGTCTCTGATGGCCGTGGAAGCTAAAACTCCTTGGTTCGCTGACATAATGAACTATCTGGTCACGGGCATTACCCTCAGTACTTGGGACAAGCAGAAGCGAGACAGGTTTCTTGCTAACGCTAAATTTTATCACTGGGAGGAACCCGAGCTTTTTAGAGTAGGCCTTAACTAGGTTTTTCACCGTTGCGTCCCTGATGAAGAACAAAGAAGTGTTCTGAGTTTCTGCCATGACCTCCATTATGGGGGACATTTTAGTGGGAAGAAGACTGCCCATAAGGTTCTTTAGTCTGGCTTTTGGTGGTCCACATTATTCCGAGATGCACATACGTATGTGGGCGCATGTCTATGTTGCCAGCAGACGATAATCATTAGAAAAAGGGATGAGATGCCCCAACAACCTATCCTCCCTGTTGAAATCTTTGATATTTGGGGCATTGACTTCATGGGTCCCTTTCCTGTGTCCTTCGGATATGAATACATCCTTGTGGCTATAGACTATGTATCGAAATGGATAGAAGCCATACCCACGCGAACCAATGACCATTCCGTGGTCTTGGGCTTTGTTAAGGCTAATATCATTTCTCGGTACGGGTGCCCAAGGACGATCATAAGTGATGGAGGACCTTACTTCAAGAACGTACACTTCACTAGACTACTCCAAAATTTGGGAGTCAATCACATGATAGCCACACCTTACCATCCCCAAACGAGTGGACAAGTTGTTGTGTCTAATTGGGAGATTAAGCAAATTTTAGAAAAAACTGTCAGGCCCAATCGGAAGGATTGGTCTAAAAAACTAAATGATGCTCTTTGGGCCTACAGAACTGCGTATAAGACTCCCTTGGGCATGTCTCCTTTCCGTCTTATCTATGGAAAAACGTGCCACCTTCCCGTTGAAATCCAACATAAAGCTTATTGGGTTGTTAAAACCGTTAACTTGAATCTGGATAAAGCGGGAAAGGCACATATGTTAGAATTAAGTGAGCTTGAGGAGCTTCGTAATGAAGCCTATGAAACTTCTCAAGCTTACAAGCAACGTACAAAAGTCTTCCATGATAAGCACATCATTAGAAAGACTTTTGAGCCCAACCAGTGGGTCTGGCTTTTCAATTCTAGACTTAAATTATTTCCTGGAAAGCTCAAGTCCTGCTGGGATGGGTCCTACGTTGTTATCAATACTTTCCCTCATGGAGCTGTAGAAATTTGGAACCCTACTTCAGCTGCGAGCTTTAAGGTAAATGGCCAGCTACTTAAACCTTATATTACTCTTTCAGATAGCTAGGTTTCGGATGCACTTCAGCTTGAGGAGCCTTAGCTCCTCCCACTCTCCTGCTCAGGTGATATTCTTCTATGTCTACATTTTTCCAATGAGGACATTGTCAGTCTTAGGCATGGGGGGGTATAACCTGAGAATGTTTATAGTATTTATAAATATTTGCATACATACATACATACATACATACATATATATATATATAACTCCTATTTTCTTAAGCGGAATGGGTTAGTCCTTAGCAAAATATCTTTGTCATTAGAGTTATTTTTCTTCTTGAATTATTTCTTAAGTTTAGAATCCAGTACATTTACTTCACGTGCACGTAGACTGGGTAATGGATCTTTGAAGAAAACCAATAAGCATTTGTAGTCTACTGAACCCTGGGATAGTTAATAGGGAGTCAGGCATACTATCTTCTAGTAGATCCACCCCATATTTGTGAGATGAAAGTAGAGAGATTATTGGTACGCCAAGTCTAGTGCAAGGACTCTTAAGTTTTGGACAATTAGATGATGATACTTCAGAGTTAGGCATAGTTTTGCTCTCTGTTCCTGCGTGCGTACTTTGTGTGAATTCTTGAGAGTCACCAAATAAGGTAGATACACAGAGATTGAGTCTTAATAAAGCTATGACTATAGTGGATCGTTGCGACTGTCCTTCATAGAGTCCTCGACTAAAGGAGGGTAATAGTGTCAAAGGTCAGAAATACGCATGTCCCATCCATTCCTTCCTGGTGCCGAAAATAGGCACTTCCACTAAATAAGCCACACAATATCCTCTTGACCATCATCATCCCTAATAATGCCTCATAAATAAAAGTCTGTGTCATGTTATCTTGAAATTAAAAAAGAAAAACAAAAAAAGAAAAAACAGAAAGAAGAAAAAGAAGAAACAGTTATATTACAAAAAAAAAAGAGAGAAGAAGAAGAAGAAGAGAGAGAGAGAAAAGAAAAAAGCAAAGAGTCCAAATTTATAATGTTATCTATGTAATATTGTTTCTGAGGTAACAAAACACCTATCGCGATCAACCAAATATGACCCATACCTACCTTGCAGTATTTCTGATCGCCTGAATACTGGCTAAGGACTCTAACTTAGTTGTAGAGTTATTAGGACTTTAATTGAAGTGTGAATGCCACGTGCGGACACCAAACAGTGAGTACACCTACCAAATCTGGCGAGATTTGGGATCTCAGAGAGAAAAGAAAGAAAAGAGTGAGTGCCAAGGAACATCAAGAGGGCACAGTTGTTTAGCCTCTCTCTGAGTTGACTTGTCTAATAGGCTAGAGATCTAGAGTCTATAGTGTTGGTGCTAGAGCACCACGATCATCTGTTTTGATGATAACAAAACACGTGTTATTTAACATTTGCACTTGGAGTCTTAGATTTCAGGTCAATTGCAAATGTAGACGTGTTTAGACGGAACTCGAGCTCGCATCCAGGATGGATTGGAGGAGCTTGATGGAGAATAGAGGAGATTTGCGAGGAGCGATATATTGAAGATGGAAGGACAAGAAGAATAGGATAGAATTCTGTTCTTTCTTTCATGTACTCTTGTCTTTATTTTCTTGCTCTTTTTATTTCTTAGAAAATCATGTTAAAGAGCCTCAAAGTACCCTAACAGTAATCCTAGGAACACCTGCAAAACCCTAGGACACTTAGGTTTTCTGTAGAGAACTTAGAAAACCAATGTAGGGTTCAAACAGAGTTTCCAGACGTCTAATGCCAAAATCAGACGTCTGATAAAGTGTTTTAAGACGTCTGACTGTTGATTCAGACGTCTGATAACATTTAGGCTGGACAAGTTAGTTCTGTCTGATGAAATCAGACATCCAGACCTTAAACCAGACGTCTTAGGAGACGTCTGATGACTTTGCCAGACGTCCAATTAGTGGATCATTGGCTGGCTTAGCAAACACTCAAGAATGTAACCGTTAGAGCCTTATCAGACGTCCATAGGACTTTCCAGACGTCTGATAATTGACCGTTTTGCCTCGGCTAACCCAAAATCTCTTCTCAGAGATTTTCTAGCCGTTTCAACGTTTGGAAATCCATTCCCACAGAAAAAGTAGGTTTCCAGACATCCAGACATAGTGCCAGACGTTCTATATGTTGTCTGATGGACTTGCGCTAGAACCCTGTTTAGATCTGATTCAAGTCAGGAAGAGACCCGCCCAAAATCAGATGTCTGACCTTGAAATCAGATGTCTTAAAGTGAACTTCCAGACGTCTGATGCCATAATTAGACTTCTGGAAATGCTGTCAGAGCAATGATTATTCCTGATTTCGGGCTGATTCTCTTGGGCTTTGCACCCAACGGCTATAGAACTTTCCTAAGCCTTCCAAAGCCTTCCTAAGGTCTCTATAAATAGAGGGGAACCTTTGCAACACAAACACACACCTAGAAACACCAAGACACACCTTGCAATACACTTTCAAACCTTTTTGTGTCTCTCTTGCTCTCTAAGCTCAAGTTCTACATCTTAAGAGCATCAAGCTATTGCGCACCTGCTCTCCCGCCGTTGTTCACGAGAGTGACGTTGCGCCGTCGCGTGGCACACGCATCCGCGTTATTGACGCACTCCTTTCAAAGGGGAGTTTCCTAATTCCTATAGAAGCTTAGGTTTAAAATTACTTTGTTGGCTTTATAGGATTACTTGTTTATTTTATCTTTGTTATTTGGTTGGGTATTCGCTTTGTGAATTCCCATCTCCTTCGAGGGACAAAATCCTTCTCGTGAAGAGAAGGGGTTGAGGTACGCTACCCTCGTCTAAGTAGCGTGGTTGTATTTGAGGTTGAATCACCCTCATTTTAAAGTGATTCGGTTTAGTGGTTTTTGATCAACTTGGTTGATCGGAAAATCTTAACTCGAGAGGGTTAGGTGGTGGTTTTCACCCGGTTTGGGTTTCCACCTAAAAATACTTTGTGTACTTTGTGTGATTGCATCTTGTGAGATTGTTTATATTTCAATTCCGCATTTTTTACATTACGCTGATCTCACCCCCTCCAAGTAGGAAACTACATATAGTACTAGATTACATGTAGCACCAGATGAGTGTGTGTCACCAAATACAAATCCATTCAACTCAATATCTCCTACCTAAGCCAAAAGTCGGGGTCAAATTACAGATTATCTTCTACTTTATTCCTGAGGGAAGTAGTTGCCTATTCTGACAGAAATATTTACCAAGGGTGAAGTACAAACTCCCAATGCGAATTGGCTTTTCACGTGGATCTATTACCTAGGCTATTATCACTTCACATTTGTCTGGATCTCTAAAGTTTTGAAATAAGAAAATAAAAAAAAATCTTCTGATTACTTTTATTATTTTTCATTTTTGCTAGTGACTAGCAAATCTTAGGCATGGGGGTATTTGATGAGTCCATTTTAATGGACTATTGTTACACCTAAGTAATTCAATTCTAACATAGTATGTTTGTTATTAATCACATTAGGTCATTAAATGATTGCATATGTCATTATTTAAGTTTACATTTATTCTATAACTTATTATGTAATTATTTTAAATTTCATGCAGATCCCACAACAGTGCACTCGTTACAGGCCAATAATCGGGAAGAAGAGGGAGGACCAATTGTAGAAAAGAATAGGGGGTGAAAAGATATTTTCCCCCCACAAATATCTAACCTACGGCCGTCATCCTCATCCAACAGAAAAATAGTGCTGGCCATATTTAGTAAGGGATTTTGAAAATCCCCTGACTCGCGGGAGAGAAGAGATATAGAGAGAGAGGTGGAGGGGCTTAGAAGGGGAGATCCATCGAGAAGTACTGCGTGCACTGTGGGGAGAGCGTGCACTGTGCACACCTTCCATTGCCTTCACCACACTGCCATAGCGCCTTCACCAATCCCTTGCAAGCCGCAGCCACGCCCTCCACCGCGTCCAGCCACAGCCTACCCTCATTGCGTGTCTGCAACTGCTTGCACTACCTTCACCGCACCCTTGCGTGCCCTCCATTGCCTGCCTTGTGTGCCCTACACCCGCGCCCTCACTGCGCCAAGCAACGCTCCTAGCAGCAGCCGCCCGCAAGCATCCACGCCACAGTCATGCCCTTGCACTGCCCGCATGTGCCTTGCAAGCGCCCACCCTCACCACCCACCGCATTGCCACAGTGCGCAAAAGCACGCACTGCAGACCACACAACCATCCTCTGCGTCATCTTCTTCCTCTCCAGTGCCCTGCAGGTACCCAAAGCAGCCGCCCATAGCAAGCACCCACAACGGCCAAGCGATCGCAGGCAGTGCAGCGCAGCCACGCGAGCCTGCGCACAAGTGCAGCGTAGCCACGCGCACCCGCACGCCATGCCTGTAGCAGCAGTGCAGCCACCTGTCGGTGACAGGCTGGCGCTCCTCTCCGCCAGCCGTCCGCCTCCAGCCACCTCCGGCCGCTGTGTCACCACCATTGCGTAGCCCTCGTCGAGACGTGCCTTCTCGCCGCGTAGCTCCTCCCACGAAGCCTCCTCGTGCTCGCAAGGAAGAGAGAGGAGAAATCCTCTGTTTTCTCCTCAATTAATATTTACATTTAATGCCATTGCCATTTAGATATTAATATTTTATTCAGGCCACATTGCATTGATACACTCATAGTTTCCTAAAATTTCTACACTTGTGTTATGTGCATCATTTAACTTTGAATTTCAAATCAGATTTGCATGCAAGTTGAATTTACATGATATGCCATTACACATGAATCCTATACATATTTTTGGAGCTTAATTCCTGATGGGAAAATTGCATAAATAATCCTGAACTTTTAAGGAAATTGCAAGCTCCATTTAAAATAGCATATTCCTCGCATTAAAGTGGCGATAGTGTCTACAAACAGTATATTCCTCTACTCGTGAATTTGTTGGTCTATTCCTCCCTGTGGATGCAACATCTTTATTGTGGTTAAATTTGATATTTAGTTTTGATTGAGAGATTTTCACCACAAAAAACATGACATATCATTTTATTGCTATCATAAATAAGCGAGAATGTCATCATCACCCACTACCCGGGTCTGGTCCGTTTTGAGCTTGGAAAGGAAGAAAGAGAATCTGAGAGAGAGGGGGTGGGATTTGAGCCATCTCCTCTCTCGACACTTAGCGAAACTCTGAAGAGGCCCTTAAGCCTTTGTGGGATCTTTGTTGTGCCTTGCCTTAACTCTAAAGCTCTTAAGAGAGCCTTGTGCTCTTCTGCTGCTGTGTTCTTCTGAGGCTCTTGAGAGAAAGAGAGCATTGAGTTCTTAAGAGTCCCATGAGCCCCTTTTGATAAGGCATCTGAAGCCTATGGTTGTCGTCTGAGGCACTTTGCTGGTTATTATTGAAATATTTAAGTAGTTGTGAGCTTAAACTTAAAAGGTTAATTTGGTGATTCAAATCACCATTTTAACTCAATCTTTTGCACTATTCTTCTGATTTTTGTTGAAGTATCATTCTGAGTATTATTGATTTCAATTGCATATATATTTCTTGTGAATGGTGAATTAAATTGCATAATTGCTTACGGCGAATGATCTTGGACTCCTTTCTAAATCTAAGTTTTATAAATTTAAATGTTTTAAGCAATTTTGTCCTATACTACAATGCATTTCTTATACATCGACAATTTCGTGCAAAATGAGGAGCAATGGTAGTTTGATTTCATTGATTACAATTTCTAACCTAATTCTAACTTATTCTATCTGATTTGTGTGATTGTGCGAGGTACTCATCGGGAAGATCAGCCGCATGATAGCCACTCCAGGGGTAGGTAATCTTGTTTCCTTCTTCTTAAGCCCCTATTTCTAGAAAGAATTGAAAAGAAGAATCAATTAGGATCAACTCGCATTTTTCTTAGAGTTAATCACTTGAGTTGCCTGATTTGATTTATTTCAGACATCCCCATCCTGATTTCTGTACCTACTAAGGATTTAAGGTGCTTAGGGCTATTCACCTTCTTGATTGAGCCCTAGGTGCCCAACTTTGGAAAGAATTGGACCTGGAAAAGAGCTAAATTAGGGTTTCTATTTTTAGGGTTTGAGGAAAACACACTTGCCTGAATTAAAAGAGAATTGATTTCCCTCATTGTGTGCCACCCAAAGCCTTGTTTGAATTAATCTAAGTAAGAAGACCTTGAAAGAAGGCTCTAACATTCACTTGAATCCTTAAAACTTGGAACTTAATGACCTGCTTGCAAACCACTCAGGGTGATTTTGGGTTCGTTACCCAACTCATCCTAAACTTTAGGTAGGTTAGATGAAGTTGACCCGCCTTGTGGGTTAACCAACCTTCAAATTAGGTCACAAATCACAATCAATTCTAAAGTTCGAGTGAAATCCAAAGCACCATAATTCAGGACTAAAATTGCTAGTCTTAAGGGGTTAAGTTGCTCATTTCGGTCTACTTGGATTCTCAGTGACAAGGAAGGTCAGGTGGGGGAAACCCTATAACTAGTGGGGATGCTCTACCGTGTAGGGGTCTTTGTGGGGCTCTCCCTTCCTGGATGCCCAAGTATTTCTCGGGTGAGTGATTTTCTTATCAAGAGGTATCATCCACCTTGAACCTCCTTAGTAATCCAAAGATTTTTGGGTGCCTTGATTGGGTCCATTACACATTTTGTTCCTCATCGGCTCACTTGTGTATGTTCGGGAGGAGGTCCTTAAGACCACCCTTGAGACCTCCATTAGTAGTTCATTCTTATCGAGGCCAAGCCTAAACTCTCTTATTTGTGCTACCTTCCAACCATATTGATATCTCTTCCAGCTCTTCTACTTTTTAGCCTAGATCTCCTTCAGCTATATCCATGGAGAATCAAGAAGAACCCAATCTCTAGAATCAGCTACAATGCCTCAAAGATCTATTTTAGGCATTCATGAACCCATCGCAGCGTTCTCTGATGAGAGATCATTACAATCCCATTGTGGTAGCAATAGAACCTAGGGTACAGATCCTGGCTTGAGGACCTGATACTGAACTCAAGCCCAATATTCTCCATGCTATCCCCAAATTCCATGGGCTAAACTCCGAAGATTCTTTCCAGTACATCCAGGAGTTGAAACATCTCACCCAGACCTTCGGCCCACCTATTCAGAATCGAGATATCATACTCATGAAGATGTTTTCTTTCTCCCTCATGGATAAGGATGCCCACTGGTACCAAACTCGGACCCGTCCAATCAACACTTGGGCTGAACTCTAATTTGAATTCCTGAAGAAATTTTTCCCAGTTGGTCGGACAAATGCTTTGAGACACCGGATCACACACCTCACGCAAAATCTGGGAGAACCACTTCATGAGGCATGGGATTACTTTCTGGATCTCATGTGGAAATGCCCCCATTATGGAGTTCCTAAATGGGAACTAGTCCAGTCTTTTTACAAGGACTCCGTGAGGATATCAAACTCTTTGCCAATGCAACCTGTGGTGGCAACATCATGGGTCAGCATGAATATACCATTTGGGAGATTCTCAAGAATATGTGCAAGCACTCCATAAACAATGAATTTATGGGTATGTACGACTGAATGACTACCCGTTCATTGACAAACACATGGTGGGCACATGAGACTCAAGGCCTATCTGCATTCGTCAATCTAGAACTGATGGCCAGTCGCCTGGTCAAAGTCCTTATTATCGAGAAAAAAGGTGGACGAATTGACTCAACATCTGCAGAAAGCCACCTTAGCACAGCAGAGCACGCATGCGCAACCACCCTCTAGTAGGGAGGCTGTGCATGACATTTATCACCACTCTCACTAGGGGATGGACTCATATCCACCCCCATCTGATCTTGGTTTCAGAGGAAACATTGGAACTACCTGTGCTAGTTGGGGGAACTCTGAACCCTCGTATTCTAACTTCTTTGGGATACCTCAGACCTGCGAGGATCTCCACGCCATCCAGAATGATCCATTCTCAAACACTTATAACCTTGGATGGCATAATCATCCCAGCTTCGCGTGGTCGGGGAATAATCAAAATCTGAGATCTCAATTCTAGCCTTGACCGCAAGCTCCATGCCCATACCATCCTGCTCAGCTACGCCCAATCCAAATTATCAATCTAGGCTGTCAAGGGAAGATCAAATAACTCTGATTCTACAAACCTTTGCTGCATCCAAAAGACCAATGCGGCCATGTAGAAACAGCACAAAGACAAGATCACGAAAGTCCAAAATTAGCTTGCACAGATGGTGAATTCTCGCCAGCCTGGTGAACTTCCATCTCAACCTCTTCCAATTCTGAATAATGTGCCAAACTAGAGGCATGTTATGAACCCGAATCAAGGCCAAGCTCACCATGTTTATCAGGCTCCTTCTGCTCCACCTGACGGGATGGAGCTTCGACATCATAATCAAGATATCAGCAGCAACCACCACTTTTGCCAACTTCGAACCAAAACCAGGCGGGACTTAATTCTGTTACCACCCATAGTGGCAAGTCGACTCAGGATCCACCTTATCCGAGCCACTCTCCTCCTGGCAATTCATAGCCTAACCCTTGGTTGGTTATCCAAGACACCCCTATCTTAGATCCAGAACCTGAACCAATCTTAAAGAAACCTACAGAGGTTCCATTTCCTGAGGCCTTGACCAAGGGAAAGAGGAAACCCAAACCCGTGGCACTTAAGGAAGATCTGGTTAAGATCTTTGGGCAGGTCCAGATAAACATCCCCTTGATGGATGCAATCCGCCACATACCAGCTTACGCGAGATTTCTGAAGTATTTATGTACACCAAAGCATAAGCCACGAAGCAAATACAGGAGTCCGATCGTATTATCTAAGCAAGTCATCTTGATCATCTTAAGCAAACTCCCACAAAAAGCAAAAGATCCTGGCACCTATTTGATCTCCTGTAAAATCGGTAATCTAGAATTTGATTGAGCATTATTGGATTTAGGAGCATCCATAAACCTAATACCTACATCCCTACTTGACCATTTTGAGGAAATTGAGCTCAAATTGACTGAGGTGACTTTGTAGTTAGCAGACTGATCAATCAAGTCACCTAAAGGAATTCTCGAGGATGTTCTAGTTTAGATCCTTAATTTCTATTTTCCAATGGACTTCATCATGTTAGGCATGGATACTCCTGAAAATCTGAGGAACACACCGATCATTTTAGGGTGACCATTCCTAGCCATAGCTAGGGCAAATATCAATTGTAAAGAGGGCCAGATCGAGTTGAAATTCGGGAACCAGACATTAAAGATTGACATCTTTAAGGCCCAGAAGGAATAAATCATCGGGTAATCGAGAAAGTGTGTGACATCAGTTCTATGGTTGAGGATCCGCTTGCAGAGGAAGACCTGATTATCTCTGAATCCTCAACCTCGAGAAAATTCTGACCCACAGATAAAGGAGCCCAAAGCTGATCCAGATTCACCTTTAGCTCCCACTTTATCTTTTGAGGCCCATCCCAAACCTCCACTCGCTGCTAATAACCCAGTGATGGAGTTGAAACCCCTCGCAGATCATTTGAAATATGTGTTTTTGGGTTCCAATCAAACGTTTCCTATGATCATCAATTCCTGACTCACATCTGATTAGGAGACAAAGTTGATTTCTGTTCTCCAACAGCATTGGAGAGCCATTGGATGGACTCTCAATGATCTGACTGGTATCAGTCCCTCGTATTGCACACACTGTATCTACACCGAAGAGGGCTCACGACTGTCTCGAGAGATGCAAGGAAGACTCAATCTGAATCTACACGAGGTCGTGAAGAAAGAGATCATCAAGTGGTTAGATGCTGGTATCATCTACCCGATCTCTGATAGCCATTGGGTTAGCCTAATCCAGGTTGTGCCTAAGAAGGTAGGGCTCACGATTATCACGACTAAATCTGGAGAGACCATCCCAACCTGCATTGCACATTAATGGAAAGTCTGCATAGACTATCTGAAATTGAATGCCTCCATGAAGAATGGTCATTTCCCATTTCCGTTCATTGACTAGATTCTCGAGAAACTGGTAGGAAATCGATTTTTTTGTTTCTTGAATGGTTACTTCGGATATAATCAGGTGGCAATTCATCCAGAGGATCAGGAAATGACCACCTTTACTTGCCTCTACGATACGTATGTGTTCCGCAGGATGCCATTTGGGATATGCAACGCACCCGCCACCTTTCAGCAGTGCATGCTAGCCATATTCTTTGATATGGTAGGTAATTACCTTGAGGTCTTCATAGATGACTTCTCAGCATTTGGTGAATCTTTTGATGAATGCCTCCTGCATTTGGTCCAGATCCTTAAAAGATGCATTGAAGTGAACCTGGTTCTCTCTTGGGAAAAGAGCCACTTCATGGTTCCTGAGGGCATCATACTTGGACACCTCATCTCTGAGAGAGGTATCCAGGTTGACCGAACTAAGGTCAATCTGATTTCCAAGCTACCTGTGCTTAACTCGGTCAAAGACATTAGATCATTTCTGGGGCATGTTGGATTTTATCATCGATTCATACCTGATTTCTCTAAGATCGTACACCCCTAAACAAATCTCCTTTCAAAGGAAACACCTTTTGAGATATTGAGTGAGTGCATTCACACATTTGAGATCTTGCATGACCAAGTCACCCAAGCACTAATCCTGCAATCTCTTGATTGGTCTCAACCCTTCGAGATAATGTGAGATGTGTTTGACTACGCAGTAGGAGTGGTGTTGGGTTAGAAAATCAACGGGAAACCAGTGGTCATAAATTACGCCAATATGACATTGGATGAGGCTCAGCATAATTACACTATTATGGAGAAAGAGCTGTTGGCTGTAGTATTTGGCCTGGAGAAATTCAGGGATCACACTACAATGAGGCACTTACTCACAAAGAAGGACGTGAAGCCGAGATTAATCCACTAGATCTTGCTGTTGCAAGAATTCGATCTTGAAATTCGCTACAAGGCGAGAAAACAGAACATGGTAATTGACCATTTGTCTCGCCTTCCTTCTTTGGTCATTGACCCATCCTAACCTATTACCAAGCACTTTCCGGATGAGCATCTCTTGGCCATTAACGGACTTCCTTGGTCTACCAACATCGTGAACTACTTGGTTACGAGGAAAGTCCCACCAGATTGGGCGACTTGCAGGCGGGACAGGCTAATTTCCAATGCCATGTACTATGTTTGGGAAGATCCGTATCTTTTCCACATCGGTAATTACCAAGTGATCCAGAGATGCATTCTTAACGATGAGGTCAACGACTTAATCTCATTCTGTCATGATCAAGCCTACGGTGGCCATTACTTTGGGTGTAAAATTGCAGCGAAGATCCTCCAATGTGGGTTCTTTTGGCCCACAATGTTCAAAGACGCACGATCCTATTATAGGGCATGTGCCTGTTGTCAGACCCTTGGCAACATGGGCCCACATGACATGATCCCTTGAATCTGATCATCATGCGTGAAATCTTTGACATCTGGGGAATTGACTACATGGGACCCTTTCCATGATCTAACGGCTTTTAGTACATCTTACTTGCTATTGATTACATCTCTAAATGGATCAAAGCCATCCCCACCAGAACAAGTGACCATAAAGTTCTTCGGTTCATTCAAGAGAACGTCTTTTCCAAATTTGGGGTTCCAAAAGCCATCATCAGCGATGGTAGGTCTTATTTCGTGAATGTGCACTTCTAGTCCTTGATGAAAAAGTACGGGATGTCGCATCATATCTTGACTCCTTATCACCCCTAAACTAATGGATTGGCTGAATTATTAAATTCGGAGATCAAGAAGATCCTTCAGGTCACTGTTCGGTCTAACAGGAAGGATTGGTCTACCCACCTTCTGGAAGCCTTATGGGCCTATAGGACTGCCCATAAGACCCAGTCAAGAATGTCTCCCTTCAGACTCATGTATGGAAAGGCATGTCACCTTCTCGTAGATATGGAGCACAAAGCCTATTAGGCAGTTGATGTGGATACATCTGAATAGCCAAAAATGTCTATTAATCCATGTTCTTATATCATATTAGCATCATGCATTGTAAATATTGCATAACATGCATCATCATGCATTTAGGTCAAATTGTATAGTAATTTCTTCTTTTTGGTGGCCAGGGACAGGTGACTTTTAATTAGAGACTTTGGATCGAAGATCCAACCTTATGGATCTGATTAGGGCGATGATCATAGTTCAATGACTTCAAAATCCCCTCGATCAGACTTCTGTAGCATCAGATATAATCCGAGGAAGGTTATAGATTAAGGGCCAAGATGGTGTAAATCTACACTTCAGATGACAAATCCGATTGCACGGATGGCTTCGGATCGATGATCGCAACCTAACGGCCATGGGTGGGCGTGCTTAAAACAAAATCCTGACAAAGCGGCAGCTGCAGCGCAGCGATTGAGCACCTCTTCGCAAGCGAGAGGCACAGGTTTGAAACCAGCTGTGCCTCAAATCAAAGCACGGGCGTGGAAGCGGCTAAATCAGGTCATTGGATGGTGTGGATGCGGGCGACGTGCTGCACCCAAATGTGAGTAGCACGAACGTGTTATCAGACACACTCTTGTGAAGGCAAGCGAGCGTGCGTCTTGAGCCGTTGATCTTCAATCCAACGGCGATGAAGGAGGCCACGACGCCTCTCAACAGGCGCTGAAGGAGATCGGGCGCGACACGTTTAAGCCGTTCGATCTTGAGATTGGATGGCTGAGGATCAAAAGACATGCGCGTGCATTGAGGAGAAGGGGAAGAGGCGCATGGGCGGGTGTGCACGTAAGGCCACAATCAAGGCTTTAGTGACGCTTTTAATTCGTCACTAAAGGTCCTTGCATTAATGTTCTTAACATAAAATGACCTTTTTGCCCCCAACCTCTACACCTATAAAAAGGCCTACGCCCCCCACATTTCAGTCATCCCTTCCTCTCTTCTCTCACCCCCTCCAAAGCTCTAAGAGCTTGTCCCAAGCCCAGGATGCTCCATTAGAGTTAAAAATACAATTTTTCCACCTTCTCATCCCCTTCATGGAGCATCCCGTGGTGGTCCTCTCACCACCATTCAGGAAGCGGATCCCGCTACGACATCGTCCTACCCCGTTCTCCATCATCCCTCATCATTCTCCTTCGTCCCACATCTCACCACCTACGTCCGGGCGCTCTGTCGTTGCAGCTTGTCCTCCAAGCAGTCGTCGAGGGGGATAACTTCTCTTTACCTTCTCTTTTACTGCTTTCTAGTGTAGATTTCCCACTTTCTAGTGTAGATTTCCTTCTTTCTAGTGTAGTGAGTAGTTGTAATTATAATGAATATCAGCTTGTGGTAATGAAATCCATGTTATTCTATCTCTATTCTCTCTTTATTTGTAATATTCTCTCTCTTTCTTCTATTATTTATTCTTTAAGTAGATAGCTAGTTTAGATTCAATTCGACCAACTAATCTGCTTCCTGACAAATAAAATAAATGTGGTTTCTAATCAAACGTCCGCTTCCCTGTGTTCGATTCGAAATTCTTCCTAGTTTAGGTAAATTTATCTGTTGACGGATTTCTTCGCAAATCATACTACATCATCGGGTTTTTCAAAATCCAATCCCCATTTGCGTAGATGTTTCGGCACAACATTTTGGCGCAATTGTCGGGGAGGCAACGCTCTTTGATTTTTCATGTTTTCCCTCCTTACTTATCTTTTACCTCACTTCTCTCCTTTCTTATTGTGATTGCAAGTACTCCCTCGAGATAGGCAAAAGCGGTAAATTAAAGTAAAGTGCGATTGAAGGGTTTGTAAGTTTACCCCCACCTCCTACCCACTTGTTTTTATTCCACCATATAATAACACAAACACAAATCAACCTAGGTGTTCTTATAAACTCTAAGGTTAGTTTTTAATTGTTTGTTTGTCACCTCCAGCCACCTCACCCTCCACATATAAAAGAAAAATTTAAAGAAAATCTCACAGAGGTACACAACCTCTTCTGATTCTTCATACTCAACCGGTAACCCGATCTTTGGAACTGGTACACTCACCAACACATAATTGAGCAGAAATCAGATTAGGTAATCATTTGTGTGCCTAACTAAGTGGTGCATCAGGCCAATTGCTTGAGTTGTTTGGGCCGCACAACTTCAACTAAAAATAACTCATCAAGTAGCTGCCACATAGGTTCATCTTTTAGGGATTTATCAAGCACTCCACATTCTTTTAAGCTTTAAAGGAAAACTTCTTCACCTGTGCTTTCAAAACCTGGTATGCCAACTGAACTTGATTGAATACACCTAAAGTTGATTCCTAAAAGCTACTAAGTAAGATTTAAATCCAAAAATTCACTGCATCCAAAAATAATCTTGCTTGAAAATCATTGGTTGTGCACGCACACACATATCAATCAATCATTAAGGGCACAACCCAGATAAATGGCCCATCACATTCCAAAGTACATTCAAACCTAACCCTAATTAAAACAGAGTAGACATTGGCCCTAAGGATTGGACTCGCTCTTCGGAGCCTAGACCGAGATTATTTTCAATTAGTCAGTTTCTACCATTCAATCTGATGTCTAGCTAGGGGAGTAGAATTAAACGATCGCGGTTGGGGGGTACACTAGGAACTAGAGGCGCAAGCCAAAGGAAGAACCTTCTCCCCAGTCCCTCCCTCTAACTGGTTGGATTGACCAGAAAGAAGTAGATCAAATCGTTTCTTAGTCTTACGACAGGTTCTGGGAGTCTGTAGGTCTTTAGGCTAGCCCATTAAGGACAGGTTTGTTAGTTTGTATTGTAGGACACCTTTCTTCCTCCTGTTCTATTATGGATCCTTCCACATCTTATTTGTACTTCCACTCCTACCCTCCTACCACTACTTATTCCCAAAATGATTATTATTCCAACCAGACTTATTCTCATTCATCTTCTAGTTGGGATAATCTTGATTGGGGATAAAGTTCCGGACCTTCGTGTTAAGGGTCTAACCTTGGACACCATGATCTTGATTCTTATCCTTCTTCGAGCTACATCGATTATAGATCATCGCCCTCATTTGGACAACCTAATATGATCTACAATCAAGAAGGATATGTTGATCCTTACCCTTGCCCAGATTACACTGCTTATAGGTCACCACCTCCTTATGAGAAATTAGAAGTGACCTATTATCAGGGAGGGTATCAAAACCTCAATTCGTTAATTCCCCTGCACTGAACCCAAACCCGCCCAACCCTGAACCAAACCATTTGGTTTAGGTTAATCAAGTCCAAGAGAAGTTGTTGGCTAACTTGAGGAATACTATACAATCTTTAGAAGCTTAGCCAACACCTTGCACTAAAGAATTGGAGCCCCTGATTGAAATGATTGATGATCTTAACAAGTATCTGTTGGATTGGCTCCAGGATGTTAAGGATAAGGGCCCGGGTGAGTTTTTACTTGGGAAATTATCGAAATTGAGGATGAGATTTTTGGTTGCTTTAGTTCAATCTTGGGATGATTCCCAGGATGAATCCCCTTCAGGAGAGCCAATGTTAGAACCTGCTCAAGCACTTGTTAGGAGGACATGTGTTACGAGATCGGGATTGACCAGATTGGTCTAGAGCAACCAATTAAGGATGAATTGATTTCTTCACCTGAGATCCCTGAGCCGGGGCATAAGGAAACATATGTCTCCATGGATCAGAAAGTGATTGATGATTTTGAGACATACATTAATGCAGATTCATATTTCTTTGATTCTGAAGGTGAAGAATCATTATGCGAAATCTCACATGAGTCTACATAACACGATTTTAGTGAGACAACTGGGCCTGAGGAATTCGATAAATCATTTGATGGCCCTGAAATTGAGGAACTTGATCCTGTTGGGGCTCCCATGGTGGATTCAGATCCTAATTTCATGAAGGATTCAATTCAAAGCCCATTCCTCAATTACACCCCTTTGAGTATACTGACAATTCTATTTTTGAGATCACTAGACCTAAGTCAATTCTGATTCAGTCACATCTTTTAGACTTGGAAATTTCAGACGGGGAGATTAATATGTAGGAGGTCCCAGAATTTGAAATCCTGATTGCAGAGGATAGAAAGTGGGAAATGATGATATAGGAAGTCAATTCCAGAGGAAGCAAAAGATCAAGTCTAAGGGTTCCAATTTGTCTAAAACTCCCAACCTTCTACCAGAATCCTTATGACATCTTTTCAGAGGATGTCCAACCCAAGCACAAATTCATTAATTATCCTTTTGAACTTGATTTCTCTGTAATCCAACTTTTTGGTCTTGGGTTGCATCCTCACAAATCGTAGGCCCGACCCTGCTTGCATACTCATCTCAGGTTTTGGATAATTTTTATCCAGAACCTTAGATATACTCGACCATGGGGTATGGGTCTGCATCACAATTTGGTTCACATCTGTGGACATCTGCTGGCAGGTCCTAAGGTGAATCTTTTTATTCTGATTCTAACCTACACCTATGAATTCTTTATTTCTTCTTCTTTGTATAGTGTGCCTAGCCGAAGGCACTAAATTTAGCACGTATATAGTTTCTTTTCATCTCAGAGTGGACCCGTTATTCATGCAATTCAGGTGCTTTCTACTCAACTCCACTTTATTTTATGTCTGTTTAATACAATGAGGACATTGCATTAGATAGGCATGGGGGGTGGATATTCATCACTGAATTATTTCGTCAGCTCCGTAGATTTTTTTTGTTTTCGTTTTATTTATTTAAAAAAAATTGGACTTAGTAAAGAGACTTGGGCTTTAGAAAATTAAAACTGTATGATTTGAACACTAAGACCCTTTAGGTCTTCAGACTTAATCAGTCTAGGTGTCCACTAAAATGTAGACTTGTTTCTTGAGTCCTCGCCATTCTAAATTCATATTTTAATTGGTTAAATAAGTTGGGGTGATAAGTATATGACTTATCAACCCACCCTTTGATTTGAGGGGATTTTAAGTCTAAGCATCTACACACTATTTGCACTGACTCGCTTCTTTGTGGTTTTTATAGAAATTGGGTAGCTAATGAACCTTCTAGAGTGGTATGGCTGGTAAGTTATCGTGGGTAACAACCCATAGGTAGGTTGTCCAGAGCCCAGTTACACGACCATTCTTTTCCTGCTGCCTTTAGGTAAATCTAAGATCAGGGAAGTCACCTATTAGAAAAAAAATAGAGAAAATAAAACTATCTAAAGAAAAAAGAAAAGGAGAAAAAAAAAGAGAAAGAAATAAGCCACACTTCACTGCACGAGTATGGCTAGCAAGTTATCATGGGTAACAACCCATTGGTAGGTTGTCTAGAACCTAGCTCAAGAAATTCACGTAAAATTCCAAAACACTTAGGAAGAAGCGGAGAAGTAGAATAAGCCGGGGAGATATACATTGGGTTCGCCCTTGCATTGACCCCATTAAAATTAAAGTAGGGAGAAAGCTACTAGTCGAATAGATACACCTTTAGGCAGAATTTCTTTCCAAGGTCATCTAGGGTCGTAAAAACCTGAAGTCCATTCCAATCGTCGATTAATGAGTCTACCACATTTCACACAAAGATTCTTAGAACTTAGGGTTCTCTTCAAGTCTTGGGTGGGTTGAGTGGCCATACAAAGCTGCTCCGAAACCTTAAACTTAAAAATCCAAAAAAAAATTAGAAAAGAAGAAAAGAAGAAAAAGATCCTTCCTTGAATAAGGTGAGGGCTTGAGGTGGTGTGCATTTTGGCAGACACCTGTGTAGGTTTGGCCCTACCAGGAGGGGTGACGTAATAAAATGCGGAAATAAAATATAAAGCAATCTCAAAAATCAATCGCACAAGTACACAAGAAATTTTAGGTGGAAACCCAAACCGGGTGAAAACCACCACCTAACCCTCTCGAGTTAGGATTTTTCGATCAACCTAGTTGATCAAATCCACTAACCGAATCACTTTAAAATGAGGGTGATTCAACCTCAGTACAACCACGCTACAAGTACGAGGGTAGCGTTCCTCAACCCGTTCTCTCCACGAGAAGGATTTTGTCCCACGAAGGAGATGGGAATTCGCAAAGCGAATACCCAACCAAAAGACAAAGATAAAAGAAAACAACAAGTCCTATAGAGCCAACAAAGTAATTATAAACCTAGCTTCTATAGGAATAAGGAAACTCCCCTTTGCAAGGAGTGCGTCGACGATGATGCGGGTGCGTGAGCCACGCAACGACGCAATGTCGCTCTCGTAGACAACGGCGGGAGAGCGGGTGCGCGAAGGGAATGATGCTCTCAAGATGTAGAACTTGAGCTTAGAGAGCAAGAGCTTCTTGGACACAAGAGAGTGGAAATACTTGATCTTAGTGTATTGCAAAGTGTTTCTTGTGTGTCTAGGTGTGAAAAGGCTCCCCTCTATTTATAGAGGCCTTAGGAAGGCTTTGGAAGGCTTAGAAAAGCTTCCATAGCCGTTGGGAACAAAGTCCAAGAGAATCAGGCCGAAATCAGGACAATGATTAGATTTGACAGGGTTATCAGACGTCTAACTCTGGCATCAGACGTCTGGAAGGCCACTTTAAGACGTCTGATTTCAAGGTCAGATGTCTGATTCTATGCGGGTTTCTCCCTGACTTGAATCAGATCTAAACAGGATTTTTGTGCAAGTCCATCAGACGACATACAGGACGTCTGGCACTAAGTATGGACGTCTGGAAACCTACTTTTACTGTGGGAATTGATTTCTAAACGTTGCAACAGCTAGAAAATCTCTGAGAAGAGATTTTGGGTCAGCCGAGGCAAAACGGTCATTTATCAGACGTCTGGAGAGGCCTAAGGACGTCTGATAAGGCTCTAACGGTCATATTCTTGAGTGTATTCTAAGGCAGCCAACGGTCCACTAATTGGACGTCTGGCAAATCCATCAGACGTCTTCTAAGACGTCTGGACTAAGGTCTGGACGTCTGATTTCATCAGACAGAACTGACTATGTCCAGCCTAACAGTTATCAGACGTCTGAAACAACAGTCAGACGTCTTAAAATACTTTATCAGACGTCTGATTTGGGAATTAGACGTCTGGAAGTGCTGTTTGAACCCTATATTGGTTTTCTAAGTATTCTACAGAAAACTTAAGTATCCTAGAGTTGTGCCGGTGTTCCTAGGACTACTGTTAGGGTTCTTTGAGGCTCTTTAACATAATTTTCTAAGGAAAAATAAAGAGCAAGAAAAATAAAGATAAAAGTACATGAAAGGATTAAAAAGAATCTATCCTATTCTTCTTGTCTTCTATCTTCAATCTGTCGCTCCACGCGAACCTCCTCTGTTTTCCGTCAAGCTCCTCCAATCCGTCCTGGATGCGAGCTCGAGTTCCGTCTAAACACGTCCACATTTGCAATTGACCTGAAATCTAGGACTCAAATTGCAAATGTTAAATAACACGTGTTTTGTTATCATCAAAACAAATGATTGTGGTGCTCTAGCACCAACAACCTGGGCGCTATTGTGTCTCTATAGTTCAGGTCATAGTTGAAATCTCTAAGTGTTGAAAAATAACTATTCCCAAGAAATCTGACCTAATTCTTTTATAAATATCATATAGTTTTTGTTAGGGACTAGAAAAAGATAGGAATGGGGGTGTGATTTGCATACATCTGAACAGCAAAAAATGTCTATTAATACATGTTCTTAGTATCATATTAGCATCATGCATTGTAAATATTGCATAACATGCATTATCATGCATTTAAGTCAAATTGTATAGTAATTTCTTCTTTTTGATGGCCAAGGACAAATGACTTTTAATCAGGGACCTCGGATCGAAGATCCAATCGTATGAATCTGATCAGGGTGACGATCGGAGTTCAATGATTACAAAATCGCCCTGATCGGACATCCGTAGCATCAGATATAATCCAAGGAAGGTTAGAGATCAAGGGCCAAGATGGTGTAAATCCGCACTTCAGATGACAAATTTGACTGCACGGATGGGTTCGGATCGACGATCGCAGCTCAACGGTGTGAAAATCGATCCAATCCAACATTCGTGGCACCATCTACATCTCACAGAAGATGGACGGCCATGATGTTGCCATGTGATGCCATCACAGCTGCCCAAACCGACCGCAGCACCCCTTCTCAACCTCTGAAGGTGTGGGCGAGGCAAGATCACGGCCGTGGGCGCGTGCGCTTAAAGCATAAGTGCGACAAAGCGGCAGCCGTAGTGCAGTGGTCGAGCGCTTCTTCGCAAGTGCGAGGTGTAGGTTCGATCCCCGTTGCATCTCAAATCAAGGTGCGGGCGTGGGAGCGACTAAATCAGGCCGTTGGATGGTGAGCGGATGGTGCGGATGTGGGCGACGTGGCGCACCCAGATGCGAGTAGCGCGAACGCGTCATCAGATGCACTCTTGTGAAGGCAAGTGAGCGTACGCCCTGAGTCGTTGATCTTCGATCCAACAATGATGGAGGCCACGTCACCTCTTAACAAGTGCTGAAGGAGATCGGGCGCAATGCGTTTAAGCAGTTTGATCTCGAGATCAGACGGCTGAGGATCAAAAGACGTGCGCGTGCATTGAGGAGGCAAAGAGGAAGAGGCGCGCAGGCAGGCGTGCACGTAAGGCCATGATTAGGGCTTTAGTGACGCTTTTAATCTGTTACTAAAGGCCCTTGCATTAATGTTCTTAACATAAAATGACCTTTTTGCCCCCAACCTCTACACCTATAAAAAGGCCTACGCCCCCCACATTTCAATCATCCCTTCCTCTCTTCTCTCACCCCCTCCAAAGCTCTAAGAGCTTGTCCTAAGCCCAGGATGCTCCATTAGAGTTAAAAATATAATTTTTTCACCTTCTCATCCCCTTCGTGGAGCATCCCGCGGTGGTCCTCTCACCACCATTCAAGAAGCGGATCCCGCTACGACGTCGTCCTACCCCGTTCTCCATCATCCCTCATCATTCTCCTTCGTCCCACATCTCACCACCTTCGTCCGAGCGCTCCGTCGTTGCAGCTTGTCCTCTAAGTAGCCGTCGAGGAGGATAACTTCTCTCTACCTTCTCTTTTGTAGATTTCCTGCTTTCTAGTTTAGATTTCCTACTTTCTAGTGTAGTGAGTAGTTGTACGTGTAATGAACATCAGCTTGTGGTAATGAAATCCATGTTTAATCTATCTCTATTTTCTCTTTATTTGTAATGTTCTCTCTCTTTCTTTTATTATTTATTCTTTAAGTAGATAGCTAGTTTAGATTCAATTCGACCAGCTAATCTGTTTCCTGATAAATAAAAACAAACGCGATTTCTAATCAAACGTTTGCCTCCCCATGTTTGACTCGAAATTCTTTCGAGTTTCGGTAAATTTATTTGTTGATTGATTTCTTCTTAAGTCATACTACATCGACGGGTTTATCAAAATCCAATCCCCATTTGCGTAGATCTTCTAACACAACAGTAGTACGGAAGTGCAATCTAGATCTTATGAAGGCTAGAATTCATCGCTGGTTGTAATTGAGCAAGATCGAGGAACTACGCAATGACATATACTAGAACTCGCAAATCTACAAAGAGCAGGTGAAAGCCTTCCATGACAGGCACATTTCACGAAAATCCTTCCATCCTGGTTAGAAAGTATTACTCTTCGATGCCAAACTCAAGCTCTTCCCAGGAAAACTCTGATCAAAATGGATTGGACCATTCCTTGTGAGACTAGTATTTGGAAATGGAGCGGTCGAAATTAGTGAACTCAGCCATGAATCAAAACCTTTTGTCATGAACGGTTAGAGACTCAAACTGTTCTTCGAGCTCACCGACTAGAATTTGGCTACAATATCTTTTGATCTCCACTCTCCTTGAGCTTCATTACGCCTAGCTAATGGTGTTAAACTTAGCGCTTAACGGGAGGCAACCCATCATCTTTGAAAAATCCAAAACCTTCTAACATATCACTTTTCTGAAATCATATTGCACTTTAGGGTTTGTCCATTAAGAACAACCAACTCCACCATTGATACTTGTATCAGAGCTAGAAATCGTCCGCAACAGTCATTCCGACCCGTTCACCACCCACCTGTTCTAAATGTACGATCTGAATTGAACTCGAACCCACCTAATTTACAATGAGGACATTGCAAATCTTAGGCATTGGGGGGTCTTAAAGTGCAAAACGTTGTGAAAATCAATGCATGAAAGGGAAGGGTTTCATTAAAAAAAAAAAGAAGAGGAGAAAAGAGGAAAGGAGAGGTCAATTTGAACCAAGCTGAATGAAAAGAGGAGAAGTGAAGAAAGAAAAGAAAAGAAAAGAAAAGAGAAAAAGGAGCAAAATAAAAAAAGGGAGAGTCCCTTGAAATTAACTATGGAACTTAGCTAACTTCTAGGTTGGATCGAATGATGAATTAAGGCCTGGAAGGCTAAAACTTTGGAGATTAGTGACGAGTACCAACCTTAGGACTCTTAGACCTATTTCAGGGTTTAAACACTCAGATATTTGTTAAGATTCGGATTAGTCTTCATGAGGTTAAAGAAAGTGCGAGGTGATGTAGTAGGTCTAAGGCTTAGGGATTATTCAGCCCAGTTGCTTGCCCTTTGGTTTGTGAAACTTGGTAACCAAAGCACCCAAAATCACACACTAAGTCTGGTTTAGTGTGCTTAATAAAGAAAATCATGCCAAAAGTGTTCTGTTCTAAAAAGCTATCTCGAAGATCTAGCTTAGGAGTGGCTCGACAACACAAGTTGATTGGACGAGTTCCCGGTGCGAAGAGGTGGGAAATTTCCCTCGAAGATGCGTAATGACATATCATCTCCTTGGTGGTTGTCTCCTAGGATATCTAAATATCCTACCAGGGGCATGTAAGCACCTTGTGCTGGGATTGGTGCCATGGGCAGGATTATCCTAAAATGTCAATTACCAGGGCCTGAATTTAGCTACAAAACGTCAAGGCTGGCACTATCCTGAAGTGTCGAAAGCCAGGGTTCTGGGGGTTGCCATGGGCGGTGCTATCTTGACGCATCGAAAGCAAGGACCCTTCAAGGATTGATGGTAGGGACAAGGAATCTGATATAGACCATGTTTAGGGCCAATTCGAGGTTGGATTTAGGGAAAAATAAAAAGAAAAGAGTGAAAACTCCCCAGATGAAAAATCCTTCTCTATCTCTCTCTTATAAAAAATGCACTGGTAAATTGAACCTAGACATGTTACACCTATGCACGGGTGCTTTAACCGCTGAGGTTAACGAACCTCTAGGTAGATTTTATGGGCATTAGAAACCCTCGTGGTAGACTCAGGATGAAGCTGATCAGGTCTGGATCTTGGCAGGTACTTGAGTACCTCTAGGATTATTGTTGGTATTCTAATCTGATTTCTAGAGATACAACTTAGTAAGGCACCCTGACGGTTACATTCGACTTAGAAGCCTGGTTTGATCCATAGGTTTTTTCCTAAAGGACTAGAAAAAACTAGGCATGGGGGTGTGATGTGCATGATGGGAACACCATCATAAGCCCTAACTGGCTACTTTTAGTCAGGTTTTGAAGATAAATGCTCTTACATAACCATTTGAGAGTTGTAACTTCACTTCATTCTATTTTGAGAATAGAACTAGAAACTACGGTTAATTCTGTAATTTTAACAGCATATCATGAACACAGAATAACCAAGGAGTTTGTCAAGGGTAAATTGAAGGTCAAATGAGCATTAATGACAAATAAGTGGGTCCATGTAGAGAGAAATGAGGTTTCATGCATTCCGAGAACCAATACAGTAATCAAAACCCTAATTTCAGATCCACTTAAATTACAGAGATTCTGGTTAAGATAAAATTCATAGAAAAATATTCCTTGAGGCTTGATTTCCTTAATTTGACCATTTGACCTTATTTTGCCCTTAAATAGTCATAGACAAAGTTATACCCTAATTTGGGTTATTACATAAATTGCTTAGGCAAACTTGGTCAAACTGAAATTCCACTTCACCTTCAGATTCCTTGGATCTAAATTAGGTTTGTACCAAAATTTGGGCCAAATCAGAGATCATCTCGACCTAGTTTGCATTTTAGTCCATTTAAACTCTATTCCTCTCAATTAAGCCCCTAACTTTTCAAATATTTGTGATAGGTCCCTAACTTTATCATCATTTTTGCAAAAGGGTCCCTACCACAGTTAGTATGAATGGAGCTCCTTTGTTGAGATTCGAGTGAGGTTTCTTCCCTCGATTCTCATTCAAATCCTCCTAAAATTGGAAGGGAGAATCCTTGAGAGGTTCTCTATCGATTGAACCAGCTCTTAGACCATGATTTGCACTAGATTTCACATACGAATGCTTGCAATCTCAGGGATCCCCTTCCCTAACTTCTCGAGCTCGCTAAGCCTCCTACCTTGGTTAGAACATCATTTGAGGCCTTTAAATAGGACCCTCTTGGGAAACCAAGCTCCTTAGCAAAGTTTAGAGCCAAAAAGACCCTCTCTTCCTCATCTCCGGTCATCCGCACCTTCATCTCCGATGAGGCTCTCCATCCTCTTCGACGAGTCAGCCAACGATCAAATTGATCGGCTCAACATCCTCCCCTTGTCCTCGCGATCGTTGCCAGCCAAAGCATGGCCCCCATCTTTCTCTCCTTGCTCACTGCCGTATCGCTGTTGACTCCTCCAACGCTGGCCTATCATAGCCGGTCTTATCTGCCCACTATCTCCCTCTCTAACTCTCTCTCACTCTTCCTCTCCCCTTCCTAAATCTACCTAACTCCTTCCTTTCTTTTTCTTGATTGCCAACACGCCCACACGACCATCATCTTCCTCGACTTCGACGAAGCCCTCCACATGTCGCACATCACCAAACTCCATGCCCCCAGTCCCAAAACTTTCACCGTCCCACACCCATCAAAACCCCTCAAGAAATTGAGGGTATTGGCCACTCGACTCCTCCACCGAACTCAACCTCCTCCGTAGCACCTCCTCGACCTTGCCAGGACACCACATGCACCTTCACAACATGGCATGACCACTACTACACTCGCTATCCTCAAGCGATCCTTCTGAGCTTCTTTAACTTGGTAGCGAGGCTGTATTTGTGATTTTAGGTACCTCCCGGAGCTCCATCGCAACCCTTGTCTTCGCCGGTACCGTTTCCTTATCTCCAGCTCCCAACTCATCCAGCTGCAGATTGCAATCAATGTCGAATCTTCATCGCCTGCACTTACACTTCACGGGTCTGGGCGGTGGATTCGTTTACCCACTACCTGGGTCTGGTCCATCCTAAGCTTGGAAAGGAAGAAAGAGAATCTGAGAGAGAGGGGGGGTGGGTTTTGTTGCCTTAGGATTTGAGCCCTCTTCGCTCTCGACACATAGAGAAACTTTGAAGAGGCCCTTGAGCCTTTGTGGGTCTTTGGTGTGTGCTATGCCTTAGATCTAAAGCTCTTAAGAGAGCCTTGTGCTCTTCTACTTCTGTGTTCTTCTAAGGCTCTTGAGAGAAAGAGAGCCTTGAGTTCTTAAGAGGCCCTTGAGCCCCTTCTGATAAGGCATCTGAAGCCTGTGGTTGCCTTCTGACTCACTTTGCTGGTTACTGTTGAAATATTTAAGTAGTTGTGAGCTTAAACATAAAAGGTTAATTTGGTGATTCAAATCACCATTTTAATCCAAGCTTTTTGCACTATTCTTATGATTTTTATTGAAATATCATTCTGAGTATTGTTGATTTCAATTGCTTATATATTTCTTATAATTGGTGAATTAAATTGCATAATTGCACCCTACGAATGATCTCAGACTCCTTTCTGAATCTGAGTTTTATAAATTTAAATGTTCTGAGCGATTTTGTCCTATACTACAATGAATTTCTTATACATTGACAATTTTGCACAAATAGTGCACACATTTAATTGGCCTAAAATGCCTATCTATGCATGTTCTTAGGTCAATAAAAGTATCATGCATTTTAAATATTGCATAACATGCATCATCATGCGTTTAGGTTAATTTGTACAAATTGTGCACTAATTCCTCTCTTTTTATGGTCAAGGGATAGGGTGATATTTATCTGGCCCTCATATTGAAGATCCAACCATACGGATCTAATCAAGGCAATGATTGGAGTTCAATGCCTCCAAGATCACCCTGATTGTATGTTTGTAGCATTAGATGCAGTCCAAGAAAGATCAAAGGCAAAGGGACAAGGTGATGAAAATCCAAACTTCAGACGACAAATCCAACCACATGGATGGGTTCAAATCGACAATTGCAGCCCAACGATGCGACAATCGATCCAATCTACCATCCATGGCACCACCTATAAGCATTCGAAGATGGATGGCCCAGATGGTGTCACGTGGTGCCATCCAAGCTGCCTAAAGCCATCGGCGCTCCTCCTCCTCATCAAAGGTCGCACAATCTCAACCATTGGATCAAGATCCAATGATTGAGAGCGAACGCACCTAAAATAAAAAATGTAATAAAGTGTAGGGGATAGCGCAGCGGTCAAGCGCTCTTTCGGTAAGAGAGTGGCTCGAGTTTGAAACCCGTCCCTCCACAAATCAAGCGAGAAGAGCAGAAGTGCGAAATTTAGCCATTCGATTAAGATTAAACAGCCGATGTAGGGCAACGTGGTGCTGTCTCATGCGCCAAATGAATGATCACGCCGCATGCAAGCGATGACGTGCCATTGTAGCAGACATTATGTGAGTTGAAGACGAAGCGTGCTCGCGTGTTCTAAGCCATCTGATCGAATGATCGGATGATTGAGATTGGTTAGGCGCAATGAAGCGATGAATGGCTGAAAAGAAGGCATCGACGTGGCCACATGTGGATGATCGATCTTCATTGAGTGGCTCATGTTGAGGAGTGCCTTCAGGGACATGAGCCTACAGTGACAATCATAAATGTCACTAAAGAGCCTTATATTAAATTCTATGCTTTTAAAAGGACTTTTATGGCCCCATTCCTACAACTATAAGAGGCCTACCCTTCCCACATATTTTCTCATCCCTTTCTCTCTTCTCTCACCTCTTCCAAAGCTCTACGAGTTGGTCCCATACCCGGGATGCTCCACTAGAATTAGAGTAAAATAATTTTTCCATCTTCTCATCCCCTTTGTGGAGCATCCCGTGGTTGTTTTCTTGCCACCATTTAGGGAGAGGATCCTGCTGTGACATTGCCCTACTTCATTCTCCATCCTCCAGCCCCATTCTCCCTTATCCAGCATCTCACCACCCTCTTCTGGGTGCTCTGTCAACGTGGCTCGTCGTCTAAGCAGCCGTCAAGGAGGATTTTCCTCATCCCTATCTTTTTACCGCTTTCTAGTGTAGATTTCAATTTTGCAATTAGTGTAATGAACAAGACTATATCCTTACGAAATAGTTGTTCTCTCTCTCTCTCCTTCTTTCTTTGTATTATTCTCTCTCTTTCTTCTATTATTTATTCTTTAAGTTGTTTATCTCACATAGATTAATTTCAACCAGCTACTCTACTTTGTGACAATAATTCCAAATGTGATTTTTAATCAAATGTTCGACTCCCTGTGTTCAACCTGGGACTCACTAGAGTTTCGGTTATAAATTTTATTTGGTAGTGGACTTTCTTGCGAATTTTGTAACGACTAGGGTTTTCCAAAATCTAACTTTTCACAATGAAATCTCACTCATCACCCATCTCTCTGACTTACACTCTTCTAGTTCCTACCCTTGGATCATTGGGGGTGATTTTAATTACATCCTTAGAGCCTCTGAAAAGAGTGAGGGTAATCCTTTCCGTGATTCTTAAGCTGTTGCTTTTCATCATTGGAAAGATTCCCTTGGCCTTTTGGAGCTTCCTATGGAAGATAACCAATTATCCTGGTGTAATGGTAGGCAAGGAAGTTTGAGGATTTATCAAAAGTTGGACCGTATCTTTGTCTCTCCCCTTTGTATGGCTTTATCTTTAGAGGCTAAATATCTCTCAAGGTGTATCTCCAACCACACGCCCATGCTTTTCTCTTTTTGCTCTCAAAAGCCTTTTAGACCCCGACCGTTCAAGTTCCAAAACATGTGGTTTAGAGATCCTAGCTTTAGGGCCCTTGTTTGTAGGGTTTGGAATCAACCTTGTCTTAATCCTACTTACAATCCCATTTATAATTTGTGCTCAAAACTTGTCAGCCACAAAAGGGCCCTTCAATCTTGGAATCGGTGGTTTTTTGGGGACATTCATGCTATAGTCATGGACCTTGAGAAACACCATGATGATCTCAAAGCCAGATTGACATCCCAATGAAATGATCACACCTCCACTGAGATCTCAGATGTTTGCATCCAACTAGAAGATGCCCTTGCCAATTATTATGATTTTTTTGCTCAAAAAGCCAAGATTAGCTGGTTGCATCAAGGGAAAGGGAATAATTCCTTCTTTTTTATGACCATTAAGAAGCAGTTTGCTAAACGCAATTGCAACTCCCTCTCCCCTTCTATTGGTAATAACTCTTGGGACTTGGCTACCTCAAAAATTGTGAGTTACTTTGAAAGTCTCCTTACTTCTTCTGGGAATGGAGAGATTGATAAGTTTCTTGATGTTATCCCCCCCATCATCTCTCTTGCTGATTCCTCTTTCTTGATTCAAATACCATCAGAGCAAGAGATCTTGGACATCATGAATCATATGCCTTCCAACAGTACCCCTGGTCCCAATGGTTTCAATGTGGAATTCTACCTCAATTGTTGGGACATTGTCAAGAATGATGTTATGAGTGCTATATCGCACTTCTACTCTGAGCATTCTGCTCCTAGATCTTTCAACTCCATGTTTATTTCTTTTATTCCAAAAAAGCAGAACATTGCTAACCTTTCTGATTTTCGTCTGATTAGCTTATGCAATGTGACTTACAAAATTGCCTCTGGCATCTTTGCTAAATGCCTTACCTCGATTATGCCTAGGATCATCTCCCCAGAACAGCTGGGTTCATAAAAGGGAGATTTATTTTTATCATATTTATACCACCTTTGAACTTTCCTAAAGGCTTGACCATAAGGTCTTTCATTCTAATATCATTTTTCAACTTGACCTTCAAAAAGCCCATGATAGGATGGAATGGGAGGCCCTTTATCGCACTTGCCTTAGGTTTGGTTTCTCTCACCAGGTCGTCAATCTTACTAAATGTTTTGTGGAATGTGAAGGGTCGTCCATTTTGGTTGATGGGATCTCTTCTCCTTTCTTCAAAGTCACTCGTGGTCTAAGACAAGGTGATCCTCTATCACCTTTTCTCTTTGATATTTTTATGGAGCCTTTCATTCATGGTATCAAGGAGCTAGCCTTCTTGGGTTAGCTTTCTTCCTTCTCCATTGAGTGTGGTATCCCTTCCCCTGTTGCTCTCTTTTCACTAATGACATTATTCTATTTCTCAATGGTAGCCTTAGATCAACCTCTAATCTCATGACCTTCATCCAAGATTTTGAATACAACTTTGGCCAAAAACTAAACCCCTCAAAAGCTTTTGCTACATTGGGAAGCATTTCCCCTTCGGGAGGTTCACCCATATTCTTTCTATCACTGGGTTTCAATTTGGGAGTTTTCCTTTTAGTTACCTTGGTTGTCCTATCTTCACGAGTAGAACTAAGGTCTCTTACTTTCATGAGCTGATTGATAAAATCCATTCTAAGCTTTTGGGTTGGAAAGCCAAGCTCCTTTCCTCTACTGCAAGGCTTCTCTTAATCAAGCATGTCCTTACTTCTATTCCCATTCATGTTCTATCGGTAATTGACATCCCCAAGTTTGTTATTTGTAAGCTGGAGTCTATTTTTGCTAACTTCTTTTGGAACTTGAGCCCTGTGGAGAGGCATCATCACTGAATCTCCTGGTCTTCCATTTGTAAGCCTCTTAATCTTGGTCAGCTTGGTATCAAGGATATCTCCATGGTCATTAAAGCTTTTAGAATGAAGCATGTTTGTAGCATCATGTTTGGGGGTTCTCTGTATGCTTCTCTGATGAGAAATCTTTATATTTTGTCTTATGATACCCTCCATAATCTCCCCAACAAACTCAAGTCCCTGGCCATGACGTACCATGAGATGAAACTTTTCATTTGTTTGGAGGTGAAAGAAGGGAAGCTTGACTTCTGGGTTGATATCTAGATTGGGGATTCTCCCCTAAAAAATTTTCTCCTTCCTGATATTAATCCTCCTTATCTTCATATCAAAGATGTTTTGGCCTCTCTTTCTCAGGTTCATCATCTCAGCTTTATCCCAGATTCTATCTAAAACAAATTCTTTCAAACCATGATTCAGGATTCCAAAGACATCCCTATTTGGGTGCCCACTCCTAGTGGGTGTTTTTCTGTGGCCCCTACTTACAACGTGAATTTTAGATCCATGCCCACTAATTCGATTTTTCATAGTCTTTGGAAGTTAAAGTTGCCTTTGAGAATAGTTTTTACTGCTTGGAGGATTCTCCATGGTACATAGGCTTCCTATAGATGCTAAAATCAAGAGACTGGGCATTTTCCTGATGTTGAAGTGTTATTATTGTCCGGCTCATCTGGATATGGAGTCTCTTCCCCATCTAATTTGCCAAAGCAAGCTTTCTGCCATTGTGATGACCTGGACTTTTAGGAAAAACTTCTTTACCCCTATTGCATTGGATAGTCTTTTCACTAATTTTCAGGTTACCCGTACTTTGTATTTCAACAAAAGAATCAAGGGGTTAATCATTTTCATTTGGTACAACATTTGGTGGCTTCAGAACAAAATTAAAAATGACAACTTCAACTTCTTGCTCATCCATTAATTTTTGGATCATAATTGGAGAATTTTTAGCATGGCTACCTAGTTTAAAACCCAGCGTCTCAAGGTGTTTGCATTCTCTTGGGTCTGCCCACCTGTGGGCTTGAAGGTCAACTTTGTAGCTCTTAATGGTTCTGGTTTCAGTTTTATTGCTTGGGTTCCCCGTGGCTATAGTGGGTCTTTTATCAAAGCTATTGCTTCTAAGGTTCCCTTAATTCCTGTGGAGATGGGTTTGCTTGAGGCTATCCTTCACTTCCCTGAGATTTGGAATACTAGTGATAATCCCCTTCATTTTGATATGGATTCTACCTTATTATACTTTTGGTGGAATGGGAAAGTTCCGATGGCATGGAGAGTTCGAGTTAGGCTTCAGCATGCTAAACATTTCAGTTCCTAGGGGGTTATTTTGAACTACATCCACCCTATGGCTAATAATCTCACTCGATTGATCGCTTCCTCCACCGTTGGGCCCTGGCAATGCATCCATTCTGAAGATTATCTCCCTCATAGAAGCTGTGGTACAGTCAAACTCGACAAGATCCAATTCCCTTATATCATTGATTGATGTTGCCATTCATTCTTGCTAGTTTTTGTGGTTGTATTGTTTTGCCCTTGATAATGGTTTTGTACTAGACATGAGTCGTGGTCCTTCTTTTTGTGTATGGGGCAAGTATTGCTCTAGTCCCCCTGCCCCCCTTTTTTGGCCTCTAGGGAGTGGCGGATGAATAAGACTTGCTCCTGAATTTTGCAAAAAAAAAAGTTCACCCAATTAGGTAAGAACTAGGTCTAATTAGATTTAGGCTAGGTTTGATTAGACTCACATGAGTATATTAACTCAGGGTTAGTTGATCGACATGTTTCGGCGAACGGAAAGTTGGGGTTAGGAGAAACTCATCCCTGTAGCCGCAAAACATGTTATCAAATACAACCTTTTACCAAAACTCCAAGGGAGTTCCAGGTTGAACACAGGGAGGCGACGTTTGTTTCTATTGAAATCCGCGCTTTGTGTTATTTCTTTTTGGTATTTTAGGGCTTTGTTATTCTTTTGTGTTTTTGTAATAAAGAGACAAGCAAGATAACTTCACAAAGTGGAAAGAACAAATTTGATATATCACAATGTGATGAAAATGTTTATTACAATATGCTAAGAAATTATAAAAGAGATAGGGGTGAGAAGAAATCTCTCTAATTAGTTGTTCGGCAAGACGACGACACTTGGAAGCAGCTTGGATGGAGGAGGTGAGAGGCTGGACGATGGGGATGAGATGCTAGAGGACGCCAGGTAGAGGAATGCTTCACCAAGGTACGGAACGAGGATGAGGTGGTGGAGGTGATCTTCTACTAGAATGGAGGTGGGAGGATGACTCCAAGGCTCCCTATAAAGGTGGTGAGAGGGGAGAGGAATATTTGGTGGAGCAAGGGGACATTACACTAGTAGGGGACCTTTGGAGCTTGGGAATGAGCTCTTGGGAGCTTCGTTGGGCTTCTAGAGCTTTAGAATAGGTGGGAATAGCAAAGGTAGAGATGGTTTGGAAGGAAGAGGGTCATGGGGTTTATATAGTGGTGGAAGGGATGTGTTTTGCGTGCACGAGTCTTCAATGACATTTAAAACGCTGCTGAAGATCCGTCGTGGGTGTTGGTAGAGCCTTCACTCGCCACCACTGGCGTGAGATGGAGCCATTGCAGCTGGCACAGTGAGGGGAGAGCGTTAGCCGTTGGATCACGAACGAATGGCTGGGATCGTGAGGATATCGCGTGCAATCATTGCCATTTGAATCTCACGCTTACTGGCAATGATTCATCTCCACTATCCAATCCTGATCATGCGGCTAAGGAGTGCACGAGGATCATGCCCTCGCAATATCTAAAGATCTCGTGCATCGCGCCTCTCCATGATCAGACGGCAGAGAGCGCACGTAGACAACTGAAATATGCACCCTGGATGGCACGTGTCAGATCTGGCTTGTGTTGGCGCATCGTCGACTTGCATCTAATCTGGTGTGCACAATCCTGACAGCTCAATCGAGATTGAGTGGTCCAATTTAGCTCGTGCTGAGACGGTAGCAGTGGATTGCCGCTCGAACCCTCGCCAGCTCTTTGAGGAGTGGGCACGCTACCATTGTGGCATGGGTGTTGGATGGTCGCACGAAGGTGTCGGTGTAGTTGTAGCCTCGACCGTTGGATGAAGATCCAACGGTCGTGGTCGGATCTTCCTTGTAGAGCTTTGAAGGAGGCCAGGTGAGGTTGGGCGCTTCTTAGCCATTGGATTGAGATCCAACAACTGGGATCATTCCTTGCAATGAGGTTGGGGAGGCTGCGGCTCATGTAGGGCAGCCTAGATGCCACCATGTGGAGCCATCTGGATCATCATCCTCTTCTTGTAGAGGGTGCTACGGTTCTCTGATCGACATGATTTTTGCACTGATGGACTACGATCGTCACTCTAGATCCATCTGTACTATCGGATTCTTCATCCGAAGCCCGTAAAGATGTCGTACTACCACCTGGCCATATAAAATGTTGGAATTAATATACAAAATACATAAACTATCCTAAATGCAATGCAATGAATGTTATGCAATATTTATACTATGAAATGCAATGCTAGGCCTAGGAACTATCATAAATAAGCATTTTATCATGAATTCATGCATGTTTATCAAACCCCCATGTTTACTTTTTGCTAGTCCCTAGCAAAATTAACCTGAATGCTATGTGTAAAAGTAGAATCAAGGTTTGGTTACTTAGGTGAGATTTGTTGGTTGCTTTAGAAAATTTCAACCTAAGACCTGGTTACAAAAACTCGGCAGTGCCCGGGTGTCAGCCAAAATGTAGACCGACTAAGTCCTTGCCTTATTTGAAAAGGGAAGATGCATTTTTTTTGCTTTTTTTTCTTTTCTAATTTTTTTTTGGACTTTTGGAGTTTCAAAGTTTTGAGATAACTTTTTACGGCTACTCGACCCACCCAAGACTCGAAAAGGACTCTAAGTGCTAAGCATCTTGTGAAAGAGTGATAGACTCACTGAGCGGTCGTTCAAACGGACTTCAGGTTCCTACGACCCTAGGTGACTTTAAAGAGTTTCTGCCTAAAGGTTTATCTTTCTGATCGGTAGCTTTCTCCCTACTTTTTCTTATCTTTTTATGGGGTCAACACAAGGGCAAACCCAGTGTATATCTCCTTAGTTTATTCTACTTCCCCGCTTCTTCCCTAAGTGTTTTGGGAATTATTTATGCATTTTTGTGAGCTAGGCTCTGGACAACTGGCCAATGGGCTCTTACCCACGACAACTTGTTAGCCATACTCGTGCGGTGAAGTGCGGTTTATTTTTCTTTTTTTTATCCTTTTTCTATTTTTCTATTTTTTTCTTTCTTTAGTTTTGAGTATCATTTTTTTCTTTTTCTAAGTAGGTGGCTTCCCTAATCTAAGATTTACCTAAAAGTAGTAGAATGAGGATGGTCATATAGCTGGGCTCTAGACAACCAGCCAATGGGCTGTTACCCATGACAACTTGCCAGCTATACTACCCTAGAAAGTTCATTAGCTACCTAATTTTCGTAAAACTGTCGGAAAGTGAGTCAATGCAAATAGTGTGTAGATGCTTAGACTTAAAATCCTCTCAAATCAGAGGGTGAGTTGATAAGTCATGTACTTATCATCCCAGATTATTTACCAAATTAACATAAAATTGACTTGGCGAGGACTCAAGACTAAGTCCACATTCAAGTGGACACCCGGGCTAATTAAGGCTGAAGACCTGAAGAGTCTAAGTATTCAGGTCTCAAAGTATCAATCCCTAAAGTTAATAATTCCTAATGCTTAAGTTCTCTTCTCTTAATTCTATTATTATTATTTTTTGAATTTTTTAATAATTTTTTAAAGAAAAGAAAATAAAAGGAATTCCCCTATGCTAACAAAATAATTTCAGGACTAAGTATCCACCCCCCTACGCCTAAATGATGCAATGTCTTCATTGTAGAAATAAAGACATGAAATAGGTGGAATAACAGAATATCACTTGAGTTTCATGACAATCCGGTCAACTCTATAGAGAGAAGAGAGTATACACACGTGCTAAGTTTAATGCCTTCAACTAGGCATAAAATACATATAAGGAAGAAATTGAGAATTCACAAATGCAGGTCAGAATCAAAATCAAAAGATTAATCCTTAGACCCGCTAGCAGTAGATGTCCACAGATGTGGACCAAGTTGTGGTGCAGACCCATGTCCTAAGGTCTAGTGGGTTCTAAGGTTCTGGATGAAAATCACCTAGAACTGAAGATTATTGAGCTTGCGGAGTTGGGCCTGTGGTTTGGTGGTGTACAACCCAAGACTAAAGTGTCGGACAAAAGGTAGAGTTGATTCACTAGGTTCAGATGTCCATTTAAAGTTTAGTTCAGAAAGATAGTCAGTTATTCCAAGCTTAGGTCGCATGTCAAAGATATCGTAAGGGTCTAGGTAAAAGGTTGGTGGTTTTAGGTCAATAGGAACCCTTAGATCCAAAATTGTGTTTCCCTCAGAATTAACCTCCCATATTTTCATTTCCACATTTCTATCCACCAAAATCAATGTTTCTAGGACCTCCAGATCATTGCACACCCCTTCTAAAATACCCAAGTCCAACAATTGTGGCTGAATCAAGATTGACTTGGGTCTGGTGATCACAAGAATATCATAATTTAGCTCTTTAGGGTGTGGTTGAGCAATGGGGCTATTGATTGAATCATCAGGATTCGGATCATCCAAGTTAGCCCCAACATGATCATAATCTTCAATAATCAAGCTATCAAAAGGTTCGTCATGCTCCTCGAGCCCGTTTGTCTCACTAAAATCCTCTTCCTTAAGCTCAAGTGAGACTTCACCTAAAGATTCTTCACCCTCAGAGTCAAAGAATTCTTGATCCTCATTAACATATGTCTCAAAATCGTGTGTCATTTTCTGGTCCATAGAGGCATATTTTTCCACGCTCCTTGGCTCGGGGATCTAGGGTGAAGCAATCGATTCATCCTCAATGCGTTCTTTAGACCTACTTGATCATCTCAGGTCTTTGAAAATGTATACCTCGACAGAAGCCTAAGCGGGTTCAGACATTGGCTCTCCTTAAGAGGGTTCATCTTAAGAATCATCCTAAGAATGGACTAGGGCAAACACGAATTTCATCCTTAATCTCGACAATTTCCCAAGTAGAAACTCACCCGGGCCCCTATCCCTAACATCTTGGAGCAAATCCAATAAAGAGCTATTCAGCTCATCAATCATTTTGATCATGGGCTCCAATGCTTCAGTGTATGGTGTTGCTTAAGCTTCTAAAGATTGTATGGTGTTCCTCAAGTTAGCCAACACTGTGTCTTGGACCTGGTTCACTTGAACCGAATGGTTCGATTCAGGGTTGGGTGGGTTTGGGTTAAATCTAAGGGAGTCAAGATATTGTGGTTATCGGGGTCGTTGCTGATAGTAAGTCATTTCAGATTGTTCAAAAAATGGTGGTGATCTATATTTAGTGGAATACTGGGGAGGATAAGTGTTATAATCATCACATCCTTCCTAATTGTAGATCGGGTTGGTTTGGTTATCAAAGAGCGGAGATCTATAATCATCGTAGGCATGAGAAGGATAATAATCATAGTCTTGTTGTCCCAACTAGGGGATGGGTAGTCATAAGTCGTATTAGGATAGGAATCATCTTGAGGATAAGTAGTGGTAGGAGGGTAGGATGGGAAATGTGTGTAAGATGTGGATGGATACATAGTAGAGTAGGAGGGAAAACAGAGAAGAGAAAGAAAGGAGCCCTGCAATACAAGCAACCAAACTTATCCTTATCTGGGTAGCCTAGAGACCTATAGACTCCCAGGACCCGTCTTGAGATGTTAGAAATGACTTGGTCTGCTTCTATCCAGTCAATCCAACCAGTTAGAAGGAGGGGCTGGGGAGAAGGTTCTTCCTTTTGCTTGCACCTCCGGTTCCTTTGATACCTCCCTACCGCGGTCGTTTGATGCTACTCCCCTAACTAGACATCAGATGAACCAGTAGAAGCAGATTAATCAAAAAAAATCTCAATCTGAGCCTCGAAGAGCGAATCAATCCTTAAGACCAATGTCTACTCAATTTTAGTTAGGCTTGGGATGAACGTGCTCTTGGAATGTGGTGGGCCCTTTAGATGGGTTGTGCCCTTAATGATCAGTTAAAATGTGTGTGCATGCACAACTAGGGTTTGCAAACAAGGTTATTTGATGATGTGTCTTTTAGGATTTAACCTTGTTTAGTAGCTTTTAAGGTTTAATGTTTAGGTGTATTGAATCAAGGTTCAGTAGAACACTCCAGGTTTTAAAAGCATTGGTGATGATATATTCCTTTAGAAATCAAAAAATAACGTGGAGTGCCTGGTTCAACCCTAAAGATCAACCCTAAGTGCCAAGCTACTTATGGATCTCTTTTATCTTAAGTGGTGCAGCCCAAACAACTCAATCAATCAGCCTGTCGCACCAATTGGTTAAGGCACAAAAAATGTTTAAGCTATTCAAATTTTCTACTCACTTATTTGTGTGTTGAGTTAAGGTGTACTGGATCCACAGGTCAAATTTCGGTTAAGTGGTAGAATCAATGTAAAGTGGTGTGCCTTAAGTCGAGAGTTGTGATTGTTAATGTGTGTCTCTTTCAGTAAATCCCACAATCAGATAACCCTTTTTTAATATTTTTAATTTATGTGGGTGAGTGAGATGAGGCGAAGTGACAATCAAACAACTAGATCTATCCTAGGGTTTATAAAAGCACCTAGGTTGATTTGAGTTTGAGCTATTAGTGTGGTGTAATGAAATCTAGGGTTGGGGTGATCGGGGTACACTTACAAAACCTTCATCCGCACTTTTCTCCGATCTAACCGCTCTGGCCCACTTCGGAAGAGTACCTGCAATCATAGTAAGATTAGAGAAAAAGTGAGAAAAAAGTTAGGTAAGGCGGAAAAACACGGAAAAAACCAAAGAGCATTGCCTCCCTAGCAATGATGCCAAAATAATTGACGTGTTTCGGTGAACGAATAGTTGGGGTTAGGAGAAACCCATCGCTGTACTCGCAAAACAAGCTATCAAATATAATTTTTTACCAAAATTCCAAGGGAGTCCCAGGTTGAACACAAGGAGGAGACGTTTGTTTTTGTTGAAATCCGCGCTTCGTGTTGTTTCTTTTTAGTATTTTAGGGTTTTGTTATTTGTTTGTGTTTTTGTAATAAAGAGACAAGCAAGATAACTTCACAAAGTGGAAAGAACAAATTTGATATATCACAATGTGATGCAAATGTTTATTACAATATGCTAAGACAATATAAAAGAGATAGGGGTGAGAAGAAATCTCTCGAATCGATTGTTTGGCAAGACGACGGCGCTTGGCAGCAGCTTGGACGGAGGTGGTGAGAGGCTGGATGATGGGGATGAGATGCCGGAGGATGCTAGGTACAGGAATGCTTCACCAAGGCACGGAACAGGGATGAGGAGGTGGAGGTGATCTTCTACCGGAATGGAGGTGGGAGGATGACTCCAAGGCTCCCTATGAAGGTGGTGAGAGGGGAGAGGAATATTTGGTGGAGCAAGGGGGACATTACACTAGTAGGGGACCTTTGGAGCTTGGGAATGAGCTCTTGAGAGCTTTGATGGGCTTCTAGAGATCTAGAATATATGGGAATAGTAAAGGTAGAGATGGCTTGGAAGGGAGAGGGTCATGGGGTTTATATAGTGGTGGAAGGGATGTGTTTTGCGTGCACGAGTCTTCAACAACATTTAAAACGTCACTGAAGACCCACCTGTTGGAACCTAGTTCCACTTCTAATTTGTGGTTTGGTATTAACATGATTGTTTTAAAATCTGATGAGTTTATGAAGTATTACAGGAAAATACAGGAGTTAGAAAGTATGCAAGCAAGAAAGAATGGAAGACATGAATATTGAAGACAATAGTTTAGTCTAGTTTGTTGTATCTTAGAACTTTTGTATGTCTCCTAACAGGAAAAAATATCTTAGGAGTTAAAATCAAAGTAGAGATAATTAGGGATCAAAATTAGGTTCAATCATTCGTTTTAAAACTAAAAATTGACTCTTTGAAAATATTATCGTATAGCTAAGATAGGATTTCCATAAAACTTGGTTTAAACTTGTAAAATAAGGTACTTGTTGCAAGTACCGGTACTAGTCATAAGTATCGATACATGCTAGTGTTGAATGTCGGGGTTGCTACGCTAACTTGTTTGGTTTTGAAAAACCTGTCGTCGTAGTATGAAAGCGAAGAACTCGTGTTCAACAAATAAAATTTATACCAGAATGGAAATCCTGGGTTGAACACAGGGAGGCAGACGTTTGATTTAAAAACTACGCATTTGTTTTATTTGTCACGAAGTAAATTAATTAATTAGAACTATCTAACTATTTACAATAAATAGAAGAGAGAGAGAGAATAAGAGAGAGAGAATGATACAAACAAAAATCAAAAGAGATATAGAATGCACATGGAATTCATTATCGAAAGGATTGTTCATTACACTAAATATTATGACTAGAAAGCAGGAAAATGATTACACTAGAAAGCAGTAAATCTACTCTAGGAAGCAGTAAATCTATTCTAGAAAGCAGTAAAAAGAATGGGGAGAGATATCCTCCTCGACGGTCGCTTGGAGGACAAGTCGAATGGGACGACGCCTGGACGAAGCAGGATGAAGGAGGGCGAAGCAGGAAGAACGGGAATGGGGCAGCACGTCATCGTCATCGCGGGATTCGCTTCCGAACGGGGGACGAAAAATTGACTTTATTTCGTGAGAAGCATCCTGGGTGTGGGACAAGCTTCTCTTGAGCTTTAGAGAGGGAGAGAAGAGAAGGAAGGGATGAGAATTTCATGTGGAGGGGGTCTCCTTTTATAGTTGCAAGGAGTGGGGGCATTTTGGTCATTCCAATTTGAAAAAATTAATTCAGGACCTTTAGTGACAGATAAAACCGTCGCTAAAGCTCCAAACGTGGGCGTAGTGGGCGGCGCTCACTTGCTCGTGCGTGTAATGCACGTACATGTCCAGTCTCTCTCAGCCGTCCGATCGTGAGATCGGACGGCTTAAGTCGCGCCTTCGCCTGCTCCTCAGCGCGCGCCCGCCCGCGTACGATCCCGCGTCACGCGCCGGCGTGCAATAGCACGTGGGGCAGATTGGACGCGTGCAGCCATTCGATCGTGATCGAGCGGTCAATCGCGCCCGCTCGCCCGCACCGCTCACCCGCTTCTCGCGTTTCGAACGCGCGCCGCCCGCTCGCGATAAAGCCTTCGCCCACTGTGCTACGGAGGAGAAATGGTCGCATGGATGAGTTAAGGCGCATGCATCCACAGTTGTTGGATCAAGATCCAACGGCCCAGATCTCGTGTTGGATCTTCTTTGGAGAGGCAGTGGCAGTCTGAGGGTCGATTGGACGGCTGAGATGGTGCCACGGGTGTCGGATTGAGTCGATTTTCACGTTGTTAGGCTACGATCGTCGATTCGAATCCATCCGTGCGGTTGGATTTGTCGTTTGAAGTGTGGATTCACACCATCTTGGCCCTTGATCTTCTAGGGTTCCCCGATCACTATCTGATGCTACAGATGTCTGATTAGGGCGATCTTGGAGTTGTTGAACTCCAATCGTCGCCCTGATCACATCTATACAGTTGGATCTTCGATCCGAGGTCCCGATAAAAGGTTTTCCCTATCCATGAACATAAAAGGAGACAATTGACCTCCATTTTATTAAAACTTCTCTGAATGCAAGATGATGCATGTTATGCAATATTTATAGCATGCAATGCAATCCTATGCTTAAGAACATGCATAAAGAGACATCTTAAGTAGTGTAAACATGTTTACATCAGCTAGGCACAGGTTTGGGCCTAAGTCCCAAACTGTGAACAACAAGTACTGGTACTCATTATGAGTACCGATATTAAGTGTTCACAGTTAGTGAACTTTTGGTGTGACTGGACCTTACAAGTACCGGTACTAATCCCCGGTACCGGTACATGTAGGTCATAGCCCCGTTGCCTATAAGCCACAAGTACCGGTACTAGTGATAAGTATTGGTACCAAGTGACTTTGTTGGTACTCAACAGAATGCACTGAGTATCGGTACCCTAGGCATTGTTGGGATGACTGCAAGCAGTCAGTATAGGTACCACAACTTCAGTACCGGTACCAACTAGCCCTTGTGCCTAATCAAAACGGCTATATTGCAGTTAATGTTAATCCTGCTCTTCCCATTTTGTCCCTAACGGCTGATATTCATAGGGGAGGTGTTTAGTGGCTTATATAAACACTCCTTAAGTGTCTTTTGTATAATATCATCAAGCCAAATATACTCTTCGTGCCTACACCTCCATTTCCCAATTTTCTAGCTACAAAGGAGCTTGATTTGTTGCATTCTTCTCAAGGCCACTCTTTGTTTGCAAAAAATCTTCAAAAGCGATTATGTATTTCATTGTTAAATCGTCACTTTCAATTTAGTATTCTCGTTAGATTAATTCATACAATCTTTAAATAATATACTTGTTGGAGACTTAGGAAATTTAATTATAAGCTTCATTATATCTTGCTTACACCTATACTTTTGTTCATTCCTTTATCTTGTAATTGGGTTGAGGTAACTTGTTAATTACCTCAGGTTATTAGTAAATTGATTCCCTTTGGGTTGAGGGAATCGGGTTAAAAATCCTAAGTCGGGAGACTTAGGTAGTGGAGTACCCGAGTGAGGGGAACCACTATACATCTTGCTTGCTTTTTGTGGCTTGCTTATTCTTGCAATTTTTATTTATATACCACACTATTCATCCCCCTTCTAGTGTGCTTGTGCCCTACAGATCCTACAGGTGGTTTCAGAGCAGGTTGCGAAAAGAGGAAGTAAACACTCTCTCTCTCGCAATGGCATCATCAGCTAAGTGTGCTGAAGGACAGTCATCCACATATCCTCCCTACTTTGATGGGACGAACTATGGATACTGGAAGAGGAGGATGCAAATCTTCCTCAAGAACATGGATGAAGACTCGTGGACTCTCATTCAAGAGAAGTACACGAATCCAGAGCCGCAAGAAGGTGTTGTTTGGATGGTGGATCAAAAGAAGATTGCTGGAAATGCAAAGGCAATGAATGCACTCTATTGTGCATTATCAAGGGAGAAGTTCAACCGTATCTCTGCGTGCGAGTCCGCATACGAGATATGGAATACACTTCAAGTCACATATGAAGGTACAAATAAGGTAAAAGAAACATGAATCTCAATTCTAACCAAGAGTTATGAGTGCTTCAGGATGGAAAAAGGAGAAACAATCAAAGCGATGTACACGAGATTTGGGGATATCATCAACCCCATGAAAATTTGGGAGTGAAGTTTACGGATGAACAACTTGTAAGAAAGATCTCGAGATCCCTTACAAGTGATTGGTCTCCAAAGTCCACAGCGATCCAAGAGGCTAAGGATTTATCTATTCTCCCCTTGGATGACTTGATTGGAAGCCTCATGGCGTATGAGGTCCAATTGGAGAATATAAAGAAGAACAAGGAGAGATCTATAAGCAAGAAGAAGGAGCTTGCTTTCAAAGCCATGAAGGAGGATTCAAACTTCGACGATTCTGACTCCGACGAAGAGGAGCTTACTCTTTTAACAAGAAGATTCCAAAGATTCATCTGAAAATAAGGTAAGAGAGTCAATAAATTTTCAAATGACATTATTTGTTTTGAGTGTAAGAAGAAGGGGCACGTACGAAACGATTGCCCAATGATCAAGAAAGAAAAGGAAGAAAAGAAGAAGGACAAAGAACTCGATCGGAAGAAAAAGAAGATATCAAGAAAGGCATACAAAGCAACTTGGGATGATAGTGATTCTTACACGGAATCATCTATCAAAGAATCTGAAGAAACAGAGGTTGCACATCTCTGCTTGATGGCAAACAATAACGGATTTGAAAATGAGGTAGATTCTGAAATTACCTTTGATGAATTATTACAATCTTATGAAGAGTTATATCATAAAGCTAGGATGATTAAAAAGGGAAATAAGGTCTTGCATGATAATTATAAGACTCTAGAAATAGAAAAAACTTGTTTAGAAATAGAGTTAAACATAGCAAAAGATACTAATTCACAATTACATGCAAAAATAGTAGAACTAGAGGACATTTGTGAACATTTTGAGGGAACATTGAATAATTTAAAAATAACAACTAGGTTGAATACAGAATTTTGTAATAATTTAAAAGCCAAATTTAATAATAAAAAGAACATACAAAATAAGTCACATGCACCTAGACATGCATGGATTTATCAAAAGGTCAAAAATCTTAAGAATTATAGATCTAACACAAAGGTGATTTGTAAACCTAAGAATTTGAAGGGTACTAACCATCAAGGACCCAAAAGAAAATGGATACCTAAATCAGATTTGATAAACTGTTTTGCAAGTTAAGAAGGACAAATGGATCCTAGACAGTGGGTGTTCCAAGCATATGACGGGACACTCCGACTTCTTTATCAAGTGGACAAGAACCCAAGATGGTGGACATGTCAAGTTGGGCGACAACTAATGTTTTCGCATTATTGGTGAAGATGGCACCTAAATCTAAGAGTAAGGGAAAGGCACCTCAAGATGTATTTCACAAATTTTGCATCAATGAGGATGCCAACTCTAAGTTTGACTAGTACAAAGGCCTTAAGCTTCATCATTGTAGGCCTGTTGAGTGGAAAGACTTTTCACTTCAAATCTATGAATTCACTAGCCGTCTTTCCGAACAACATCTTATGCATTTCTTTGATGAGTCTTTCTTTGCCAATGTTCCTGGAGTATACCCTGATATCAATTGCCTATTTTTCGCTAATCTCCAAGAGCAAGAAAACTGAGGCCATCTTGTTTTAACATCAAATATATTTGGTCAAAAAATCACTATCACACCAAAATTTTTATCAACCATCACTCAATGCCAAAATGAAGGTCATGCTTTTAACACTCTTAAGGAGCAATTTCCTACTTTTAAAATCCATGAAACCCTCTTGCTTCCTACTTGTCAAGGGAAAGCATTGGTTGCTCCGAACATAACCGTATTTGCTCATGTCCTTTTTTGCATTTTAGCATGGAACTTAAGGGCTAAAAATTCGGGATTCCACAAAATTCCTGTCAACATTTTACCCTTAATTTATGCTATCATCACAAGATTTTCGATAAATTGGAACACGATTTTCATACATTTTCTTAGACCTCATTACCGTGCTTCTGTTTTACCATTACACATCTTGGTATCTCACATACTTCACAAAAATAAAATTGATCTTTCAAATTTTACTCTTCTTAGAAAAGTGATCTATTTCAAATGGTCCACTCTCCAGAAAATGGGAGTAAAACCCGCGAGAGAGGAATCCTCTAGTGATGATGAAGAAGAAGAGTATGTTGATCCAAATGCTGAATCTTCTTCTCATCAACCTTCCCATTCATCTTCGGCTTTTGTTCCTATAACCTATCCATATTCAGAAGTTGAAACACCTTGGGTACACCTATCTCATGGGTCTGGCACCGATTTCAATATGATTAATACTTTCAATTATATTGGAAAAAATTTAACCAATCTCAATTTTGCCTTTCGTCACATGAAACACAACTTTCATGACCTTTCTCTTTCCATTGAAGCTTCCCATGTTGCGTCTTCCACTCAACAACTTAAACAAAGGAAGATGACTCAACCTAAAGCACCTCAAGAATATAGTGAAAGAAGGCAAAAGCACTTCCAAGACCCATCATATGTTTCCTCTGCAATGACAGAAGAAGAACCAATACTCCATGATGATGAAGAGGAAGAAGACAATGAAGTTGATGAAGAAATTCCTTATGAAGAAAGTGAAGGTGAAGAAGATGACAATGAAGAAGATAATGAAGACGAAGAGGATGATGATGATGATGATGATGGTGGAGCTAGTAGTCGACATACCCAACAATATATCAAGAAACATCCTAAGAACTAGTTTAGTTTTAATCATGTTGCTTTTCTTATGCTTTACTTGTATGACATTTCTCAATTGCACTTTGATTTTGTATTATGAACTTGCAGTATGCTTTGATTTTATGAAGATTGTATGAAGTTGGTTGCTTATGTATCATGCTTTGCTTGATATTTGCTTGCTTAAAACATATTATTCGCTTATCGTTTTGCTTGCTTGAAAAAAAAGGGGGAGAAATGGTATGGATACTTCATATTTAAAATAAGGGGAGCTTCGTTTGAGGGGGAGTTTCTTTCACTCCTTGTGGAGTTTTTTATTCTTCTCTTATTAAGTTTCTGTTTATTTTAAATATGGGTATCTTATTTGTTTTGTCAACACCAAAATGGGGTAGATTGTTGGAACCTAGTTCCACTTCTCTTTTGTGTTTTGGTGTTAACAAAGCTATTTTAAAATATGATGAGTTTATGAAGTATTATAGGAAAATGTAGGAGTTAGAAAGTATGCAAGCAAGAAAGAATGGAAGACATGAAGATTGAAGACCATAGTTTAGTTTGTTGTATCTTAGAACTTTTGTATGTCTCCTAACAAGGAAAAGATATCTTAGGAGTTAAAATCAAAGTAGAGATAATTAGGGATCAAAATCACGTTCAATCATTTGTTTTAAAACTAAAAATCGACTCTTTGAAAATATTATCGTATAGCTAAGATAGGATTTCCATAAAACTTGGTTTAAACTTGTAAAACAAGGTATTTTTTGTAAGTACCAGTATTAGTCACAAGTACTAGTACATGCTAGGCATAGGTTTGGGCCTAAGTCCCAAACTGTGAATAAGTACCAGTACTCATCATGAGTATCAGTATTAAGTGTTTATAGTTGGTGAACTTTTGGTGTGCCTAGACCTTAAAAGTACTAGTACTAATCCCAAATACCGGTATGTAGGTCACACCCCTGTTGCCTATGAGTCACAAGTACCGGTACTAGTGATATGTACCGGTACCAAGTGACTTTGTTGGTACTCAACAGAATGCACTGAGTACCGGTACCAATGATCATTACCGGTACCCTAGGCATTATTGGGCTGACTGTGAGCAGTTAGTACCGGTACCACAACTTCAGTACCAGTGCCAACTAGCCGTTGTGCCTAATCAAAATGGCTATATTGCAATTAATGTTAATCCTATTCTTCCTATTTTGCCCCTAATGGCTAGTATTTGTAGGGGAGGTATTTAGTGGTTTATATAAACACTCCTTAAGTGTCTTTTATATAATAACATCAAGCCAAAAATACTTTCCTTGCCTACACCTCCATTTCCCAATTTTCTAGCTGCAAAGGAGCTTGATTTATTGCATTCTTCTCAAGGCCACTCTTTGTTTGCAACAAATCTTCAAAGGCGATTGTGTACTTCATTGTTAAATAGTTCACTTTCAATTTAGTATTCTCGTTAAATTAATTCATACACTCTTTAAGCAGTATACTTATTGGAGACTTAGGAAATTTAATTGTAAGCTTTATTATATCTTGCTTACACCTATACTTTTGTTCATTCCTTTACCTTGTAATTGGGTTGAGGTAACCCGTTAATTACCTCAGGTTATTGGTAAATTGATTCCCTTCGGGTTGAGGGAATCGGGTTAAAAATCCTAAGTCGAGAGACTTAGGTAGTGGAGTACCCGAGTGAGGGGAACCACTATACATCTTGTGTGGTTTTTGTGGTTTGCTTATTCTTGCAATTTTTATTTATATACCACACTATTCATCTCCCCTACTAGTGTGCTTGTGCCCTACAGATCCTACATCACCGGGAGTGTTGCTAGAGCCTTCACTTACCACCATTGGCATTAGGTGGAGCCGCTGCAGCTAGCACAGTGCAGGGAGAGCGTCAGTCATTGGATGTTGAGGGGATGGCTGGGATCGTGAGGAGATCACACGTGCTCGCTGTCATTTGAATCTTGCACTTGTCGGCAAGGATGCATCTCGACCGTTCAATCTTGATGGCGTGGTTGAGGAGAACGCATGGATCGCACCCTCGCAAAATATGAAGATTGTGCACATCGTGCCTCTCTGCGATTAGACAAGGGAGAGTGGACGTGGACGACTTAAATGAGCACCTTGGATGGCACGCGTCAGATCTGGCATGTGTTGGCGCGTCTTCGAGTAGCGTCTGATCTGGCATGCGTTGGTGCTAAGGGGGTAGCAATGGATTGCCGCTCGAACCCTCACCAGCTCTTTGAGGAGCGAGCATGCTACCATTGTGTCACGGGTGCTGGATGGTCGTGCGGAAGTGTTGGTGTAGTTGCTGCCTCGACTGTTGGATGAAGATCCAACGATCATGATCAGATCTTCCTTGTAGAGCTTTGAAGGAGGCTGGGTGAGGTTAGGCGCTTCTCAGCCATTGGATTGAGATCCAACAGCTGGGATCATTCCTTGTGGTGAGGCTGGGGAGGCTGCGACTCATATAGGGCAGCCTGGATGGCTCCACGTGGCACCATCTAGGCCGTCCATCCCCTTCTTCTTGTAGGGGGTGCTACAGTGCTCTGATCGGCGTGATTTTTGCACTGATAAGTTGCGATCGTTGCTTTGGATCCATCCGTATGGTTGGATTCTTCATCTGAAGCCCGTAAAGATGTCACACTGCCTCCTAGCCATATAAAATGTCAGAATTAATATACAAAATACACAAACTATCCTAAATGCAATGCAATGAATGTTATGCAATATTTATACTATGAAATGCAATGGTAGGCCTAGGAACTATCATAAATAAGAATTTTATCATGAATTCATGCATGTTTATCATTAGTCCTATCAGGTCCTATGGACTCAATTGACTAGTGGCTGGCCTAATTAACTCAAACAGAGTCAATTAGATGTGCTATGGACCTAAATACACAAACTATCCTAAATGCAATGCAATGAATGTTATGCAATATTTATACTATGAAATGCAATGCTAGGCCTAGGAACTATCATAAATAAGAATTTTATCATGAATTCATGCATGTTTATCATTAGTCCTATCAGGTCCTATGGACTCAATTGACTAGTGGCTAGCCTAATTAACTCAAATTGAGTCAATTAGATGTGCTATGGACCTAAATAGGTCTCTAGGTTAGGGATTGGGTATTGGATAGGTGGATTAGAGTTATGGATAGTAGGATAAGCCTAGGGATAGGTTGGATAAGTACATAGATATGGTTATCCATGTTTTTGACTTTTAAGCTCAAAAATCCTAATGTTAAGTTGGTTCAGGGGTAGGTACTAGGATAGGGACATCCTAGGGTTTTAGGGATAGGATAGGGATATCCTAGTTCTTTTCTTTTATTTTTTGCATTTATCCTAGACAAGTAATTAACATATTTCTTCTTTCTCTCTTCTTGTGTTCACAAGCTTCCTTATTCCATCCATATTTCAAAGATCTAGCTCCAGCTTTATTGTAGCTCTAGCTCCTATCCAACTTTATTCTAGTTAGGATAGCATCTGAGTTCTTTATTTCCTATAAACAAGAATAATCCCTAATAAGCACAGTAAAATATCATTATAACATAACTAGCTAAATAAAAGAATGCAATACATGATATGTTGTTTATGAATACACTAATCACAAGTTATGCTAAGTTCTAACATAATTTAGGTTTTTTTAAGTCCCATGATTGCTGTGCAATCAATCACTTTCCTAAATTCTATGAAGTAGACGAGTAGATGAAAAATATAAGATAAGGTTAAACTAAAATGACTAAAACTAAGAGCAAAAATAACTAGAAGCGAAAAATAACCAGATTACGATAAAAGCAACTAGAACTAATAATAGAATTAGAATAGAAAACTTAAAATAGAGAATAAAATTACTAGAGCTTTCTATTGCAAATTAGAGTTTGAATATAACTAGAACTTGACCATGAATGAAATTCTACTACAACTAAAATAAAGTAAAATTAAACCAGATCTATCTAAAGCTTCGAAGATAAGGTGATGCAAGGATTTTTTTTCTTTACATTTAATAATACTAATACTAATGATAATAATGATGTGTCATCCTAGTATAAATCATGGTGGAAAAATTCCTAGATCAACAGATAATTAGAAATTATATGCATAAGTTTGAGATTGAACCAATTAAAACGTATGTCAGATTAAATAACCACACAAAAGGAATATATATTGCATATAGAAAATATTGGATCATGAAATAAATAATGCACTAAATAGGTCAATCAGTCATCAATTCAGTGCAATAAAAATACGGAAAGAACCACGGCATATGTCATCTCCACAAGGAGGCAATAATACACAAATAGATTCATTAGAACATGCCAATAATATGTAATGTTCCCAAATAAAAATATAAACTACAGTAATCGAAGCAAACTCAATGAGTCAAGGTCAAGATGTGGTCACGGTGGAAGCACACGATTGCAGGTGTAGTGCGGTGAAAGGAACGTCAAAGAGTCACGGTCGTGATCATCTCGGCAGAGTAGGAGGAGCGTGCTGTCACCATACTTCCTACTAAAGGACACAATTGCGTAGTGTGGGCATTCACGGTCGAGGCGTTGAGGAAAGTAGACGGTCGTAGCAGTTGAGAGTGGATTCTCGATAGTGGTTGCTCATGGTGTTGACGTTGAGGGGAAAGGCATGAGTGTCAGATTGCAGTCGAGGAAGAGCCATTGAGGCACAATTGTGGCTGTGGAGAGTGCAATGGTGGCTGTTCTCAAGGGAGAGAGCAAACCGAGAGCACAGACAAGGTGATGGTGTGTTGGTCTCCTCTTGAAACCATAGTCAAGGCGTCGAGGAGAGGCTCGAGTGGACTCACCTCTGTCGCTGCTGTTGATGGCGTTGAGAGGGCGTGATGGGTGGTGCAACCCAAGATGGAGATGGAGGGCACAGTGTTGTCGAGAGGTGAAGAGGGACGTCAGGAGGAGGGGGCGTCATCCTTCTCTCTGCTACTGGGTGGAGGGCGTGGTCAGAAGTGCATGTAGATCGATACGGATGTGAGCAATGGTTCTCGATTCTGCAAGTGGTGTTGACGAGCGTGAGAGAGTCTCAGTAACTTCTTTCTTGAGTTTTTCAAAGCTCTGAAAGCATTTTTCATTAAAGTCAAAGGGTTGATCTTTAGTTAACAGCTGGCTCAAGGTCAAGAGATTTTGCAAATGTCCTTAATGAATTGGTGGTAGAAACCCACATGCCGCAAAAATGATCGGATCTATTTAACAGAGTTGGGCGGGGGGAGTCTGGAAATGGCATCAATCTTAGCTATATCTATTGCGATTCCATGTTTACAAATGACATGGCCCAAGATGATGCCTTCCAGGACCATGAAGTAGCTCTTCTCTCAACTGAGGACTAAGTTAACTTCTATTCATTTTTGGAGAGTCTTATCAAGATTAGAAAGATAATGATCAAAAGAGTCTCCAAAAATAGAGAAGTCATCCATGTATAGTTCCAAACAATCATCTACCAATTCTGAAAATACTGCAAGCATACATCGCTAAAAAGTAACATGTGTGTTGCAAAGATCGAAAAGCATTCTTCTGAAAGCAAAAGGTCTAAAGGGGCAGGTGAATGTAGTCTTTTCTTGGTCCTCAAGGTGGACTACAACTTGATTATAGCTGGAATAGCCATCAAGAAAATAATAGAATTGTTCTCCAGCTAAAAGCTCTAGAATCTGATCGATAAATAGGAGAGGAAAATGATCCTTCTTGGTGGTGGTGTTCATTTTTCGATAATCAATACACACCCACTAAAAAGAGGCAGTCTGTGTTGGGATGGTTTCACCCTTCTCATTGGTAATAATGGTTAGTCCTACTTTCTTAGGAACAACCTGAGTAGGACTAACTTAGTTACTATTGGAGATAGGGTATATGATTCCAACGTCAAGCCACTTGATGATCACCTGCTTGACCACGTCTTGCATATTAGGATTCAATCTTCTTTGAGGTTGGTAGGAGGGATGAGATTCATCCACGAGATAGATTCGATGAGTACAATAGGACAATTTGATTCCCTTAAGATCTTTCAAAGTCTAATCAATGCTTTTTTAGTTTTGCTCAAAACTTGGAGAAGTTTTTCCTTTTGTTCCCTAGAAAGATAAGAGTTGATAATTAGGGGCATAGTCTTGTTAGGTCCAAGGAAAGCATACTTCAAGGAGTCTGGGAAAGGTTTTAACTCCAATTGTAGGCTAGGCTCAAATATAGGTGTAGAGATAAGGTCCAAAGGGGGGTTGATGGTATGAGGTCAAAAGTTAAGGATGAAATCAGGGTAGGAGGGTTTTGGGACTCAAGAATGGAATTAACTGCAAAGTAAGTCCCTAAGTATGAAATCTGTATAGTTTCTTCCTACAAGTGTTCCATTTCTAAATCTGAGTCATTAAAGAAATCTAGCTTACGGAACCTCCTAGAAGCTTGAAATATATCTAATATGATAGTTTGTTGATCACATGTGATTTTCATCTTCCCAGAATCACAACCAATATTTTCCATAATGGTGGCTAGAAAAGGTCTTCCAGGGATAATGGGGGCATTCTTTAAGGCTTCAGGTACCTTGATGTTCCAAAGCCAAAAAATCTACATCAAATAAATAGTTTTGAGCTTGGACAATCACATCGTCTACAATCCTCTTAGGTTGAATTGTAGATTAGTCTACCAATTGTAAAGTTACCTCAACAAATTTCAATTCATCGAACTTAAATTCCTCAAATAAGACAGTAGCGATAATACTAATAGAGGCACCTAAATCAAGCAAGGCATGATCAAATGTTGTGTCATTAATGACAATAGAAATTAATGGAGCACCCGAGTTTGTCTTTTTCAGAGGCACTTGCTCTAGACTACAAGCTTACTGTCTCAGAAAGTACTACCCTTCCTAGGTTTTTCATCTACCTTTTAGGAGTACGCAAATCTTTCAAAAATTTTTAATAGGCAAGAATTTATTTAATGGCATCTAGGAGGGGAATATTGATTTCTACCTGCCCAAATAATTCCATGAGTTCCTTATTGGTGGGCTCAGTTTTCTTATTTCTCTTATTGGTGGAATGCAAGGCTTGAGGGAAATGAATAGGATTTTTGTCTTTATAGTTCCATTTTCTTGAGTAGGGGTGAGGGTTGAGTCTACTTGCATTTGTTTAGGATGGGTTTCATGTATTGAATTAGAAGGCCCAAGAACTTGGATGGTTTTTCCACTCCTCAGAGTTACAGCATTAGCAGTGTGGTTGTTTCTAGGAGGAGGTCAAGGGGCCTGATTTTGGTGAAAACCCAGGGGGTACTGAGGTGTTGGGTTGATGGGAGGTCATCCAGAGTGATTCCAGCCTTAATACTGGTTCCTTTGATTATTGGGGTTGAGAAGGTAGATTTCCTACAGGTCTTTGGTCTGGAGTAACCCCAATTTGGTGTTGCAAAGTAGTAACAATTCGGGTCACTTCAGAGATAAGATTTTGCATAACTTGTAGGGTTTTCATGACATAGGTGTTGATGTCATCTTGAGAAGGCCTAGGTTGGTATGAGTGTAAGTTTTGCCGATAATCCCCGAATTGATTCTATCTTTGGCAAGGAACCTAATTAGTAGTTTTCCAGGAGAAATTTGGGTGATTCCTCCAATTTGAATTGTAAGAGTTGGAGAAATTTATAAAATTCTCCTTGAGGACGAAAATATTCTCAATTGTTGGGTTGAATAAATTAGGGTTCTCAAAACCAAACATCCCAGCCAAATCTGGTGTAACCTCTGGAAAGAAATTATTCTCAGTAGGGACAACACCAATGTGATGCAAGTTTTCTCTTTTCAAAAGGTTAGGTGCCATTGGGGTGGAGTTAATTTTTGAGAGTTAATTCTTTCCTCAATTTTCTTTTAGTGAATTTACATTTAATCCAACCTTTGGGCAATCATTTGGATTTCGTCTAGGGTAATAGGGGCAGATTGACTGTGAGTGACTATCTCATGAACACCAATTTGTGGTTTAGTGTTTCTACCAAAGGTGCTCATGGAAGTATGATTAAATGAGTTTTCACTCATCTCCTCAAATAATTGGTAGTCACTTTCAACATCCTTGTTTAGAAAGTTGCCACCACATGAGGCATCTACAAATCTTCTTAATTGATCCTCCAATCCATGAGGCATCTGTACAAGTTTCCAAAGTGGCATGATGTGGGAAACTTCTCACAAGTTCTTGAAACCTTTCACAGGCTTCATGTAGAGATTTACTGTGTTTTTGTTGAAAGGTCGTAATAGATTAGCATAAGGCATTAGTACGACCTATAGGACAGAACCTTTTTGGAAATGCACTCTTTAGCTAAGGCCATGTAGCAATGGGTCTCCCAACTCTTCTAAGCCAATAAGCGTCCTTGCCTTTAATGGTTAAAGGAAAGAGTCACATCAGCCAAAGGTCTTCCCACATATTCCAAGAACGGGTTATTTGGGTGAGAATGGTTAGCTCCACAAGATTGCTAAAAGGATCTTCCATAGGTAAGCCATGAAAGTACTTGATCTGGTTCAAAATAGCAGGGTTGATCTCGAAGTCCCCTTCAGGTATAACCACCCTAAGTCTTTCTTGGTAATTAGAAGGATCATAGAAATCTTTCAAGGGTATTGTAGGTTATTCTAGGGGCGAATTTTGTCTTTGGTTGGCTAGGTTAGTCATAATCCTAGCCAGTTGTTGATTTGCTTAAAGTTGAGCAAGTTGCCCAACCATTATGAGTAGGGGATTCAGGTTTGTAGAATTTGTCATTTCAGCATTAGGTGGCATTTCATAGTGAAGGTTAGGGATGGGGATGTCAAGTTGCGGGTTTTGGAGCTTAGCTTCATGTTGTGAGTGAGAGGTAGAGGAGGAATTGTTATTGGACATATTTTGGTTGTTTTCCATTATCTTTGTTGAAAAGGAAGAGGAAGAATTCAAGAAAGATGTAGATCTTTTTGTGCGAGGGGCAGGGTCAATTGGTCCCTCAAAGTATAATTTTTTGGATCGGCACCTGTACATACACTTCAAGGAAGAACAAGGGAGGAGAGAAGGGAAGGAGATAAGAGAATTTTGTGTGCACACAAGCAAGCAAAGTTCTAAGCCTTAAGGTTAACTCCTTAATGACCTTAGACTTGGTTACTTGCATACCAAAAAATCAACAATAAGCTACCCTTCCCTTAGTTAACCCGACCAAGCTATTTAAGGGGGCAGGGGGATTGGGCCCAAGCATGTTCCATGAATGCCACTAGGGGCTTGTATAAACCCACACTTGATCGTTTGACACGGCCCCTTAGCCTAGATACCAGGTTAAATAAAGGAAATTGAAGCCAATTGAAAATGATTTAGTGCACAAATATGAAGCTTAGATTAAATGAAATCCTTATTAGTTAAGTTGTTACAATTTTTAATTAGGCTTACGATGAGTCAGTGCGTGGGTTTTTGTGAAGGCCATTGTTGGGGTAGTTGTCCTGATTAATCTTTTTTTTCATGTACGAATTGGGTGGGAGTAATCCTAATGACAAAACAATAGTTTTGCAACCAAAGGATTTGATGAGTATCTTTTAGGGTTTTGATATTTTTATGTTTGCTTTTTAGGATTTTCACTTTTTAAGTTTTCAAACAAGTTTGAAGTGTCACACAAACAATTGCAAACAAGTTTTGGTTGGTGAAATCCAATTCATTTAAGTTTGATGTGTGACTAAGATAAGAGAAAATAAGCCATAGATATGAAATCCTAAGTAGACAACTCCTAAAAAAATGAATAGATTTTTTAATATCTTTTTAACTGGAGGTCCAAGCAAGCCAAACAACACCACCACTGCAAAAGAAATCAAACAAGGATTTTGAAATGATCTTTTTAAGATTTTTCAAAATCATTTGATATTCTTTTGAGATTTTTTTCTACACTAGTGTCAAAATCTAGAATTGATACTTTTGAAAATCGATTCTGCAGAATCCTCGAATGACCTCAAAATTTTTTGAAAATTTTATATATTGTAGAGAATTTCTCAAGAATTCTAGTAATATAAATTTTGTACAAATATCATGAGTAAAAAATTTATAAAATATGAGAATACTAGGAAAATAGTAAGGAATTAGGGTTTGTCCCCTTTGCAGTCGAATTTTTAAAATTTTTTGCATGCCCAATTTTTTTGAAATTTAGAACTTAAGTTCCTGACTCAAAGGGGCTTCTAATGGTATAGTTTGAGAATTTTTGGAAGCCTCTTTATGCCTAAACTTGATTTTTCAAAATCGAAATAGAAGTCTAGATTTTCAAAATTGAAGCACTAATGGAAACAAGGTGGTGATGTAATTCAAACAAGCAACCAAATAGATTTTAGGGTTTCACTACCGTTAAATTTTCTTTTCTTATAAGTTATGATATTTTTATATTTTTTGGTATTTTCTTAGTGTTTTGAAAGAAGTTTGGCAGGGTAGTTCCTTAAACTCGCAAGAAGACAGGAACTTAAAGCTTTTGCTCCAAATAATCCTGCTCCCACTCCCATTTCCGATCCACACCTGGTCAAAACACAAAAGGAAGGCAAGTGAAGATCTAATAAAGCAAGAGAGAATTTATAAAGATAACTAGGTTGTGCCACCCCGACAACGGTGCCAAAAAGTGATACGAAAATATGCAGTTTTGTAAAAGACATCAGTTAATGTCGTTGCAGCACGTAAAACCCGATCAACTTTTAAATTTATAATCCTAGGGTCGTCCAAGGAGGAAACTTTTAGTTATAAGATAAGAAATTCTCTATCACCCTCTCAAATCTTCCATTTTTTAGGGTTTTTGAGGTTTTGTGATTTTTTTTTAGGGTTTTGGAAATTGGGGCAAGCAAATATAGAAATGCACCTAAGTAATCATGCGAAGTAAATGAAATCCTGCCTTCCTAAACTCACCCTAGGAAAGTGTGTCCTAGGGTAATTAGGAAGGTGATGTGTGCAATAAAAACTATAGAAATCTAATAAGCATAGAACACAAGAATTGAATGGCAAACTTTGTATTGCTTAAAATGAAGAATTAATGTGACAATTGGAGCACTCACCTGTGTAGATGATTTCTACACAAGTAACCTCCAAAAATAGAGGAAAGCTCGTTATACCAAAAGCAAATACAAATAAAGAAAAAGAAATAGAAGAATCCTTAAATTGGCTCGAGGTAATCTTCACTCTAGGTATGGTCGCTCCCGTACTTGAATAAGATCTCCTTGCTCCTCTCTTGAAATGATGAAGATGATGAAGTCTCCTAAGGTTGGTAGTCATCCACCCTTCCTCCTTTTTCTAGCTATCCTCCTAGCTTGCTCCTTGGCTTTGCTCCAAGGGAGATAGAATGGCAATTGCGTACTAGAAGGGGAATGGTATGGTCCCCTCCTAATCCCAACGTCCTTTCTTCCAAGGGCTATTGGTAGAGATTTTTGGTAGAGAATTACAGTAGCCAAGGATGGTTCTAGGGTGGTGGTTATAGGGGTATTATATAGAACTATAGGAGAGTGGTTATGGTGGTGAAAGGTGGCTTAAAGTTGGCACCAACTTAAGGTTCTAGAAGGTGGTGGTTGTGTCATTTCTCAAGGAAAAAATGGAGGGCAAGGATGGTGGTTGAAGGGAGAGTTGGCGCTACCTTTAGTGGGTGGTTATGTAATTTTTGGAGGGAAAATGTGGCACCATCTAATAGGTCCACATTAGCAGACTAATTATTTGCCTAACTACTCGTTAGATTGATTAGGTTAATGAAGAGCTTAGGAACTAATAGAAAATTAGTTTATTCTCTCAAGAGGGGAATAAGCTCATTTTTGTATTTACACACTTCTTTCTCTTTGTAGGTGCCAATAAAAAGAAAAATGAAAGTGGACCAGAGAAGAAATGGGAAGATATGGTAGGGCATGTTTTCAATTCACCCAAACATATCTACAATCGCACTATCTATGCCTGAGACAAGAGAGTCCACCACTGACCTTCCTCCTTTGGCTGACACTATCTTTGGTAAGCATTCAAAATGCTTACCAAAGATAGCAATCATGCGGAGATCATGGATTTGAAGAGGAGGAATGAGGGATAGGAAGGCCCCTTCTCCCCTTCCATCTGGACCACCGTGCAACAAGGCCTTCATTGTGCCCATAGCATACCCTGTGGAAGAAGTGCGCACCAAGGGCCTTGCACACTCTGTTGTCACCCCAACATCACCTATAATGTGTGCACAGTGACTACATGCACACGCCACTGCCTCACCATCTCCATCCTCTTCATCTTCTTCAACCTCTTACATCCTCTGTTTCTCCTTCACACAACCCATTACCTTCGCCACCTTTACATTCCGCCGATGCTTTCCCCCCACTCGCTCTCACATCCATTGTCACCGTCACACTCAACGCCTGCTCGCCAACGTATCTAGCCACCAAATTTATGCTTCTTACAAGTCTAATATTTAAGGACTTTCATGGATCAAAGATTCTCTCATAGACCAAGATTAGAAGAATGTTGACCTATGTCTTAGTGTCATTTATCCTTATTGAGTCTAGGATATTGTTGTAAGGAACCTCAAAATAAGTCTTAAACGGATTTTCGTGCCTCATATTAAAATCAAGTTCTTAGGGTTATTGATCGGCCAAATAAGATTAATTGATCAACCAAGTTAATTGATCGACCAACCAACTTAGCTAACTGATCAAACCAGCCCATTTTAGGAAGATGATTAATACACTTTTGATCAACAATTAGGTTAATTAATCGACCGACCAGTGATTAATCAAATAACTAGATTGATCGACCAATCTACCTTAATTGATTGATCAATTCGATTTCCTTTTCAGGTCAATTTTCTAATATAAATAGAGATCATACACAGCCTTTTTTTCACACAACTTTTAATAGAAAAATCCTTTTGAAAGAATAGAGCTTATTGTGCTTCTTCAAGCACTTCTGTGCTTCAATTTTCACTCCTTTCAAAGCACATTGATTCATACCTCCACTGAAATTCTAGTTTGACTTTTATTGAGGTTCCATAGCTCTACATTGTTCTTTTTACATTGCTATTTTGATTAACGGATCCCAAGTTGTTGGAGAAGATCTGTTGTTGTTGTGCTTCTCTTCAGGTTGTAAAGAGAAGTGATTTGTAAAGGGGTTGTGCCACCCTCATTCAAGTGGTATGATAGTGGATTGACTAGCCTGACTACTCGAGAAAATCCTAAGCTGAGAGGCTTAGGTAGTGGTTTTCACCCAGTTTGGGTTTCCACTATAAATCCAGATGTAATCTATGCTTGATTCTATTGTGAATTTATTTTTGATTTAAATTTTCTTTAAAGCAATACTATTCACCCCTCCCCTCTAGAATACTATTTCGATCCATAGGCAACCCTCATTTGGTATCAAAGCACGGTTGTCTAGAAGATGTCAAAATCAAATGTTGACACGTATGCAGAGGGTCAATCAGCAGTTTGACCTCCATTATTTGATGTAATGAACTATAGTTATTGGAAGACTAGGATGCAGTTCTTCCTGGAGTCGATGGATTTCGAGGTGTGGGATGTCATTGCCTCCAAGTACACACACCTTGAGATTCAGGAGGGAGTGGCAGTAACTCCATTACAGAAGAAGATGGCAACACATAATGCAAAAGCCATGAACGCAATCTTTTGCAGGCTTTCTAGAGTAGAATTCAATTGTGTCTCTGCTTGCAAGATAACCTACGAGATCTGGAGCATCCTCGAAGTCACCTACAAGGGGACATCTAAAGTAAAATAAACTAGAGTCAATCTACTAACGCAAAATTATGAGCTTTTCAAGATGAAAAAGGAGAATCAATCAAAGAGATGTTCATGAGATTCATGGACATCATAAACTCCCTAAGGAATCTAGACTAGGAAATCAAGAATGAAGCCTTGGTGTGGAAGATCCTCTGATCGCTCGCTAGTGATTGGGAGACTAAGACTACAATCATACAAGAGTCAAAAATCTATCTACTTTGAAACTAGACAATGTTATTGGAAGCCTAATGGCCTACGAGATTCAGTTCAAACACATGAAGGAGCATGAAGATGGAGTCAAGAAGAAGACCGTAGCCCTTGAAGATAATCAACAATCTGAAGATTCCTCAAGCGAAGACGAAGAGGAAGACATAGCCCACCTATCCAGAAAGTTTAGAAAGTTCCTCAAAAACAAGAGGAGCTAGAGAAAGAAGAAAGAAGAATCCAAAGCAGACGCCATTATCTGCTACAACTACATGAGAAAAGGACACATCAAGAAGGATTGTCCACTTCTCAAGAAGGAATAAGAAAAGAAAAAGAGATTTCCCAAAAAATATGGGAAGAAAAAGGCCTTTACAGCAACATGGGATGAATCAGATTTAAGTTCAGTAGAAGAAGAAACCTCCAAAGAAGAAGCTCTTCTAAAACTTATGACTCTAGAAGATGAGGTAACCTTCTTTTCACAAGATGAATTATTAGAAGCATTTTTTGAGATGCGTGACATAGCTAAATCAATAAAAGAAGAGAATAAAAACATAGCAAAAGCATTAGGAGAAGAAAGAGCACAAAAAGACATACATACTTTACAAAATAAAGAGTTATCTATTGAAATTACTTCACTAAAATCACAAATAGACAATCTAAAGGTAGATATAGATAAGCTAAAAGAGAATTCTGCTATTCTCTTAAATGATCTAGCTAAGTTTACTAAAGGTAGTAAAAATTTACGTAAACTCTTAGGAACACAAACCCAAAGCACTACAAAGTTTGGGTTAGGTTACATACCTAAAAATGATCATGAACAATCTAGTTCTATTTAAAGCAAGAAGAAGGTAGCTTGTCTAAACAAGCAACACTAGCTAACCACCGTGGACCAAAACAAAAAGGGGTACCAAGAGCACTTTTGCAATCCTATTTTGTAGGTCAAGTAGACTATAAAAGGTGGACATATCAAGAAATAGATGGAAATTTGAAGCCACTCTATAGATCAATAAAACCAAGACCTCACAAATGCAAACCAATGATAGGATCGAGAAGAAAGAAGGTGGATCATGGACAGTGGATGTTCCAAGCACATGACTGGAGAGGAAGACCTACTCCTGTAGCTCCATCGCCAGGAAGGTGGTACGGTCACATTTGGGAACAACCACAAGGTCCGTATTGTTGGTACTTGCCAAATTGGTAACTCCACTACATCTTTTGATAATGTACATTTAGTTAGTGGATTAAAACATAATCTCCTTAGTGTAAGTCAAATATATGATAAAGGATATAAAATCACTTTCACATCAAATGATTTTAAAATAAGGGATAAGGAAACAAAATAAACTCTCCTTAAAGGAAATAGATATAATGATATCTATACTGTCAACTTCGAAAAATGTGACAATCTTGAATGTCTTATCGCATGTGACAAAGAGGCAACACTTTGGCACAAACGACTAGGTCATGTTCACATGAGAAACATTAGTAGACTTGTGAAACATGAGCTTGTCAAAGGTCTGCCAAAGATCAACTTCAAGAAAAGCAAAGTCTACGATTCTTGTCAAGTTGGTAAACAAATGAAAAATCCTTTTAAACCAAAAAGGATGGTTAGCACCTCTCAACCCCTGGAGATACTTTACTTAGACTTATTCGAACCAACCAAATCCGAAAGCTTAAATGGGTGCAGATATTGTTTAGTCACAATTGATGATTTCTCTAGATTTACCTAGATATCTTTCTTAAGTAAAGATCTAACTATTGATGTCTTTAGTAAGCTTGTAAGAAGACTACAAAATGAAAAAGGATTTGAAGTGATTAGGATTAGAAGTGATCACAGTGGAGAACTTGACAATGAATCTTTTTCAAATTTCTGTGAGCAATATGGGATAAAACATGAATTTGCTTTCCCTAGAGTCGCACCTCAGAATGGTGTAGTTGAAAGGAAAAATAGGTCCCTGCAAGACTGTGCCCGTACAATGCTATGCGAGAAAAAGTTGCCTCGATATTTTTGGTGAAAGGCTGTAAACACTACTTGATAGATCCAAATAGATCCCTGATTAGACCAATCCTAAACAAAATAACTTTTCAACTCTATCATGGAAGAACATCTAGAATTTCTTACTTCAAGATATTTGGTTGTAGATGTTTTACACTCAATACCAAGGATAATCTTGATAAATTTGATGCTAAGAGCTCAAAAGGAATTTTCTTAGGTTATTCAACTAGAAGTAAAGCCTATAGAGTTTTCAACAAGAAGAATTCTGTTGTTGAGACTATGCATATGTCATTCGATGAAGCACTATCTCACCCTCAATCCTATGAAAATGATGATGATGACCTAATAGATGACCCATCAAACATACTAGAAGAGAACATTTCAAACGAACTACCCAAAGATATTTCCTATATGAAAGATCATCCAAAAGAACTGGTGATATGAGAACTATCTAAAGGAGTACAAACTAGATCTTCCATCAACACCTTTGCTTTCACAGCCTTTGTTTCTCAGTTAGAACCTAAAAATGTTAAGGAAGTATTTTTTGACAATTGTTGGATTATTGCAATGGAAGATGAGCTAAATCAATTCAAAAGAAATCAAGTATGGGAAATTGTTCCAAAACCAGATTCTTAGACCATTATAAGAACCAAATGGGTCTTTAGGAATAAACTTAATGAATCAGGAGTAGTAAGAAATAAAGCTAGACTTGTGGCCCAAGGATATAATCAAGAAGAGGGAATAGATTTTGATGAAACATATGCACCTATAGCTCGCCTAGAATCCATTAGAATGTTGCTAGCCTTTGCCACCCATATGGAATTTAAACTTTTTTAGATGGACGTCAAAAGTGCCTTTCTAAATGGATTTATCGAGGAAGTCTATGTTAAACAACCTCCAAGATTTGAAGATGCTAAACATCCAGAATACGTATATAGATTAAATAAAGCACTATATGGTCTAAAACAAGCTCCACAAGATTGGTACTACAAATTAAAAACTTATCTAATTGAAAATGAATTTAAAATTGGCAAAATAGATCCAACTTTATTCACAAAAGGAAAAGAAAATGATCTCTTAATAATACAAATTTATATAGATGATATCATTTTGGTGCTACTAATGACCTATTATGCTAAGAATTTGCAAAGGTAATGCAGGATCAGTTTGAGATGAACATGATGGGGGAACTTTGGTTCTTTCTCGAACTTCAAATTGACCAGCTATCCTCTGGAATTTTCATATCACAAACCAAAAACACCACGGAGATCTTGAAGAAATTCTCCATGGACAAAGTAAAAGGAAAAGAAACACCTGTGGCAGCTTCTACACAACTAAAATCTGACGACACAGGTAAGTTTGTAGATTAGAAATTATATAGAAGCATGATAGGATCTTTATGATACTTGACTGCTAGTAGACCTGATATTCTATTTTGCACTTGTTTGTGTGCTCGCTTTCAAGTAAACCCTAAAGAAATACATCTAAATGTTGTTAAAAGAATACTCAGATACTTAAACCATACACAAGATTTATGACTTTTCTATTTGAAGTCAGACACATTGGAACTTTACTCCTTTTGTGATACTGATTATGTGGGTAGCTTTACAAATAGAAAGAGTACTAGTGGAATGTGTCATTTTCTTGAAAATTCCCTAGTCTCTTGGCTTTCTAAAAAACAACACACTGTTTCACTTTCAACAACAGAAGTTGAATATGTAGCTACATGATATAGACACTTCTATTTAGGTTAAAATGCATAATCATGCATGTTCCTAGGCTTAGATTTGCATTTCATGTTATAAATATTGCATAACATGCATCGTTATGCATTTAGAGTAGTATATATTTTAGGTTAATTAGATTCTTTTTATGGTTAGGAGAGAAGGAGATTCATTTCAGGGCCTTGGATGAACGATCGGACTGTAAAGATCTGATCAGGATGACGATCGGAGTCTAACACCTTTGAAATCGTCTAGATCAGAGTCTTGTAGCATCATATGAAGCCTGAGAAAGATCAATGGCCAAGGGGCAATGCAACATCCATACGAGCTTTGAATGAAAAATCCGACCATACGGATGGATCTAGAGTGACGATCGCAATCCAATAATGCGGAAATCAACTCGATCCAAGCACCGCAGCACCCTCTACAAGAAGAAGAATGTGGATGGCCACAATAGCACCACGTGGTGCCATCGCAACCCTCCACCCCGGTCGCAGCCCCTCCTCCGAAGCTGCATCTGTGAAGTCTTGACAGTTGGATTCAAATCTAATGGTCGTAAAAGCTCCATGTTGCCCGCTTGATCTAACGATACCACCAACTTTGAATCCCGACCGTTGGATTTCCATCTAATGGTCGAGAGCTCGAGCTATCTGATTGCTTTGCTGGACAATCCAATGCAATGGTGTAGCAGTCGCGATAAGCGTTCTCAAGCCATGGATGCACGGTCGAATCCCCACGACGAGTGCAATCAACAATGTGAGGGCGAGCACCAAATTGGGCCGAGCAATCTTCATCCAGCGGTACAGATCTCACCATGCGGCGCAGTGGCAGTGAGTGGATTCGCATGCGCACGACCATGCACCGACCAATGCTCGATCTGACGTAGATCGAGAGTGCGATCTGAGAGCATTGCCTTCGGCGATCTTGACCGTTGATCAAAGATCAAACGGTGGGGTGTGAGCACAGCGCCAACGGGGCGTGCTAGCGAGGGAGGGCGGGTCTTCAGCGACACATACGTGAGCCTTTAGTGACGCTTACAGCTGTCACTAATGGTCTGCGCACGCCAGCAAGAGGAATTGAAGAGTGGATCTTCAGCGACAACTACAGGGATCTGTAGCGATGTTTACGGATGTCAATAATGACCCAAATGCGAATTTGTTCTTCCCCCACTTTAAAAGGACCTACCCACCACCATTCTAAACCATCTCTTCCTTTCTTCCTCTCACCACCTTTAAGGCTCTAGAGGAAGCTTGTCTCAAGCTCGGGATGCTCCTCTAGAGTAGAAAATCAAATATTTTTCCCTCCCCTCATTCCAATTCATGGAGCATCCTATGGTCGTCTTCTCACCTCCCTTCAGGAAGAAGAACCTCACCGTGACGCTATCCTGCCCCGCCCTCCATCCTCCAGCTCCATTCTCATTCGTCCCACTCCTCACCACCTTCCTTTAGGCGACGTCAGAACAAGTTGTCCTCTGAGCGACCGTCGAGTGGGATTCTCTCACCTCTTTCTATTTTTATTGCTTTCGTAGTGTAATCTTTCCCGCTTTCTTAGTTGTAAAAAACATTTGATTAGAAATCCATGATTGTTTCTCTCTCTCTCTTATATTTTCGCAAGTAGATTAGCTAGATAAAATTTCATCGACCAAATCTCTTGCTTGATAAAAAATACAAAAAAAATTTAGAAAAGATAAAAATGATAAAAATAAATAAAAGAGAAACACGTATCTTTCAAAACCAAATGTTCACCTCCTCATGTTCGACTTGGGACTCACATTTCAAGTTTTGATTATAAATTTTATCTAATCGATAGATTTTCTGGTGAATCGAACTACGATGATGGGTTTTCCAAACTCGAACCTTTTTGCATGCGAATCCACCGTCATCATTTTGGCGCCGTTGCTGGGGAGGCAATAGAATTTACTTGATTGTTTCCTACGCTTCCTTGCATTTACATAGAACTAACCCCACTTATCTTTGATCTATTGTCTTGCAGGTACCCTAGCATGGAGATCCAAGTGCGGTAGACTGGAGTAAAGTGCGGGTAGAGTACTTTGTAGGTGTCCCCCACTAGTTTCATTTCGCCACACCCATCACCAAGACTTAATCTACTTAGGTGTTTGCATAAACCCTAGGATAGACTTTGTGTGTCTAGTTTTCCACTTTCATCCATTTCACCCCCGCATTTTATAAAAAAAAAATAAAAAGATACTTTCTATGAGATGAATTAATTTGCACATTTTATACACCCACATTGAAGGCACACAACCTGACTTGATTTTCATCTACTCAACCGGGATTCTGACCTGTGGACTCAGTACACTAATTCAACATATAAAAGAGTAAAAATCGTATTAGGTTAATCACCTTTCTGTGTGCATTAATCGGTGGTGCATTTGAGTTGATTGATTGAATTGTTTGGGCTGCACAACCTAATTTAAAAGAAATTTATTTTGTAGCTGCCCCATAGGATTCAATATTTAGGTCAAGCTAGGCACTCCATATTCTTTCGATTTATAAAGGAAAAACACTTAAACTCGTGCTTTCAAAACTTGGTTTACCTCACAAAACTTTGTTGAATACACCTAATATTTGAATCCAAAAAGCTACTAAGCAAGATTCGAACCCTAAAACTCACCTCATCATAAATAATCTTGCTTGAAAACTTCTTGGTTGTGCACATTCACACATTCTCAAAAAAAATCATTAAGGGCACAACCCATTAAGGGCCCATCACATTCCAGAAGCACCAATATCCCGAGCCTAACTAAAATTGAGTAGACGTTGGCCCTAAGGACTAGTTCGCTCGTTGGGATCCAGGTTGAGATTGTTCACAATTAACCTGCTTATACTAGTCAATCTGATGTCTAGCTAGGGGAGTAGCGTCAAACGATCGCGATTGGGGGTACACTAGGAACTAGAGGCTCAAGCCAAAGTAAGAAGTTTCTCCCCAGTCCCTCCTATTAACTGGTTGGATTGCCTGGATATAAGTAGAGTAAACTTCCATAATCTTAAGATGGATTCTGAGAGTCTATAGACCCTTAGGCTACCCTACCTAAGGATAGGCTTGTATTTTTGTGCTGTAGGGTTCCCTCTCTCCCTCGTCCTTCCAACTTCCTTCTAGTGTATGCTTGGAAGGAGGTCATTGAACCCTATATTGGAAGGACCTTTAGACCATTCTCGGAGGTGGAGGTTGAGCTATAGCCAAGTAGATCCCATGGCTGATCAACAACCACCTCCCCCACCCCTAAACTAGCAGGAGCTGATTTAGAGGCAGTTGGAAGAATTGAAGCAGATGTAGCAATGGTTCCAACGTATGCATGGTCAGGGCACTCGACCCTTGAAGGATTTTTATGATCCTTTAAATTATGGGGAACGTCCTGGCGTCATGATTCCCGCCGGAGACATAGAAATCAAACCTAAAGTCTTAAGTTTGATTAAGCATTTTTCCATGGGCTTGGCTTGGAGGACCCATTCCAGCACCTGGAGGATCTGACCACTTTGGTTCAAACCACCAGAGCAAGGAATGTGAACGAAGAGCAAATGATCATGAGGCTCTTCCCCCACTCTCTCAGGGATAAGGCTGCACATTGGTACTGGACCATAGGAAGGCTAATAGAAACTTGGGCTTCTCTTAAGTCAACTTTCTTGAAGAAATTCTTCCCTATTGGAAGGACCAATGCCTTGCGACAGGCGATTACCACTTTCGCTCAGCGGCTGAGGGAACCGTTTCATGGTGCCTGGGAGCGATTCCAAGAACTTTTGAGGAAGTGTCCATACCACGAGGTGCCAAAATGGCAACTTGTGCAGATTTCCTATCACGGGTTGGTTGAACAACTCCGTAATCACGTGGACGCCTCCTGTGAAGGCAATTTCCTCAACAGGGATGCAGATAATGTGTACGACCTATTTGAGGAAATGAGTGAGAACTCAATTAATCATGCCTCCATGGATGCATTCAATCGGTCCCAACAGCCCAGGTCAAATGCTAATGAGATACAGGATTCTCATTCATTTGACATGGAATTGATTTGTAATAAGCTTGATAAAATGGACTTGGTTGCCAAAAGAATGGAAGAATGGATGTCTGGGAATTCGGGAAACACTTCTACACCTACTCAATCCCAGAATTCGGGATTCCATTCCTTATGATCTCCTATGGGGCAGGAGTTCGTGAACTAACTTGAATTGGCTCAACCTGTGAGCCAAGATTTCTCAGAACCTTATGGGTTCCAAACTAGGGCCTTTGATCCAAGTTTTTCTGATCCTTCCTTCTCTCCATCCTTGTCCTATGAGGATGCGTATGCAATGTAGGAGAATGTTAGGTCCAACCTGTATTCCAACACTTATAACTCGGGTTTGAGGAACCACCCTAACTTCTCCTGGAAAAGTCAGGGGCAACATAGCCAAACTCGACCCAGCAACTATGCATCTCAAAGACCTATGGGTTAGGGTCAAGTATACACCCAGTTGCCCCTGAGACCGGTTACTCAACCACCTTGGAATGCCCAATAATCTGCAAGGCAGGCTGATTTAAACCGGCAGATGGTAGAAATGCAAGGGTCCATGCCTCAACTTATGCAGCAAATGAGGACATCATTGGATAACTTGCAATCCAAGTTAATTGCTAACACCTGACAACCCAGATCTCTGCCATCCCAACTCGTACCCAACCTGTGCAATCTGCAAAATCAGGGCAATAGAGCAAAGGGTATGGGAATCAAAGGGACCCATACGCACATGCTCAGGTGCTTGAGTAAGGTCCCTCCTCTTCTTCTCCTTCTGGTTAAATGACCAATCGGGGCCCTCCAATCTTCACTAACCCACCTCAAGACCTAACCCATAGGCCTCTACAAACTTCGTCACCTTGAGAAGTGGGAAGTGGACCCAGAACCTTAAATTACCTTCTAGAAGCCAAAACCCTGAGGAGCTTGAGAGAGAGGAGGAAATTAAAGAAGATAATAATGCCTAGGAACAGAAAATTGAAAATACCACCCACATCCCGTTCCCTGAGGCCCCATTGAAAACTAAGAAGAAAACCATAGATAGCAACGAGGAGCTCTTGAATTTATTTAAGAGTGTAGAGATCAATATTCCGCTCCTCGATGCTATTAAACACATCTTGGCTTACACTAAATTTCTGAAAGAACTATGTACCCAAAAGCGTAAGCCAAGAGAACCCACTCCGAGGAAGGTGATTCTCTCTGAGTGGGCTAATAAATGCCAGTTTATCATCATTCTGATGCATTAAAGCAAATCTAGCTCTTAGGATTTTGCTCCATAAATGGGTTTTTTGGGCTGCATTTTGGCATTAATTAGGTTAGGCATGCATTGCACTTTTTGTTGTATTTTAAATGTGCTTTTGTGAGTGTTAGGGATATATAGATTGCCAGAACCCTAGAACCCTAGCACTCAGGAAGGCAACTGGTGAAGAAGAAGCCCTTACCAGCTGGAACTTAGCTTGATCCAACTCACCATAGCTGGAATTCAGCTTACCTGAATTAGGGTTAACTAATAATAGCTCCATTCAGCTCATCTCAGCTGAATGGTAGCTCAAGAGAACTCATCTTAGCTTACCCTAGCTCAGGTCAGCTCAAATCCAGCTCAACTTAGCCGAGTCTAGCTCATCTTAGCTCCCATTAGTCCACAGGGAGCTCTAGCAAGCTCAGTTGAGTTGACTGGTGTTCACCTTAGCTCAGGTCCAGCTACATCCAGCCAGCTGAAGATGACTTCATTTCAGCTCAAGAAGCTCAAGTCCAGCTCTCGGGTATTCAGCTTAGCTCTACTCAATTGAGCTAGGCTACCTTAGCTACCCCAACCAGCTTGATCCTCCCCGGGAGCACCAGACCCTACTCACCTCAGATCATTATGGTAGAAGCTAGCTCACTTTAGCTTGGCTTAGTAGCTAGTAAAGAACTAGTAAGCTAAGACAACTAGAGTAGCTCCATGCCACCCTCTTCAACTGCTGCCAGCTCCAGTTCAAGCTCTAGACTTCTCCTCCTCAGCTCCTCTCTTCAAACCCTAGCTCACATTACCTCCTCCTCTACTCCATTACTAGCTAAGCTAGCTTAACTTACCTTAGCTTAGCTAGATTCCAGCTCCCTTGGCCATTCACCACCTATAACTTAACCCTAGCTAGCTCCACCAACTAAACCCTACCTAAGCTAGCTCCACCCTACTCCAAGTTGGCACCACCTCCTTCACCACCTTTCACCCCTCAACCACCACCAAAGGGCACCAACAAGGTGGTGCCAAAACCACCATAACCACCCCCATGTTGGCACCACCTTTTCCCTCCAAAATCCCCTTCATCTCTACCATACACCTCTCCCTTAAATCATCTCCACCATCCACCTCACCTACCTTCTAGAAGCCCCATAATTGGCGCCAACCATAGGTGACTCTTCATGGCCATAACCACCCCATGGCACCCCCTTGGTTGGCGCCAACTAACCTTAGCCCTAGGATCAACCTAACTACCCATAACCACCACCTAAACACATCCTAGCCATGCACCTAACCCACACCTACTACCCCCCTCTCCACCTTTATAAATACCCACCATATTCCACCAAAAAAATTCACCCTTGCCTACAATTTTCTACCCATATTTCCACCTACATAGAAGGTCAAGAGAAGAAGGAGATTAAGGGGATACTCTATCCCGTTGGTGCCTTCCCCTCTTCTCTTCTCTCTTGAGCCCACGCTAGCCAAGGAAGGAAGCCAAGCAATGGAGGACAACCTAGGGTACACGCCTACCCTAGGAATTAGAGGATTTGTGGGTGGTACACTACCACCCTTGGAGGAGGAATCAAAGGTCATCCATGCCACCTTAGGAGAAGCCTTTGAAGGTGGAATTCCATCCACCTTGGAGGAGTCAAGCATGCCCCCCTTGGGCTTGTTAGGAGGAGTTCATCAACTTGGAGAAGCCTTGCAAGAAGAAGGAGCTCTTTTTTATTGCGGGAGTGGCTGCAATTGGAGCAAGAGCCTTGCCATCTTCACCATCATTTTAGAGGACAACTATTTTTATTTTATTTTTGCACTTTTAATTCTAGTAGTTGAAGCATTCCTCTACTAGGTTTTTGTGTAAAACAATTCCTCATTTTTTATTAAAATTGCCTTCTTTGCAATTTTGTCTCATTTGATTGCATTTGTTGTAGCACTTTTCACTCCCTCTTCCTAATTACTCTAGGCCTCCACATGCCTAGAGTGAGCTTAGGGAGAGGCTCTACTTGTCACCGTAGTAGTAGTATAGTGGATTAGGTGTTAGTTGTTTCCAAATCTCTTCAAAATTCGTATTGTCATTATTTCAAAAATCCATAAAAATTATATATTTAAAAAGAACAAAAAGAAAGTTGAGTTTCATTCCCGGGCAAGAGACTCGAATTTTGCAAAAATTCCCTCCTTGGATGACCCTAGATACTCCCCTATCTAGGTTACAAATTTTAAAAGTGAACGGATTTACGTGTTGCAGCGACTTAAAACCCTAATCTTAAAAACCACGTAATTTTCCGCATCTCAGGCAAGTTCTGTGATCCTGCATCACCTTCCTCAAAAGAAGAAAGATCTAGGTGCCCCCTTGATCTCATGCACTATTGGGGAATACACTTTTGATAGGGCACTGTTGGATCTAGGTGCATCCATCAACCTGATTCTGACTTCTCTTTACAAGAGGTTTGGATTAGGTGAACTCCTTAGTAATGCTACAATTAGCAGACCATTCGGTCACCACACTGAGGGGTGTTATTAAGGATGTAATCGTCAAGGTCAAGGATTTCTATTTTCCTGTAGATTTCTCATCCTTGACAAGGATGTACCTAATGATTTGAGGAACATGCCCATCATTCTGGGGCATCTATTCCTAGCTATCGCCAAGGCCAACATAAACTGTGAAAGCGATAGTATGGAGACCGCCTTTGGGGATAAGAAGCTAACTCTAGATATTTTAAGGCGATAAGAGGATTTGAGGATTGTGGATTCATTGAGGAGCTCGAGGATCAGGATTTTGAGACTTGTATGACGATCAGTGCACTCGAGAACTCCACCAGCTTTAGCGAACCCAACCCACAACCCTCCGTGGTAGACCTGCCACACCCTGAAGAGACTATTGATTTTGTTCATTCCTAGCCTCTTCCACTGGATTGACTTGATGAATCTTCGTCAGCATCCTCCCTACCTTCTATTCTAAACCAACCTCAGCTTGAATTGAAACCATTGCCCAAAAATTTGAAATATGAGTTCTTAAGACCTGAAAACACGCTCCCTGTGATTATTAGTGTTGATTTAAATAAGGAACAAGAATTGAGGTTAACTAAGGTCCTTAAGAACAACAAGGAGGCAATTGGTTGGACCATCCACGACCTTAGGGGGATCGAGCCATCTTATTGTAATCATCGTATTTTCATGGAAGATGGATCCCGTCCTTCTCACGAGATGCAAAGGAGACTAAACCCAAATATGCGAGAAGTGATCAAGAAGGAGATAATTAAGTGGCTCGATGCTAGAATTATATATCCAATCTCGGATAGTCTGTGGGTTAGCCCCGTTTAGATTGTACCCAAAAAGATAGTAATAACCATTTCGACTAACGAGAAAGGGGAAACCTTCAGCACTTATTTAGCTTCTGCTTGGAGAATCTGTGTTGACTATAAGAAGCTGAACACAGCCACTAAAAAGAATCACTTTCCCTTGCCATTCATTGATGAAATCCTTGAAAGGTTAGCTGGGCAAAAATACTTTTGCTTCCTGGATGGTTATTTGGGATATAACCAAAGTCCTTATCCATCCTGAAGACCAGGAAAAGACAACCTTCACATGTCCCTATAGAACCTTTGCATTCCATAGAATGCTATTTGGGCTTTGCAATGCACCTGCAACTTTTCAAAGGTGCCTACTGGCCATCTTTTCTGACATGGTGGGAGATTGTCTTGAGGTGTTCATGGATGATTTCTCCATTTTCAAAGATTCTTTTGAGTCTTGCTTAGCTAACTATTCTTCAGAGATGCATCAAAACACGGCTGGTCCTTAGCTGGGAAAAGAGCCACTTTATGACTCAGGAAGTCATTGTCTTGGGTCATGTGGTCTCTAGTTAGGGTATTGAGGTTGATAAAGCTAAGGTTGATGCTATCTCTAGACTTTCTCCACCCACATCCGTAAAATAGATCTACGATTTCCTTGGGCATGTGGGTTTTTATAGAAGATTCATCAAGGACTTCTCAAAGGTTGCTCGACCCTTGAGTAACCTTCTGGCCAAAGACACACAGTTCGAGTTTGATGAATCATGCCATAAGGCATTTGATTTGTTAAAAACGGCAGTCACCTGTGCCCTAATGTTGCAACCACTAGTCTGTACAACACCATTTGAGATTATGGCTGACGCATCTGATTATTCCGTCGGGGCTGTCTTGGGTCGGAAGATTGAGAAAAAGCCCACTTTGATTTACTACGCTAGCAAGATTCTGGATGAGGCCCAGAGGAACTACACTGTTACTGAAAAAGAATTGCTAGCTGTAGTTTTCTCTTTAGAAAAATTCAGGGATTATCTGTTAGATTCTCGTGTCATCATCTGTACCAATCACTCGGCCTTGAAACATCTCTTGGCCAAAAAGGATGCCAAACCTCGACTTATTCGCTGGATTATACTGCTTCAAGAATTCGATCTTGAAATCAAGGATAAAGCCGGGGCACAAAATGTAGTGGCAGATCACCTCTCGAGAATCCTAATTGATTCTCCTCATCTGGATGTCCCAATCTCTGATACTTTTTCTGATGAGACTATCCTTACAATCTCGGGTATCTGAACCCCCTAGTTTGCGGTTATTGTCAATTATTTGGCCATTGGTTAAATCCCCCAGGATTGGACCAAACAACAACGTGATAGACTTGTGTCTGTGGCTAAATATTATTTTTGGGACAATCCCGAATTGTACTGCATCGGCGTAGACCAAATTATTCATCGATGCATCCCGAAAATTGAGTTCCATAGCATACTTGAGTTCTACCACACATCTGCGTGTGGTGGACACTTTTTTGAGAAAAAAGGCGGTAGCAAAAATCTTGCAATTCGGATTCAATTGGTCGTCATTATTTAAGGATGCCCAGGAATTCTCAAAGTCATGCACCCAATGCCAGACACTCGGGAACATAGCTAAGAGGGATATGATGCCCTTGAGCCCAATACTTTCCGACAAAATTTTTGACATTTGGGGCATCGACTTTATGGGACCCTTCCCTCCCTCATTTGGACACCAGTATATTCTGGTCGCTGTTGATTATGTGTCCAAATGGATTGAGGCAATTCCCACCCGGACCAATGACCACAAGGTGGTCATCGATTTTCTAGAGAAAAATATCTTCAGTCGGTTTGGGGTTCCTCAGGCAATTATCAGTGATGGTGGCTGATGAGCCCATATTTGTGGGTTAATTAGTTACTTAAATGCTTAGGAATTAGATTAATATTGGCATATAAATTGCATACAATAAGGTGTAAATAGATTAGTCTAGGTATTCATTTATTTACATATTTCATGCATTGCATTCATACTTAGAATTCATTTAGAATAGCATGCATTACATGCATTATTTTATTTCACATTTCTTTTAAGGGTTTGCACATAAATAACCCCTTATTTCTTTTATTTATTTTATTTGTTTCTTCTCCAACGGCTGCTCGTAGGAGAGTGTGCGAGCTAAATGCATAGCGACAATTGTGGATCTCTGCACCCCACGATATTGTCGCTTCACCAATGTCTGCCTGTGTGCCTCCTCCTGCAGCCTAAAAGAAGATAGCTGCATCATCAAAAGGGAGGCTACCATCCCTGACCCATCACTGTGCAGAGCTTTGAGCTTCTCCATTCCACCACCATCGTCCTCCTACCGCGAGCACAAGTCCATACCACTGCAGGCAAGCAGGGTGACAGACTATTGTGCCACCATTTGGCTTGTGCAGATTACTGCGAGCACCTCAGCATGCACTGCCACCCTCACCGTCGTCACCAGCAACCAACATCGCAACCATGTACATTCATCTTTCCAGTCAGTTAAGACGTCTGTGAATGATCCTAGACGTTTGAGCTCCCAACAGTACCACCTCCATCTTCTTCCTCTTACGTTACCTGTTTCCTTTCCACCAAAAAGAAACCAACATCACCTCCAATGCCAACAACCCACCAGCCGTCATCCTCTCCTCGCACTGTGCCTCCGCCACGCCTCTCCGTGTGCATAGCGAGCAGCCCCGGCCTTTGCCCCCAGCGCGCACGCCTGCGCTACGCCTCCACCTGCATCTCCCGTGCCGTGTGCAACAGAGCCAACCTGCTGCACGCTTGCACAGCCTCGGCATCCTCCTTGCTACAACTCCAGCCCACGCGCGCAGCCACTGTGCATAGTAGCTTCCCCGCAAGTCCGTGCAATTTGCAGCACGTAGCAATAGCAGCTGCGGCCGAGCTCAGTAGCACCCGTACGCACCCTCACGGCCTGCGCATGTCCTTGCATGTCGACTGCCTCCATCCGCGTGAAGCCCTTCAGCACACACACCTTGTCTCCATCTCCAGCAACAGAAGAGAGCTGCAACCACCGCTGACCGACACCGCCTCCGACCACCGTTGGCCATGAGACCACCACCATCGAATAGCCCTCGGCTCACTCAACCTTCGGTGAGCTTCTCGCCTTCAATCGCGGCCTCCTCCTCACGCACGGACAAGGGGAAGAATTTCCCTTGTTTTACTATAGTAAAGCTCCTATTAATATTTACATTTAGTGACATTGTGAACTTTTATTATTATTTTATTAAGCTACATTGCAAAATATATCCTTTAGTTGTGCAAAATTGCTATTTCAGCATTAGCACTTATTGTTTACCTAATCTGAAAGTAATTTTGATTCGGTTTCTTGACTAAATTAATAGTGAACATCGATTTTTGACCTTTGCAAGTTTAAGTAGGCCATTGCCTCCCTGTGGACATGACCCGCTCCTAATTGAGTGATTATATTAATTGTTGATTAGTCAATTTTCCACCACTTTAGAATACAACGACAAATCATCTTAATCATCCTAATCGAAAGCAAAAATTGACTTGTCAAATGGCGCCATTGCCGGGGAAGGCAACAGGCTTGTTAAATTCTCATTTATCTATTTATTTGGTCACATTTTAATTGAGGCATATTTAACCTGTTTTATTTGATTTGGTGCGAGGTATGCATATTACACACAGGCTGTCACATTGGCCTCAGCAACGCCATGGTGGACCTTGTTTCCACCACTTGAAAGAGGGATCAAGTTTTGCATATACGAGGAAGAGCTTGAACATTGGTGAACTTTGTTGTTACCAAGTAGGAGGACATCTGGGGTGATCATCTTCATCTCCGTCGATTTGTCAAGTAGATAGAATTTAGGTTTTAGAATTTTACTTTTCTTTATTTTCTTGCACTTACATTTGGTTTGAGACCCTTGTTCTGGGGTATATTTTTAGGGGTTTATTCCCCGATTTTGTTTTAGGCCTGTTTGGGTAGTTTTGGGAGTCCATTCCCTCTTTTCTTTAGATCTAGGTTTTCTTTTGTGGGTTGTTTATCCTCTACTTGTTTGTGCACAAGTAGGTAAAAAAGAAAAAAAAAAGAGCTGCTTGCCTCTAGGACGAATCATTTAGGTCTGTATGAGTAGCCTCTAGATTTATTCTCTTCATTGCGTGCATTCTCACATCGTTGATTGCTGGAAGCAAGGTACGCATTCTCTTACTTTGCATCCTATTCTTGGTCATGCATTGCATTTGGACTTAATTCAAAGACCACATAATTTGTCTTGAAAAGAATTAACAAGTGGTCACATTTTCTGAAAAAAGGATTAATCAAAGGAGGAACATATAAAACCCAAGGAATTGATTTGAGACATTATGCTACGGTTTAAAAAAATCAAACTTTTATGGTGTATGCACACTTCTTTGCACCAAAGCATGCATTTAGACACTCCTAGGTTTTTGAGCTGTTAGGAAAGAACTCTCCTATCATTGGATACCAAAGTGCTTGAAACTTAAGCTCAAAGGTTTTGTAACTTCAAGGAGGGGGATACCTTGTCACAGATTTTTGAGGGGAGTTAAGAAGCACCGCGAAAGCACAGCTTCAAAGGAAGGCTTAGACCTACTTGCATCCCTTGATCTTCCGTCCTTGGAGTACTTTACCATTTGAACTTTAGGGCAGAGTACCAAAGTTCCAATTAGGTCTTCAATAAGGCATTTCGTAGGTTGACAATAGGCACGTAATTGTTTGGGCAATTTGTATTATCATCTACAACTGGACTTAAATCTCAAAGGCCTTAATTGATTAAAGACATAAAAGTCCTTTGGAATTGTGTTTGTTTGTGTATGCTTTGTAGGCGATCTTTGAGGAGACAACTTATGTTTAATTCAGAACCTGAAAGGATCCTTAGGAGATCCAACCAAGAGAGAAAAGAGATGGTCGAGAAAAGAGAGAATAGAATTGTGGAAAACCAACGATCTTTGAGAGATTATTTTATCCCTATCAATCAACCTGGCCATACATTGAGAAGACTTGGGGGGGATAATCCATATGAAATCAAGAGTAGTACCATATCTTTGTTGCCCGCATTCTATGGTACTTCTAGGGAGGACCCCTACAGGCATTTGGAGGAATCACTGAGGTCTGTTCCACGGTGAGATTGCAGGGTGTTACTGATGATGCCCAAATGCGAACCCTCTTTCCTTTCTCCCTCAAAGATAAGGCGAAGCATTGGTATCACACTCTAGATGGTAGAGTGGATACTTGGGAAGCCTTGAAGGGAGAATTTTTGAAAAAATACTTCCCCATGAGCAAGACTAATCACTACAGGAGGGAAATCATAGGTTTTGCTCAACAAGATGGAGAACAATTTCATGATGCATGGGACCGCTTCAAAGATTTGTTACGCTTATGTCTCCATCATCAAGTGCCAAGATGGCAGCTTGTAGAAAGGTTCTACACTGGATTAAATGACAAGCATAGGCAAACAGTGGATGGTGCCTGTGCAGGAACCTTTCTCACAAAAACTGAAGATGAGGCTTGAGATCTTTTTGAGACTTTGAGCGAGAATTCTATCTATCTTAATTCTGCCTATTTGGATAGAAAACACACTCTTATGCAGTGAAAGATGGAGGCAAATGAGGCTAGGGATACCCAGAATTTGGCCTTTCAGATTCAATTGTTGAACCAAAACATGGAAAGGCTTATGACAAACCCTAGCCAACTCACGTCAAATGCCTCTGCTTCCTAAGCTTTTGAATGCTCCATTTGCAATGGAAATACGCACGCTACTGTGGATTGTCATTTGGCCTCCCAATTCCCTGACCTTGTACAGGCGAACCTGAATGTCGCCCAAGGGTTCCGACCCAGACCTCGTAATGACCCATTTTCAAACACTTATAATGAGGGATGGAGGAACCACCCCAATTTTTCATGGAGACAGGGGAATGTTTCTAATTCAGGGAATTACAGACCCCAACCCTTTCAGACTCAACAGTATAATCAACCTCCTATGACTTCCCAACCATCCAAGACTTCTGAGATGGATGAGCTTAAAGCTATGCTTAAAGCCATGCAGGAGAATCAAAGTATGATCATCCAATCTCATGACACCTTGTCGAGGCCATGAGTAAAAGAGAGACTGTGAAGCTTCCCAGTTCATCTGAGGAGAACCCTAAAGGGAAAGGGGTTATGTTTAGGGACCAAGCCCAGGCGGTGACTAGTCTGAGGAGTGGGAAAGAAATTTCCAAACCTGATGCTCCTATAGTCCCACCTTCTGGAAAACCATCCATTCTGACTTTGGACCTCACTAGAGAGGAGCAGCCCAACTCTTCTCCGCTTGAAGTCACCTCACCAGAAAAGGTTGTCCCCATTCCCCCTCTTACTCAACATGGCAACCCTTCCACCCAGAGACCAAGAGTACCCTTTCCATAGCGCTTATCTGACTCTGGGTAGACTTCTGCTGGCTCATCTGGAGCCAAAGATAGGATGGATGAAATAATGGAGACTTTCAAACAAGTGCAAATTAATCTGCCCTTGCTTGAAGCTATCGGGTAGATTCCGTCCTATGCCCGCTTTATTAAGGACCTTTGCACGAAAAAGCGGCAATCAAGGAAACAGGTCTAATCAAAGGTTGTCCTGCCTGATTTTGTTAGCTCAATTATACAACATGGGACACCCCCAAAACTTAAGGACCCAGGAGCCCCATACATCTCAGTGGTCGTTGGCGACCTACAAATAGACGAGGCTCTGCTTGATCTGGGTGCGGGGGTGAACATCCTTCCGAGCTATGTATATGAACAACTTGGGGAGGTAATTTGAAGCCTTCCCCTGTAATCCTCCAAGTTGTAGACCGTTCTTTAAAGACACCACGAGGCTTGTTGGAAGATGTCCTCGTGAGAGTGGAGGATTTCTTTTTTCTTGTTGACTTTCTAGTTCTGGACACTGACCCTACCAACAAACCAACCAAGCCCTCCATCATTTTGGGCCACCCTTTTCTTGCGACTTCTAATGCTTCAATTAATTATCACACTGGGGCATTAAAAATGGGCTTTGGGAATAGGAAAATTTGGCTGAATATGTTCGATGCTTATAAACAAGCTGGATTTGAGGATTGTTCCCAAGTTGAGGTGGTAGATGATCTGATTGAAGAGACAACTCCTGCAATTTTATGTGATGACCCCCTTCAGCATGTCATGTTAAATGAGCATTCCCATCTCTTGGAGGAATGTGAAGGGGATGTGCTAGAACTTGAGGAATTGCTTGGAGTTTCTACTGAGTCTCTTTCGCCATCATGTCTGCCTAAGGTAAATCTGCTACCTGAGATGGGGACTTCTATTATGAAACCCTCAACCATACAAGCCCCCAACCTTGAACTAAAACCCCTCCCTGACTCTCTCAAGTATGTATTCCTTGGGCCAAATGATACGCTCCCTGTAATCATCTCATCTGTACTATCGAAGTGCAATAGGGAGCCTTGTTAGACTACTTATCAAGGCACAAGGAAGCCATAGCTTGGATGATTGCTGATATTAAGGGTATAGACTCCATGCTCTGCATGCATCACATTTATACTGATGATTCCATCAAACCCTTTCGAGACATGCAGAGACGTCTTAACCCCCAACATGAGGGAAGTGGTTAAAAAGGAGATTCTTAAGTGGTTGGACGCGGGGATCATTTATCCCATTGCAGATAGCAAATGGGTTAGTCCAATACATGTGGTGCCAAAGAAGGCATGCTTCACGGTTGAAACAAATGACCAAGGTGAACAAGTGGTGACCATACCGTCAACAGGTTAGAGGGTCAGCATTGATTACCGCAAACTAAACACTGCTACCCAAAAGGATCACTTTCCCTTGCCGTTTATTGATCAGATCCTTGAAAGATTGGCAGGGAACAAGTATTTCTACTTTATAGATGGCTATTCTGGGTACAACCAAGTTGTAGTCTTCCCTGATGATCTGGATAAGACAACTTTCACTAGTCCTTACGGCACTTTTGCATTTAGGTGTATGCCGTTTGGATTATGTAATGCATCTACAACTTTCCAGTGGTGTATGATGTCCATTTTCTCGGACATGATTGACGAGTGCGTCGAGGTTTTTATGGATGACTTCTCCACTTACGGCTTGTCTTTCGACCAATGTCTCCTGCACTTAGAGAATGTGCTGAAGAGATGTAAGGAGACTGGTTTAGTCCTCAGCTGGGAGAAAAGCCACTTCATGGTACAGAAAGGCATTGTACTTGGGCATGTTGTGTCAAAAAGGGGCTTGGAAGTGGATAAGGCTAAAGTTGATTCTATTTCCAAACTTCCATTGCCCACGAATGTTAAATAGATTAGATCCTTTATGGGCCATGCAGGTTTTTATAGGCGATTCATTAAGAATTTCAGCAAAATTTCTAGGCCACTTTGCAACTTATTGGCAAAAGAATCTTCCTTCGATTTTGATTGAAAGTGTATCGAAGCTTTTCATACGCTGAAGGAGGCCTTGACCTCTACACCTATTCTCCGAGTTCCTGACTGGACACTCCCATTTGAGTTGATGTGTGATGCTTCAGATTATGCAGTGGGAGCTGTTCGTGGACATAGGGTTGAGGGGAAACCTCATGTGTTGCATTATGCTAGCAAGACTTTAACTGAACCACAGCAAAACTACACAGTCACTGAAAAGGAATTACTTGCTATAGTTTTTGCTTTAGAGAAGTTTAGGTCTTAACTTCTTGGATCCAAGGTGGTCATTTTCACTGATCATGCGGCAGTGAAACATCTCATTGCCAAGAAAGATTCTAAGCCACGTTTAATTAGATGGATTCTACTCCTTCAAGAGTTTGACTTGGAGATTCGTGAAAAGAAAGGAGTGGAAAATGTAGTGGCTGACCACCTGTCTCGCCTGCCTATTGATGACTCTCAATTTGGAGACATCCGCGAGACATTTCCCGATGAAACCCTTATGGCGGTAACACCGAATTCACCCTGGTATGCGGATACAGTTAACTACTTGGTCATTGGAGAAACCCCTGGCTCTTGGGATGTGTAAAAACGGAAGCGATTAATTTCCCATGCTAGATTCTTTCATTGGGAAGAGCCAGAATTGTTTCATATTAGACAAGACCAAGTTTGGAGACAATGTGTGCCTGAAGAAGAGCAATAGAGTGTGTTGAGATTTTGCCATGAGCTTCATTGTGGAGGACACTTTGGTGCTAAGAAAATAACTTTTAAGGTTCTCCAGTCCGATTTTTGGTGGCCTTCTTTATTTAAGGATTCCTATTACTTTGTTAAGGCCTGTCTTAGATGTCAACAGACTAGAACGATTGGGAAGTGGAATGAGATGCCCCAACACCCTATCCAACCTCTGGAAATTTTTTATGTGTGGGGGATAGACTTCATGGGTCCCTTCACTTCGTCCCATGGATTTGAATATATCTTGGTGGCAGTGGATTACGTCTCCAAGTGGATAGAGGCCATTCCTACACGCACAAATGACCACTCTGTGGTCTTGAAATTTGTGAAGGCCAATATCATATCTCACTTTGGTTGCCCCAAGACGATTATAAGTGATGGGGGACCTCATTTCCAGAACCATCATTTCAATCGGCTACTCAGGAGTCTGGGAGTAACTCACAAGATTGCAACCCCTTATCACCCTCAGACAAGTGGCCAGGTTGAAGTCTCAAATAGGGAGCTCAAGAACATTTTAGAAAGGACTGTTAGGCCAGATAGGAAGGACTGGTCCCAAAAGCTCGATGACGCTTTATGGGCTTATCGAACAACCTACAAAACTCCTTTGGGTATGTCTCCCTTCCGGATTGTGTACGGGAAAGGGTGCCACTTACCTGTTGAACTTCAACATAGGGAACTTTGGGCTATCTGAAGTGTTAACATGGATTTAGAGCAAGCTGGTAAAGCACGTTTACTAGAGTTGACTGAGCTTGAGGAGCTGAGGAATGATGCTTATGACACCTCCCAAGCTTATAAAGAGAGAACTAAGGTCCTGCATGACAAGTACATCCTTAGAAAGACCTTTGAGCCCAACCAACAAGTCTGGCTTTTCAATTCTAGACTTAAGTTGTTTCCTAGAAATTTGAAATAACGTTGGGATGGGCCTTATATTGTCACCAAAGTATTTCCGCATGGGGCTGTGGAGATAAAAAATCCTTCCTCTTTAGCACCTCCCTTCACCGTCAACGGCCAACGATTAAAACCTTATGTAACTTTGGATGGCAAGTTGGTTGACGAGCTCACTCTCGAGGAGCCTTAGCTTCTGTCTTTTCTGCCTCAGGTAATATCTTCCCTTGGTCTTTCTACTTTCAATGAGGACATTGTTTGAACAAGGAATGGGGGGATAGGACCTGAGGCATCTGTACATAGCATTTATACATAGTGCATTCTTGCATTTAATTCAAATATTCTGCATTGCATACATTTGATCATAAAAAAAAAAAAATTTACATCATTGAGCTTAACTGGCTAAGTCCTGCATTCTTAGGCAAACCAGAACTTTAGGTTAGACTATGTTGACTCTAGGTATCTGACTTTAGAAGCTAAGTTGAAGTACTAGCTCTAGACCTTTAGGGTTCTTTGTGGACTTAAAAACTCAAGTATGAGTTAAGTTGCAGACCATTCCTCTAGAGGTTGAGGAAGGAAAGGTAGGGATTGAGTTAAAGGCTAGGTAGTATCTGGTGTCTTTTTCTACCTTTTGGCTTACGGGTCCTCGTAACGAAAGCATCGACAATTCACACACACTTGGTCTTGTGTAAATAGTGATCACCTTAATTTCTTTCTTGGGAAAAAAATTTGGTTCTCTTAGTTCTGACTTAGGAGAAGTTTGAAAGCATAAGTTGATTAGAAGAGTTCCTGCCACTGGAGAGGTGGAGTACATACTCACCTTGAGGATGCGATGATAACATGTCACCTCCTTGACACTTGTCTCTTAGGATATCTATCTTATTGGGGGCATGTAAGTGCATTGTGCGGTTCAGGTACCATGGGCGGCCCTATCTCGAAGAGTCGATTGCCACAGGCCTGAATTCGCTTTAGAAATCTATGGGTGATACTATCTCGAAGTGTCGATTGCCAGGAGTTCTTGGGGTTGCTATGGGAGGTGCTATCTCGAAGCATCGAAAGCCAGTCACCTTTTGAGGTTTGGTGATGGGGACAATGAATCCGACGCAGATCATGCTGATAGCTTATCCAAGGTTAAACTTAGAGGAATCAAACAAAAAAAAAATATTAATTTAAAAAAAAAAGTCTCTTTCTTACTCTCTTTCCTGGTTGGCAATCAAACCAACCTTAAATAACTTAGACCAATGCACATGCACGAATGGTTTAATCTCTAGGACCAACAAACCCTAGGGTAGAGTTGGAAATCAGAGAAACCTGTGCCTGCAACTCATCTTTAGCTGACCTAGTCTGTACTTTAGCAACTACTTGGGAACCTTAGGTCTAAAGTTTGAACTTAACATGTTTCTAAGGGAAGATTGATTGGGTTGGCTAAGTCCACTTGAAGAGTTGGGTTGTTGCTTGAATTTGCTAGGGACTGGCAAAAACTAGGCATGGGGTCATTTGATGAGCCCATATTTGTGGGCTAATTAGTTACTTAAATGACTAGGAATTAGATTAATATTGGCATATAAATTGCATACAATAAGATGTAAATAGATTAGTCTAGGGATTCATTTATTTACATATTTCATGCATTGCATTCATACTTATAATTCATTTAGAATAGCATGCAATAGAATAGCTAATCTTTTAGGTTGCATTATTTTATTTCACATTTCTTTTAAGGGTTTGCACATAAATAACCCCTTATTTCTTTCCTTTATTTTATTTATTTCTTCTCCAACGGCTGCATGCAGGAGAGTGTGCGAGCTAAATGCACAGCGACAATTGTGGATCTCTGCACCCCATGATATCGTCGCTTCACTAACGTCCGCCTGTGTGCCTCCTCCTACAGCATAAAAGAAGATAGCTGCATCATCAGAAGGGAGGCCACCATCCCCGACCCACCATTGTGTAGAGCTTTGAGCTTCTCCATTCCACCACCATCGGCCTCCTACCGCGAGCACAAGTCCATACCACTGCAGGCAAGCAGGGTGACAGACTATTGTGCCACCATTTGGCTTGTGCAGATTACTGCGAGCACCTCAGCATGCACTGCCACCCTCACCGTCGTCACCAGCAACCAACATCGCAACCATGTACATTCATCTTTCCAGTCGGTTAAGAAGTCTGGGAATGATCCCAGACATCTGAGCTCCCAACAGTACCACCTCCATCTTCCTCTTACGTACCTGTTTCCTTTCCACCAAAAAGAAACCAACATCACCTCCAACGCCAACAACCCACCAGCCGTCATCCTCTCCTCGCACTATGCCTCTGCCAAGCCTCTCCGTGTGCACAGTGAGCAGCCCCGGCCTTCGCCCCCAGCGCGCACTCTCGCTACGCCTCCACCTGCGCCTCCCGTACCGTGTGCAGTAGAACTAACCCGCTGCATGCTCGCATAGCCTCCGCATCCTCCTTACTACACCTCCAGCCCACGCGGGCAACCACTGTTCACAGTAGCTTCCCCGCAAGTCCGCGCAATCTGCAGCGCATGGGTTGTAGCGTGCGGCCGAGTTCAGTAGTGCCCGCATGCGCCCACATGACCTGCTCACGTCCTCGCGCATCCACCGCCTCCATCTGCATGAAGCCTTTCAGCGCACACGCCTCCTCTCCGTCTTCAGCAGCAGCAGAGAGTTGCAACCACCACTGACTGTTGCCACTCCTCTCCTCGCCACCGTCGCCTCTGACCACCGTTGGCCACGAGACCACCACCACCGAATAGCCCTCGGCTCACTCAATCTCCGGTGAGCTTCTCGCCTTCAATCGCGACCTCCTCCTCATGCACGGACAAGGGAAGAATTTTACCTATTTTGCTACAGTAAAGCTCCTATTAATATTTACATTTAGTGCCATTATGAACTTTTATTATTATTATTTTATTAAGCTGCATTGCAAAATATATCCTTTAGTTGTGCAAAAATGCTATTTCAGCATTAGCACTTATTGTTTACCTAATCTGAAAGTGATTTTGATTCGGTTTCTTGACTAAATTAATAGTGAACATCAGTTTTTGACCCTTGCAAGTTTAAATAGGCCATTGCCTCCCTGTGGACACGACCCGCTCTTAATTGAGTGGTTATATAAATTGTTGATTAGTCGATTTTCCACCACTTTAGAATACAATGACAAATCATCTTAATCATCCTAATCGAAAGCGAAAATCGACTCGTCAGTGGCACACATTTCACTCATGCCCAATTTCAGAATTTACTAGGGAAATACAGGGTGAATCATTGGATTTCCACACCTTACCACCCTCAAATGAATGGACAGGATGAGGTCTCCAATTGGGAGATCAAAAACATTTTGCAGAAAACCATTAGGCCTGATAGGAAGGATTCAACCCAAAAGCTAGACGATGCTCTTTGGGCCTACTGTACGGTGTACAAAACACCTATCAATATGTCTTCGTTCCATCTGGTGTTTGGTAAGGCGTGTCACTTACCCGTAGAACTTGAACACCAGGCATTTTGGGCCATCAGGAAATGTAATTTTGACCTAGAGTTGGCCGAGAAAACCAGGAAACTCCAACTATTTGAGTTGGAGGAGCTTCGAAATGATGCTTATGAAAATGCCGGAATTTATAAGGCAAGGATCAAAGCTCTCCATGACCAGATTATTTCACGTAAGAACTTTGAGCTGTACCAGAAGGTCTGGCTTTTAGATTCTCTATTGAAGCTTTTCAATGGAAAACTCAGGTCTAAGTGGGACGACCTGTTCGTTATTGAGTGGATTTTCCCTAATGGGGCCGTTGAAATCTCTGACCCAAAGACGGGTAATATCTTCAAGGTCAATGGATAGTGTTTCAAACCCTTTTTTGACCATATGCTCGCTGAACCCGTCTCGGACAAGGTTGCTCTTACCTTGCCTTAACCACCGCGAGCTGATCATCGCCTAGCTGAAGGCACTAAACTCAACACGTGTAAAGACTATTCCAAGCTTACCAAAATCTCACGAAAACCAGGAGCTATTCTTCCACTTCTACTCTCCTGCATGCTTTCATTTTTAACAATGAGGACATTGCATTAGCTATGCATGGGGGGGTAGATATTTTTTATGAATCTTTTGTTAGCTGTAAGGAGTTGCAAACTTTAGGAATTGATACTTTGGGACCTAAATACTTAGACTCTTCAGGTCTTCGAGTTTAATTAGCCTGGGTGTCCACTCGAATGTAGATTTAGTCTCGAGTCCTCATTATGTCAATATTCTTTTAATTTAGTAAATAATTTGGGATGATAAATATGTGACTTATCAACTCGCCCTTTGATTTAAGAGGACTTTAAGCCTAAGCATCTACACACTTTTTGCACTGACTCACTTTTCGGTGATTTCTTTGGAAATTGGGTAGCTAATGAACTATCTAGGGTGGTATAGCAGGCAAGTTGTCGGTGGTAACAGCTCATCGGCCGATTGTCCAGAGCCCAGCCACAAGACCATTTTCGTTGTACTGCCTTTAGGTAAATCTTAGATTAGGGAAGCCACCTACCTAAAAATAATAATAATAATAAATAACAAAGTCACACTTCACCGCACGAGTATGGTTGGCAAGTTGCTGTGGGTAACAACCCATTGGCCTAGCTCACAAAAATGCACAATAATGCCCAAAACACTTAGGGAAGAAGCAGGGAAGTAAAATAAACTAGGGAGATATACACTAGGTTTGCCCTTATGTTGACCCCATAAATAAAAGAAGTAGGGAAAAAGCTACTATTTGAAAAGATAAACCTCTAGGCAAGGTCACCTAGGGTCGTAGAAACCCGAAGTTCGTTTTAACGGTCGCCAATTGAGCCTTTCACTATTTTCATTAGATGCTTAGCACTTAAAGTCCTTTTCGAGTCTTGGGCGAGTCGGGTAGCCGTAAAAAGTTATCTCGAAACTCTCAAACTCCAAAAGTATTAAAAAAATTAAAAAAGAAGAAAAACAAAAAAAATTGTATCTTCTCTTTTCAAATAAGGCGAGGACTTGGGCGGTCTACATTCTGGCAGACACCCGGGTACTGTTAAGTCTTCGTTGTTTAGGACCTTAGTTGAAATTTTTTATTATTAATAAATGACTTAGGCCTAAGCAATCAAATCCTAATTTTGATTTTATACATAGCATGTAGTTTAATTTTTTTAGGGACTAGCAAAAGATAGGCATGAGGGCATGATATAGACACATCTATTTAGGCTAAAATGCCTAATTATGCTTGTTCCTAGGCTTAGATTTGCATTTCATATTGTAAATATTGCATAGCATGCATCATTCTGCATCTAGAGTGGTTGTATATATTTTAGGTTAATTAGGTCCTTTTTATGGTCAGCAGAGAAGGAGATTCATTTTAGGGCCTTGGATGGATGATCAGATTGTATAGATCTGATCTGGACGATGATCGGAGTCTAACGCCTCTGAAATCGTCTAGATCGAAGTTTTGTAGCATCATATGAAGCCTAAGGAAGATCAACACCCAGGGGGTGATGTGTTTCCTCCTCAACACAGTTAATTAAGTTAATTATGCTTAATTATGTGTAGAATAAAGTAACTTAGGTTAACTCGAATTTGTGTTGATTGAGTAGTATAGGGTTAACCTAACATTTTAAATTTTATTTCTTTTAACTGGTTGAATCCAGGTCCTTTGCTGGGAGGTATAACTTATTCAGAATTCACCAATCAGTCTAATTTACTCATAAAAGGTATAATTAAGTTAGTTTTAACAACATGAACTTTGCTTAATGATTTTGAATTTAAGAAATATGCAAAATTTCATAAGTTAACATATCTACACAAATGATCTTTCTTTAACGACAAGTAAACATGTTTATTTTCTTTTTATTTAAAAGAGATTAAGGCAATAGAAAGTTTTACTAATTAAAGTATGCCTTATTACAACATTAAAAGTAAAAAGGAATTAAAAATAATGCAAGAAAAACCATTTCTCTTCTTTTCTTTGTATCTTCAGCCTCTCTCTCTTCTTCTTTTATCTTTCTCTCTTTTTTTCTCTCTTTATCTTCTTATTTCTTAATCTTCTCTTAATTCTCTCTCTTTTCTTCTCTTTCTTCTCTTCTTTACCTCTTTAGTGTCTGTTCAGCCTTCCTTTCCTTATACGAATTATCCTTCTTTTACCTTAGCTTTGGAGCCTTAGCCTTTCTTCCTTCTCTTCTTCTTTAGTAACTTTCCTTAGCCTTTCTTCCTTAGCATATTTCCTTTAGCACTTAGCCTTAGCTTCTCGCATTGCCTTCTCTTTGTCTTTACCTCCTGGGCCTTAGCTTCTGAACTGGATCGGGTTTTTTTCTCTTCAACAAAAAATTAGGTTTATTTATTGGCAGCTTGGACCATTCGGGGATACACAGCACCCCTCTCAGGGTGGGACTAGACCCTACTAGGTCCAAGCCTGATTCATTAGCTTCGATTTATTTCCGGTTCACAATTTTGAGCCAAACCGGTTCACAGCCTCCCAGGCCTTGCACACGCCCTCCCAGGGCCCACACTCGCACGCCATATGCGCACACACTCGCGGGCACATACGCGCCCATACACACATACACATGCTCGATCGGTTTCCATTTGCGCCGTGCGCTTATCGACTAAAGTGGCTATACAACAAATCACTTTTATTCCTAGGTTGCCATTCAGAAGTTACCGAGGTGGGACTATCTTATCCCCTCCTAGACCAAACTTCAAATGTCGATTCCTAACAGCTCAGAGCTCCGTTCCAAGCAAATAAAAGCTTGTTGGAAAGCTCTTGAGTTGCTTTACAGGATTGAAGTGTCAATTTAATGTGAAGAGGAAGTTATGCTCTTTGATTTGAAGGGCAAAGTTTCTGGTTTTCTACATTTATTAATGGCCTGGAAATGGAATTATTGTTACAAAGTCCACAGATTGGACTTTGCCCATAAGTGGAAGTGCTAAAAGGATTAAGAGGTGAATTTCGCAGCTACTGGTGTATGTTTTAAGCTCTCAAGAGCTTTAGGAAGTGTGCAGGAGCTCAAAGCTTCTCTGGAAGCTTCAGGTCCTTGAATCAGACTTTGAAAAGTCCTAATAGACAACTAAAGACCTATTTAATCGATTAAAACAACTTCTAGGGGTTGTTACCAATTCATCTGGGCAGAATTTGCATACAAATTTCATTTAAAATCCACAATTTGGGTTCAAAAACAACCCAAGCTGGCAGAAATCAAATCCAATCAAATTATCCATCAGAGCTCACTTAAATCTCTTTAAAATCATTCACAATCATTCCAGAAACATCTTAAACTCATCAATTCGTCAAATTGAATTCAGAACCTAAGAATTAGACTTAGGTTTGATTAATAAGCTTCCAGTTTTGACTTTCTGATTTTGGCTATTTTACAGGGAATTGAAACCTTAATGTCTTCTCTTCAATCTCAGGAACATACTCAGACCCTTAGATAGGTGTTTTAACTAAAGTTTCTAGGGTTTCAGGCTCATTGCCTGAGATTGAAAATATGTTTGTTCGTCAGAACAACCTAAGGGTTGTTACAGTGATTTAAGCATAGAAATGAATTCAGTGCACAGCACTGAAGCTTCTAGATCTATTAAGTGCAACTTACAACTAACTTTCAGACTTCTCCAACTCTACCGGAGTTGGAGAAGATGAAGGTCTAACTCAAGCTCCAGACATTCAAATCTCAAATAAACAATCTCAACATAATCAGTGAACCTCAATTCATCAATCTGGAGCTTCTCACTCTGTTCAACAGGCTGAAGACTAGTTTTGACTAGCTGGAGCTCGCCAAAGCTCTGGTGTGTCCAGAAAAAGGCAAAATTGTGTACAGATTGTGAAAATATGACATTAAAGATTTGAAAAGGTTCCTGAGGTCACAAGGAACCTTAGGAACAAGTTAATTCCTTCAATTGATCATTAAAATAAAGATTTAACAGGGAATTCATTTTTCAAAGTCTGAGTTGGTTAAGGCTCAGGACTTGTTTTCCCACTCAATTAAGTGGAGTAAACAAGTCTATAGATGTTTGCGATAATAAATATATATATATAATTAAGGATTTAAGCTACTCCTGAGCCGCCATTGACAATGAGCTCAGGAGCTTAATTAAGATTGGGTGTTTAGGTTATATGTGGTATTTACTTGAATTAAAGTGATGATTAGGATCCTTAGGAGATGGATAGGTGATGGAGGATCCAATGAAGGTGGAAAATAGGTCAACTACTGCTGCCATGGACAACAGAAGTAGTCTGTGGAGGTGGAAGTGGTTTAGGCAATTTAGTGATCAAATTAGTAATTAATGATGATAGAAATGATCATGAAAGATGGAAGAATGTGGACAATGACTTAAAAAGACAAAATGATCGCTGCTGACAAGCTCAAGGATCTTGCTGGAGTCGAGGAAGACGAAAGCTAAATCTAACATTACAGTTACCTAACCTACCTAACTAACTAACTAAACTAACCTATCTACCTAATCTACTATTACATGGACGAAGGGGATAGAGGATCTTCGTCGAAGGCTCATAACGGAGGAGGAAATTAGAGGGTTGTCAAAAGATCTCCGGTGGCGGTTGTGAGGTGAAGCAGAGGAGAGCTCCTACTCAGTGCTTGTCAGAAGACGCGGCTGACTTCGGTGGAGATCCAGAGCTATTGAAGATGGACGGAGGAAGTCAGATGAGGTGGAGGAAGTTCGCTAGAGTTTTGGAGAGAATTGCCTATCGAAGTCGACTTCAGTGAAGAAGAGGGAACGGAGCCAACTTGGTGGAAATCGAGGGTGTCAAGGGGTATTTATAGTTGACAGCGACTGAGAAGGAGGTGGAATCTGGACGGATCTGTGGCTAGGAGGGGAATAACCATCGGCGTTTTCTCCAACGCCGGTGAGGTTATCTCCAACCCTAAAATGGGATTTAGGCATCATCCAGACCGGTGGATGAAAAGGGGATGGTGAGCAGAAGCTCTAAGAGCTTGGAGAAGAAAGGATGACGTCGGATTGGCGGTGATCAGGCGGTGGACGCACCTTCAGTCGTCAGCCATCCAGATGGGTGAAGAGAAGAAGAATTCTCGAGACTTGTTCATGATAAAACCTAAGGACCTAAGTGGAAAATAAGGACCCAATTGAAATAAAATGTAAGGACTAAAAGGTAAACTCAAGTTTTCAAGGTTTATTTTAATTTAAATCTTTTTCAACTTTTTATATATGATTATAAATAAAACAGTTATTATATTTAGACCTTGAATTTACATTTTTGACCTTTTTAGATTAATTTATTTAATTAAGTAATGTTACTTAAGTTATTACATACTTAGGTATATATTATGCTTAAGTTAATTAACTCATTATTAGATGAGTTATTAATAATGTTTTGAGTCTAATTATTAATTACATTATTAATAATATTAATTGGATGATAATATAGCATTTTTAACTTATTTTAAGGTCCTTTACTATTTATCCCTTATTTAATAATTAACCCATATATTCACATATTTCTAGCTAATTAACTAGGAAGACTAATTAATTAGGGGTAATTAGAGATCATGATGAGCTTCTCATCAAGGGGCAATGCGACGTCCATACAGACTTCGGATGAAAAATCTGACCTTATAGATGGATCCGAAGTGATGATAGCAATTCGACAACGCAAAAATCAACTCGATCCAAGCACCACAGCACCCTCTACAAGAAGAATGTGGACAGCCACGTTGGCACCACGTGGCACCATCGCAGCCCTCCAGCCTGGCCGTAGCCCCTCCTCTGAAGTTGCATCTACGAAGTCTTGACCGTTGGATTCAAATCCAATGGTCGTAAGAGCTCCACGTCGCCCACTTCACCTAACGAGACCACCAACTTTAAATCCCGACCGTTAGATTTCCATCCAATGGTCGAGAGCCCGAGCCATCTGATTGCTCTGCTCAACAATCCAGCGTGATGGTGTAGTGGTTGTGCAGGTGTTCTCAAGCCACGGATGTGCGGTCGAATCCCCGCGGGCATGTGCAATCAAGAGTGTGAGGGCGAGCACCAAATTGGGCCGTGCGATCTTCATCGAGCGGTACGGATCTCGCCACGCGACGCAATAGTAGCGAGCGGATTTGCATGCGCATGACCACACAATGATTGATGCCCGATCTGATGCGGATCGTGCGTGCTATCTGAGCGCATTGCCTTCGTGCGATCTTGACCGTTGATTAAAGATTGAACAGTGGGGCGCGAGCACAGCGCCAGCGGGGTGTGCCAACAGGGGAGGGTGGATCTTTAGCGACACATACGCAGGCCTTTAGTGATGCTTATAGTTGTCACTAATGGTCTATGTTCACCAACAAGTGGAATTGTTGGGCGGATCTTCAGCGACAGCTGCAGGGATCTGTAGCGACGTTTAAGGACATCAGTGATGACCCAGATGTGGATTTGTTCTTCCACCTCCACTATAAAAGGACCTACCCACCACCATTCCAAACCATCTCTTCCTTTTTTCCTCTCACCACCTCCAAGGCTCTAGAGAGAGCTTGTCCCAAGCCCGAGATGCTCCTCTAAAGTACAAAACCAAAATTTTATTCCCTCCCCTCATCACCATTCGTGTAGCATTCTGTGGTCGTCTTCTCACCTCTTTTCGGGAAGAAGATCCTCGCCGCGACGCCATCCTACCCCACCCTCCATCCTCTGGTTCCGTCCTCATTCGTCCCGCTCCTCACCACCTTCCTCCAGGTGTCGTTAGAGCGAGTCGTCCTTCGAGCGACCGTTGAGGGGGATTCTCTCACCTCTTTCTTTCTTTATTGCTTTCGTAGTGTAATCTTTCCCGCTTTCTTAGTTGTAAAAAATAGTTGATTAGAAAACCATGATTGTTTCTCTCTCTCTCTCTGTTATATTTTCGTAAGTAGATTAGATAGAGAAAATTTCATCGACCTAATCTCTTGCTTGATAAAAAATGCCAAAAAGTTTAGAAACCATAAAAAATGACAAAAATAAATAAAAGAGAAACGTGTATCTTTCAAAACCAAACGTTCGCCTCCCCGTGTTCGACCTGAGACTCACATTTCGAGTTTCGGTTATAAATTTTATCTAATCAATGGATTTTCTCTCGAATCGAACTACGACGATGGGCTTTCCAAACTCGAACATTTTTGCGTGTGAATCCACCATCATCACTACATCTTGAACCTGTTCACAACTATTATGGATGAAACAAACCTTATAAGATTTTGGCCTATCCTACAAGAATAACAAAATACTTTGTGACAACACTAGTGCCATAAACTTATCTAAGAATCCAGTTCAACACTCTAGGACTAAACATATTGATGTTAAACGCCATTTTCTAAGAGATTATGTCCTAAAAGGAGAAATCAACCTAGAATTTGTTAAAATAGAAAATCAATTTGCTGATATCTTTACAAAACCTTTGCCAAAGGAAAGATTTAACCTAATTTTCCATTCACTAGGTTTATCTAGTTTAAAAGAGCTTAATTGATCTTTTTGATTGATATGTTTTCAACATTTGATCGATCAATTTTCTCAAATTGCTCGACCAAAATCTTTGATCGATCAAAGTTCTTGATTGATCGACCAAATTCTTGGGCGAGAAATTTCTCTCAAAAAAATTGAGTTTTGATCAATAAACTTAGTTGTTTGATTGACTAATTCAGTTCGGCAGGAACTTTCCCTCCAATCATTTGAACCCTGATCTATCAATTAATTTCATTGATCGATCATTTTTTATTTGGATCGACCAAAACTGAGCAAATTCACTTTTTGAGATTGTGATCTTTTCACCTTGAATCTCATTCCTAATCATCTCAATCGAACCTAATCTCTTTGATTAAATACCCAAAATGTTTTTACCTATTTTGCTAATCCAAGTTTGTTTAAAACACCACCATTTTTACCTCAAAACCTATTTTTTTACTACCCATACCCCACACAACAATCCCACTTCCCTCTCTCCACCAAACAAACCTCCTCCACCTGACCCCCCCTCTCCTTCTCTGATCATGCTGATCGACCAACCTCCTTGGTGCCTCCGACCATCACCGCTCCTCACGAGAGTAAGCAACGTCGCCACCGTGCATCCTCTGTGCATTTAACCATCACAATCGAGCACTCCTCCCTGCCAACATCTCCATGTGTCCTCAAGCTTCTCGCATGCCAACCGTCCGGTCGTACACACCCTCACTCGACTGGCCATGCTTGTTGCCTTCACCATGCACGCCATGCTCCCTTGATTGACCAAAATTTGATCGATCATGGTACACTCTAAACATAGATTAAATCCGCCTCTTTTTGGATTTTTTCTTAAGTATTAGATGTGCTATGATATGGTCTAATATTTTATTTCTCAATCTTGTGATTGTTTGTGAAATATTGTAGTATTTATGAGCTTATCATTTGAAAACACACCTTTTTTTCATGTCTGAACACTTTTGCTTGACCAAAATTCTTGGTTGATCGACCAAAAGTCGATTTTTCTAGAACTCTGTCTAGCTCATTTTTGATCGACCAAACATGCAACTTCAGTTTTTAAATGGCTCCAAAACATGCACGTGCCTCCTCTTCTTCTCATCGTGATGATACTTTTGACCATCTTTTCATCACAGAGGCCGCTCGCGATCGTTTTTCACTCCTAGGCAAACTTTCCTCGTATGTTGGAAGACCTGTTGATTTTGTTTATTTCGAGTCTTTCCTGGAATCCACGAAAAAATTGCATATCATCAGATTTTACATCTTTTTGAGCGGAACTTTTATGTGAGTTCCAAGAATAGGCACATACCCAGTGTTGACCCTATGGCTTGTCACCTATTTTATGCCAACTTAAAGAATATAGGTAAGGGTTTCAACATTGAGTTGACCTCGAATGTCTATGGTATAGAGGTTCTAGTCAATGCGGATGTGATTTCAGAGATTCTTAGTTGTCCATCTATTCATCCTAGTTTTTTGGAGCTTCACTAGTAGACCCAGACAGATACCATTAGGGAGACCCTGCTCACTCCCTTACATTTGACTCAGGTTGTCCTACCAATTCACCTTATTTTCGCACTCTTCCATGATTTCTTAATCATCTATTTCCTTGGAATTTCATGTCCAAATCTACTTCATTTGTGAGCTCTTTGTAGTTTGGGACACTTCTTTCCCATATCTTCATACATTTTAGTGTTCCCATGGATATAAATCATAAACAATTTATTACTAGAGTCTCCATTTTTAATAAGATCACTTATACAAAGATGGAGCAAGCTCAGGGAGCCTATGGTGAGGAAGCAGCCCAAGAGCAGCAGCAGTAGTAGGAGCCATCAACAGTCCCTCCTCCATTCCTACCTTAAGAGCATTTTAGCGCGACTTGCCCTCCTCCAATGCGACCCTCTCTATCCTTCTACGAGCAAGACTGGGGCCCTTTGGACAGACCTCTTACGGGTAGGGATTTTGTCAGCATACAAGATGTGACAGATGGTATTTCTTTGATGATGCATCAATAGAGAGAGATCGGCATGGTGATGATGAGACATGGGCATCAGGTATCAGAATACCTGAATGCTCAAACCCAGTTCTTGGATAGACTTGGAGAGTTTATTCATGGGATTTAATAGAAACTTCACCAACCTCCTCATCCTCGCTGATCTACTACCATGCCTCCATCATTAGCAGCACCTCCTCCTCCTCCTACCTCTATAGCAGCACCAGTAGACCAGTAGGTGACACCTCCTCGCCGAACATTTAGGCAGCCGACATCGAGATTATCAGCTTAGCACTGCCAATGTCTTGGCCAACCTTCCCCCTCAGTGAGATATGACTCGATGGACCTCGAGTTAGATACTGACCTCCAGAGCATGATGGATACTTTCATGGCATCTTTAGACGAGTAGCTTAAGCTTAGTTTCTGTTTTGCTTAGCTTCTTGGATTGTAACATTTTATAATTCCCTGGACTATTTTTATCTTGCTCTGATTATCTAGACTCATTTATATTGTTGTTATATGCATGGATATTATCTCTCTCAGCTATATTTTATCTCCTAAAATTGCATGTTGAAATTATTATTGCTTCATTTACATGCTTAAGAGAGAGTTAATTAAAATTGATAACAGCATGTTTTACTTTTTGCTCAAACACAAAGGGGGAGATATTATTCAAAACCATTTCAATTCATAATTATAATTTTGTTGTCATCAAAAAGGGGGAGAATGTAAGTACAAATGTTTTGATGCACTAAAATTATGCTTCTTGCAAGACTAATATTTCAAGACTTTCACGGATCAAAGCTTCTCTCATGGACCGAGATTAGAAGAATGCTGATCAATGTCTCAGTGCCTTTTATCTTTATTGAGTCTAGGATATTATTGTAAGAATCCTCAAAATAAGTCTTAAACGGATTTTCTCACCTCATATTAAAATCAAGTTTCTAGGGTTATTGATCGACCAACTTAATTGATTGACCAACCAGCTTAGTTAATCGATCAAACCAGGCCATTTTAGGAAGTTGATTAATACACTTTTGATTGACCAATTAGGTTACTTAATCGACCAATTAGTGATCGATCAAATAACTAGATTGATCAATCAAACCTCATTTTGATCGACCAATCTACCTTAATTGATCGACCAATTCAATTTCCTTTTCAGGTCAATTTTCTAGTATAAATAAAGGTCATACGCAACCTTTTTTTTCACACAACTTTCAATAGAAAAATACTCTCAAAATAATAAAGCTTCTTATTCTTCTTCAAGTGCTTCTGTGCTTCAATTTTCATGATTTTCAAAGCATGTCAATTCATACCTCTACTGAAATTCTAGTTTGACTTTTATTGAGGTTCCATAGCTGTACATTGTTCTTTTTACATTGTTGTTTTGATTAACGGATCCCAAGTTGTTGGGGAAGATCCGTTGTTGTTGTTGTGCTTCTCTTTAGGTTGTAAAGAGAAGTGATTTATAAAGAGGTTGTGCCACCCTCGTTTAAGTGGTATGATAGTGGATTGACTAGCCTCGACTAGTTGGGAAAATCCCAAGCTGAGAGACTTAGGTAGTGATTTTCACCCAATTTGGGTTTCCACTATAAATTCAGGTGTAATCTATGCTTGATTATGTTATAAATTTATTTTTTATTTAAATTTTCTTTAGAGCGATACTATTCACCCCTCCCCTCTAGTATACTATTTTGATCCATAGGCATCCCTTAAGCCCAATGCCTGCCACCCACACACGTCAAGGACCCAAAGCCACCAGCTTTCGGCCCTCTAGCCAACCAACTTCAGTAGCCTTGACATTACACGATGCTTTGGACTACCACTTGGCAATTCAATTCCCTGAGTTAATTCAGGTCGATTTGAATGCGGCCTAGGGATTCTGCCCACCCCCTAGGAACAACCCATACTCTAATACTTACAATCTAGGGTGGCAGAACCATCCAAATTTCTCGTAGAAGCAAAGTGATGCTTCCAACTTAGGGAATGCAAGACCCTAACCTCCTCAACCCATGTACCATCCACCTTATACAACCCCTCCTCAGAATAAGCCCTCTGAGATAGATGAACTCAAAGCAATGATGAAGGCGTTGCAAGAGCATCAGAACATGGTCATCCAGTCTCAGAATAAGATGATCACTGAAATGGAATCCCAATTGGTCTTATAGAGGCAATTAGGCAGTGAGATCCTGGGAAGTTTCCTAGCTCTTCTAAGGAGAACCCCAAGGGTAAGGGGATCGTATTTAGGGAGCACACTCAAGTTGTGACCATGCTGAGGAGTGGAAACGAAATTATCAAACCTGATAGCCCTCCTACGATCACCCCTCAGAATTCCCCTCCTACACCGACCCCAACTTGCACCCTAACAAAGGAAGAGCTCACCACCTAGAGGATGTCATCATTTCACCACCCTTTTGCTGACACAATGACCCCTCCACCAAGAAGCTGAGGGTGCCCTATCCAGAGAGCCTATATATCTGCTCCTGGGAAATCTTCTATTGGCTCAATTGGAGCCAAGGATAGGACGAATGAGATTATGGACACCTTTAGGCAAGTCCATATTAACTTACTTTTGTTGGATGCTATAAAGCAAATCTCCTATGCCAAGTTTCTGAAGGACCTATGCACCCAGAAACATTAATCTAGGAGACAAATCCAAGCTAAGGTCATCCTGCTTAACCATGTTAGCTCGGTGCTCCAACATGGAACACCCCACAAGTTGAAAGACCTAGGAGCTTAGTATATTTTAGTGGTTATAGGTAACCAACTCAATGATGAGGCTCTACTCAATCTAGGCACAAAGGTGAACATTTTGCCAAGCTCTGTTTACGACCTTTGGGGAGTAGGAGATTTGAAGCCTACTCCTATAATCCTCCAGATCGCAGGCAGATCACTTAAGACACCATAGAGATTGTTAGAATATGTCTTTGTAAGAGTGGAGGACTTCTTCCCTGTTGAATTTTTGGTGCTTGATACTGACAAATCAAATAAGGCCACAAAGCCATCCATTATTCTGGGACACCCCTTCTTGGCAACAACCAATGCCTCTATCAATTGTAGATTGAGGGCACTTAGAATGGGCTTTGGGAATAAGAAAATCCAGTTGAATGTTTTTTATGCCTACAAGCAACCTGGATTAGAAGATTATTCCCAAATTGAGGTGGTTGATGTTTGTCACGAAGATCGTCGTTTTAATAAATACGCGTCATCGTATAGGACAAAATTCGCACAAACACTTAAATTTATAAACTTGAAATCGATGTGAGTCCAAGGTCGTTTGTAGAGAGCAAATGTGGAATTCACGCACTAATCGGGATATAAATCAAATGAGCACAATGATTAATTGGAAGAAATATATTCAATGAATCTACTCAAAATGATCTTCAATTATAATCAGTAGTATCTCAAGAAATTGCTATGATAAAAAGAAGAGAGAAACACTAAAAATGGTGATTTAGATCACTAAGGATATCCCTCAAGTTAAGCACATATCAGCATTCAATTTCAGATCAATTTTGCTACAGTGGTCTCGAACCACTTATGTCTCAAGTCAGCATATTCCTCCATACATTCACAGTGTTCAGAATAAAGCACAAGGCCTCACCAAACATCGTCAAGGGAAATCAAATGACTTAAACCACCAAGGCACAAAGCCTCAGCAAGGCGCACAAGGGCACCAAACACAGCACAAAGCCATCTCAGAATGGCTAAGTATTGGGCATGCAGCATGCACCCTGAGGACACGAATCCTGAAGCAAAACCCTCCCACCTCCTCCTCATTATTTCTCCTCTTATTTCTTAGAATTGGTTAGTCAGGTATTTAAGGGGGTAATCGGGACATGGGTTCAGGCTCATCGGCATAGGTAGTGAGCGAGGAGTGGAGGTGAGTGGGGACCTCACCCCTGAGTGTTCGAGGTAATAAGGCAATGCGAGTTTTTCCTTTTATGCATCTTCATGCATTTGTCCCACACAATGTTGGACTAAATAGAAGTCCTCGACGTCGCATGGTGCCTTCGCCTTCCTGCAGCCGATGTCTTCACTGAATGTCACTACGACTTCTTGTTCTTCTTATAAACAAGATCCCAGAGAGCATCAGGAATACATTCCATGCGTGCTGTTGCTCATTTAGAGATGAAGGATGATTGGAATTGGGAAGACGGAGTTGATGAAGATGACGGCAACGAAGGATGTCCTACAAGTACCTACATACATGAATATGGGCTAAAAGCCAAAATCAGAAGGTTCAAAAGGGTTGTCGGTGTCTAGGGAAGGTTATGGTGGTGAGAATGAAGTGTTTTGATATGTGTGGAGTTTGATTGAAGTTCGTAGTGGTGTGCGTAAGTTGTGGTGTTCGATGGCGGCTTCCAGGGATCGAGAGCTTCAATAACATTGAGGCTTTTGATCCCTGAAGTGAGAGAGAGGTTGCGGTGGTGTTGGTTAGCTGTATGGTGGTGTGAAGTGGTCGCACGACCTTGACAGAGGTGTAGCCAGTGTTGGAGAAGACGGAGAGGGAGGCTGTGAACGTCGGTCGAAATGAGGTGGGAAAGGGTTAGGAAAGATCTAGAGAGGAAGAGGAGTAGCTTGGACCTAAATTAGAGATAAAAGGGGGACGATTTGGCACTGACTTTGATTGGCTGACATCAGAGGCAAAAGGAACTTCGTCGAGGGAGACGACAAGGAAGAGTGGCTTTGGTGGCCTTCGCTTTGATCGGCGAGAGGTGGAAGAAGCTAAGGAAGGAGAAGATCTAACCAATTTGGTTGTTGGCTAATCTGAAGATGGAGTTGAGGAGCATTGTTGGAGTTGAGTTGAAGGTTAGCCAGATGAGGGAAGAACTGGGGTATTTCAACCTAAACTCGACTAAGAGCCTGGGATGTACACGACCTTTTATAGAGGAGTTCCAGATGCTTAGTTGCAAGGAATCAACTCAAATTCCTCGCCACTAAGGCAAGGAAATCTTGCTAAAATTGTGAGTTTGCCCGAGCTTCTAGAGTTGATTTCGAGCCTTGGAATCAAGTCCAACAGATTGAGCAACTTCTCTAGATGAATCCCTCTAAATTTAGAGGGGTTTGGCTAAGGAATCACGAAAGAATCCTTGATTGAAGGTCGATGGATTTGGGTTCACACCATTAATGGTATAAAGGACCCGTTTGAAGAAATTAATAGAAGTTAGGGACCTGAATGCAATAAATCTGAAAGTTAGGGGCTTGGATGTGAAGAATAGAGATTTTAGGGACTGAAATGTAAAATAGGTCAAGATAGATTCTGATTGGGCCCAAATTTTGGTGCCAACCTAATTTGGACCCAAGAAATCTGGTGGTGAAGTTGGATTTCAATTTTGACCATATTTGATTGAGAAATTTACAAAGAAGCCCAAATTAGGGCAAAATCCCATTTGAAGCTCTATCCAAGGCCAAAATAGGTCCAGATGGTCAAACCAAAGGTACCAAATCTCTTGGAATATTTTTCTATGAATTTTTGTATTCATGGATTTTGTCAAGGCTGATATCATTTGTCGATATGGATGCCCAAGGACTATCATAAGTGATGGAGGACCTCACTTTAAGAATGCACACTTTATGCAACTACTCCAAAGTTTGGGAGTCAATCACATGATAGCCATGCCTTACCATCCCCAAATGACTAGTCTAATAATTATACAAGAAGGGGGTGAATTGTATAATTCAAATATTCAATGAAAATAATGGCAACCACAAAAATTCAATCCACAGATAACACCAAGATTTATAGAGGAAACCCAAATTGGGAAAGAACCTCTACCTAATTGATCCCTAACCAAGATTTTCCTCTTGCTCTCCAAGCAAGAAATCCACTAAACTTCACTACTTAAATCGAGGGTAGTGAACCTCTATCACAAACCACTTCTTGTACAACCCACAAGAAGGTATTTTGTTCCTCACTTACCAGAAGAATGGGAAGCCAACAACGCTAGCACCCAAATTACAAGTACTAAAAAATAAAATTTTGATACAAGTCTTATTGAGCCAATGTGCAAGTATTTATCAATTGTAGTAGGACTAACAAAAAGTTCTTTTCAATTCCCTTTAAATATATCTTGATGTAAGGGAAACAGAATTTTATGCAATTGATATACAAGTAGAACTTTGATAAACTTTTTCTTTCAACATCCTTTTGATAGAAAGATAAATTTTATATTAAGGAAGTGTATTTGAAAATGTTTAGAATCAATAATATGGTCAAAGATATAATCACAAGATTTTAATATCAAAGATTTTAAATGATCAATTTTGCTTCTAAAGATAACAAGATATGTGTATGAAGCAAGATCAAAAGATACAAAGTAATACTCCCTTAAATTTCATTCTCAAAAGTATTGATTAGTCATGGAAGTAGAGAAGATCCTCTGCAAGGATCAACAATGTTTGAGCACACAAGGAAGTAGAAGCTTGAAGACTTTTGCTGAAGCACCACTACAAGAATATTCACTATTGCCAACCGTTAAAATGGTCGGTAATGTGAAAAAAATAGTCAAGAAATAGGGTTGAGGAATGTACTATCACTATTGGGTTTTCTCGACCGTTCTAAAATGTTACCATCGAGAAAAAGATGGACCCTCATTCGACATGTCGTTGTTCTTGTCATCTATTTTAAACAGTCGAGAAAAGTTTTTCTCGAACGTTATAATTGCATTGTCGACGTAAATGTCTACATCGACCGCTATTTAGGCAATCGAGTAAGATCGTATTCTTGACCGTTTGTTAATAACGGATGAGAATTTTACTATTATTGTCCTTTTTTAAATGGTCAAGAATATTAATATTTTCGACCATTTTTATTTAACGATTAAGAATACCAATATTCTCGTCCATTTTTAAATAGTCGATAATGCCTTATAATTTTGGTCGCATACTATTCTTGTCCATTGGAAAACAGTTGACAATAGTTGCAATTTTTTTTTTAATTAATGTTTTTAATTATGTGGAAGACCTGTAGAAAACTAAAAATCCTATAAAAACATAATCAATCACACAACTTAAAAATTTGCATCTATTTAAAGCACCAGAAGTGAAAATAAAAATTTCATATATGTAACAATGTATACAAAGTTCATTACAAACGATAATGTCTATAAAAAATACAACAATCATGCTACGACACCAACACCTCCAGCACCACTACCACTTAAATCGTTGTCATCACGACAATCTCTAAACTGATAAAAGGATGGGTGATCGATACCTCCCTGCTGAAATACCCTTAAGAGCTCCTTGATAGTTTGAGTCAACTGCTGCAACTGCTCTGACGACTCCCTGAACTGCATCACGTTATCCCTGACCTATGTGGTCAGCTCATCGATCTGCTGCTCCTCCTCATGGAGGTGGTGTAATAGTGCAATCTCCTTCCTCATCTCCTATACCTCAGCTAAAGAGGACGATGCCTCTATTCTCCTATACCAAGTGGAGATGATCTCACTCCTCCCTACACTACCGACATATCTGACATACTCAAGTGACATGACAGTCCGAAATGCCTCCTCTACTGTCAGTGGCTGCTAAATTGTACCAGAGTTAGCGTCTTCAGGAGGATGCATTAAGTTGACCATATTATCCTAAAAGAGATTGAATTACGTTAAGTAATTTCATTTAATTATAATAATGAAATAAAATAAAAGTATTGTGTATTTTAACTTACGTGTCTCTGCTGGTATGTGTCATGAAGCTACTCTCTATTTCCCTCACTACTCATCTTGCTATGAGTGGCCTCATATACTCCTTCCCAATCAACCTAGGCACCTTCATGCATGGCGGTCTACAATATTTTGAAACAGTTAATTGAAACAAATTAAAAATATTGTAAGGTTTAAAAGAAAATAATAATTAAAAATACTTACGTATACGGATTTCATCCCACCTATGCTCTTCCTATCCAAGACATGAGTCTTCGGTGGAGCCTTAGCCCTATTTTCCTTATTCTTCTTGGCCTGCTCCTGAAATAAATGTATAATTTAGTAACTTAGAAATTAGCTAAATGATAATATATGTAATACTTTTGCCTGCGTCACTGGATCATGCTAATGCTCACACGCTTTCTTCCAAGTGTGCGGCTATTTTAGAAGAGGCCCATTACGCAATGTCTCATCATGATTTCTGTTCTTATAATACTAAAAAATGTAATTCTAATGTTAGAAATAATATTAGAATTATGGTAAAATAAATAACCAAATACAGTTAAAATTTATCTTTTACCTTATTCTTAATCTCCAATCTCCAATCTTTGTGAATCTTGTCTGTGTGCTTGAGAATATATTTAGGGACATTCGGATCATCGCCCCAATCGAAGATGGCCTGCATTAGTAGGAGAACAAAAATTGTTACGTAATTTAGAGTTATATAAAGCAATGTAAATAAGTTACTAATTTTTACCAATTACCTCTAACTCTCGAATGAGCTGCCTCTTCAGCTCCTTTGGAACCTTCCTCCAATCAAAGCAGGATAGTGGGATGATCGCCTTCGTCAACATACCCAGTCTACTGACGAATAGAGGATACTCCATTGCTTTCCCCACTGGTGTGATCCTAACTGAAATGCGAATCCCATGCGGAATTCTATCTAGGTCCCTATTCCTCGTGGGACCTCTTTCGCTACGTGCACCTGTAAGGAAAAATTATAGCATAAAATAAAATAACAAAGAAATAAATAAATCATAACATTTACCAAACTTTAATTTCATACCAGTACTGCGAGAGGGTGGTGCAGAACATCCTGGATGAGAAGGATCTAGGTCAACCAACTACTCTAACTGATCATCCAACCCAACATCCTCATCAAATGAAGTACTACCCTCCTTGTTCTCATTACCGGGTGGATCCTCCTCATAGTCAGGATCCTCTACTAGGAAATTTGTCAGAGAAGGCATCAGACTCTTCCCTTTCCCCCTACCCCCCTCCCTTGACTCTGGAGATATCGAGCAACATCTCCAGGCCTCAAAAACTACTGGCGAGGTGCCTGGGGCTCCTCACGGGGGGGCTGAGCCAAGTGCTGCCAGCGGTGAGCCTGAGGCTGAGGCTGCTGCCATGGGGCCTTAGGCTGCTGTGCCACTCCTATTAGCCTTCTTATTGAATATAACCCGTGTAAAAACAAAACAAATAATCAAATATTTTTAAAAAAATTCGGCATCATTTCCCTTATATATTTCTATTTTTCAAAAATCCTGTATGAACAAATTTTGAAATAAATGAAAATAAAGAAGCATGGAAAAAAAATAAATTCACATTCCATTTCCCCTTCCTCTTCTTCTCATCCCCTTCCCCTTCCCCCCTCCATTTCAATCTCCCCTCCCTCTTCACAATCCATCTCTCCTGCCTCTTCTCTACATTCTCCTTCCCCTCCTTCACATTCCTTTCCCCTTTGCCCCTTCATTTCCCTTTTCCCTCCTTCTTCTTCACATTCCTTTCCCCTTCGCCCCTCAATTTCCCTTTCCCCTCCCTCTTCTTCACATTTCCTTCTCCTTCATCCCTCCATTCCCCTTTCCCTTTCCTCTTCTTCACATTCAATCCCCTTCGTCCTCTATTTCCTTTTCCCCTTACTCCTCAGATTCCCCTTCCACCCTCCATTCCCCTTCCCCTCCTTATTCTTTTTTTCCTCTTCACATTCACTTCTCCACATTGAACAACATATAAAACATTAAATGTCCAATTAAGAAAAGTGGGTACATCTCACATAATCACAAATTTACCGATATTATATAAATTAAATGTAAGTGGGCACGCCCCACACGTAAAAGGAAAAGAGCTTTTAAAAAATTTGAACAAAATAGTAGAAGAATCTCACCATAGTGGAGAACATAGGGAAGAACCTCAAAGAATCCGAGAAACCTATATGACATGGCAATAAAATAAAACTCAATTTGGAATAATGAATAAACATAAGCTTGGAAAAAAATGATGAATATAAGCTTTGAACAATTAAATGCAAGCTTCAAAACTTAGTTTCTTTAATAATTTCATTTCTGGGTTAAGAATTAATACAAATACCAAATTACCTTATACATCAATGTCCATTGCACTAGGGTCAACTTCTTCATTTTGTGGGTTTTCCTGATATGCTTTGGATTCAACATCTTGGTCGAGATCTTTTCTCGCATCATAATTGTTCACATAGTAGAGCTCTAATGGATATTATCCATCCATTTCTGTTATTATCAGGTACATAAAATACTTGTACTACCTGACAAGCTAATGAGAATGGTTCTGTTGACTAAAAAATGAGACAGTTCTTACATAAGCACAAGAAACCATGTTTCTTATCAACTTTGAATCCAATGCCTTCTTTGAAAATATCAAACCAATCACACTTGAATTGAACCACCCTACAGTAAAACCTAAAACTCATTTCCACAATCTCTTCAATTTGACCGTAATACCCATCACAACTAGTGCTTATGTCACAACTGATGATGACTCCCACCTGTTGCGTGGCCTTCGCATCATCAATGGATCATACCCTGAATCTGAATCCATTAATTATGTAACCCGAATGGTAACGTCCATATATCAAAGTTGTATTAGCAATTACATCAAAATCTTGTACCCACTGTGGATCCCCTTGGTCTTTCAGTTTATTTACACGATCCTTGAACTAATCAATGAACTGCAAGTCGTGTATAGATGGCATTGAAGATTCTTTGAATTCATTGTAAAATTCATCAACTTCTGGAATTTGCTTCAAAATATACAAGTGTGCCAATCGTTGGTCCATTTTCTAGATGGACTTGAACTCTATCCGGATGATCGACCTTCCTCCGATGTCAAATATGGATAGGCAATCTTTATCATTACCATTAAATCCTCCATCATAATTCCGTTAAAGATGATTAAATCAATTGTTTGTCTCATTCATGTACATGGCACAGGAGTTAATGCATTCCTCTACAAGATATCCTTCCACGATTGACCCTTCTAGCTTTGGCCTATTCAAGACATAATCTTTCAGCTTCTTCAAATATTGTTCAATTGGATACATTCATCTGTACTGCACGGGTGCAATAATTCTCGTTTCATTTGCAAGATGAAGCATGACATGAACCATCACGTCGAACAATGCAGGCAGGAAAATCTGCTCCATTTTACAAAGTGTGATCACAATTTGTTTATCCTAGTACTCCAGCAATTCGGGATCTAATGTCTTTGAATAGATTACTTTAAAATATCTGCTCATCTCCATAAAAGAATTGGCTACCGGATCAGGCATCACTCCCATCACTCCACATAATGCTATTGAGAATAAGATTTGCATGTATACATGAGAATCATGACTTTTTAACTCAGTAATCTTCTTCTGTGCTTCATTTATGCAATGTGAAAGATACGATGAATACCCATATGGAACGTAAATGTCTTTAAAGAATGAGAAAATCCTTTGTATCTGCTCTCTAGTAAGGCTGTATATAGCTTCTGGAAAGTGAGACCCTCCTTTAACATGCAACTCAGGACAAATGCCCAAAATTTTCATATCATTCCTTATTTTAACTGTATCCTTTACATTATTTGTTAAGTTTAATATGTCAAGACTGTTGTCCATTACATTCTTCTCAATGTGCATAACAACTAAATTATGTTGCACAGTCAAATCCTTCCAATATGAAAGCTCCATAAAAAATATATTTTTCTTCCTAAACTCTGAATGTTGCAAGGAAGTCAAGTCATTTTTTAAAAGATGACCCAAATATATTTCATCGAACTGTTGCAATGTCTTCATGATTTTCATCCCTAACAACTTAACAGAACTTGTACTGAGTTTATTTTTCGGATTCCTCAACGAACACTGACATACTTTACCATCAAATCTATCCTTGAATTGTGATGTTCACCATTTGTGTTCAATAGGCAAAAACTTGCGGTGCCCTAAGTAATAGAACTTCTTTCTTTTAGGAAATCTCAGGTAATGAGTATCATTCATACAGATTGGATAGGCAAACTTTTCCCTTCATACTCCATCTTGACAAATTCACAAATGTTGGAAACTCAATGATTGTCCACAGTAATGCTACATGCAACTGGAAGAATTGTTTCTTTTGTGTGTCATTTGTTTGAACACCACTATACCACAAGACTTTTAGTTCATCAATTGATGGTTGGGGATAAACATCTATCGCATTTCCTGGTTGCTTGGGTCCTGGGATAAAGAGGGTCAACATCATGAATGCGAATCAGATGCATAGCCATGGGGGTCAGTTGTAAGTTAACATTGCCACCTGCCATATGGAATATGATGGATACATGTTCTTTAATGGGTTGAATCCATTGCTTACAAGCCCAATCTCACATTCAGTGTCTCCTCTAAGAATAATGCATGATTCTCGTTAAATCTATTCCACTCATTAGAATCTGCTGGATGATGGATGCGTCCATCTTTCGATTTATTCTCCTCATGCCATATCATCAATTTTGCTATTTTACTTAACATGAATAGGCGTTGTAGCCTAGGGATCAGTGGAAAACAATGGAGAACCTTCTCCAGTTGTTTCTTTCCACATATGCTTGTTGACTTACCCACCACATTCAAGACAGTTAGTCAACCCTGAGTACTCATTTCTGTACAGGACATAGTCATTAGGACATGCATCAATCTTCTCGCATTTCAGTCTGAGCCAACGTATTTGCTTCTTCGCATCATCATACCATAACTTAGGGTACCCAGCAGGATTATTTAACAGCTCCCCAATGAATTCAAGAACCTCAAACATTAATTTCATTATGGCTCTATTCATCACATTCATCTTGAACAATTTGAGAAGGAATGACAACTTCGACATTAACATTATTCCAGGAGAAATAGGATCCTCTACTGCCTTGACTGCATCGTAAAACTCATTACGATCTCATAAAGTCTCATCATCATTTGCATCCTCAGGGTCTGTTGCTCTCATATCATGTAACATTTCATCCAATTCATCTCCTTGATTATCATCACTTTCTTCAAAAGCTTCAATTCTCTAATTTTTGACTTCTCCTCTGATTTGCTCACCATGCGCTGTCCAATTTATGTAATGTTGCTACCAACTGCTACATATCATATGCTCGAAAACTATGTCTCGGTCATGAAAAAACCCATTCAAAAGTGTCTACATGGGCATAAAATTCGTTGAAGGAATTCTCCTCATCTAAATGTCTTCCTATCATCATTAAATGCCCACTCCAGAAATGAAATCACTCTACTCTTGTATTGGTGGTAATTCGAATTCTTCAGACTAGTCTATGACTTATCCATGATAATTAACCTAAATGTCAATGACAACCACTCATAAGTTAGACTTGAATAAGAAAAAAATGTGTATTTTAAGAAGATTTTCATTTGATAGTCCATCTTTAAAGATTTGATCACAACGTTACTTCTTACATGCAACCAGTGTTTGGAGAAATTTCGACAACATTTCCCCACACTTCTCCAGTATACACCCCAAGACTAACCTTAACTATATCCCCAATAGGTCCCACTAAAGGGCACTTCAGGAATGGAGCTAAGATTAGTTGGCATACCAATGAAGAGCGAGAAAATGCGACCAAAATTTCTCCAAACATTAGGTACATGCAAGAAGTAACCCTAAGTTGTGATTAAATCTTCAAGGAGAACTAAGGACAACGACACTTATGACATGTTATAAAGACAATGCATCATGGATGTAAGTGAGCTATACACATACTCTGCATTATCCGTATAACATGATCATAAGTCTTAACGGGCTAGTATTTTGACACAATTATATCCATCCCAAAACCTGTTACCTAGGGGTTAGAATTCCTATTGTTTGTAATGAAGTGCTAAATTTGTGCAAGTGTATGTAACTAATTGATATAATACAAAAACTAATAATAAAAAATGTTATTTTCAAAATATTTCATCTATTACAAACTTCATCTACAAAAAGTTAAACCTTTAACCCCTAAATACTGAACCCTAACCTGAACCTTAACCCCTAAACACTAAATCGTAACCTGAACCCTAACTCCTAAGCACTAAACCCTAGCCTAAGTTGTAACCATTAAACAAGTCCCTTAAAATCTAAATCATACACCATAAATCAAACACCTTTATACTAAAATGCGAACCTAACACCCTAAAACCTAAAATCCTAAAACCTAAACCATAAATTGAACACCCTAAATCCTAAATCCAAAACCCAACACCCAACACCAAAACAATAGAACTTTAAACTCTTAAGTCAAAAGCCTAAAACTTAAGCCCAACACCTAATCCTAAACTCTAAATTCAAAAGCGTAAAACCCTAAACCTAACCTTTAAACCCTAAAATAAAAACCCGTAACCCAACACTTTAAATGTAAGATCCAATTCCATTATCAATTGAAAACCTAAACCCAACATCCTAAACCCTCAACCTAGAAAGTAAACTCGAAGCCAAATAAATTTCCACAAAGTTTCCCCTATAATACTCACATTCTCCAATTTTGCATATAAAACATATTATGTAGGCACACCCTATATTTAGATCAAATAAAAAAAGCAATTAACATGTGGGCACACCCCTTCATTTCATGTGCACACCATCACATAACAATAATGACAAATGGAAGAGACCATCGAACATTGAAGCAAAATTGATGCATTTTACCTAAATATTGATGCATTGAAGCATACAATTTAATTACATTCATAATTAAATCTATAACTAAATACTACAGTAAAAATGAGAAATTAATGGTGGCAGAAGGAGGTGGTGGTGGTGATGGAGGTAGGAGGATGTGGTCGTGGTGGCAGCAAGAGGTGGTGGTGGTGGGGCTCATGGTGGTAGATGGTGGTGGCCAGGCGATTGTGGTGGTGGCAAAGGGACGAGGCCGGTCAGTCGGTTATGGTGGTAATAGAGGGAGGAGCTGTACGGAGGAGGAGGTGAGGGAGGAGGACAACTACTTGAGGAGGGGTCGGTCAACGAAGAGGGAAGGTCGGGGGTGTCACGGAGGAAGGGGGTCATAAAGGAGGAAGCTTGGAGGAGAAGAGGATTTGGGAGGAAGTGGGAAGGAGTTGGGGCCATGCGAGGGTTTTAGTTGACCTTTCTCGACCGTTCCACATAAACAGTTGATGATGGTGTTTGAAAAATAACTTTTTCTAGGTGGCGGGTTATGAAAAGCTTATTGTCGACTGTTTTAGGATTAACAGTCTACAATTATCTTATTCCTGACCATTTATAAACGGTTGAAAATGACCTCAAATTATCTTTTGAATGTGGTGGTTGATGAAAAGCTTATCATCGATTGTTTTCGATGAATGGTCAAAAAATATTTTACTGTAGACCATTTATAAATTGTCGAGAATGGCCTCAAATCAACTTTTCAACTTGGTGGTTCATGAAAAGCTTATCGTCAACCGTTTTATTATTAATGGTCGATAAATCTCGTATTCTCAACTGTTATAAACGATAGAGAATGACCTCAACTAAAACCCCTGTTGTAGGTGGGAAACATAATACTTGGTGTTTTGGCAACCGTTTTACCTTACAATGGTCAAGAATATTATTATTAGAGATTGTTGTAAAATGGTCGAAAATTTACTGTCGAGAACAACACCTTTTCTACTAATGCACAAAGATGGTGTGGAGTATGTTTCAATCAAATTAAGCACAAAATGGCGTGCAATATTCTTCTTTGAATGCATGAAAATGATGTGGATGCTTGAAGCAACTTCTCAAGAATTGTAATTGCAAATTGAGAGTAGGAGAATGTCGAGTAGAAATGTACTTTTGATAATGTATGTTATAAAAATGAATGAACCCATATAGGGTATATATAGAATAAAGATAGTAAGTTACGATCTCATGAAATGGTGTGAATCCAAGAAATGCCATGTTAATTATTGTTTGCACATGTTGGAATTTGAGTATAACCGTTTAGAGTCAGTTTAATTGATTAGTTGATTGATTAATACACTCAGATTTATCTTTAGAAAAATCGCAGAAAACTGACCAACGAAAATAATCAATTAATTCTGCAGCCGATAGAATCATAAAGAGGCGGTTATTTTGGTAATTTTTCTTTTGCATAAAGGTGTAACTACACATGTAATGTCCCATATGAAGGGATGCAATCTTCAAAATGGATAACTACCCTTCTAGAAAGTATAACCACCCATTCTAGAAGAATAATGATTAATTTAAGATATATTTTAAATGCATTTTACACATGTTTTAGTAATTTCAATATTCTAGAATATATAACTACCATTCTAGAAGATTGATTTGGTGTTATAAAATATTTTAGAACATATTATATGTATGGGATTTATTTTAAGTATTTTAGAGTTTATTTATTTCTGTTATGCACCCATAATACATTGGAAATATTACATTTAGGTCCTTAAATTAATTTGTGCATGTGAGATGGATGTATTTAGGTCTTAACAAAATATCTAAAAAAAATAATACAACAAATTGAAGATAGGAATTATCAAAATGAATTTTCTAGTATCTTCTTTTACTATAATCAACATCTTTAGATAACAATGAAGCTTCCTTTCATCATTACTTTAATCTTCAACTTTATATCTGCAACAACTTTATGATATGATAATACATAAAACATCAAAATAAATGTAATTAGAACCTAAGTACTAACAATCTTCCTCTTTTTGATGTTTTTGTCAAGACATAAAGTTGTGTTGAATGTGTTGACTTGATTACATTTATTAGTTCATTTGCTCCCCCTATCAAATGTAATTTGATATCTTCTTAATCATCTAATTCTTCTAATATCTATCTATCTAATGCTAACATCTTTTCTTTGTATATTTCTCTCCCTTTTTGACAGAAAACATGAAAAAGATAAGTCATGCCAAGAAATACATAGATAAAAAACATGTAACAGAATTTAGTACAATCCATAGAAAAAGAGTTTAAAGGAAAAATACAACCAAGCAAATAAGTTCATTACAATGCATCATGAAACTAAACTAGGAAAGAACTAACTAAACTACCAAACTAAGTAGAGAGAAAACCAAACTAGCAATAAAAGATAAACTAAGGGAAACACTTCTTGATATCCTTGATGTCCATATGAAGTGAAGAGATGTGCACTTGAATGTTTTCAACAACCTTCACCATTTTTCTTCTGTCATCTTCTTGGCACCGCATGAGGAGCCCAAGTTTGAACATGTAGACCGAGTTGCAATCCACTTCCACATAATCCCAATATTCATTTAAGGATGGATGCCTTGCACATTTGCATCAGAAATAACATATGAAATGAATTCAGGCACACTGCGAGAAGAGGGAGGACCACTCTTACCAACAGGTTCATCTTCATGCTTTTCTTTGCTTGCCATTCTCTTCAAAGTAGTATTATCAAAGTACTCAACATGTGTATCCACAGGATGACAAGAAAGAGGAAAGTGCAAATAGATAAGAATATGAGTCAAGAGGGTATTAAAGGGTAGAGAGGACGTATAGATTGAGGCCATGTGGTTGAAGATAATCATGGGCCAATTCATTTTGTATTTGTTGAGGATACAATAGACCAAGTATTCAGAATGTTTGGGACAATGATTATATCTAGAAATCTTTCCAAAGATGTTCTAATCAATTACCTTAGTGAGAAGTTTTACAACAAAGGTGAGTTAAGATGTGGCTAGGTCTATGCTACTAGATTCTATGTCATCAAATTCAAGAAGAAAATGGCAAACACTATGAAAAGGAATTTCTTGGGAAATAGATTCTATGGTGTGGCCATCAAGATCCAACCTACAAATGGTAGCAATCAAAGATGGGGTGATTTCTAGATCAAAGGGAGAGAGGAAGTAATGTGTTCAGAATCTACCATGGTTATTATTGCATAAAACATCCTAACAAGAGTGGGGTAGATGCCCTAAACACTTTTGGAAAAGTGGTGGCTAAAATAATAGGCCAAGTTTTGGTAGCTAATAAGTTCTTGAAGATCATACTCCTCAATGTCCCTAAAATTTTCAAAAACAAGTGGTCTAAGGGCATTCATCTTAGCTTTGTGAATGGTCTCATAAAAGGTGTCCTTAGCCAATGTGGAGATAAAAAGTTTATCTGAGGAAGTCTTAAGGTTCGTTTGAGATGTAGGCATAGGATTTGGTGCAATAGGTGGCGGTGGCATTTGGGATGATGGATCATAGCTTTTGGTTCTTTTTGGTGGATGACTAGCTTTGCTCTTGAGAGGCATATCGAATTAAAAGCTAATGTGTAAAAGGCAATATGTCATCTAGTAGACCATCATGTATCATCGCACAAAAAGAACAACAACAAGAAACACAACAATCAATTTCTAATCAATTATCTAATCCGTTCATCAAGAAATAAACAAAAAAAGAACAAGAGTTGAGAAAATATACCAAAGGGAGAGAGAGAAAATATTGAAGAAGGTTGCCACAGGAGGTGGGGCCTTCAATCTTGAGAGAATAAAGATGTGGAAATGAGGAGGAAGAGAGAATAATTTTGGAGAGGAGAACTGTTTGAAAAGAGATAAAAGGGGGGAAAAGAAATCAAATGAGAGGGAAATATCCAAAAAGTAAGAGAGAGAAAATGTGCTGGTAAATGGGAGCCACTCATTTCCAACGTTTGAAATTCAAATGTGGGCCACCTCTGACAAATGTCAGACGTAACCAATCAAAAAGGAATCTGTCGGTTCAAAAAGAAATAAAAAGAAACCATTCCACTTATGTGGATGCAAATAGAAGGAGAAATTAATCAATCACCTAATCAATTAATTTCAATGATTAGTACAAAATAGAACCTAAAAATGATACTTTGTTGAAACAAGCAACTAATATAATGATGCAAATAGAACATATTGTAGGTTACAAACTAAACACAAATTCAAATATTCATCAAACTTAAAAAGACCACAAATGCATACAAATAAAAACATAAAAGAGAACTATTTCTTCTTCAAGTCTTCAATAGCCTTGTTTATCTCTTCAATATTCTGCTCCAGGCTTAAGAATCTATCATCCACGAAAGCCTTGAACTTCATGAAATTATGTTAAAAATTTGTAATAACCTTTTCCATTTGCTCGCAATCATCTTCCATCATACGCATAAGATTAGCAATCCCATTCAAGCAAGCAGGATTAGTGTTATCATCCTCCATGAAATCCTAATCATAGTTGTATGGATTTTGAGGATCATTATCTGGAATGGTGTAAGATGTAAGAACAGATGACTCCATATTGCGTGAATCATGTGAGGAGTTGGGAGAATTTTCTTCAATAGGTGGACCATCATTGATAGGTGGAGTAATTTGATGAAAATTGTCCAAGGAGTGAGTAATGAGATAAATAGACTTGTCAACATGGTGACATTCTAATGGAACATGATGAAAAATAAATAGATAGGACAACAAAGTACTAAATGGTAGAAAACCATCATGGGAATCAATCATATGGTTAAGATCATCAAGGACCAGTCCAATTCAATACTATGGATAATACATAAGACAATGTAGGTGGTTCTCTTGGAACAAATACTCAAATTGGAATTATTGCCAAAGAAGTTCCAATCAATAACGAAAGTAAGAAATTATGCAACGCAAGAAAGATTCTTGGTTGGAAGCACTTGATTGAAAACAACACAAGGAGTAACTAAAAGAGAACAATAGACATCCCCAAATGAGATATCGTTTTTAATATTGTCCCATGTTTGAACTTTCATGTTAGTTTTGCAAATATAGGCAATAGCTTGAATGTTAATCAACATTTGGCAACCAGGAACAACATATCTAAGAGCAAGAATTTTGTCCTCTGAGGTTTTTTGCAAGAGTTTGATATTGGCGTAAAAGACTTTAACTAAAGAAGGATAAATTCTGTAGAATGAATTTCTAGAGAAATTAGGACCAAAGAAGGGAAGCATCTTTTGAATATTGTGATGCTTAACGTTCTTAAAATCATCAAACAGAATAGGGCATTAAGGAAGAATCTGAAAGTAATAAATAGAAGACCATGATTTTACTCTAGATCAACATCACGAAGAGATCTTATGAAGCGAGTATTAGGACACATGATGTCAAGTTTCTAAAAAATAAGAAAAAAGTAACAAGTAATCAGCATACAATAATCATTTGATCACAAAGAAATAAAGAGTTTTCAAGAACAGAAACTACCTGTTGATTGCAATAAGATGGGAGTACACTATAGAGTGTTAATAGCCAAGAGAGAAATGAGTGAAATGAGAGAAGTTCTCTCTTAAAAAGGATTGGTAACCGTCCGAAGTGAAGGTGTTGGGTAGTTGCAAAAAGTTCTGAATCAGAAATTAATTAATTAAGTGATCAATTAATTTAGGTAGACAAAAAAGAACTTAGTGATTTATCAAATCAAGATAATTGATTTTTGATCTATAAAGAGTGTTTAGAATATTAGTTGATGAGAGCCTCATCATGAACCATAACTAGCTCATTTTGACATAATAAAGAGAATAAAAGCTCCTACATAACCTAGTAGAAGGCCTAAATGAAGGAATAAGTATTCTGGGAAGAAAACATGAAATAAAGGTTAAAACTGTAATTTTACCATTTCAGTACATAAATGGGATTTCTCAGAGGCAAAACATAGGTCAAATGGTCTAAATGAGATAAAAAGTGGGTTGAGTCAATCAGAAATGGGTTTATGTGCAATCCAGAAATTAAATGACATTTGGTAACCCTAAAACAGACCCGCTTAAATCAACAAGGTTCCGATCAGGATAAAAATCAAGTAAACCCTATAAAAGTCATGGAAAAATATCCCCTAGGGTTTAGAACACTCAATTTGGCCTTGTGAACCCAGTTTGACCTAGATTAGGGTCCTAACTCATTAATTGACCTAATTTGGGTTTTTATGCAAAATATCCAATCAAACGTGGTCAAACCTAAAATCCAACTTCACCATTCGATTCCTTAGGTCCAAATTAGGTTTGTACCAAAATTTGGACCTAAGGAGAGGTCATCTTGACCTACTTTGCAATTTAGTACACCCAAATCACATTTTGGTCCCTAACTTTTGAAAATCATCATAGAGAGCCCCCTAACTTCCTCGTCAACCTTGCAATCAGGTCCTTCCACCATTATTGGGGTAGAATCCTTCTCCGGCAAGGATTAGAGAGGGAATGCTCTCTGATTCCTCAGAAATCCCCTCCCAGAAATGGAAGGGAGATTCTCTGAGGAATTCCCTCCTATCTGAGGCCTGCCATGATCTCTGATTTGATCCCAATCTCTCGTGCGAACGCACGAGGGATTTGGGTATCCACACACTTTCCTTCTCCGGCGAGCCGTCGGAGACAAAGGCGTGCCCTCCAAGCTCTGAACACACGGCCCAATGCCTATAAAAGAACCCCCAAACTCGGCCTCTCATTTTCAGCTTGACTTGGCCGGGGTTTCACCTCAGATTCGTCTCTTCCTTCCCGGCCAGGGTACCCAGCAAGCTCTGGCGAGCTTTCTTTCCTTTCCTCTTCTCTTTGCCACAAAACCAGTGGCAGAGACTTCTTCCTGATTCTCCTCCGCGTCGCGCAATACCCGCACACGTTGCCTCAGACCCGTCGTCGCCGCCGTCCTCCTCCACTGGGCATCTTATTCTCCGTCGATCGTAGGTACAGCCGTCCGCCTCTCCATCCCCCTGCGTCCCTGTAGTTAGGTTTAAACTATTCTCCTCTATCCCCTCTTTCATTCCCCCCACCTTATTTCGTCAATCGACCCTCGACCGTGGCTGACCACTGCCATCTTCCTCGCCTCCGACCAACCTCCGGCGAGTCGCTCCCGTCGCTCCACACTTCCGCATGACTTGCCGACCAACTGAGAGGCTTCGCCTCACCTCATCGAGCAACCTCCGCCCATCCACCATCCCTCTACGCCTCCACCACAGCCCCCCGAACACACCCACACCTCCGGTCACAGGGCGACCCAGGCACGCATGCCTAGGCCGCCCCGCGACCTGCTGCACGTTGCATCACCTTCGCCGTGCCACGGCGAAGGTCTGCAGGTGGTTTGATTAGGCCAATAGGCCGTATTCATGCACGACAGGATCGGAGCTGCAGCCGCCATTGACGACAGTTGAAGAAGCTCCAAGCTCGCTCCAGGCTTCAGGACGTCGAGGCTTCAGGTGCTGCGCATTGGGGTAGGTCTCGTGAAGATCGTTGCTCCAGAAATCAACGCCAACAGAGGCCGCAGCTGTGGCAATGGACGAAGGTTCTGCGGGCGCGCGCGAGAGTGGGGCAGGACTAATAGTCCCACATCGGCAATCTACAACGCGCAGGTATGCTTTAAATTGATTTTGTTTTATACGCTTATCGCCTCTGAACGCACAGGGGTGAGGTCCCTCACCCAACGCACGCTCGCCTCCTCCGTGGCTTCATCTCGCGGATCTGGTGGGCTCCGACCCGACCCTATCTGAGCACATCTTGCGCATCACCCTCACGCCGGTGCGCCTGGTCTCGGGTGCGAAATCCAACCCGATTACCCGCGGCTCTGGGAGAGCATCTTGAGAGCGATTTGCAGAGAGAGAGAGATGTGCGAGTAGAGGGAAAGGGGTAGGTTTTGCTCCTTGTGCAGGCAGGCTGAGAGTTGAAGAGAAGAGACTTAGCCGCAGGAAGGAGAAGAGAAGGAGTAGAAGAAGAAGAAAGGCTGCAGGGAAGAGAAGAAGAAGACAGAAGAGAAAAGAAGAAAAGGCTGCAGAGAAGAGACAGAAGACCAAGGAAGAAGAAGCCTTCGCAGAAGAGAGAAGACAAGGAAGAAGAAAGACTGCAGAGAAAGAAGAAGAAGGCCAACACATGAAGAAGAAAGAAGCAAAGTGAAGGCTGCAGAAGAAAGAAAGCAAAAGAAGAGGGGAAAACACATTTAAGACGTCTGATCACAAGATCAGACGTCCAATTTCATTCTTTTGTCATAATTACTTTCTAACCACATATATTCATATTTAATTAAAGTTTTGAGTAAATTAGAATGTTCAATTACATTTGAGATTAGTAGTAAATTCCGATTGCTCCCTGTGTTCGACCTTGGATACTTCGATTTTCGAGTAATAAAAACTTTTATTTGTTGACGACGCTTGATCACCTATACTACGACACAATAACTGTTAAAACACGATCGAGCTAGTCGCTTCAACATTTTGGCATCGTTGCCGGGGAGCAACGCGCAATTTATCACTAGTCTCTACATTCTTTTTATCATATTGAACACTAACTTGCCCTACTTTGCTTTGTTTTGATCTTGCAGGTATTTCACGAGAAAATCCCTCCCGTAAGTCAACCACTCCAGGGCAGGTAATTTCTTTTCTTCCTTAAACCATCCCCTAATCCTGAAAATACAAAAGGAAGAAAATCAATTTAGGAATCAATTGCCTTCTTTATATAGTAATCACCATCTTTAAGGCAAACATTTCCTAATTTTGCGAAAATTTTTTAATTCTTCTTGAAGTTGGAGCGATTTTTCAGATTCTATCCCACAAATTCATGTGCCTAATAGAAATAACGCTTAATTTCTACGGACAACACACTTCTTACTTTCAAGTCCAAAGAGAATTTTTGTGAAAAAGAAAAAACGATTGGAAATAGAACCAAATTAGGGTTTCTACAGTAGGATCTTGGAGTGTTAGTCACACATGCCTGCATAAAAGGAAATAAACCTTCCCGCATCAGTTGTCACCCAAGACCTTGATTGAAGATATCTAAACAAGACAAACCCTAAGAAAAATTGAGTTCTAAAATCACTTGAATCTTAAAATTTTGGACCTAATAACCTGGGAGTCAAATCAGGGTGACCTCTAGGCTCTAACCCTAGAATCATTCTGCCATCTATAGGACAGGTTAGGTGAAGTTGACCCCTTGGGTTAACCAACCTCTAAATTAGGTCACAACATCAAACTATCTAAGGTTCAAGTGAGAACCCTAAAGCACCTTTGAAATAAAAGTGGTAGACTTAAGAGGTCAAGGTCCCCATTCTGGTCTACCTGGAATCTCAGTGACAAGAGAGGTTGGGTGGGGGAAACCCTGTAACCCGTGGGGACGCTCTACCATGTAGGGGTCTGTGCAGGACTCTCCCTCTCTGGCTGCCCAGGTAATTCTCAGGTGGTCAATCTTCTGATCCAGGGGTCCATCCGCCCCGAACCTCCATAGTCATCCAAACGTCTTTGGGTGTCTTGATTGGGTCAAAAACATCTCCAGTCCCTCATCTTTTCTCTTTAGAGCACACACACACATTTTCAGTGGGACTCGTTATTCAGATCTGATCGCTTCATAACTTGATCTTAACTCTGATTCTACATCTGGATTCCACCACCTGATCCAAATATGCAGCCAAACTACCTAGGACTACCATTCAAGAAACCTGAATATCAGAGATCCATGAGAGATAAAATGATTGAGGATGCCATGAAATTCTATGAAAATGAAGAAACCTCAATACCAGTAGGAAACATTCAGGTTGATGTCCCAACAACCACAACCTTTATCATAACTTGTGCCCAAGTACTATTAGCAGAAGCCACAAAAGGATCAACCCGTGACTTGATCATTACTGCATACATTGAGATAGAAAAACTGCACAATATTGAATACCTTCAATGTATGACAAATCCTCGACTTTGGAAGCAACACCAAGATAGTCTTGTAAAACGGGAAGAGATAATGAGATTAGTAAAACAAGTTATTGACCAGAAGTACCCGTATATACCACAAACAGAGGATGAACCATCTTGGGACAACATCGAGGATCAATCTGATCTCGGGTTCGAGGCACAAAATGGTTGTGGATTCCCAACCCAGATGGAGTATAATGTGCCTGATATTAAAGAAGGTTGGGAAGCTCCAAATACAAGAAAATACCATGATGAGCCCATTCTAGAAATCCAAAACTCCAGCAAGTATGAGAGTAGAACTGAACCTCTTGAGGGTGTAAATTCCATCCCTTATTCTGATAAGGTGACCCTCGAAGGTTATTCAGACCTAGATTCTAGTAATTCAACCCACATCCTAAGCCTAGAACTTAGATCGGAAACATATTTTGAAGATTTCAAGGCCCCATATGAAGAAGATCAATCTTTTAATGAAGAATATGATTTTGGGCTTCGATTTGATGAATATCCCTCTCCAACATCCTCAGAGGAACTAATCGATTTTTCAGAAGTCATGCCAATCTATGATACAGAAATCGAGGAGTTGGACGAGTGGGGTTTCGATTGGGTTTGCCCTACTAACTTTGAACCTGAGCCTCTACTAAATAAGGATACTTTTTTAAGCTCAGAATTCACATTTAGGCTGGACCCCAGTCAGGCTGCTGAGTATACAACATATGATTTATTCTATGGTGGAACTCATGATCTTGTATCTCATTCAAATTTTGATTTTCGTAAACTCTCCGACGATTTCGAATCTGACCATAACATCGGAGAAAATCTGCTTCCTGATTATAACAAGCAAATTTTCTTTGAAGCCACCTGCTCCACATATACAGAACCAATCAAAACCCATTCTCTACCCCGACCTGCAACCGGACTCAATTTCTATTCCAATTCACCTCTCACTGAGCCGTTTGCAGATGATTCAACTCCATATCTATATCGGGTATCGGGCATTGATCAGACCGAAAAATAGGAGCCGTCATTCTGTGATCACCCCTGTAGGGATTCCACACCTTACATTGACTATTTTTCGGAACCCTACTCTGACCAGGCTGAGTCGACTCAGCCTAAGCCCGAGTTTTCACTTCCATATTCATTTGAACTTCACTACATATGGTGGGTTCCGCATTTGTTAATCTACATCTATCAACCCACCAGACTTATTGGGTTTGGGCTGCATCATCAGCCTATTGATCTTAACAAGCACCTGGTTGGACCAACCATGCTCTTAATCAAGGTGCTTGTTTTACAAAATTTCACTGATTTGACCACTCCCTCTCCACCCCATTTGTCGCTCGGCTGAAGGTATTAAATTTAGCGCTTAACGGGAGGCAACCCGTCATCCCAAAAATAGAGACCCGTCTGATTATCCGTCTGTACTCCACATCCATTGCACCTTGTGTTCAGCCTTAGACAGTTGATCCCACCTCTGGTACACTTATCAGAGCTTGAAATCATCCGCATCATTCATTTTCGACCCATTCACCCACTCGATGTATCCTGTTCTAAGTCCCTGACCTCAACACTATTTCACATCCTCCGTTTACAATGAGGACATTGCAAAACTTAGGCATGGGGGGGTGATAAAGTGCATACATACAGAACCAAGAAAAAGTCAGGAGTCTCACACACAAAAATTTTTGCATATGTCAAAAACATAAAAAAATTGAAAAATTATGAAAAAGAACAAAAAAATGGGGGAGGGAGGAAGTTTTGTGAGCCACATAATCATAAGGGAGAGAAAAAGAGTAAAGTGACAAAAAGGAGCACAAAATGAAAATAAAAAGAAATAGTCATTGATGAAAGATTAATGAATTAACTGAAGTTCTAAACCAGATCAAGAAAAGAAATAAAAAGTGCTAAGGAGACATAACAAGAGATTAGCAGGAACGCTGATCTTAGGCCTCTTGGGCTAGATTCTTTAGCTTAAAAATTCACGTATCTGCTAAAATCTGGATAATCCTCAAGAGGTTGGGGAAAATGCGAAGCTTGAGTATTAGGTCTAAGGCTTAGGAAGTATTCGGCCTCATTAACTGACCTTTGATTTGCAGGATTCGGTAACCTAAGCACCCCAAATTCACACACAGTCTGGTTCAGTGCGCATAAACATCCAAATCACGCAAAAGCGTTTAATGTTCTGAAAAAGTCACCTAGATTAGGAGCAGCCAATCAACACAAGTTGATTTGGACGAGTTCCCAGCGCGGAGAGGCAGGAAATTCCCCTCGAAGATGCGTAACAACATATCATCTCCTAGGTGCTTGTCTCTTAGGATATTTAAATATCCTACTGGGGGCATGTAAGCACTCTGCTGGTTCAGATACCATGGGCGGCATTATCACGAAATGTCGATCGCCAGGGTCTGAATTCAGCCACGGAACGCCATGGGCGGGATTATCTCAAAATCTTGATAGCCAGGGTTCTGGGGGTTGCCATGGGTGGTGCTATCTCGAAGCATCGATAGCCAGGGACCCTTGAGGATTGATGATGGGGACGAGGAATCCGATATAGACCGTGTTGAGAAGCTAATCCGAAGCTAGAAATAAAAAGAAAAGAGAGAGGAAAGCTCTCCAAACAAATAAATCTTCTATCTCTCTCTTACAAAAACGCACTGCAAACTGAACTTAGGCTAAGAATGTCTCAAGCACGGGTGCTTTAACCGTGGAGTCTAACAAACCCTAGGTTAGTTTCTGTGGGCCTTAGAAACCTTTGTAGAGGACTGAGGCTAAAGCGGAATAGGTCCAGATTTTGGTTGGTACTTGAATACCTCTAGGCCTATTGTCGGCATTCTAACCTAATCACAAAAGAAAAAGAAAAGCACTTACACTCAGGGTCTAGAGCAGAAGTTAAAACCTTGAAATTTTGCTAAGGGACTAGCAAAAGCTAGGCATGGGGGTATGATGAGAGCCTCATCATGAGCCATAACTAGCTCATTTTGACATAATAAAGAGAATAAAAGCTCCTACATAACCTAGTAGAAGGCCTAAATGAAGGAATAAGTATTCTGGGAAGAAAATATGAAATAAAGGTTAAAACTGCAATTTCACTATTGCAGTACATAAATGGGATTTCTCAGAGGCAAAACATAGGTCAAATGGTCTAAATGAGGTAAAAAGTGGGTTGAGTCAATCAGAAATGGGTTTATGTGCAATCCAGAAATTAAATGACATTTGGTAACCCTAAAACAGACCCGCTTAAATCAACAAGGTTCCGATCAGGATAAAAATCAATTAAACCCTCTGAAAATTATGGAAAATATCCCCTAGGGTTTAAAACACTCAATTTGGCCTTGTGAACTCAGTTTGACCTAGATTAGGGTCCTAGCTCATTAATTGACCTAATTTGGGTTTTTATGCAAAATAACCATTCAAACGTGGTCAAACATAAAATCCAACTTCACCATTGGATTCCTTAGGTCCAAATTAGGTTTGTACCAAAATTTGGACCTAAGGGAAGGTCATCTTGACCTACTTTGCAATTTAGTACACCCAAATCACATTTTGGTCCCTAACTTTTGAAAATCATCACAGAGAGCCCCCTAACTTCCTCGTCAACCTTGCAATCAGGTCCTTCCGCCATTATTGGTGCAGAATCCTTCTCCGGCAAGGATTAGAGAGGGAATACTCTCCGATTCCTCAGAGATCCCTCTCGGAAATGGAAGGGAGATTCTCTGAGGAATTCCCTCCCATCTGAGTCCTGCCATGATCTCTGATTTGATCCCAATCTCTTGTGCGAACGCACGAGGGATTTGGGTATCCACCCACTTTCCTTCTCCGGCAAGCCGTCGGAGACAAAGGCGTGCCCTCCAAGCTCTGAACACACGGCCCAATGCCTATAAAAGAACCCCCAAACCCGACCGCTCATTTTCAGCTTGACCTGGCCGGGGTTTCACCTCAGATTCGTCTCTTCCTTCTCGGCCAGGGTAGCCAGCGAGCTCCGGAGAGCTTTCTTTCCTTTCCTCTTCTCTCTGCCACAAAACCAGTGGCAGAGACTTCTTCCTGATTCTCCTCCGCGTCGCGCAATACCCGCGCATGCTGCCTCAGACCCGTCGTCGTCGCCGTCCTCCCGCACTGGGCATCTTCTTCTCCGGCGACAGCAGGTACAGCCGTCCACCTCTCCGTCCCCCTGCGTCCCTGTAGTTAGGTTTAAACTATTCTCCTCTATCCCCTCTTTCATTCCCCCCACCTTATTTCATCAATCGACCCTCGACCGTCGCTGACCACTGCCATCTTCCTCGCCTCCGACCAACCTTCGGCGAGTCGCTCCCATCGCTCCACACTTCCGCACGACTTGCCGACCAACTCAGAGGCTCCGCCTCACCTCATCGAGCAACCTCCGCCCATCCACCATCCTCTACGCCTCCACCACAGCCCCCCGAACACACCCACACCTCCGGTCACAGGGCGACCTAGGCATGCACGCCTAGGCCGCCCCGCGACCTGCTACACGTCGCATCACCTTCGTCGCTCCACACTTCTGCACGACTCGCCGACCAACTCAGAGGCTCCGCCTCACCTCATCGAGCAACCTCCGCCCATCCACCATCCCTCTACGCCTCCACCACAGCCCCCCGGACACACCCACACCTCCGGTCACAGGGCGACCTAGGCATGCACGCCTAGGCCGCCCCGCGACCTGCTACACGTCGCATCACCTTCGCCGTGCCACGGCGAAGGTCTGCAGGTGGTTTGATTAGGCCAATAGGCCATATTCATGCACGACACGATTGGAGCTACAGCCGCCATTGACGAAAGTTGAAGAAGCTCCAAGCTCACTCCAGGCTTCAGGACGTCTAGGCTTCAGGTGCTGCGCATTGGGGCAGGTCTCGCGAAGATCGTTGCTCCAGAAATCAACGCTAACAGAGGCCACAGCTGTGGCAATTATACGAAGGTTCTGCGGGCGCGCGCGAGAGCAGGGCAGGACTAATAGCCCCACATCGGCAATCTACAACACGCAGGTATGCTTTAAATTGATTTTGTTTTATACGCTTATCGCCTCCGAACGCACAGGGGTGAGGTCCCTCACCCAACGCATGCTCGCCTCCTCCATGGCTTCATCTTGCGGATCTGGCGGGCTCTGACCCGACCCTATCTGAGCACACCTCGCGCATCACCCTCACGCCGGTGTGCCTGGTCCCAGGTGCGAAATCCAACCTGATTACCCGCGGCTCTGGGAGAGCGTCTTGAGAGCGATTTGCAGAGAGAGAGAGAGACGTGCAGGTAGAGGGAAAGGGGTAGGTTTTGGTCCTTGTGCAGGCAAGCTGAGAGTTGAAGAGAAGAGACTTAGCCACAGGAAGGAGAAGAGAAGGAGCAGAAGAAGAAGAAAGGCTGCAGAGAAGAGAAGAAGAAGACAGAAGAGAAAAGAAGCAAAAGGCTGCAGAGAAGAGACAGAAGACCAAGGAAGAAGAAGCCTTCGTAGAAGAGAGAAGACAAGGAAGAAGAAAGACTGCAGAGAAAGAAGAAGAAGGCCAACACAAGAAGAAGAAAGAATCAAAGTGAAGGCTGCAGAAGAAAGAAAGCAAAAGAAGAGGGGAAAACACTTTTAAGACGTCTGATCACAAGATTAGACGTCCAATTTCATTCTTTTGTCATAATTACTTTTTAACCACATACTTTCATATTTAATTAAAGTTTTGAGTAAATTAGAGTGTTCAATTACATTTGAGATTAGTAGTAAATTCTGATTGCTCCCTGTGTTCGACCTCGGATACTCCGGTTTTCGAGTAATAAAAACTTTTATTTGTTGACGACGCTTGATCACCTATACTACGACGTAATAACTGTTAAAACACGATCGAGCTAGTCGCTTCAACATTAGTCAAGATAGAGTATATAATCAAGGGTAATAATAAGATCTTTTAATACAATCTAACAATCAATCAATCAGTCAGTCAAACAATACATCAAACATCATTCAAAGTACATATACCTAATTTTCTTCTTATTGTAGAGAATCTTTCTAAGGGTAAAGGTTTAGTTAATATATTAGCCAATTGATCATTTGTAGAGACAAATTCTAAATTAATGTTACCTTTTAGTACATTATCTCTTAAGAATATGTTTGGTTCTAGCATGATGAACAGGATTCTTTGATAAATTAATTGCACTAGTATTATCACAAAATATTTTTAGTGAGTGTGTTTTCTCAAGGAAAAGTTAGGGTTTTGGAGAACCCGTTGTCGTAGTCACAAAAATTGATACCAAATAAAATTTATACCGAAACTCCAAGGGAGTCCCAGGTCAGACACAGAGAGGCGAACATTTGGTTTGAAATCTACACTTAGATTTTATTTGTTTTTGTCTTTTATGATTTTTTTGGTATTTTAATGAGGCAAGAGAGTAGATCGATGAACTCAACTAATCTACTTGCAAAATAAGACAGAGAGAGAGAGAGAGAGAGAGAGAGAGAGAGAGAGATAGAGAGAGCATCAATGTATATCTCAAATAGTTTGCTACAACTACAGATAAAAAAGTGGAAAACTACACAAGAAAGTAGAAAAAGATAGATAGAGGTGAGAAGAGTCCCCCTCAACGACTTCTTGGAGGACAACTCACTCTGATGTCTCCTGGAGGAAAGTTGTGAGGAGAGGGATGAACAAGGACAGAGCCAGAGGATGGAGGGTGGGGTAGGACGACGTCGCGGCAAGGATCTTCTTCCCGAAGGTGGTGAGAGGGTAGCCACGGGATGCTCCACGAATGGAGGTGAGAGGTGGTAAAAATGTTTAATTTCTACTTTAGAGGAGCATCTCGGGCTTGGGACAAGCTCTCTCTAAAGCTTTGGAGCTGGTGAGGCAGAGAAAGGAAGAGATGCTTGAGAATGAGGGGTGTAGGGGGCCTTTTATAGTGAAAAAAAAAGAAGAATCTGAATCATTTGGCACATGGTGCATTGAATGTTGTGCAAGACACATAGAGTGCACACACCACGCACGCACATAGCCATGCACAGCTTTGCGTAGTGCAACACACGAATGCATGCATCGCACGCCAAGCACTGGCACAGCCAGAAGCACCCTCAGCCGTCCATCCAAGATCAAAGGGTTGTGATCGCATGCCTCCGCACCTTCAAATGGCACAAGACCCGTGTATGATCTTTCATCTCACGGATCCGTCCATCCAACGTACCATGTGGTGTGGCCGTGAGCACTTGATTACCATTGGATTGTCCTGATTGCACCCCTCACGCATGCTATGCCTACCCCGGGGTGATGTGGCTCAATCCTCTCCATCTACAACTGATCAGATAGTTCTAATTTCACTAGAGTGGTTTTGAGGAAAGTGGCAAATTGAGGATCGAACCTATGCCTTTCGTTGCGCGATAAGAGCTTTAACCACTACGTTATGGGCACGGGATGGTCGTGGTTTTGTTTTGAGGCCCAAGCACTCTCAACCGTTGGATGCAAATCTGATGGTGGAGATCGATCGCTTGGAGAAAGAGGGAGTGTGGTCAATCTAGATGGTGCCATGTGGCACCATCTGGACCGTCCACCTTTTGCTCATAGATGATGCCACAGATGATAGATTGGGTCGATCCTCACGTTGTTAGGCTACAATCATCAATCCGAATCCATTCATGTGGTCGGATTTGGCGTCTGAGGTTCTAATTGGCACCACCTTACCCCTTGGCCTTTAATCTTCCTTAGACTACATAATGTGCTACAGAACTCTAATCAAGACGATTTAGGAGGCATTAGACTCCAATTGCCTTCCTGATCAGATCTATATAGTCGGATCATCAATCCGAGGCCTTGAAATAAATCTCCTCTCCTGATCACAAAAGGACACGAATTAACCTATAATTCATACAGACTACTCTAAATGAAGAATGATGCATGCTACGCAATATTTATAATATAGAATGCATATTAGGCCAAAGAGTGGCACAGTTGGTGCCTCCCCTCCCCATAAGTGCCTCTATCTTGGAGGTTGTGGGCTCAAGTCTCCATCTCCATGAGATCCTTAAGGAAAAGAGGGAAAATGGTGAGGGTGTGGCGACGGGCGACGGGAGGCGATGGCGAGGGTGCGACTTTGGATGGAGATGAGAGGGTCTAGAAGACATGGAGATCGAGAAATTGGCAAAGGAGGGAGAGGACTTGGCAGACCCACAAGGGTAGGGCAACTAGATTTGTTTCGAGTGAGGGCTGGAGAAGGACGAATGGGGAGGTTCTATGCTATCGATGCAGACGAAGAGGGCACAATGCAACGGTGTGTAGAAATCTGCTTGTGTGTTTGGCATGTGGGGGTGACGGGCACAAACGTGACTCGTGCACAGGGGTACAGCTGCAGCGTATGAAGATGGACCCTTTGCACCCAAAACATGAGGTACTAAGAGTCTCGGCTACCGCCATCACCAGTGCAGGTTGGCGATACGATCGATGTGGAGATCCCCTTCTCTAAGGATATCCTATCTGCGAAAATAATGCTGAGGGGTGCATTGATTGGTGAAGTTATGACTGGCAACCCTATTGTTGAAAGATTCCATCAATTGGTGAGTTCTTTATCCTCTATCTCATCAGGTTGGAAGATTGTTGTGTTATCCCAGACCCATTTTCTTGTTGTCGGTCTGGGCATGTTAGATGTGGAGAGGCTACGCTTTTGCTCGAGTACCTTTGAGAACATTAGTTTGCTGTGGAGGCTAGTCTCTCCCTTTGATGGGGCACTCCCTGATTGCCCTCCTCAGAGATTGGGCACCAGGTTGGTGACGCTAGCGATCAAGGGTCTGCCTCTGCATTTGAGATCAAGAGGGGTGGTGTCCAAGATGATTGCAGGCTTTACATCTATTCTTGATGATACTAAGATCACAATTGGGGAAGGTGATGTCCATGTATTGCAAATCAGTGCTGAGGATTTTAGAAGTGGGTCGATGCCTGACAAAATCATCCTTAGATGTGGTGGGTGTTCATGGTTCATTCGTTTGTCAGTGGTAGGGCAGGAATTTATACTTCCAGAATTGGGTCAGAACAGGGTGTCTGATGAACGATCTGATGAGATATAGCAAGAGGAGCCGAAGGGTTGTAAGCCTTCAGATGAGGCGCCTGAGCCAAAGAAAAGGAAAGACTGCCATGAGGAAGTCCTGGAGGGGGATCAGATGACTATGGTTGATCTCACTATTATGGGGAGTGCAAACCACCCACATGAGGACCTTGGTAATTCCTCCAATTGCAGGGATGTGATTATGGGGACTCAAACAGTTGTCAGTAGTGGCAGAAAGGTCCTTAGGGATGTGAATCAAATGCCTCTCCTTGTGTCTAAAGATCTAAAATTTGGGAAAGGAGCTAGCCACAAGAGGGGGGTTGGGTGCTCTCCTTACATGCTTAGGAGAAGAAGGAAGGAGAACTTGTGTCCTATCTAGGAGGAGACAGTTGCAATATCTATTATGGTTGAATATGCAAAAAATTTGGCTCAGGGAGATCAACAGTGTAAGGGATGAGAGTCTTAACGTGGAATGTGTGTGGGTTGCGCAACAAAGTGAGAATAGCTTCCTTTATTAGATATCTTGTGGAGTGGGAGATTGATTGTGGTCTTATTCAAGAGACACACATAGATGACGAAAATAGCCCAGTCTGGAATTCCCTGAGGCAATCTGGGAGAGCTGAGTGCGTGGGGATGGCAGCAAATGGCAGATCAGGTGGGATGGTTGTTTGGTGGAAGAAATCCAGTCTTAAATTGTCTGAAATACATCGGGACAGACATGTGTTTACCTGTAGATTTCAAAGTCATCAGGGTGGATTGGATTAGTTCATTTCGTGTGTTTATGGACCATGTTCAGCAGCAAGCAGGGTGGAACTGTGGGAAGACCTCACTGTAGTACACCAGAAGGTCCAAGAGGTGCCATGGCTTGTCGGCGGAGACTTTAATTGTTCCCTGTCAAGTGGGGATAGACCTAGTGGCAACACAGATGGATCTATGGTAGGGTTTCAATTGACTGTGCAAACTTTGGGCATCACTGAATATCCAATCAGTGGGGTGGAATTTACTTGGAGAAATGGAAGTGGGCTCTTATTCAAGTTGGACAAGTTCCTTGGCAACTCTAACCTCTTGGATAAGTTCCAGCTGTCTTCTACCATGAGCCTAGATAGGCCATTCTCTGACCATACGCCAATTGTGTGGGATTGTGGGGTGAATGTTGATGTTGGTTCTTACTTCAAACTCAAAAAGTCATGGTTCAGAGAAGAAGGTTTTAAAGACATGCTATCCAGCTGGTGGAAAAGCAAGATTGTCAATGTCTCAGCTACTTAAAAATTTGCATCTAAGCTGGCTGATATGCATATAATGGTAAAGGAGTATGGGCAGACTATGACAGTTATCAGGGAGCAGAAGAGAGTTGAGGCTTTGGCTGAGGTTCATAGGCTTGACTCGAAAGAATGCATGGTGGCCCTTAGTTCCTAGGAGCGGAAGTTGAGGAAATTTTGGCAGCAGGTTATTGGGGAGGATGATCTAAAGAAAGAGATGGATTGGCGTGAGAGGTCCAGACAACTTTTGATCAAGGAAAGAGATGCAAACACGAAATATTTTCATCTTGCTACCAATGCTAGAAGAAGACTCAATCTCATCTCCTCTATCAAAGTGGGTGAGAGAACGATTACCTCCACTCGCGAGATTAGAATTGAAGCTGCTCGTTATTTTAAAGAAACAGCTAAGGCAGCACCAAGAGGCTTGTGGAGGATGGCTTTGACTGCTTTCCCAGGTGTCAGCGCTGAACAATCTGCTATGCTGGTTGCCCCCTTCACTGAACAGGAAGCTGAAGCAGCTATCGGAGGTTTGAACAATGAGGGAGCCCCTAGATCGGATGGGGTACAAGTTCTATTCTACAAGGAGATGTGGAGCATCCTTAAGGTGGAAGTGATGGATGTTATACATGAGTTTGAAATGGGTAACTCTGAATTTGAAAGACTTAAAAAGTCTTACTTGTTCATGTTACCAAAGAAGTCGGGTGCTAAGAATTTTTCATATTATAGGCCTATTGCATTGTCAAATTCTATTTACCTCATCATCAGCAATATTCCAACCAACAGAATTTGTGTTGTGTTGCAAGATCTAGTAATGCCTGTCCAGTTTGCATTTTTACTTGGGAGGTCACTGCAGGAATCATTCATTATGGCTCAAGAAATGGTTATGGGGTGGCATAGGCGAAGGACTAATAAGGCCTTCTTATGGAAGGTAGACTTTTCTAAAGTGTATGACTCAATATCATGGTCATACCTTTGGGAAATTCTTAAAAGGAGAAAATTTCCTCCCCTCTGGATCCAATGGGTGAAAAGGTGCATCACGACTGCCTCCTATTCCCCCTTGATAAATGGGAAACCTTGTCGAGCCTGGATCCAGGCTTAGTGTGGGGTGCGGCAAGGCAGCCCCTTGGCCCCATTGATTTTTAATTTTGTTGTAGATACATTAGCAAGATATGCATGCAAGTTGTCAGTTAATAGGATGATAAGGGGTTACTCGATGACAAATAGAAGGGCATTGGCCCCCATTCTCCAATATGCAGACGACACGGTTTTTTTTGTGGAAGGTGGGAAGAGGGAAGCACAGGTGTTATATTATATGGTCAATATATTCGGTGAAATTTCTAAGTTGAAACTAAATGGAAGCAAATCCTCCTTGGTTTGTTTTGGTATCAATGGTAGTGATCAAAATGACATTTCCAACATCTTGTGCACGTCTGTGGTATCACTGCCAATCAAATATTTGGGTCTACCATTGAAATGCAAAAAAATGAAGAAAATTGATTGGACATTTCTTTTTGAGAAGGTGGCTACTAAGCTTGATGGCTGAGCAGCCGTTACCTATCTAAAGGGGGGAGGCTTATCTTGCTAAATTTAGTTATCACTTCTATTCCAGTCTTCTTCTTCGTCTTCCGAGCTCCAAAGTCAATTTGGAAAAAACTTGATGTTATGCGCAAAAATTTCTTCTAGAAAGGGGCTACTGACCAAGGTACCTTCTTCCAACCTATTAAATGGGATACAATTTGTTCTAAGAAGTATGGTGGTATGGGAATCATATCTCTCAAAGAGTTCAATGATGCTTTGTTGTTGAAATAGGCGGTTCGACTGCTTCAAGGGGAAAAAAAATTTGGACAGAGATCTTACATGATAGCTATGGGGCGGCAAATGATGAGAAGAGCCATTTAAATCCTCTTAAGTTGTCTCCTTTTTGGGCTTTTGTGGTGCGTGCTTTGGCTGATAATTGGAATCTTTTCAAATTAGTCTTGGGAGATGGGAGAAGCTTTAGATTCTGGTTGGATAAATGGCTTCCTAGTGGGGTGATAAAAGACAGGTACCCTCTTGCATATTCGGCTGCTCCCAATAAAAATGCTATGGTATGTGATTATTGGGACATGACTTTAGAGAATTGGATGATAAACAGTGATATGGGGAATGACCATGGAACAAGAACACAGGCAGAAAATGAACGTCTCCTGCAGGAGCTTGCTGCTTTTAGACCTACATCGGAGGAATGTGATACATACAAGTGGGATAGGACTTTCTCGTCAGCTGCTGCCTATGAGAAACTCATCTTTTTAGCAAGGTCGGCAGAGGTGGATGAAGTAGGGAGGAAAAAATGGAAATTGAAAATCCCATTGAAGGTGCAAATTTTTTTGTGGCTATGTAGAAGAGATGGTTTGATAACGGGAGATTTGCGACATAGGAGAATGGGCACTCCTGCTCAATTTTGTCATTTGTGTGGCTTACATAATGATTGCAGGCATCATATTTTTTCTACATGAATGATAACAAATGGTGTTTGGAGGAAGATCTGCAGGGATTCAATTCCCACGTGGGAGGACCTATGGAGCTCTTTTTTAATTTCTAACAAGCCATATGTGCCCATGGTGGCTGTTTTATGGTTGATATGGAGATCTAGAAATGAGAAATTATTTCAGGAGAGTCCAGTGAGTGTGGATAATATTGTAAACAACTGTTGGAATCTCATACATATGTGGGGTTCAATTTTGTAATCCTTTTCTTTCATATAATCAATAATAGCTCTCCTGGATTCCTATCGGCTATTTGATGGCTTTCCTTTTCTTTTAAAAGAAAATAATATAGAATGCATATCTAAGCTTAGGAACATGCATAAATAGGCATTTTATCCTAAATAAATGTGTCTACATCATACCCCCATGGCTATCTTTTGCTAGTCCCTAGCAAAATCAAACTAAATGCTTTGTATAAAACCAAAATTAGGACTCGATTACTTAGGCCTAAGTTGTTTATTAACAATATAAAATTTCAACTAAGGTCCTGAACTACGAAGACTCAACAGTGCTCAGGTGCCTGCCAAAATGCAGACTGCCTAAGTCCTCACCTTATTTAAAAAGGGAAGATACACATTTTTTTTTTGTTTTTCTTTTTTTCTAATTTTTTTTTTGGATTTTTAAGTTTAGAGTTTTTAAGTTGTGGCTGGGCTCTGGACAACCAACCAATAAATTGTTACCATCGACAACTTGCCAGCCATACCACCCTAGAAGGTTCATTAGCTACCTAATTTCCGTAAAAACTGCCGAAAAGTGAGTCAATGCAAATGTTGTGTAGATGCTTTAGACTTAAAGTCCCCTAAAATCAGAGGACAGGTTGATAAGTCGCGTACTATCACCTCAATTTATTGAACAAGTTAGAATAAAATTACTTGGCGAGGACTCGAGACCAAATCCACATTTTAGTGGATACCCGGGCTGATTAAGCTCGAAGAACTGAAGAGTCTAAATGTTCAAGTCCTAAAGTATCATCTCCTAAAATCTTTTTTTTTTGAAAAAGAAAGGAAAGCTATCGAATCATGATAGCAATCCGGAGGGGCATTTTATTCATCTTATGAAAAAAATTGGGGGGACATTACAAAACAGATCCCCAAAGATGTATGAGAGACCATCACTCATTTACAATTTGCGTAATGCACACCAGTCTCTCTTGAAATACCCTTGCATTCCTTGTCCTTCACACACACCACATAGTTGCCGCCATACGCATATGCGGTTTGTCCCGCACCATGAAGTTCTGCCATAAGGTGTCCCAACTAGGAAGCGATTCATGACAAAGTTTTCTCCACACCACATCTATGATCAAGCAAGTAGAAAAAATATGCCCCACGCTGTCTATGTGGATGCCACATAATGGGCACTCATGTAGGTCCGCCCCCATCCTTCTATGTCTCAAATCCACAGTGATTAGTCCCTCCCTTATACACAGCCATAGAAAGATTTGCACTTTCAAAGGGACCTTCAGAAGCCATATTTTTTTCCCAATTTGATCATCTTGCAGATCTCTTTTCGGTTCCAAGATCCTCTGATATGCACGCACCGCTGTATAGGTGTTGTTCAATGCATAAGTGTCATCCATTCCATCTCTCGATCTAAAATTCTGAATATCTGAGATCAATCTCAACTTCTCCTCACCTAGGCGAGTCCCCTCCCTATTGATTCCAGACCCTGAAATTCACCATTCACCAGTAGATTCAGACAAACAGTTTCTTACTACAGAATCCTTATTCGCAACTGCCATATATGTCCTTGGATAGGTATCTTTCAAGGCACCCAGGCCAGACCAGTCCTCCTTCCAGAAACTGAACATATAGCCATCTCCTAGAACTACCTGCAGCATATGCCAATTGGATTTTAAGGCTTGCACAACTAACCGCCAGAAGGGAGAAGGCTGGGCTGGGTAGAGTCTCTTCAGAGCACTATTGGAGCTGCCATAGATGTCTCTAATGATTTCAGACCATACCTTATCTTCGCCATTAAGAACTCTAATCGCCCACTTGAGTAATAGTGCCTCGTTGAATTCTTTTAGAGCCTTCATCCCTAGTCCACCAAACTCCTTGGGCAGACATAATAGATCCCATTTAATCAGCTACAAAAACTTTCTTTCATGGCATGCCCCCTTCCAGATGAATCACTTTCACATCACATCAATACATTTCTAATTGCACAGCAATCATAGGTCTTAATTGACTTAAATTAGGCTAGGACTTAGCATAAGTTAGGGTAATTCATGCATGCATAAGCATTACTAGCACCTTTACTGCTTTCTTTTAGCTATACATAAAATAATGCTATAATGTACTGATTAGGTGCATTATGTCAATTGCAGGTAATAAGCTGATCTGAAGTTAGATCTGAAGCTGGATCTAAAGCTGGATCTGAAGTATAAAGAATAACTGGTGTTGTAGCAGAGCTGGAGCGGAAGACCTAGATTAGATGTGGTAGATAATAATGTAAGGGAGTTAAGGTATGCTATTCGATTAAGTAGGAATAAAGCACTAAATTGTGAAGAACTTAGGTCCATCCTAGCCCTAGGACAGCTTAGAAGCTTCCCCAAGCCTTAGCCACCCTTAGATTACGTCACCGCACCCTAGGAAACCTTAAAACCCTAATTCCAGCCTCTATTTGGACATCCAGATGAGTTATAAGACGTCCAGAACCCTTAGCCAACTCCTACACACCTTAAACCCACTTCTGTAGTGTTATTGGATGTCCAGACACTTGGCCAGATGTCCAATTTCTGCAGAATACCCCAGACAGAACCTTAATTCTTCCTTGCCTCTGTTTGGATGTCTAGACAATAAGTTTGGACGTCTAAATTTTTATTTTAAGGCATTTGACACTATTGGCAAACATCTGGAACTACTCTCTAGTTCCTATTTTTGAATTCAAGCTTGGATATTGAATTCCTAGGTCCTTAAACCCAATTCCAACCCCATAGGAACCTAAATTAAGGTATCCTAACCCTAGTACATCACCTATAAACCTCCCTAAGGACCTAATTAAGTCCTCACTAAACCTAATTGACTTTATCTTAGTCAATTCCATCAACCTATTCAATTGGACTCATTGAATCCAATTGAGCCCTGATCTCAGCACACACAATCCAATTGGACTCAGTGAGAGTCCAATTGACCTAGACCTAACTTAATTGAGTTATTTTACTCTCAATTAGGTTTCCACACACCTAATTAAACTTGTATTACGTTTAATTGCACTTTACCTAAGTGAATTAGGGTTTACAACCCTAATTTGAGACCTCCCTTGACCTAAACCCACTAGAACCTAACCTAATCAACCTAGCCACCTAAGTTTCGACCCGCACACACCCACACACACCATCCACACGATAATACCTAGCCTAGAGTTTTCTAGAACTTTCTACCATGTGTTGTTGCCTTCGTTGCTAAAATTAGCAACCAAGAGCTATTCAATTTTTAGATCCACATTTGGTGGATCTTAAAACCACCATCCATCCTCTCACTCACTCTCTCACAAGCTCCCACCATAGGCCTCTCTAGAGAATTCCATAATTCTCTAGAGAGACTCCCTTAGGTCTATAAAAAGACCTAAGGGGTGGCCATTTGGTCCATCTTGGCCTTTTAGCATAGCTCCACCTTCCATAAGCCATCACCACCTCCACCTCCATGTTCACAAGCTCCATCATGATGCCACCACCTCCACTCCAAGCCTAGACCAAGATCAAATTCTCCAACCTCTCTCCAAGGGTTGGCCTAAGCACCATTGGCCGCCCCTCTTTCTTTTCTCACCCATTCAAATGCCATCGGAGCCCACCTCTGAATGCCCTTAGTTCTGCTAGACTGGATTATAGTTCTTCAAATATTTAATGCTTTATGTAATGCTTAGTAGTGTAGCTCCATATTCTCCCCTAATGATGCATAATCCCCCCCATAGATTCATGTATGCAGTCGTTTTCTGTTAGTTAGATTTAAATTTCCCTATACAAGCATTTCAGGACCTGTGCTGTAACCACCATCATGCCTCAATGAAAAAATATATATATATATTTATATGTTGAAAATCACCATGTGCCTGATTATCATCTCTTGGTGTGATTAAAGTTGCATGCTTTCAATTTCTGATATTCTGTCAATAGCATATCGTGTATCAATACGTATTTAGTATAAATCGACATGCGCTTTTGAATGAGTAGAGTGAGCGAGATCGAATTTGAATTTGCATTTCCAAAATGCCTCCCAGAGACAAACGGCTGGGACTCAAGTCTCGTTATCTTAGAAATTATTTTTGTTGATCGTATTTCGCAACTGTACTACAACTCATTTCTGATCAAATAAGCGTTCTACAATCCCACCAATTTCCATATAGACTTGGGGGCCTTAAACATGGAAAAATAAAAAATAGGGATAGACGTGATAACAGACTTTAGCAGAACTAATCTTCCACCCTTGGACAGGAACCGACTATTCCAACTTTCCAGCTTCACGGAAATTTTGTCGAAGAGGACATTTCGGTCATTCTTTCGTAATTTCAAGCATCTCAAAGGTAGTCCCAAATACTTGATTGGAAGTGAGATGCGTGGCGTTCCCAAAATAGAAGAGATGGCAAGTTGTTCCTGATCAGAGAGCCCAAAATAGACCAAAGAGGACTTGTCTCCATTCAATTTCAGACCAGAAATCTCCCCAAAGAGTTTCACCATATGTCTTAAAGCTTGAGCTTCAGATTCAGACCCTTCGACAAAAAAAACTGTATCATCGACATACTGGAGTATAGGAGCCAGAGCTCTACTCATGGACAAGTAGTAGCCTCTTATAATACCAACTTTAGACAACATGCAGGAATATCTTGCAAGGTTATCAACCGCAAGGTTGAAAACTAAGGGAGCGAGTGGGCACCCGTGCCGAACTCCACACTACGGTTGAATCCAAGCCTGACAGGGTCTACCATTGATCAAAGGAGTGTAATAAGAAGTGGTGGTGATGCACCTCTTCATCCATTGAATCCACATACGAGGAAAGCCCCTTCTTTTAAAAACTTCCCACAGGTACAACCAGGCAACTAAATCGTAGACCTTACGGAAGTCCACCTTCCACATGAATGCTTTACACTTCCTCCTATGCCATCCACTCACCATCTCCTGGGCCATGATAAAGCACTCCTATAATGACCTTGGGGAGAAACATAGACTGGGCCAGATGAATTTGATCATGAAGGACCATCCGCAGTCTACTTGCCAGTATTTTGCTCACCACTAGGTAAATGGAATTAGAGAGTGCTATAGGTCTGAAGTCCGAGAACTTTTCAGCACCTTACATCTTCGGAAGCAAGAAAATGTACGATCAGTTTATCTTATCAAAACTAGAATTCCCTCTCTCGAATTCTCTAATCACCTCCATCACTTCCTTACCCAACAAATTCCACATCTCTTTGTAGAAAAATACTTGCACACCATTAGGACTAGGTGCTCCTTCATTGTTCAATTCATTGATGGCTTCCTTCACTTCTTTCTCAGAAATACTCGCAATCAAACTACTGGACTTCTCATTAGAAATTCGCAGAGCCACATTGGCAGCCATTCTCCACAAGCCCCAACTGGCTGCCCATGAGGTCTCCCTGAAGTATTTAATAGCTTCAAGTCTGATTTCTTGCATGGACGTTACTCTCTGCCCCTCTTTGACAATAGAAGATATCAGATTATGTTTCCTGCTGGAACTTGCTGAATGGTGGAAGTACTTGGTGTTGGCATCCCCCTCTTTGAGCCACAGCTGTCTTGTTCACTCTCGCCAGTCCATCTCAAGTTTTAGGTCCTCTTCCAATATCACCTTCTGCCAGACCCTTCTATTGTCAAGTTCCTGATTAGATAGAGGGGATAAGGCCTCCTTTGCATCCAAACATTGGAGACTCAGTAGAGCCTCATGTCTCCTTTGGTCTCTTAAAGAAGAGGTCACAACCCCATATTCTTTAAGCATGGATCGCATGGCAATCAACTTAGAGGCAAATATGATTGTAGTCGATCCCTCAACATGCTTGGACCTCCACCATCCCTCAAGCATTTCACGGAAGCCAGGTTCTCTCAACCATGATCTTCTAAATTTAAAGTATGAGCCCGACCGTACCTATTCACCATTATCCCATACTAATGGTGTGTGATTTGAAAATGGTCGTTCTAGCCCAGTGACTAAGGACAGGTGATATCTATCCAACAAATCAGTATTTTCAAAGAACCTATCGAGCTTCGACATCAGGACATTCCCATTCGTCCATGTGAACTCCACTCCAGACGAGGGGAACTCAATTAGACCCAGATTCTGCACCACCAGCTGGAATCCAAATGAAGCGTTATCCATCAATCCATTGGGTCGATCCATCCCTGTTAACACATAATTGAAATCCCCGCCAACTAGCTAGGGCACCCCTTGTACAAGTTCTGCTATTGCGGCCATGTCCTCCAACAATTCCTGCTTGACAGAAGTATCACAAGGATCGTAAACCCCCGTGATGAAGCATATGTCCTCCCCCTGAGTCATCTTACGCGTGTAGGTGATCAAAGGCCTAGCTCTATGAACCTCTATCACTTGCAAACATGCTTTCCTCCACCAGAAGATGATTCTACCAGATCTGCCATGAGAGTTAAGGGGCATACACTCTGCTAGCCCAGACATAAGTAACTCACTCCATATCTTCTCATCTGCAACTTCTACATGCATCTCTTGTATAAGCACACATTCAATCTCTCACTCCCTCAAATACCTTGAGAGGGAAGCCCATCGAACTTTGTCGCGTAACCCATACACGTTCCAAAAGAGGACCCTCATCTACCTCCTTGGATATCCTCACTCTTAAGGGTCTGAATTTTCCCCACTTTTATAATAGTAGCTATGGTGTTTTCATCCACCTTAGCATGTCCGGACAGATGTTGCTGTCTAAGCTTGTAAAGGGATCTTCCAATCCCTACCTTGGCTAAAGACCCAACCCCAAATTTCAACCCCTTCGCAGCTTCAAAGTTGGATTGATTACTCATGACATTGATAGGGATTTTGATATAGACACATTTATTTAGGTTAAAATTCCTAATCATGCATGTTCTTAGGCTTAGATTTGCATTTCATGTTATAAATATTGCATAGCATGCATCATTTTGCATTTAGAGTAGTTCTATATATTTTAGGTTAATTAGGGCCTTTTTATGGTTAGGAGAGAAGAAGACTTATTTCAAGGCCTCGGATGGACGATCAGACCATATGGATCTGATCAGGATGATGATTAGAGTCTAAGACCTGTGAAATCATCTAGATCGGAGTCCCGTAGCATCATATGATGTCCGAGGAAGATCAACGGCCAGTGGGGTGTTGGAGCGATAAATTGGTGTTTTAAAATTGCTTTGTTGTAACATAGCCAAAATAGCGCTCAAATAGATAAAATTTATACTCAAAAAAGTTTGAGATCGTTCACTGGGAGCAAATAGGAATTTAGTTCTCAAAAGTTGCAATTTGAAACAATAGAGATACGAAATTGTAATCAAAAATTGATTCAGAGTAATGTAGCAATAAGATCAAGTATCAGACTGCAAAAGGAATGGAATAAAATGGTGATTTGAATCACCAATTACTCCCTACAATAATAGCAAATATAACTCAATATATATATATGAAATGATCTCAGCCGTCTAAATATCTAATGAGACATCTTAAACGTCTGATTTCTTCTTCTACTTCTCTGCCTTTCTATTCTTCTACTCTTCTTCTCATGCAGAGGGGGAAGGTTCCTCAATTTTGGCTAAGTGTCAGCCAGATCTTCTCAGAGCAAAACCAACCCTGCCCCTGTACACTATCCTCTCTTTCTCTCCTTAGGTCATGCTCTCCTAGAGCCTCCAACAATATCGGGTTATCGAGCTTTGGACCTAGAGCGCACCCAAATCCAGGGCTGCAGGAGTGGTCGCAGCTGAGGAGTGGAGTCGGGTTAGGTGGGTTGGGTCTACGCCAAGCCCATGGGGGATGGGTCATGGACGAGGCACAGGTGATGGGTGAGCGGGGGACCTCACCTCCCAAGTGTCTGAGGTGATAAGCCCCAGACGCTTTTTCCTCTTATGCAGTCGCAAGCGCCCTTCAACTTTCGAGGTGGGACTAAAGTCCCACCTTTCTTTTGCGCATTGCAGCAGCAGGGTTGAAGGCTCGAATTGAGGCAATGGCAAGTGCTGGCGACTTCAATTGTCGCCCTGAGATCGCTCTTGGAAGTATTCTGCTCAACCTGGGTGTAGCACCTGGAGCTGAAGGCACAAGAACAACACCTGGAGGTCTTTAAAGAAGCTCCTCCAATGGTGCTATGGCTCAAGACCTAAAAGAGACAAATACAAGCTAAATGCCCCAGTCAGTACGCTCAAGAGTTTTGCCTTAATGAGGCGAATGCAATGGCGACGTTAGTGAGGGTTGAACGTGTGTAAGGTTGCTTGTCGACGTCGAAAAATGAAGTGCGAAGGTGCAGTGTTTGGCGGAGCGAGTGAATGACCAAATCCCTCAATTTCTTGAGGGGTTTTGGTCTATGGAGCACGGCGGAGCTAATGGAGGTGACAACAGCAAGTTTCGAGCAATGTGGCAGTGTGTAGGCATCGGCGGAGCTTCGCTAGAGGTGAAGATGAAGTGCTGTAGGTGGTGGTTGGCGGTTGTACGTGTTTGCGAGGGTGGAAAAATGAAATAGAAAGAGAGAGAGCCAAAGAGGGGCTTACCATGGTAGTTGAGAGGTGGAGGGCTCCAGTGTTGGTTGATCAGAGCTAGAGAAGGAGGATGTGGTGAAGTGGCGACGGTGATGTAGATGGAGGAATACCCTCCCTTTGGCTGGGGAGGGTCGCGACGAAGAGAGGAGTTTAGGTGGTCCAATTTAATGGTTGGACGGTTGGAGGAGGGAGATCCAGGGGGGCCACCAGAGCAGGGGTCTTCGATGGTCGAAGATGGGTTTCTAGGCTGTTAGACATGCCAAGACTTTCTCAAAAGCACGGTCATGCGATGGTGTTTCATTTATAGGCCATAGGAAGCCCCTCCAAGATTGGAAAGAAGATTTCAAGCTTGGAAGGAAGTTGTGAAATAGGATACCTGAACCTTTGAAAGGTTTGCATGGCCTTTTGGGAATGACTTAGACTCCAAGGAATGGCTTAAATGGAAGGTAACTTCCCAAGAAATGCCCGTATCAATCTTGGGAGAGATTGATTGAAAATTGAGCAAGAAATCCTTGCTCGAAACTTGACGGTGAAGGTTTAACCTTCAAAAAATGGCGTGGAGACCTGGTTGTGAAGAAGATAAAGAAGTTGGGGGGCTATTTATAAAATAATTCAAAAGTTAAGGGTTTGAATGAGATAGAAAGAGTCTGACTGGACCAAAATGCAAACTTGGTCAAGATGTTCTCAGATTGGGCCCAAATTTTGCTACAAACTTAATTTGGACCCAAGGAATCTAATGGTGAAGTTAGATTTAGGTTTTGATCAAGTTTGACTAGGTAATTTATGCAAAAACGTAATTTAGGGCAAATGTCAATCTGAAACTCTACTTTGGGTCAAGACGGGCTCTGATGGTCAAATTGAAGGTTCCAAACCCTAGAGAATATTTTTCTATGAATTCTAGAAGGTTTAGGTGAATTTTATTATGACCAGAACCTCAGTTCATTAAGCGAGTTTGTTTTTAGGATTTCAAAAGTCATTTAATTCTCAAAACACGTGCAAACCCTTTTCTATCTGTTCTAACCCACTTGTTAACCTTTTAGGACCATTTAACCCTTAATTACCCCTGAGAAAAACCCATGATTATAGTGCATTCATGATATGATGGTAAAACTGTAGTATTAATCCTATTTTCTTGTCTTTCCCTCAGAATGAATTTATGGTGAAATGTGGCTCTCTGGTAGTTGTGTAGGAGCATTTTACTGACTTAATTAGATCAAAATGGGCTAGTTATGGCTCATGATGGTGTTACCATCATACCCCCATGCCTAGCTTTTGCTAGTCCCTTAGCAAAATCTCATGAAATTAACTCTAATTCTAGACCATATGCCTTTTTATGCTTAGAACTTTGATGTGTGCTTTCTTTTGTGGATTAAGTCAGAATGCCAATAGTAGGCCTAGAGGTACTCAAGTACCAACCAAGATCCAAACCTGACCAGCTCTAGCCTCAGTCCACGTGAAAGGTTTCCAAGGCCTATAGGAACTAACCTAAGGTTCGTTGAACTCCGCGGTTAAAGCATCCATGCTTGTAACATGTTTTAGCCCAGGTTTAGTTTGTAGTGTGTTTTTATAAGAGAGAGACAGAAGAATTTTTTCTTTATTTTTGGAGAGTTTTCTCTCTCTTTTCTTTTTATTTCTAACCTCGGATTAGCTTCACGACACGGTCTGTATCAGATTCCTAGTTCTCACCATCAATCCTCACAGGGTCCTTGGCAATCGATGCTTCGAGATAGCACAGCCCATGGCAACCCCCAGAACCCTGGCTTTTGAGATTTTGAGATAATCTCGCCCATGGCATTCTGTAGCTAAATTCAGACCCTGGCAATCGACATTTCGTGATAATGTTACCCATGGCATCTGAACCAGCACAATGTGCTTACATGCCCCCAGTAGGATATTTAAGAATCCTAGGAGACAAGCACCGAGGAGACGATATGTTATTGCGCATCTTCGAGGGGGATTTCCCGCTTCTCCGCTCCGGGAACTCGTCCAAATCAACTTGTGTTGATCAGCCACTCCTAATCTAGGCAGCTTTTTCAGAACAGATTTAACGCCTTTGCATGATTTGATAATTAAGCGTACTGAACCAGACAGTGTGTGGATTTGGGTGCTTAGGTTACCGAGTCCTATAAACCAGAGGTTAGTTAACAAGGTCGAATAATCCCTAAGCCTTAGACCTAATACTTAAGCTTCGCATTTTCCCCAACCTCTTGAGAACTATTTAGATCTTAGCGAATACTTGAATTTTTGAGCCTAAAATTCTAGCCCAAGAGGCCTAAGATCAACGTTCATACTAATCTCTTTTTGTCTCTTAGCACTTTCTATCTTTCATTTTCTTTCTTTTTGATTTGGTCTAGAACTAAGTCAATTCCTTAATCTTTTACTAATGACTATCTTTCTTTTCTTTTCAAATGATGCTCCTTTTTGACATTTTTATCTCCTCCCCTTTTCTCCTAAAAAATGATATGCAATTAATTCATTCAAAATTTCCTCCCTTCTCCTATTTTTGTTCTTTTTTCAAATTTTTTATTTTTTTTGTTTTTGGAATATGTGCCTTTTTTTTTAATGAAATCCTTTCTTGTGAAGTGATTCTCACAACATTTTGCACTTTAATACCCCCCCATGCCTACGATTTGCAATGTCATTGTAAATTAGGTGGGTTCGAGTTTAGCTTAGGTCATATATTAAAATAGGTTTTGGGTAGGTGGATGGGTTGGGGTGACTGTTGTGGACGATTTCAATCTCAGGAATGGGTACCTGAGGTGGAGTTGGCTGTTCTAATGGACGAACCCTAAAGTGCAATATGAGTTCAACATAAGATGTGTCAAGAAGGGTTTCAGTTTTTTCAAAAAGATGACGGGTTGCCTCCCTTTAAGTGCTGAGTTTAACGCCATCAGCTGGGTGTAATGAGCTCAGGAGAATGGAGATCAAAAGATACCTCAGCCTTGTCCATTTCGGTGAGTTCAATGAACGGCTTAAGTCACTGACCGTTCACAACAAAGGGTTCTGAATCAAGGCTAGGTTGGTTGATTTCAATAGCACCATTTCCAAATATTTGTCTTACCAAGAATGGTCAAATCCATTTTAATCTGAGTTTTCCTGGGAAAAGTTTGAGTTTGGCATCAAAGAGTAGAATTTTCTGACTAGGGTGGAAAGATTTTCGTACAATGTGCCTATCATGGAAGGCTTTAACCCTCTCTTTGTAGATACGCGAGTTCTCATACACATCATTGCATAGCTCCTCGATCTCGCTCAATTACAACCGGCAGTGTATTCCAGCCTTCACTAGATCCAGATTGCACTTCCGTACTGCCCAATACGCCTTGTGCTCCATCTCGACAGGAAGGTGACATGCTTTACTATATACTAATCTGAAGGGAGACATGACTAATTGGGCTTTGTGGGTGGTCCTATAAGCCCACAAGGCTTCCGGAAGGTGAGTAGACCAATCTTTTCTATCAGGCCGAACAGTGATCGGAAGGATCTTCTTGATCTCTCAATTCGACGGTTATGCCAGTCCATTAGTCTGGGGGTGGTAAGGAGTCGAGATATGATGCGACACCCCGTACTTTTTCATCAAGGACTGGAAGTGCACAATGATAAAATGAGACCTTCCATCGCTGATGATGGCCTTAGGAACCCCAAATCTGGTAAAGATGTTCTCCTAGATAAATTGGAGGACAACTTTATGATCACTAGTTCTCATGGGGATAGCTTCGAGCCATTTAAAGACATAATCAACAGTGAGTAGAATGTATTCGAAGCCGTTAGATCCAGGAAAGGGTCTCATGAAATCAATTCCCCATATGTCAAAGATTTCACACACAATAATCGAGTTCAAGGGCACCATATCCCGCGGGCCCATGTTGTTGAGGATCTGACAACGAGCGCATGCCCTACAATACGTCTGTGCGTCTTTGAACAAAATGGGCCAAAAAAACCCACACTGGAGAATTTTCGCTGTGGTTTTACGCCCAGGGAAATGTCCACCGCAGGCCTGGTCATGACAGAATGACATTACGTCATTGACCTCGTCGTCAGGAATGCATCTCTGGATCACCTGATCATTGCCAATGTGGAAAAGGTATGGTTCCTCCCAAATATAGTACTTGGCCTCAGTAATCAATTTGTCCTGCTTGGAAGTCGGACAATTTAGTGGAACTTTCCCTGTAACCAAGTAGTTTACAATATAAGCAAACCATGGGAGATTGTGAATGGCTAGCAAGTGCTCGTCCGAAAAATGCTCGGTGATTGGACTAGATGGGTTGATGATGAAAGAAGGAAGACAGGACAAGTGGTCAGCTACCACATTTTGTTTTCCCACTTTATTGCGAATCTCGAGATCGAATTCTTGCAACAGCAAGATCCAGTGGATTAGTCGAGGTTTCGTATCCTTCTTCTCAAGGAGGTGCCTCACTGCAGTGTGATCTGAGTATATGATAACATGGGAACCCAAAAGATTTGATCTGAATTTTTCCAAGGCAAATGCTATGGCTAGCAACTCTTTCTCAGTAACTATATAGTTATGCTAAGCCTCGTCAAGTGTCTTGCTAGTGTAGTAGATGACCACGGGTTTCCCATCTATTTTCTGCCCAAGTACCACCCCTACAGTAGAATCAGATGCATCGCACATGATCTCAAAGGGTTGAGACCGATCAATGGACTGCAGGATAGGTGCTTGGGTAACTCGATCATGTAGGATCTCAAATGCCTGAGCGCACTCCTTAGAGATTTCAAAAGGGACATCCTTAGATAGAAGATTAGTCAGGGGGCACATGATTTTCGAGAAATCAGAAATGAATCGATGGTAAAAATCGACGTGCCCTAGAAAGGATCAGAAGTCTTTGACCGAGCTAGGCATAGGAAGTTTGGAAATCAAATTCACCTTGGCTCGATCAACCTAGATGCCTTTTCCAGAGATAAGATGTCCCAGGACAATTCCCTCAAGCACCATGAAGTGGCTCTTTTCCCAGGAAAAAAACCAAGTTCACATCGATGCACCACTTGAGGACTTGGACCAAGTGTAAGAGGCAATCATCAAATGATTCACCAAATACCGAGAAGTCATCCATGAATACTTCAAGGTATTCACCTAAAATATCTGAGAATATGGCAATCATGCACTACTGAAAATGGTGAGTGCATTGTAGAGATCGAACGGCATCCTTCGGAATGCGTATGTTCCAAAGGGGTAGGTGAAGGTGGTCTTCTCTTGGTCCTTGGGATGGATTGCGACCTGATTATAACCGGAGCACCCATCCAAAAAGTAGAAGAATCGATTTCATGCTAGTTTCTCAAGAATCTGATCAATGAACGGTAGTGGGAAATGATCCTTCTTCGTGGAGGAATTGAGTCTTCTATAATCAATGCAGACTCTCCATGAGTTTGCTATACGGGTCGATATGGTTTCTCTGGTTTCAGTCGTGATGACGGTGAGCCCTGCCTTCTTAGGCACAACTTGGATTGGGCTCACCCACTGACTGTGGGAGATTAGGTAGATGATCCCTGCATCTAACCATTTGATGATCTCCTTTTTCACGACATCCTGCAGATTTGGATTTAGGCATCTCTGCATTTCATGAGATGGTCATGAGCCCTCTTCAGTGTATATGTGATGTGTTTAGTATGAAGGGTTGATACCAGTCAGATCATCGAGAGTCCATCCAATGGCTCTCATATGCTGCTGGAGAACAGAAATCAGGTGTGTTTCCGATCAGGTGTCATTTGGGAGTTGATAATCACAAGAAATGTCTGATTGGAACCTAAAAAGACGTATTTGAGATGATCGGAAAGAGGCTTTAATTCCATAACCGGGTTGTCAGTAGTAGCAGATGGTTCAGGGTGGGTGTTGGGAGCAAAGGGAGGAGCTACGGGTGTGTCTAGGTTGAGTTCGAACTCCTCTAATTGCAGGTTTTGATCCTCTTGTGGTTGATTAGAAATAGTCGGGTTTTCCTCAATACATAAGTTGTCAACCACAGCCTTGATATCGCAAATCTATTCTATAACTCCGCAATTAATTCCTTGTTGGGCCTTGAAGATGTCGATCTTTAGTGTCTTGCTTCCAAATTTTAATTCAATTTGGCCCTCCTGACAATTGATATTGGCCCTAGCAGTGGCCAGAAAGGGTCTCCCTAGTATGATCGATGTATTCTTCACATTCTCAAGAGCATTCATGTCTAAGACAATAAAATCCACTAGAAAATAGAAATCATGTACCCTAAATATGACATCCTCGAAAATTCCTTTTGGTGACTTAATTGATCAGTCGGCTAGCTGTAAAGTCATTTCTGTCGGTTTAAGCTCATATTCCTCGAAGTAGTCTAGTAAGGATGTAGGTATCAAATTTATGGAAGCTTCTAAGTCCAATAAAGGTCAATTGAAGTGTATATCACCGATTGCATAGGAGATCAGAGGGGTGCCTGGGTCTTTTGCCTTAGGTGGGAGTTTCCTCAAAATGGCGAAGTTGGCTTGCTTCGACAGTACGATCGGGTTCCCACCTTTGGTTCGTGGCTTACGCTTAGGTCTACACACGTCTTTCAGAAATTGTGCATAAGCCAGTATGTGGCATATCTCATCCATCAAGGGGATGTTTATATGGACCTGCTCAAAGAGCTTAACCAGGTCCTCCACAAGTGCCACGGGTTTGGCTGTCCTTTTTCCCTTGGTCAAGGCCTCAGGAAATGGAACCTTAGATGGTTCCTCTAGAATTGGCTCAGGTTCTTGATCTGGGATGGGTGTGTCCTGGATGACCAATCTAGGGTTAGGGTTTGTATTACCAAGCTAGAAGTAGCTTGGATAAGGTGGGTCCTGTGTTGTTTTGCCACTACGGGTAGTAATAGAATTCAATCACACCTGATTCTGGTTTGGTGTGGGTAAAAGAGGTGCTTGCTGCTGGTAACCCGCATATGATGTTGAAGCCTCCATCCCGTCGGGTGATGGAGTAGAAGGGGCTTGATAAACAAAGTGAGCTTGGTCCAGATGTGAGTTCATAACGTGCCTCTGGTTCAACACGTTATTTGGATTAGGCAGAGGTTGTGAAGGAAGTGCATCATGTTGGAAGGGATTTGCCATTTGGGCAAGTTGATTACGAACCTCTGTGATCTCATCTCTATGTTGTTTTTGCATAGCCACATTCGTCTTCTGAATGTCAGTTAGAGTTTGAAGGATAAGAGTCATTTGATCTGCATGAGTCGACCCAGATTGATAAATTGGGTTAGGCCAAGGCTGAGGCGGCTGATATGGATGAGGAGCTTGTGTTCGGGGCTAATATGGAGGTCTCTGATTTTGATTATTTCCTGACCACGTGAAATTAGGATGACTACGTGTTACGACCCGATTCTCAAATCCCTACTAGACACGAGAATCGGACTGACTTGACTGATCCCAAGACCCAGTTGTCCAACGAGAAAGTAACCAAAAAGTAGTAAAATAAATCACATTCCCCATGCAAGTAACTAACAGTAACAAAAGTATAGCAGTAAAGAAAAGAACTACTACAGTACATACCACCACAACAATAGAGAATTAAAACAGGTACAGAGATATGATGTTTACAATAAAGAGTACAAGGTTAAACAGAAATACTCACTACTACAGAAATACGGTACAACAAAAGTACAACTACTGGGCTCTACTAGGCCCAGCACCCTCCGCAGCCACAGGCTCTGGCTGCTCAACACTTGGTCCTAAAAAGGTGACAAAAGTAACACGTCAGCGAAATGCTGAGTAGAGTGGCAACCAGCTAGCTAAGAAAATAGTAAAGGTGGACAAGTAGCTGTTATTTTTAATTTCTTTCTTTATTTCTCTATTTACTCTTTCCTAAATTATTTCTCAGATCTTTCTCTTGATCTCGAATGTTCCTCGTGGGAACGATCTTGATTGCAGTCTTTTCCGAAAAGTAGAAGTAGCACGTGGTGCTCTCCTGGCCGGGAGAGTCCCCCGTGGTGGTCCTGCCCTCAGTCAACCACCCCAACGTCACTGACAGACGTAACGGTGACTATGGCACGCACGATAAACGCACGGGTAGCTACCCTGCACTGGCACGCAGTCAGTCATTTCCGTTAATGGGTGCGCCCAAAGCACAGCACGGAACCAGTATAGGGCAGAGCCCTCTCAGTAACAGGGGTCCAGCCCCTCCACAGTCCACGCACCCTCGCATGACTACCCTAGTTTGCCCAGTGGACCTAACAAGTTGGTGTAGGAGGCTAGTTGAACCCCGGGGCCCGTGGGGTGACTAGCTCTCTCCCTACACTAGTAGCTCTCCTTGGTACTATGTATGCGAGGGCCAAAAGTTGGTACAAAGTGGCCAGACCTAACTCGGATCCCTGGGGCGGCTAGCTCCGCTCTGCACTAATCAGGGGGACAGTCGCTCTCCTTGGTACTCTGTACTCAAGGGCCAGCTCACTTCCCCATCCACTTTCCCAGTTCCATTCTATTTATTTTTCAGGAGCTCTACTCCTAATTCCCCGTAGGGTTCATACTCATAATTCTTAGGCCAAGCCATACTAGGTTTCATCATTTCAGTTTCATTCGCATATAGCCCGTGTTTCCAACATTTAATATTAGTTTATATACAAGAAGCTCAAATTTAGTTTCCAACAATAGGAATTACACGTAGCAGTTACCAGCAATAGTACTTTACATTTCACAGGCAGTTGTTATCCAATTTCAGGCAATTATCATTATTCTATCTACTTATCCAAGACTGCAATTCAGGTATTCAAGACATTTGTTTCAGTGTTTCTGTTCCTAGGATTCATGCCACACCCTAGGATCTATCATTCAATCTAGTTTTCAAGCCCTAGGATTTATGCCATACCCTAGGATCTATCATTCAATCTAGTTTTCAGGTCCTAGGATTCATGCTATACCCTAGGATCTATCATTCTTCTCAGAGATGCATTAATGTTGGTAAATAACTAAAGGGAGCCACTCTACCTGCAAAATCGGGAGTAATGGGGGTGTGATCGGCAGGTCCACGTGCCTCTGTAACCCCCAGGGCCACAACAGAAGGAGGTCCTAACACAAAGATCAAACACAAGGAACCACTTAGAATAGGATAAAAGTATTTTAAACAAGTAGAGAAACTAATTCTGAGAAGAACATAATTTTAAACACGGAAATCGGATCTCGGACGGACCCTAAACAGGTCAAAAATGACAACTCTAACTCAAATCAGACGTCTGGAACACCTTCCAGACGTCTTAAAAAGTGATCTGGTGTCGGACCCGGATAGGTTGTTAATATGGTGATTTTATCGTTGAAGTGTGTATAGTGGTTAACCTAAATCGGACCTAACCATCTCTTTACAAAATTTTTTAACCTGGCCTACTTGGTTTTATCTTGGTCACTTTTAGGCCCAGGGTCGAACTCAGGGAAGTGGGGTTACAAGTCGAGTTTTTACGCCTTTCCTACAATGAATCTTTTCCGTTCGTTTATTGTGTTTTTTGTGTTTTTCTATTTAGATTTTTTTCTGATAATCTTGGTCCTTGAGACACACCCTCAAAATTAGGTTCTTGGCTTTGAGCCAAATCAGGGTTCCAAAATGAGTCTTGTTATTCGCAAGACGGAGTACCTGCAATTCAAAGATTATTTTTTCTCTTTTATATATATATTTTTATCTTTTTCACTAGCAGGAAAGTGAAACAAAAATAAAGTAGATATAGTATATATATATAGGTATATACTATATATGTATAAAGGTGTGGGGGTGGAGGTGGAGATGGAGTGTAGCACGGTGTCGAGTCAGTCGTTGTCTAGAAAGACGCAACCAACAGGACGAGGTGCCGCGTGGAGTGTAGGATGGATGGTGGAAGATGTGTGCGAACATGCTTTTTGTATGCGTGTATCAGGGAATATTAGCAACTGGTGCAGATATTCCCGTGATATCACGTATGGTAAGTAATATGAAAATATATCTATATGTATTTATATATATATGGTTATAAATATATAGGTATATATGTAGTTATATGTATATATATGTATATGTATATATATAGGTATGTAAATATATGTATAGATAGATATATGTATATGTATATGTATATGTTTGTATATATAACTATATAGATGTATATATATGTATGTATATGTATATAGTAATATATGTATATATAGATATATGTAGCTAGATATGTGTATATATATATGTATATATAGTTATATAGATATATATGTATAAGTAGGTGTGCATATATGTATATATATATATATATACATATATATGTATATATATGTATCTATACTTATACTTAGTTATATAGGTAATAATATATATATATATAGATATATGTATGTATATATATATATATATGTATGTATGTATGTATATAAATATATGTATATAGGTAAGTATATATATGTATATATATGTATATATAAGTATATAGATATATATATATATATATAGACTAATAATAGTTATATAAGTACTAATATATGTATAGATATATATATATATATATATATGTATGTATGTATATAAGTATATGTATATATATATATATATATGTACTAATACCTAGTTATATACATACTACTATAGATATATGTATATGTATATAAATATATGTATATATATATCAATATATATATGTATACGTATATATATATGTATATAATAGTGTATAGGTGTGTGTGTTTGTATGAAAGCGTGAGTGTAGGTGTGTAAGTGTCGGTGAAGAGAGTGAGAGAGTGTTGTGAGAGAGAGAGAGAGAGCGCTGCTGGAGGTGAGGGCTGGAGGGTTAAGTCGTCTGCAGAGCAGCGGCCGACGTCTGATGCACACAGCGCACCACGCTGCACGTAGGAGCGCGAAGAGGCGTGCGTTGGGAGGGAATGAGCGCACACAGAGGACTGCAGCGCGCAACGCTGCGCGGAAGGGCTGGAGTAGGCGCTGGTTGGCACGTGTGGGCGAAGAGAGCGGGCGACGCAGGCGGGTGCGGGCGCTGGCAGACATGCGGGTGGGCGCTGGCAGAATGCGGGGCGAGACGCGGGCATGGGCACTGGCCGGTTGCGGCACGCCGGGTGACCGGTTAAGTGAGAGCTCACCGGTCACCCCACTGTAGCCACAGTGTTTCGCAGAAACGCGTGAACAGTGGCTACAGTGGCCGGGCAAGCCGCGCAACTGGGAGTGGGCGGTGTTGTGAGTGCGGACGGCTCGGCGCGCGCGGAAGAGTGGCTCCGGCTGGTGGCTTGCGGGCAGGACCTCGCAATAGAGCGTGCGGAGAGGGCTGGGTTGCAAGTGAAGGGGCACAACAGGGCTCGTGGTGGCCTGCGGGTGTTGGCTGGGGTGCGCGGGAAGCTTGGCCAGCCGCTGCAGAGGCGCGCTGTGGCCGGTTGTGGGCGGAAGAGAGAGTGCAACAGGGTGAAGAAGCGGGAGGTGATGGTGCCTGCAGGCGTGCGCGGAAAGGGTTGGGGCAGCTGCTGCTGCCTTGCTGCATGCTGCCACCTTGCCGCCGCTACTGGAGCTTTGATCTTCAAGCTTGAAGCTTCCGCTCCAATGTCTGAAGTGGCGTGGTCGTTCAAACAGGGAAAAGAAGGCCACCACACCCACCGGCTCTTTGAAGAGCTGGGCGGTGGTGGTCTCACTATGGTGGGTGTGCACCACAATGATAACTCCTGCCTGCAGGGTGTCTCCTCTGAGGAGGAGGTCCTGCGTATGGAGGGAGAGGGAGGAGATGGTGGCCTGGAAGGAGAAGTGGAGCTGCAGTGTTTTTGGCTGGGGACCAGGCTATTTGTAAAGGAGCCGTGGTCATTTTAAAGAAGAGGAAGCCATGCAGGCCATGCCCTGGCTGTGCATGGCTCATGCATGGCTTGGCAGGGAGTGGCGAGCAGGGAATGGTGTTGCAGAGCATGGCGCGAGGAGGAAGGTGTTGCCATGCATTGCAGCCGCGGGAAGAAAGTCAAAAAAATCAAAAAGAAATAAAAAATGGAGATGGAAATTTTGCGAAGCAGCACTTGATAAAAACGTGAATTGCGAGGCCATTTTATTCACTCTCCTCCCCTTTCAATCAAATGCATGCATGCATGTATTTTTACAAATGCGACTATTGAACCCTAATATGCACTGGTAATGCTAGGAAATAGCACAAGACGGCATAATTGCAGGTGTATTTTTGCGGTGCAATCATGATCCAGGTCATACCTCACTCCATGCTGCTCCTTAGACGTCCAGGGATCCTGCTGAACCGTCTAGACCCAGTTCCAGACTTCTGATCACCTCTCCGAATGTTTGGAGATGCTCTCCGCCGTCTGGTGCTGTGCCCAGACATCTGAATCGCATGGGAAGGTGTGTCTCGTGCCTTCGCAAAGTGAGACCTGCATGCGTACGCAAATGATCTTAACACGGCATGAGACAGAAGTTTCGGCGGAGCGGCCTGCATGGCCGTATCCGCAAAAGGAAGCGAGGGAAGGAATACGTACCTCTCAGACATCTGGAGCTTCCTCCAAATGTCGCCCACGTCGTCCGGACGTAGGTCCAGACGTCTGATTCTGGGAAAATTTCCCAGAATCAGAACCTCCTCGCCTTTTTTCTGCTGCGCACGGCCGCGCCACGCTCGCCTGCCTGCTGCCTGAGCTGCAGTAGCAACGGGGTAACCTCCCCAACACCACGCTTCCGCTGCGCACCCGTCGGCTGGCTCTGAGCTGCTCCGGCGAGCTCGCTCTCTCTTCCTCATGCTCTCTCCCTCTTCTCCCCTCTCGCTGCACTTCCTCCTCTCCGCACGCACCCGGTAGCAGCTGTTGCCCTCGCTCTCTCTCTCTCACGCTCACGCTGGAAGGAGACGATGGGGTGGTGGGTGAGGGAGAGGGAAAGGGTATTTGAAGGCGTGGGGAGGGAGAAAAAGTGTCTGCAGGTCGGCAGGTTCAGTCTGCGCGTGCACGCGCGTAGACTCGCAATCGTATGCATGCAAAAATTTATTTCCAAACGTCTGGGAAGGCGTCTAGACGTCTGACCAGACGTCTGGACCAACTCCCAGACGTCTTAAAAGTGTTTGATGTCTCGGTCTTAACAACATAACAAACTCAAAGGAAGTTTTCTCCCCGAAACTTGCGCTAACTAGGGTGCAGAAAAAGAACAATATATGCATAACAAACTCAAAGAGGATCGAAGTTGATCCGAAAAGACGTACCCTCAGAGAGCTCCGGGTACCACTCCCGCATCGTCGCCTCAGGCTCCCAGGTAGCCTCCTCGTACCGCTGGCTCCTCCACAAAACCTTCACGAGGGGTACTTGCTTCTGTCTCAGACTCCGGACGGCTCTGTCGAGAATCTGCACTGGCCGCTCGGGGTAGGTAAGGTCATCACCCACCTCGATGCTCTCGTGGCTCAGGACATGACTGGGATCGGCGACGTACTTCCTGAGGTTGGACACGTGGAACACGTCGTGCACACCAGAAAGCTGGGGAGGAAGGGCAAGCCTGTAAGCAACGGGTCCAACCTGCTCCAGGACCTCAAAGGGTCCCATGAACCTCGACGCGAGCTTCCCTCTCACCCCAAACCACTACAGGCCCTTCATGGGCGAAACACGAAGGAAGACGTGATCCCCAACCTCAAACTGCACCTCCCTGCATTTTCGATCTGCATAGCTCTTTTGTCTGCTCCTGACAGTGTGGAGTCGCCTGTGAATCTGCTCAATCACCTCCTGACTCTATCGGATCAGCCTGGGGCCAACCTCCCACTTGGTCCCCACCTCAACCCAACTCAAGGGTGTCGTACACCTCCATCCGTACAGGACCTCATAGGTTGCCATGCCGATGCTCGAGTGGTAACTGTTATTATATGCAAACTCCGCCAGGGGCAAGTGCTCCTCCCAAGAGCCCCTCCAGTCTAGTACACAAGCACGCAAAAGGTAATCCAGTGTCTGTATCATGCGCTCAGACTGTCCATCCGTCTGGAGGTGGTATGTTGTACTGAACCTCAACTGCGTTCCCATGGCCTGCTGAAACTCAGCCCAAAACTGGGACGTAAAATGGGTATCCCGGTCGGATACGATCTCCTGCGGAACTCCGTGTAGACGTACCACGTCGCAGATATACCTCTCTGCCAACTGTGCTAGTCCTAAGGTGACTTGGATCGGCAAGAAACATGCCATCTTCGTCAATCTGTCAACGATCACCCAGACTGCATCGTGTCCTCGCTGGGTAACGGGCAAGCCCACCACCAAGTCCATGGTGATGCTCTCCCACTTCCACTCGGGCACTGGAAGTGGTTGCAACGACCCTGCAGGCCCCTGATGCTTGGCCTTCACCTGCTGGCACACTAAACACTACTGTACGAATTCACCTACATCCCGCTTCATCCCTCTCCACCAAAAGTTGCATCTCAAATCATGGTACATCTTTATTTTTCCGGGATGTATGGTGAACCTGGAACTGTGTGCCTTAGTCAGGAGCTCTCTCAACAGCTCCTCGTCCCTAGGAACGCACAAACGTCCCCTCATGCGCAGTACCTGGTCTGTAAAAGAGAAGTCCCCAGGGTCTCCTAACAGTACTCTGTCACGCAAAGACTGTAAGTACGGGTCGGCCATCTGCCCAGTGATGATGCGGTCTATCAGCTCCGGCCTCGTCTGTCGTGTCACCGTCACTACCCCACAGTGCCCCAGTGACTCTAGGGGCCGCCAACTGCCCATCTCCTCCATGAGGCTCCAACTCTGCGCCTGTAAACTAGCCACATGGGCGGGCGCCTTCCAGCTCAAGGCGTCAGCCACCACGTTGGCCTTTCCAGGGTGGTAGGAAATGCTGCAGTCATAGTCCTTCAGGAGCTCCAACCAACGTCTCTATCTCATGTTGAGCTCCTTCTGATCAAACAAGTATCTAAGGCTCTTATGATCTGTGAAAATCTCAAATGTCTCACCGTACAAGTAGTGCCTCCAAGTCTTCAGTGTGAAGACGACAGCTGCCAGCTCCAGGTTGTGGGTAAGGTAGCTATGCTGATGGGGCTTTAGTTGCCGCGAAGCGTAAGCGACAACGTGACTCCTCTACATGAGCACACCCCCTAACCCCTGTAAAGAGGCGTCCGTGTACACAATGAACCTGCCACTACTGTCTGGGATGGTGAACACGAGAGCCGAAGTCAGCCTCTCCTTCAACTCCTGAAAACATGCCTCACAAGCATCTGTCTAGATAAAGGGCACGTCCTTCCAGGTTAGCTGCGTCATAGGACGTGCAATCTGTGAGAAGCCCCTGATAAACCACCTGTAGTGGCCTGCCAGTCCCAAGAAACTGCGAATCTCAGTAACTGTACGCGGTCTCTCCCACTTGAGCACTACCTCAACCTTGGCTGGGTCCACAGCCAAGCCATCCTCGGAGATCACATGTCCCAAGAAGGTCACCTCCCTCAACCAGAACTCGCACTTGCTGTATTTGGCGTACAGCCTATGTCGTCTCAATGTGTCCAAAACCATCCGCAAGTGCTGTCCATGCTACGTCTGATCTCGAGAATAGATGAGCACATCATCAATAAATACCACCACGAACTGGTCCAAGTACGGCCTAAACACCCGGTTCATCAAATCCATGAAGGCAGCGAGGGCATTGGTCAGCCCAAACGGCATGACCAAAAACTCGTAGTGTCTGTACCGGGTGCAGAAAGCTGTCTTGGAGATGTCTTCCTCCTTGATCCTCAACTGGTGGTATCCAGACCTCAAGTCAATCTTGGAGAATACCGTGGCACCTCGCAGCTGGTCAAACAAGTCATCAATCCTCGGCAACGGATACCTATTCTTGATGATGACCCTATTCAGCGGTCTGTAGTCCACACAAAGGTGTAGGGTACCATCCTTCTTCTTTACGAACAATACTGGGGCTCCCCATGGAGACGCACTGGGCCTCACAAAGCCCTTCTCCAGAAGATCCTGCAACTGAGACTTGAGCTCTTACAGCTCAAGTGGTGCCATCTTGTACGGTGCTGTGGAGATGGGGTTGGTCCTCGGTACCAGTGAGATCTCAAACTCGATCTCACGCTCGGGTGGTAGTCCTGGCAACTCATCTGGGAACACGTCGGGGTACTCTCTGACCACCGGGATACTTTGGAAGTCTGCCACAGGGCTGGGCTCCACCACCACATAAGCTAGGAAGCCCTCACACCCCTGGCTCAAAAGTCTCGCCGCCCAAAGTGCAGAAATGCACTTGAAGCCTTCGTCCACTAGCTGCCCGTGGAACTCGAAAGAAGGCAACTCCAGTATGGAGAAGAAGATCTTCCTCTCAAAGCAGTCCACCAAGGCATGGTAAGCGGATAGCCAGTCCATCCCCAGAATTACGCCAAAGTTCATCTGTATCATAATTAGGTCAGCGGGAAAGCTGTGTCCCCCAACACTGACCTCACAACCTGTGTACACCTCCTCAACTACAAATAGCTGACCACTTGGACCTCTGATCATGAACGGATCCTCTAACAACATACAGTCCTACCCCAAGCTAACCGCAAAACTGGTAGCGACAAACGAGTGCGTAGCGTCGAAATCGAAAAGCGTGTAAACAAGTCTGCCAGAAACTGAAACCATACCTACCACCACTAATCCTGAAGCTCTGGCATCCCTGTGTGTCAGGGCATTGATATGCCCCTCAGCCCTAGGTGCAGACGACGCAACCACACTCCGCGTCGGACGAGTAGCTGCTGGCCGGTACCCTCCCCGCGACTGCTGTCCTCCTCCTCGCGCCTGGAAACTGCGGCTTCCTACTCGCCCTCCAGAGCTCGGCGTGGGAAGCATCTATTGACCACCAGCCCTAGATGGGCAGTCCCTCCTGATGTGGCCCAGTTGGCCACACTGGTAGCAAAGGGGGACTCGACTCCCGCCCTCAGTGGGTCCTTGCTGACGGCTGAGCGGGGGTCTGGTGCTAGCAGTTGGCCCTTGTCGGGGGGGCCCCCAAAGGCCACCGATGGCCCCGCAAAGCGTGACGGCTCTCCTGCGGGCGCCCGTGCCTCCTCTCTCGTCGGCCTTGTGAGAAGTTTGGCTGGTATGGCCACTTCCACCCGCTGTTAGTGTCGCGTGCTGACGGTTGGTCTCTTCATACGTCATAGCTACCTCCACCAACCTCGAGAACGTCGGCAGCTTCAGGGGTTTGACATACCCTCGAATAGCAGGTCAAAGCCCCTTGGTGAACCTCCAAAGGCGCTCCTCCTCAGTAGCCACGGCTGTCGCTGCGAAACGAGACAGCTCTAGGAAACGCGTACGGTACATGCTTACGGTCATCGTCCCTTGGCAGAGAGTGTGGAACTCCCGCCTCCTCTGGTCCTGCCATGTCTGGGGGAAGTACTGCTCGTAGAAGAGGGTGACGAATTGGTCCCAAGTCGGCTCGTCCCTCTCCTGACCCCTGACCGCCCTCCACTACCTGTGTGCCGTGCTCTCCAGTTGGTATGTGGCAAAGGCCATGCGACACTCCACAGGGGGTCGAAGGGTGTCAAAAACCTTCTCGATCTGCTCGAGCCAGTCCTCCGCCTCAGTCGGGTCCTCATCCCCCTTGAAGGAGGGGGGCTTCAACTTCCGGAATTGTCCGAAAAGCTCAAAGTGGAGCTGAAGTGGAGATGCTGGTGTGCCTCCAGGTAAAGAAGCCTCGTGCTCGGAAGTGCCGAAGGAAGGTGGGGGTGGTGGAGGCCCACCCTCTCTCCCACGTCCAACGCCGTGTCTGTCTCATGATCCCTCATAGGACTCCCCCTCCGCAGCCCCAGGGAGAGGCACTCGTGGCGGTGGGTGAAGCTCCTCACGCACGATGTCCCGTATCAGCTGGGCGAGGTCCTGGGCCTGAATGCCTGGGAGTAGTGGCTGGTCCACTGAAGCGTTGGGCTCAATGCGTCCGCCCCTCCGACCTCATCCTCGGCCGCGTCCGCGGCTCGCCTCGCTACCTCCCCGTCGAGGCATCTCCTGCAAGGAGACGCGAACACGGAGCAGAAAAGACGTCAATACTAATCGATATTCCACGAAGAAACCTTAAATCAGATGTCAAAAGGCACGTTGTGGTGGATACTCTAGTTACAAGCATGTGAATTGGTTATTTTCCAGCCAGTTGATTCACTTCTCGGGACAACCTTGCTCTGATACCATCTTGTTACGACCTGATTCTCAAATCCCTACGAGACATGAGAATCGGACCGACTCGACTGATCCCAAGACCTAGTCATCCAACGAGAAAGTAACCAAAAAGCAGTAAAATAAACCACATTCCCCATGCAAGTACTAACAGTAACAAAAGTACAGCAGTAAAGAAAAGAACTACTATAGTACATACCACCACAATAGTAGAGAACTAAAACAGGTACAGGGATATGATGTTTACAATAAAGAGGACAAGGTGAAACATAAATACTCACCACTACAGAAATACGGTACAACAAAAGTACAACTACTGGGCTCTACTAGGCCCAGCACCCTCCGCACCCGCAGGCTCTGACTGCTCAACACCTGGTCCTGAAAAGGTGACAAAAGCGACACGTCAGCGAAACGCTGAGTAGAGTGGCAACCAGCTAGCTAAGAAAACAGTAAAGGTGGACAAGTAGCTGTTATTTTTAATTTCTTTCTTTTTTTCTCTGTTTACTCTTTCCTGAATTATTTCTCAGATCTTTCTCTTGATCTCGAATGTTCCTCGTGGGAACGATCTTGATTGCAGTCTTTTCCGAAAAGTAGAAGTAGCATGTGGTGCTCTCCTGGCCAGGAGAGTTCCCCATGGTGGTCCTACCCTCAGTCAACCACCCCAAGGTCACTGACAAACGTAACGGTGACTACAACACGTGCAATAAACGCATGGGTAGCTACCCTGCACTGGCACGTAGTCAGTTATTTCCGTTAATGGGTGCACCCAAAGCACAGCACGGACCCAGTATAAGGTAGAGCCCTCTCAGTAACAGGGGTCCAGCCCCTCCACAGTAACCAAACAGGGGTCTTGCCCCTCCACAGTCCGCGCACCCTCGCCTGACTACCCTGGTTTGCCCAGTGGGCCTAACAAGTCGGTGTAGGATGGCTAGCTAAATTTCGGGGCCCATGGGGTGACTAGCTCTCTCCCTACACTAGTAGCTCTCCTCGGTACTGTGTACGCGAGGGACAAAAGTTGGTACAAAGTAGCCAGACCTAACCCCGGGTCCCTGGGGCGGCTAGCTCCGCTCTGCACTAAATAGGGGGATAGTCGCTCTCCTTGGTACTCTGTACTCAAGGGCCAGCTCACTTCCCCATCCACTTTCCCAGTTCCATTCTATTTATTTTTCAGGAGCTCTACTCCTAATTCCCCGTAGGGTTCATACTCATAATTCTCAGGCCAAGCCATACTAGGTTTCATCATTTCAGTTTCATCGCATATAGCGCGTGTTTCCAACATTTAATATCAGTTTATATACAAGCAGCTCAAATTTAGTTTCCAACAACAGGAATTACACATAGCAGTTACCAGCAACAGTACTCTACATTTCACAGGCAGCTGTTATCCAATTTCAGGCAATTATCATTATTCTATCTACTTATCCAAGACTGCAATTCAGGTATTCAAGACATTCGTTTCAGTGTTTCTGTTCCTAGGATTCATGCCACACCCTAGGATCTATCATTCAATCTAGTTTTCAAGCCCTAGGATTTATGCCGTACCCTAGGATCTATGATTCAATCTAGTTTTCAGGTTCTAGGATTCATGCCATACCCTAGGATCTATCATTCATCTCAGAGATGCATTAATGTTGGTAAATAACTAAGGGGAGCCACTCTACCCGCAAAATCGAGAGTAATGGGGGCATGATCGGCAGGTCCACGTGCCTCCGTAACCCTCAGGGCCGGAACAGAAGGAGGTCCTAACACAAGGATCAAACACAAGGAACCACTCAGAATAGGATAAAAGTATTTTAAACAAGTAGAGAAACTAATTCTGAGAACGGAATTTTAAATGCGGAACTCGAACCTTGAACGGACCCTAAACGGGTCAATAACGACAACTCTGACTCAAATCAGACGTCTGGAACACCTTCCAGATGTCTTAAAAAGTGATCCAGGTCATACCTCACTCCGCACTGCTCCTCAGACGTCCAGGGATCCTGTTGAACTGTCTGGACCCAGTTCCAGACGTCCGATCACCTCTCCGGACGTCTGGAGATGCTCTCCGTCGTCTGATCCTATGCCCAGACGTCTGAATCGCATGGGAAGGTGTGTCCCGTGCCTTCCCAAAGCGTGACCTGCACACATATGCAAACGATCTTAACACGGCATGAGACATAACTTTAGGCGGAGCGACTTACTTGGTCGTATCTTCAAAAGGAAGTGGAGGAAGGAATACGTACCTCTCAGACGTTTGGAGCTCCCTCCAAATGTCGCCCGCGTCGTCAGGACGTAGGTCCAGACGTCTGATTCTGGGAAAATTTCCCAGAATCAGAACCTCCTCGCCTTCTTCCTGCTGTGCACGGCCGCACCGCACTCGCCTGCTTGCTGCCTGAGCTGTAGCAGCACCGGGTAACCTCCCCAACACCATGCTTCCGCTACGTGCCCGTCGGTCGGCTCCGAGCTGCTCCGGCGAGCTCGCTCTCCCTTCCTCACATGCTCTCCCTCTTCTCCCCTCTCGTTGCACTTCCTCCTCTTCGCACGCACCTGGCAGCAGCTGCTGCCCTCGCTCTCTCTCTCTCTCACTCACGCTGGAAGGAGGAGACGGTGTGGTGGTGGGTGAGGGAGAGGGAAGGGGTATTTGAAGGTGTGGGGAGGGAGAAAAAGTGTCTGCAGGTCGGCGGGTTCCGTCTGAGCGTGCACGCGCACAAACCCGCAATCGTACGCATGCAAAAATTTATTTCCAGACGTCTGGGAACTCCTAGACGTCTTAAAAGTGTTTGATGTCTCGGTCTTAACATTACGCCATCCAGGGTTGTAGGTGTTTGAGAATGGATCATTTTGAATGGCGTTGAGGTCCTCGCAGGTCTGAGGAACCTCGGAAAAGTCAGAATACGAGGGTTCAGAGTTCCCCCAACTAGAGTAGGTGGGTCCAAAGTTTCTTTCGAAACGAGAATCAAATGAGGGTGGATACAGGTCCATCCCTTGAGAAGATCGATGATAGATGTTGTGCACAGCCTCCCTGCTAGAGGGTGGTTGCACGAACGGATTTTGCGCAGAGGTGGCTCGCTGCAAGTGTCGAGTTAGCTCAACCACCTTCTTCTCAATAATAGAGACCTTGTCTAGATGACTGGCCATCAGTTCCAAGTCGACGGAAGAGAACATGCCCTACGTCTCATGTGTTCCCTTTGGATTCATCAATGCACGGACATTTGTCTAGTCGAACATGCCCATGGATTCATTATTGATGGAGTTTTGCACATACTCTCGAGAATCTCCCACACGGTGTCTTCGTGTTGACCCATTATGTTCCCTCCATAGGTCGCATTGACGAATAATTGAATATCCTCACGGAGTCCCAAGTAAAAAGACTGGACTTGTTCCCATTTAGGAAGTCCGTGGTGGGGGCAGTTTCGCATGAGATCCAGAAAATGATCCCACGCCTCGTGAAGTGGTTCTCCTGCTTGCTGTGTGAAATGGGTGATCTGGTGCAGTAAAGCATTTGTCTGACCAACAGGGAAGAACTTTCTCAAAAACTTGGATTGAAGTTCTGCCGAGGTGTTGATTGGATGTGTTTGGGTTTGGTACCAATGAGCAGCCTTATCCATGAGAGAGAAGAACATTTTCATGAGTAGGACATCTAGATTTTGAGCTTCTAACCTGAAGGTCTAGGCCAGATGCTTTAGTTGCTTGATATGCTAGAAAGGATCTTCGGAATTACGCCCAGGGAATTTGGGAATGGCATGAATCATGTTGGGCTTGAGTTCAGTGTCAAAACCTCCAACAGGGATTTGTACTCGAGGTTCGATTGCCACCGCAGCATGATTATAGTGATCTCGCATCATTGGACACTGTGGTGGGTTCACAAGGGCTTCGAATAGATCATTTAGGTGTTGAAGTTGATTTTCAAGATTATTTGCTTCTGCTGGTTGTGCCATGATGATGAAAGGAGAATTAGGTTTAGAAGAATCAGAAGAGATATCGATTGGATTTGGTTGTTGCACAAACAAGGAGGTCGAGGCTTGGCCTCGATGGGAATGAGTAGCTAATGGAGGCCTCAAGGATGGTCATAGAGACCTCCTCCTGAGCATGCGCTGATGGAGTAGATGAGAGGTAGAATGTGATGGACCAAATCAAGACACCCAAAAAATTTTTGGATGACTATAGAGGTTCGGGGCGGATGATACCCCTTAGTCAGAAAGCCATCCACCTGAGAATTACCTTGGCAGCCAGAAAGGGAGAGTCCCGCAAAGACCCCTACATAGTAGAGCACCCCCACGAGTTACAAGGTTTCCCCCACCCGACCTCTCTTGTCACTAATATTCCAGGTTGACTAGAATGGGGACTTGAACTCTTAAGTCTACCAGTTTTAATTAAGAGCAAGGGTGCTTATGATTTCACTTGAACTTTTAAGATGTTTTTGTGAAAAGTGACCTAATTTGAAGATTGGTCAACCCAAACAAGGTGGGTCAACTTCACCTGTATTGTCCTTTTTAGAAATTTAGGACCCTCCTTTAGCGTTCAAATGAATTTAAGAGCCTGATTTTAGGTTTTTGCTTGAATAGATCAGTTCAATCAAGGCTTAGGCACACATTGTTTGGAAAGATCAATTCTTGGTTAAGCAAGTGTGTCTCTAAAACCCTAAATTGGAATCCTTAATTAGCTCTGATTTGGTCCAATTTATTTTTTCAAAATGTTGTACCTAGGGCTCAAATAAGAATGTGATAGCCCTAGATACCTTAAGATCTTAAGTAGGTGCACAAATCAGGGTTTTGGATATTCTCTAGAATGTATCAAATTAGGTAACTTGATGATTTGTCTAAGAATATAATGCAAGTAGCCCTAATTGATTATTTTCTTTTTTAGCTTTTTCAGATTCAGGGCCTTAGAAGACGGTAGTTGGAGTTTACCTGTCCCTGGAGTGGTTGATGTGCAGCTGATCTTCCTTTAACGAGTCCCTGAAACATATCACAATCAAAAGAGATGTAGCAAGCTAGAATCCAATCTGATATTGCAATCAAGGGATCTGAATTGCACGTTGCTCCTCTACAACGATGCCAAAATGTTGGAGCGATAAATCAGTGTTTTAAAATTGTTTCGTTGTAATATAGCAAAAATAGTGCTCAAACAGATAAAATTTATACTCGAAAAAGTCCGAGGTCGTTCACTGGGAGCAAATAGGAATTCAATTCTCAAAAGTTGCAATTTGAAACAATAGAGATACAAAATTGTAATTATAAATTGATTCAGAGTAATGTAGTAATAAGATCAAGTATCAGACTGCAAAAGGAACAGAGTAAAATGGTGATTTGAATCACCAATTACTCCCTACAATAATAGCAAATATAACTCAATATATATATATGAAATGATCTCAGCCGTCTGAATATCTACTGAGATGTCTTAAACATCTGATTTCTTCTTCTGCTTCTCTGCCTTTCTGTTCTTATACTCTTTTCACGTAGAGGGGGAAGGTTCCTCAATTTTGGCTAAGTGTCAGCCAGATCTTCTCAGAGCAAAACCCACCCTGCCCCTGACACTATCCTCTCTTTCTCTCCTTGGGTCATGCTCTCCTAGAGCCACCAATAGTACCTGGTTATCGGGTTTTGAACCTAGAGCGCACCCGGGTCTAAGGCTGCTGGCGTGGTCGCAGCTGAGGAGTGAGTCGAGTCTGCGCCAGGCCCACGAGGGACGGGTCACGGGTGAGGTGTAGGTGATGAGTGAGCAAGGGACCTCACCTCCAAGTGTCTGAGGTGATAAGCCCTAGACACGTTTTCCTCTAATGCAGCTGCAAGCTCCCTTCAGCTTTTGAGGTGGGACAAAACTCCCACCTTTCTTTTACCCGTCTCAGCAGTAGTGTTGAAGGCTTGAATTGAGGTAGTGGTAGGTGCTAGCGACTTCAATTTTCGCCCTGAGATCACTCCTGGAAGTATTTCGCTCGACCTGGGTGCAACGCCTGGAGCTGAAGGCATAAGAACAACACCTGCAAGCCTTCGAAGAAGCTCCTCCAATGGCGTTGTAGCTCAAGACTTGAAAGAGATGAATATGAGCTAAACGCCCTAGTTAGTATGCTCAGGAGTTTCGCCTTGATGAGGCGAATGCAACGGCGGCATCAGTGAGGGTTGAATGTGTGTGAGGTGGCCTATCAACGTCGGAAAATGAAGTGCGGAGGTGCAGTGTTCGACGGAGCGAGTGAAGGACCAAATCCCTCAATTTCTTGAGGGGTTTTGGTCTGTGGAGCACGGTGGAGCTGATGGAGGTGGCAGTGGCAAGTTTCGAGCAATGTGGTGGTGTGTAGGTGTCGCCGAAGCTTTGTTGGAGGTGGAGAAGATGAAGTGCGGTAGGTGGTAGTTGGCGATTGTGCATGTTTGCGAGGGTGGAAAAACAAAATAGAAAGATAGAGAGAGCTAAAGAGGGACTTAACGAGGTAGTTGAGAGGCGGAGGGCTCCAGTGTTGGTTGACTGGAACTGGAGAAGAAGGAGGATGCGGCGAAGCGGTGACGACGATCTAGATGGAGGAACACCCTCCCTTTGGCTGGGGAGGGCCGCAACGAAGAGAGGAGTTTAAGCCATCCAATTTGATGGTTGGACGATCAGAGGAGGGAGATCTAGGGGGGTCACCGGAGTAGGGGTCTTCGGTGGTCAGAGATGGGTTTTTAGGTCGTTAGACGCACCAAGACCTATTGAAAAGCATGGCCGTGCGATGGTGTTTCTTTTATAGGCCATAGGAAGCCCTTCCAAGCTTGGAAAGAAGCTTTCAAGCTTGGAAAGTAGTTGCGAAATAGGATACCCGAACCTTTGAAAGGTTTGCATGGCCTTTTGAGAAAGACTTAGAGCCCAAGGAATGGCTCAAATTGAAGGTAACTTCCCAAGGAATCCTCGTATCAATTTTGGGAGAGATTGATTGAGAATCGAGCAAGAAATTCTCGCTTAGAACTCGATGGTGAAGGTTTAACCTTCCAAAAATGGCATGGGGACCTTCTTGTGAAGAAGACAAAGAAGTTGGGGGACTATTTGTAAGAGAATTCAAAAGTTAAGTGTCTGAATGAGATAGAAAGAGTCTGACTGGACCAAAATGCAAACTTGGTCAAGATAATCTTAGATTGGGCCCAAATTTTTCTACAAACCTAATTTGGACCCAAGGAATCTAATGGTAAAGTTAGATTTAGGTTTTGACTAAGTTTAACTAGGTAGTTTATGCAAAAACCCAATTTAGGGTAAATATCTGTCTAAGACTATTTTGGGTCAAGACAGGTTCTGATGGTCAAATTGAAGGTTCCAAACCCTAGAGAATATTTTTCTATGAATTTTAGAGCGTTTAGGTGAATTTTATCTTGACTAGAACCTTAGTTAATTAAGCAAGTTTATTTTTAGGGTTTCAAAAGTCATTTAATTCTCAAAACACGTTCAAACCCTTTTCTATCTGTTCTAACCTACTTGTTAGCCTTTTAAGACCATTTGACCCTTAATTACCCCTGAGAAAAACCCATGATTGTACTGCATTCTTGATATGATGGTAAAACTGTAGTTTTAACCCTGTTTTGTTATCTTTCCCTCAGAATAAATTTGTAGTGAAATATGGCTCTCTGGCAATTTTGTAGGGGCATTTTACTGACTTAATTAGATCAAAATGAGCTAGTTATGGCTCATGATGGTATTCCCATGTGGGGGCAATGCAACATCCAAACGAATTTCGGTTGGAAAATCCGACCGTACGGATGGATCTGGAGCGACGATCGTAATCCAGCAACGGGGGAATCATCTTGATCTGAGCACTGTGGCACTCTTTACAAAAGAAAGAAAGAATGGACAGCCTTGATGGTGCTACGTGGCTTCATCTAGGCTGCCCAACATCGGCCAGCAACAATTGAAGGTACTTTCTCATCACTGATCTCGCACCACAACCGTTGGATCAAGATCCAACAGCTAAGGATTCTTCTCCATCTGAGCATTAAGACGTTCACGCGTCGTTCTGGATGTCCTGGCACAATGGTGAAGGCAGGAGCTTTCAACGAATGGGCGTGGGTTCGAAACCCACTGCCCACCCCAATTGAGCGCATGAAGCAGCGCATGGCCAGCCACAATGCAGTGCAAGCACGCATGTGCATAGGCACGTGCACAGCCAACCGCAACGCCTACGCACGAGCACACACATGACCAAGGGAGCGTGGTGCGTGGACCAGCTGTGGGCAAGTGCTTGGTAGGCGCGATCTTCTGTGACAGTTGCGTGGGCCTTTAATGATGCTTGCAGCTATCACTAATGGCTCGTGCGTGCCAACAAAGGAATTAAAGGTGCAGATCTTCAGCGACAGAAAGGGCGGATCTATAGCGACGTTTACGAATGTCAGTAATGACCCAGATGCAAATTTGTTCTTCCTCCTCCACTATAAAAGGACTTACCCACCACCATTCCAAACCATCTCTTCCTTTCTTCACCTCACCACCTCCAAGGCTCTAGAGAGAGCTTGTCCTAAGCCTAGGATGCTCTTCTAGAGTAGAAAACCAAATAGTTTTCCCTCCCCTCATCCCCATTCGTGGAGCATCCCGTGGCTATCTTCTCACCCCCCTTCGGGAAGAAGATCCTCGCCGTGACGTCGTCCTACCCCATCCTCCATCCTCTAGCTCTATCCTCCTTCGTCCCGCTCCTCACCACCTTCCTCCAAGCGACGTCAAAGCGAGTCGTCCTCAGAGCGACCATCGAGGGGGATTTCTCTCACCTCTTTCTATCTTTTTCTCTTTCGTAGTATAGATTTTTCCTCTTTCGTAGTTGTAACAAACACTTGCTTATGAATAGATGATTGTTTCTTTCTCTCTCTTTCTCTCTATCTCTCTTATATTTTTGCAAGTAGATTAGCTAGATAAGCAATCGTCGATCTAATCTCTTGCCTTATTAAAATACCCAGAAAAAGTTAGAAAAGATAAAAACGACAAAAAGAAATAAAGTGAAGCGCGGATTTTTTATAAAACCAAACGTTTGCCTCCCCGTGTTTGACTTGGGACTCACTTTTCGAGTTTTGGTTATAAATTTTATATGATAGATGTGTTTTGCGAGCTATGATGATTGTTCCTACAAACCCTGATTTCAAGCACACGAAACACGTGCAATCATTTTGGCGTCGTTGCCTGGGAGGCATCATAATTTACTTTACTGTTTTCTATGCTTTTTTGCATTTACATAACACTAACACCACTTATCTCTGATCTATTATCTTGCAGTTACCCTAGCATGGAGATCCAAGTGCAGTAGACTGGAGAAAAGTGCGAGTAGAGTACTTTGTAAGTGTTCCCCCACATCTCCCCCACTAGCTTCATTTCGCCACTCCCATAACCAAGACTTAATCTACTTAGGTGTTTGCATAAACCCTAGGATAGACTTTGTGTGTCTTGTTTGCCACCTCCACTCATCTCACCCCCGCATATATCAAAAAAAAAAAAAAAACATTCTTCTCTTGTGGGATTTAATTAAAGAGACACACTTAACACCCATAAATTCTCATCCTAAGGTGCACAATCACTTTGATTCTACCACTTAACCGGGATCTGATCTGTGGACCCGGTACACTTCAACTCAATACACATAAGTGAGTAGAAATCTGAATAGGTTAAACATCTGTGTGCCTTAACTAAGTGGTGCAACAAGCCAATTGATTGAACTGTTTGGGCCGCACCACTTAAGATAAAAGTGATCCATCAAGTAGCTTGCCACTTAGGGTTAATCTTTAGGGCTAACCAGGCACTCCACATTTTTTTCTGATTTCTAAGGGAATACATCGTCACTGGTGCTTATAAAACATGGAGTATTCTACTGAACCTTGATTGAACCAACCTAAGGATTAAACCCTAAAAGCTACTAAACAAGGTTAAACCCTAAAAGACACATCATCAAATAACCTTGTTTGAAAACCCTGGTTATGCACACACATTTTAATTGATCATTAAGGGCATAACCCATCTAAAGGGCCCATCACATTCCAAGAGCACAATCATACCAAGCCTAACTAAAATTGAGTAGACGTTGGCCTTAAGGATTGATTCGCTCTTTGGGGCTCAGACTAAGATTTTTTTTATTAATCTGCTTTTGCTGGTCCATTTGATGTCTAGCTAGGGGAGTAGCGTCAAACGTCCATGGCTGGGGGGTATACTAGGAATCAGAGGTGCTAGCCAAAGGAAGAACCTTCTCCCTAGTCCCTCCTAACTGGTTGGATTGACCGGATAAAAGTAGACCAAATCGTTTATAATCTCAAGATGGGTCTTGGGAGTCTGTAGGTCTTTAGGCTACCCACATAAGGAGAACTTTGGTCGATTATAATGTAGGGAACCTTTCTCTCTTCTATTTTCCCTCCTATTCTATCATGTATACTTCCACTTCTTTCACTCATTTCCAATCCTATCCTCCTACGACCACTTATCCCCAAGATGATTACTATTCTGACTTGACTTGTAATTACCCATCCACTAGCCGGGATGACTTTGATTGGGGATATGAAAATGGACCTCAGTGTCCAGGGTCTAACCATGGACAACAAGACTATGATTACTATCCTTCCCAGAGCTACAAAGATTATAGATCTCCACCCTTTGATGATCAACCTAATCAGATCTACAACCATGAAGGATATGCTGATTATAACACCTACCCTCCCCAGTATTCCATTGAAAATATGTCATCATCATTCTTTGAATAACCTAAAATGACTTACTATCAGGGAGGGACCCGAGAATCTCGATATCTTGACTCCCTTAGATTTAACTCGAACCCACCCAACCCTGAACCGAACTAGTCGATTCAGGTGCACCAGATCCAGGATAGGGTGTTGGCTAATTTGAGGAACACTATACAGTTTTTAGAAGCTCAACCAACACCATGCACTAAAGCATTGGAGCCTATGATCAAAATGATTGATGAACTTAATAGTTCTCAATTGGATTTTCTCCAAAGTGTTAGGGATAAGGACCTGGGTGAGTTTCTACTTGGGAAGTTGTCGAGGTTGAGGATGAAATTTGTGGTTGCCCTAGTCAAATCTTGGAATGATTCTAAAGATGAACCCCCTTCAGGAGAGCCAATGTCAGAACCCTCTTAGGCGCCTGTCGGGTGGGATACATATTCTAAGATTGGAGATGACCAGGTTGGGCTAGAGCAACCCATTGAGGATGAACCGATTGATTCACCCGAGATCCTCAAGCCAGAAAGCAAAGAAAAATATGTCTCTTTGAACCAGGAAATGATAATCAATTTTGAGACATATATAAATGAGGATCATGAATTTTTTGACTCTAAGGGTGAAGAATCTCTTAGTGAAGTCTCACTTGAACGTACGGAAGATGATTTTAGTGAGACAAATGGGGTTGAGGAATCTGACAAGACATTTGATCGCCCAATTATTGAAGATTTGGATTCGGTTGGGGCTAACTTGGAGGATTCGAATCCTCATTTACTAGAAGATTCAATCAATAGCCCCATTCCTCAACCACACCCCAAAGGGATTGAGTTTGATTTGGAAATCATTGTACCCAAGTCAATTATGAGTCAGCCACGATTTCTAGAATTGGGTAAATCTTATGGGGTGAACAGTATGCTAGAGGTCCTAGAGCCTGAGCACTTGATGGTGAAGGATAGAAATGTTGAAATGAAAATTTGGGAGGTTAATTTTGAGGGAAAAACAAGTTTGGATTTAAGGGTTCTTGTTGACTTAAAACTACCTACTTTCTACTAGGACCCTTACGATATCTTTCACATGCAACCCAAGCTCGAAATAACTGATTATTTTTCTGAGCTGAACATTAAGTGGATATTTGAACCTAGTGAGGGAAATCTACCCATTGTCCACCACTTTAGCCTTCGGTTGCACACCACAAAACCACAGGTCCGACCCCGCAAACACAACAATCTTGGGTTATGGGTGATTTTCATCCAGAACCATAGAATTACTCGACATTGGGGCATGGGTCTGCACCATAATCTGGTCCACATCTGCAGACATCTTCTGCTGACAGGTTTTAGGATCAACCTTTTGATTTTGATTCTGACATATACTTGTGAATTCTTAATTTCTTCCTTGTATGTATTTTATGCCTAGCTAAGGGCATTAAATTTAGCACGTGTTTATATTTCACATTCTCTGCGAAGCTGATTGGATTTCTGATATTCTATTTATTCTGCCTTTTCATGTCTTTATTTTTACAATAAGGACATTGCATCATTTAGGCATGGGGGATGGATACTTTATCCTGAAATTATTTTGTTAACTCCATAGAATTTCTTTTATTTTCTTTAAAAGAAAATTTTGAAAATTCAAAAAGAAAAAAAATAGAATTAAGAGAAGATAACTTAGGCTTTTGGAAGTTATTAACTTTAGGAAAGGATATGATAGGATCTGAACACTTAGACTCTTCAGGTCTTCAGGCTTAATTAGCCCGGGTGTCCACTCGAATGTGGACTTAGTCTCGAGTCCTCACCAATTGAAATTCACTTTAATTTGGTAAATAAATTGGGATGATAAGTATGCGACTTATCAACTTGCCCTCAGATTTGAGGAGACTTTAAGCCTAAGCATTTACACACTTTCTGCACTAATTCACTTTTCGATGGTTTCTTCGGAAATTGGGTAGCTAATGAACTATCTAGGGTGGTATGGCTGGCAAGTTGTCGATGGTAACAGCTCATCAACTGGTTGTCTAGAGCCTAGCCACATGACCATTTTCGTCGTACTGCCTTTAAGTAAATCTTAAATCAAGGAAGCCACCTACTTGAAAACAAAAGTAATAGAAAAAGAAAAAAATAGAAAAATAAAACCCACTTCACCGCACAAGTATAGTTGGCAAGTTGCCATGAGTAATAGCCCATTGGCCGGTTGTCCAGAATCCAGCTCACAAAAATGCACAATAATTCCCAAAACACTTAGGGAAGAAACTGGGAAGTAGAATAAACCAGGGAGATATACACTGGGTTCACTCTTATGTTGACCCCATAAATAAAAGTAGGGAGAAAGCTACCGTTAGAAAAGATAAACCTCTAGCCAAGGTCACTTAGGCTCATAGAAACTCGAAGTCCGTTTTAATGGTCGCCTAGTGAGTCTTTCACTCTTTTCACTAGATGCTTAACACTTAGAGTCCTTTTCGAGTCTTAGGCGAGTCGGGTAGCAGTAAAAAGTTATCCTGGAACTCTCAAACTCCAAAAGTCCAAAAAAAAATGTATCTTCCCTTTTCAAATAAGGTGAGGAGTTGGGCGGTCTGCATCTTGGCAGACGCCTGAGTACTATTGAGTTTTTGTTGTTTAGGACCTTAGTTGAACTTTTCTATTGTTAATAAATGACTTAGGCCTAAGCGATCTAATCCTAATTTTGTTTTTATACATAGCATGTAGTTTAATTTTGCTAGGGCTAGCAAAAGATAGGCATGGGGGTATGATATAGACACATTTATTTCGGTTAAAATGCCTAATCATGCATGTTCCTAGGCTTAGATTTGCATTTCATATTATAAATATTGCATAGCATACATCATTCTGCATTTAGAGCAGTTGTATATATTTTAGGTTAATTAGGTCCTTTTTATGGTCAGGAGAGAAGACTTATTTCAGGGCCTCGGATGGACGGTCAAACCATATGGATCTGATCAGGACGACGATCGGAGTCTAACGCCTTTGAAATTGTCTAGATCGAAGTCTCGTAGCATCATATGATGTCCAAGGAAGATAACGGCTAGGGGGAAATGCGACATCAATACATGTTTTGAATGGAAAATCCGATCATATGGATGAACCCAGAGTGACGATCGCAGTCTGGCGACATGGGCATCATCTTGATCTGAGCACCGTGGCACCTTTACAAAAGAAAGAAGAATGGACAGCCCAAATGGCACCATGTGCCTCCATCCAGGTCGCCCAACACCAGCCAGCAGCAACTAAAGGTGCTTCCTCATCGCTGATCTCACACCATAGCCATTGGATCAAGATCCAACTTCTGAGGATTCTTCTCCATCGTGAGCGTTTAGACATCCGCGTGTCATTCTGGATGTCCTAGCATAGTGGTGAAGGCTGGAGCTTTCAATGAAGGGGTGCGAGTTCAAAACCCTCTGCCCCCACAATTGAGCGCATGAAGCAGTGCATGGCCAGTCGCAGCATAGCGCAAGTATGCACGCGCACAGCCAACCGCAGTGCCAGCGCATGAGCGAGCACGCACGACCAGGGGCACATGATGCACTGACTAGCTGCGGGTGAGTGCTTGGTTGGCACGATCTTCTGTGATAGCTGCATGGGCCTTTAGTGACGCTTGCAGCTATCAGTAATGGCTCGTGTGTGCCAGCAAAGGAATTGAAGGCGTGGATCTTCAACGACAGAAATGGCAGATCTGTAGCGACATTTACGGATGCCAGTATGACCCAGATGCGAATTTGTTCTTCCTCCACTATAAAAGGACCTACCCACCACCATTCCAAACCATCTGTTCCTTTCTTCGCCTCACCACCTCCAAGGCTCTAGAGAGAGCTTGTCCCAAGCTCGGGATGCTCCTATAGAGTAGAAAACCAAATAGTTTTCCCTCCCCTCATCCCCATTCATGGAGCATCCCGTGGCCATCTTCACACCTCCCTTCGGGAAGAAGATTCTCACCGCAACACCGTCCTACTCCATCCTCCATCCTTCGGTTCCATCCTCCTTCGTCCTGCTTCTCATCACCTTCCTCCAGGCGATGTTAGAGTGAGTTATCCTCCGAGCGACCGTCGAGGGGGATTTCTCTCACCTCTTTCTATCTTTTTCGCTTTCATAGTATAGATTTTTCCACTTTCGTAGTTGTAACAAACACTTGCTTATGAATAGATGATTGTTTCTCTCTCTCTCTTATATTTTTGCAAGTAGATTAGCTAGATAAGCAATTGTCGATCTGATCTCTTGCCCTATTAAAATACCAAAGAAAAATTAGAAAAGATAAAAATGACAAAAAGAAATAAAGTGAAGTGCGGATTTTTATAAAACCAAACGTTCGACTCCTCGTGTTCAATCTGGGACTCACCTTTTGAGTTTCAGGTATAAATTTTATATGATAGATGCATTTTGCGAGCTACGACAATGGGTCCTCCAAACCCTAATTTCAAACACGTGAAACACGTGCGATCAAATTTCGTGCAACACCCCAATAGCTAACACCTTCACATCCACAACTTGCTCAATCAGGGCTGCCTCCATCACTTCATCATTTTCTAGATGATGGCAGTCTTGCGCTTCTTGGGTTCAGGGGCTTCATTCGGTGTCTCTCGACCCATCTGTGCCAAGACACCTTCATCTCGCACAATTTCAGCATATGACGTCTTATCCTGATGCCCCATCCCAGTCGTATTCCCAGGTGTAAAAACCAACTGAAGAAGGTAGGAGCTCCCACCACAACAGAGAATAATCTTCTCAGGTACCGTCCCTCCCCTAAAGACATCCACCAAGACATTCAGCATTCGACCATCACCTTCCCTTAATCCACTTCAGCATCTTCAGCCAGCATCGCAAAGCCTGTGATCATGGATGCAACCACATCCTTGGGTCGCAGGTGTAGCGAGAGGCCTCTAATTCCCAAATAGCCAGACCTGGAATCGGCTCTCTGAGGTGGCCACTCAGGAAAGGATCCATCAAACGACGAAACCAGTCTCCATATCACCATCAAGCTATCATATGCACTCAACCTAAACCGTAGTCATTCAACATCGATCATCCCCAAACCAAAAATCATAAATCGTGTGGGGGATAAAACAACAATCTTCCAACCATCGGTCGATAGGGATAAGGAGTTTACTAATTGACAAAGTTTCTCCTGGGTGGGGTTACCTGTCATCACCTCGCTAATCAATGCCCCTCTTAGCACCATCTCAACAATCCTGATGTCATACATCAAGGGAACTTCAACATCCACCGTATGACCCCCCTATGTGGGTGGTGGAGGCAGTGGGGGCGGTGGACCCTCATTAGAAGTCCTTCTGGCATGCATAGGAACCCTACCATTTGATTGTCTCTTACTAAACACACAAGCCTCATGCTTGTGGCCATGGTTGCCGCACACCAAACAAACCAAAGGGGATTGGCACACCGCCAACATATGTCCCCACCTTTGACATTGATAGCATAAGATCTCCTTATTTGCCTAGGCTATGCACCCTTGGCATGATCCATGCCCGTCATTCTGCCTATGATATTGGAATCCCCCCTCCGCTCTCTTCTCCTCCAAGCCCTAGACCTCCAGGTTGTCCATCCTTCATTGCCGTCTCTCCCCCCTACGATTGCCATCCTCCCAATTTTTCTCCTTCGGCCCCTCCTGACTCCTAAAGTTAACTCTTAATGCTTAAGTTCTCTTCTCCTAATTCTATTTTTTTTTATTTTTGAATTTTTATTTTTTTAAGAAAATAAAAGAAATTCCATAGAGCTAACAAAATAATTTTAGAATTAAGTATCCACCCCCCCATCCCTAAATGATGCAATGTCCTCATTGTAAAAATAAAGACATGAAAAGGGTAGAATAAACAAAATATCACCTGAATTTCATGATAGATTTGGTCAGCTCTGCAGAGAAAAAGGAGTATGCACACATGCTAAGTTTAATGCCTTTAGCTAGGCATAATATACAAACAAAGAAGAAATTAGGAATTCACAAGTGCAGGTCAGGATCAAAATTAAAAGATTGATCCTAAAACCTACCAACAGATGATGTCCATAGATGTGGACCAAGTTGTGGTGCTGACCCATGCCCCAAGGTCGAGTGGTTCTACGGTTCTGGATGAAAATCACTCAGAATCGAAGATTGTTGTGCTTGCGGGACCGGGCCTGTGTCTTTATGGTATGCAACCCAAGTCTAAAATGGCAAACAATAGGTAAATCTAATTCACTAAATTCGGGTGTCCACTTAGAGTACAACTCAAAAAGATAGTAAATTATTCTGAGCTTGGGTTGCATGACATAGATATCATAAGGGTCCTGATAGAAGGTAAGTGGTCTCAGGTCAACAGGAACCCTTAAATCCAAAATCCTATCTTCCCTAGAGTTAACTTCCCAAATCATAATTTCCAAATTCCTAACCTCCAAGATCAAGTGTTCGATTTCTGGCACCTCATGATCGTTGTACACCCCATCAAAGATATCCAAGGAAAACAATTGTGGCTGAATTAAAATTGACTTGGCTTCAATCATTTCCAAATCAAAATCAATCATCTCTTTGGGGTGTGTTTGAAGGTTAGAGCTACCGATTGGGTTATCTATTATAATAGGATCAGAATCCTCAGTTATCGGGCTATCAAATGGTTCATCATGCTCCTCGAGCCCGTTTGTCTCACTAAAATCATTTTCCTTAACTTCAAGTGAGACTTCACTAAGAGATTCCTCACCCTCAGAATTAAAGAATCCATGATCCTCATTTATATATGTCTCAAAATCATATGTTGTTCCTTGGTCTATAGAGACATATTTTTCTCGCTCCTTAGCTCAGGGATCTCGGGTGAGAAAATCACATCATCCTCGATTGGTTGCTCTAACCCAACCTGGTCAACCCAATCTTAGAAAATGTGCCCCCCCCAACAGGCGCCTGAGCGAGTTCAGCATTGGCTCTCCTGAAGGGGGTTCGTCTTGGCAATCATCCCAAGATTGGACTAAGGCAACCACGAATTTCATCCTCAATCTTAATAATTTCCCAAGTAAAAACTCACTCAGGCCCTATCCTTAACATCTTGGAGCCAATCCAATAAAGAACTATTAAGCTCATCAATCATTTTGATCATAGCTCCAATGCTTCAGTGCATGGTGTTGGTTGAGCTTCTAAAGATTGTATAGTCTTTCTCAAGTTAGCCAACACCCTATCCTGGATCTGGTTCACCTGAACCGAATGGTTTGATTCATGGTTGGGTGGGTTTGGGTTAAAACTAAGGGAGTCAAGAAATTGAGGTCCTTAGGGTCCTCCCTGATAATAGGTCGTTTCAGATTGTTCAAAGAATGGTGGTGGCCTATATTCAGTATAGTCTTGGGGAGGGTAGGTGTTATATCCTTCCTGATTGTAGATTGGGTTGGTTTGTTGATAAGAGGGCGGTGATCTATAATCAGTGTAGCTCTGAGAAGGACAATAATCGTGATCATAATGTCCAGGGTTAGGTCATGGACATTGAGGTCCGGAATCATATCCCCAATCAAAGTTATCCTAGCTAGTGGATGGGTAATCATAAGTCGAGTTGGGATAATCATCTTAAGGATAAGTAGTGGTAAGAGGGTAGGATTGGAAATGTGTTTAGGATGTGGAAGGATTGGTGAAACGAGAGGGAAAATAGAGGAGAGAAAGGTGCCATGAAGTACAATGAACCAAACTTGTCCTTAAGTGGGTAGCCTCAAGACCTACAGACTCCCAGGACCTATCTTGAGATGAAAGAAACAATTTGATCTACTTCTATTCAGTCAATCCAACTAGTTAGAGGGAGGGGTTGGGGAGAAGGATCTTCCCTTAGCTTTTGTCTCAGGTTCCTTTGATACCCCCCCAACCGTGGTTGTTTAACACTACTCCCCTAGCTAGACAGTAGATGCACCGGTAGAAGTAGATTAATCGAAAAAAATTTCAGTTGGAGTCCCAAAGAGCAAGTTAATCCTTAAGGCCAACATCTACTCAATTTTAATTACACTTGGGATGATTGTGTTCTTGGAATGTGGTGGGCCCTTTAGATAGGTTGTGCCCTTAATGATCAATTAAAATGTGTGTGTGTGCACAACCAGGGTTTTCAAACAAGGTTATTTGATGATGTGACTTTTAGGGTTTAACCTTGTTTAGTAGCTTTTAGGGTTAAATCTTAAGTGTATTCAATCAAGTTCAAGAGACCATGATAACTCTGCATTCAATGATGATAATTCCATCAACCAAGGTTTATCTTGAGGATATTTGTTCACTAATAACACACCATAATGGGCATGGGAGCACTACATGCATCAAGAATTAAGATTGCTTATAAATCAATGTTTAATGGCCATATGTACAAGTGCATGTTGAAATAGGCCTCAGATGAGCAATCGGATTGCACGGATGGATTTAGATCGACGAATCGAGTCCGACGGACTTGAAATCACTTAAATTTGACATCTGGAGCTCCCTCGACCAGAGTAAGAAGTTATGGCCGTTAATCTAATGATCAGCGGCCCATAACGTGCCATGTGGCGCTCGCCTGCCTGCATCCGCTACCTTCTCTCTTCATCGCACGATCTCAGCTGCACATCTCTCATCGGACGGCTGAGGATCTGCAAGCTCAGCACTGCACCGCATCCCAAGCGCATCCAAATAACTTCAAGATTTGACTGTTGGATCTCCATCCAACGGTCGATATCGGCCGCTCCTAATTTCGCTGCTGCACCAATTTGTGGAGGCAGTGCAGCGGCCAAATGCTTGCACTCGCAAGCAGTGGCGAGCGTTCGACTCCCACTACACCCCAAATCATGACCCAACATGCACCGTAGGTGATTCAGGCAGTCTGATCAACGGCGAATGGTGTAGATGGAAGCTACGCGGCGCGCTCTCACGCGCCCGATGTGAACGCGTGCGATCACCAGCGAGGCACGCGCCCAGAGCTTGCAGCGCGATCTGAACCACGCTCATCGTGTGATGACATGGCACGCACACGAATTGCATGGGCAAAGGAAGCATACCGTGCACTTGGACCGGTAGGCAAGGGGCTTCACCAACATTTCTAGAATGGGTTTAGCGACGTCTCGGACGTCGATAAAACCCTTACTTAGTTCAGAAACCCCTCTTCTCTATATAAACCTCCTCAACCACCCCATTCAAGGGCATTGAATTCAAACACTCTCCATGCCACTCTAGCCCTCTCCTGGCCCCACCAAACACTCCATACCTGCCCCAGAGTTGTCAAGCCGCCAACGAAACTCCCCTCTATCGCTGTGGCTACCTTGCCTCCTCCTCGCACTCTCTTGACTTTAGTTGTATGTTGCACTTGTTTAAGCTTTCATCTATTATTGTAGCTGTAAACAGACTCTAATTGCATGCTATATGTTGATGATGTTTCATATATCATAGCTCACATCCTCTTAGAATGATTGTCATGTTTTAAACACGATCTCTAACCCTGTTCTCTCTCTCTCTCTCTCTCACGTTTTCTTGCAAGCAAGCAAACCAACCATTCCTTTAATAACTAAAGTGACAAACTAATCCGATTTCACGCCTCCTCGTGTTCGACACTTGGACTCACCAAATTCCACATCTTATATTAAAAATGACATTGCGAACACATACTGCAATGGCATAATTAAACAAACGCATTCCGTACGCGTCAGTTTTTGGCGTCGTCGCCGAGGAGGCAACGGATTTCTTTTGTCACTTTTATCCCGCATTTGTATTCACATCTTCTAACTCATTTTGCACTCTCTACTTGATTGGTTGCAGGAACTCGATGCTTGGGTAGCGGAGGAGCACGATCCAAGACAGTGGGCCAAGAGTGAAGTGCTGTGAAGATGGTTGTGAGTATTACTCCACCCATTGATTGTTTGCTTGCCTAAAAAATACAAAAAAATATAAAAATCTAAAATTGGCATGGTGAATGGCTACTAGACCCACATTCCAAACTCATCACCCAACCAAAAAAAAAAAAAACACTCTAACGTTCTTGAAGAGATAACCTTTTTGGAGTGTTCTCTTTCCTTTTGAGTGGTGTTTGTGAAGCCACCATGATCTGACTTGGGCCGCACCACTCACCATAATTAAAACCAACTCACCTGGTAGAATTGCATGAACACTAGGGTGAATACACTAGGGTTGTTTTTCTAGGGCCACATCATTCAAAGGGAAATTGACTTTCTCCCGCTGTGTGCAAAACCTTGTGTGCCCACTTGAATCTTGCTTGAAAACATTAAGGAACTTCAACCCCAAAATGCATTAAAGCAAGCACAAATCATTAAAAGACACCACATCTTAAAATCCTTGCTTGAGAACCATGTTTTGTTAAGTGTGCACACACGCTCAAATCGATTAACTAAGAGACACAACCCCAAACAACTCCTCATCACATATCTTGAGCACAAGAACTAACCTAGCCCTCATTAAAATGGAGTAGACGTGCCCTAGGAAGGACTAGTCTAAGTCTTAAAAGTGTGATTATGTTTGCTAGGCACTTGGCCTTCATTCTTTTTGTAAAATCTGGTTCTAGGTTGCAGGGAAGTGTCAAACGACCGCGGTTGTGAGGTCTACGGAACCAGCGATGAAAGCCAAAGGAAGAATCTTCCCTTCAATCCCCTCGTAATCAACCTGGCCAGATTAACATCAAGAAGGGTGGTTAAGTGCTTACAGATCAGATATTCCCTTTGAGAGTTCTAGGTCACCTAAGGTATACACTATAAGGACTAGACTTTCTTGCTTGTTTGTGCACACACTTCTCACACCTGTCTCTCTCCGCATCCCTCCCTGTTCTTCTCTAGTGTATGCACAGGAGACGATCACTGCATCCTGAGTTGTGTGTTTTAGAGAGGGAAATCAGGAGGAGACTTGATTTTTCAAGGGAGATGGCTGACCCAAGAATTGACGAGGTTGAGGACCAACCTCAACCCAATGCTATGGCCATCATTCAGGCCTAGATCTCTGCCAACCACCAACTTCAACAACAATAGATCCAAACCATCATGCAACCCATACACCAATTGCAAAACCCTTAGAGGCAACCCCCACTGAACCCACCTAACCCACCACAACCTTTTGAGGGCCAACCTAGGACTTTCCGTGATTTTTACGATCCATCTGCTATCCGGATTGAGCCACATCTTAGGGTCCCCGAAGGGGGAGATGATTTTGAGCTGAAACCTAATGTCCTAAGCTTAATTCAGAGCCATTTTCATGGGAGCTCAAATGAGGACCCCTTCCAACACCTTGAGGACCTAGACCGAATCGCTCAAACTGTGAAACCTAGGAGCATCAGCTTGAACATTGTTTTGATTAAGATGTTCCCTTTCTCCCTAAAAGACAAAGCATCTCACTAGCTTAGAACCTTAGGGAGACCCATTTCCACCTGGGAGGAACTAAGGAATGCATTCTTGAAGAAAATTTTCCCCATAGGTAAAACCAATGCCCTCAAAAGAGCCATTACCACATTTACACTACAAGGTGGGGAACAATTCCATGAGGAGTGGGAAAGATTCAATGAATTGTGGAGGAAATGCCCACACCATGAGGTTCCATGTTGGAAATTGTCTCAGATTTTCTACCATGGTTTGGACAGCAACCTTAGGAACTTTGTTGATGCCTCATGTGGAGGAAACTTTTTGAACAAAGATGAGGAGAGCACATTCGAACTCTGAGTCCATGAGTGAGAATTCGCTCGACAATCCTCCATGACCTAGTTTAATCAATCCAATCAACCTCGTGGTGGGATCTATGAAGTGCAAGCCAATTTTGGAATGGTTGACATGGAAATTATAACCAAAAAGTTGGATCAAGTTTAGTTGGTGGACAAAAAGATTAATGAGCTGTTGAACCAAACCAGAAACTCGCTACAGACCCTCTCCCTAACAAAGGGAGCTCACAATGTATATTTGGTGCAGCCAATGAACCAAATACACTTGGAACAACCCCTGACCATGTTCTAGGGAGGGACCTTTACTCCCTCAAACCCTGATTACTCCCTCCCCTCCCCCTTGGCACCTTCTATCTTTGAAGATGTTCAAGCCATCCAAGGTTACTCCAAACCTGATCCCTTCTCCAACACCTACAACACCGGATGGCATAATCACTCGAATTTCACCTAGACGAAGAAAAAATCGAACCAATTCCATAACCAACCTAGGCCAAACCACCCCTCTTATCAGTAAGGTCCACCGATTAGACCACCCTATAATCAGAATAGGGTGGGCCCTCTCCCACAAAATAAAATGGACACGCTAATAAAAATGGTGGCTGATATGAATCAGAAACGTCAGGAGGAAATAACATTAGTGAAGGGACAGTTGAGCCAGCTATTGGATTGCAAACAACAGGGGTTCCTTCCCTCTCAACCACAACCGAACTCGAGAAATGTGATCAACAGAGGCCCCAATTCTCAAGGGTTCCAAGTCAATCCTAGGCATGCCCACATGGTCCAGCAAGCCCCATAAACACCCCCTAGGTTTGGTGCTTCTTCTTCCTCTTCTTCTCAAGGATTTACCCATGGTCCCAATGCCTTAACCAATGCAGTTACCTTGAGAAGAGGCACTAAAACCCAGGACCCCAAATGGCCGACCCCTCCCGTGACCTTACTTCCTAAGATACCTGATTCTGAGGATGAGCGGGAGGAACCCAAGGACCTGGAGACTGACCAGATTTAAACCCAAACACCATACCTTGGGGCCTTGGGGAAAAGGAAGAAAAAGAAAGTTGTAGTTGAGAATGAGGAGCTGTTGGAGATTTTCAAACAAGTCCAGATTAATATTCTACTCCTCGAAGCAATCAAGCATATCCCGACTTACGCTAAGTTCTTGAAGGATTTCTGTACGCCAAAGCGTAAGCCAAGAACCCAAGCACTTAGAAAGGTAGTGCCCTCAAAACAAGCTAGTTCAGTGATATTGAGTAGCTTGCCTCCCAAACGAACTAACCAGGAGAGACCTTGATTTCTTGTAATATCAGGGACATGACATTTGATAGAGCGCTCTTGGACTTAGGTGCTTCGATCAACCTCATCCAGACTACCCTTTATCACCAGTTTGGATTTGGAGAATTGAAACCCACATCTGTGACTATCCAACTGGCTGATAGATCTGTGAAAACCCCGAAGGGGGTAGTTGAGGACGTAATTGTTTAGGTCAAGGACTTCTACTTCCTGGTTGACTTTTTGGTCCTCGACATGGAAGTCCCCGAACAACTACAAAACACACCCATCATCCTGGGCAGACCCTTCTTAGCTATGACTAAGGTGAACATTGATGACGACACGAGATGCATGGAAATCGCCTTTAGAGACAAGAAGATGCAATTGGATATTTTCAGGGTAGCTAAGTCTTTTGATTGCGGCTGGGTTGAGGAGGACAATCCCGTGGAACCTCTAGTTGAAGAATGCTTCACTCTTACCTCTTCAACAGACCATCTGACTCAACCAATTAATTACTACCCTGACCCACCCCAACCTATGGAGGTTGACCTGTGTAGAGTTGATTACCTTCAACAACCTCCATTCGAGGAGATTGATGTTGATCAACTCCCACCTTTCCCCTACCCATCAAATGTTGTCCCACCTACACCTGAACTAAAGCCTTTGCTCGATAATCTCAAGTATGTCTTCCTGGGACCTGACCAGACCTTCCCTGTGATTATCAATGCCCATTTAACTAGAGATCAAGAACTTAGGCTGACTGCAACCCTCTCTAAACATTGGGCAACCATTGGATGGACAATTTCTGACCTAAGGGGAATTAGCCCTACCTATTGCACTCATAAGATCTATTTGGAAGATGGGGCTCGACCTTCTCGCCAGATGTAGAGGTGATTGAACCCGAATATGCGAGAGGTCGTGAAAAAAGAAATAATCAAGTGGCTTGACACAGACATCATTTACCCAATTTTTGATAGCCCCTGGGTAAGCCCCACTCAAGTGGTACCTAAGAAAGCTGGGCTCATCGTGGTCACCAATGACCAAGGCGAATCCATCCCCACTCGCACCGCTACCGCATGTCGGGTGTGCATCGACTATAGGAAGCTTAATGAGGCCACCAAGAAAGATCATTTCCCTCTGCCATTCATTGACCAGATTCTCGAGCGATTGGTAGGGTAGAATTATTTTTTCTTTCTGGATGGATATTCAGGATACAACCAAGTTGCTATTGCATTAGAGGATCAAGAGAATACCATATTCACTTGCCCGTATGGCATGTTCACATTCCATCGTATGTCATTCGGGTTATGCAACGCACCCGTGACCTTTCAGCGTTGCATGCTAGCAAAGTTTTCAAAGATGGTGGGTGAATACCTGGAGGTTTTTATGGATGATTTCTCCGTGTTCGGGAACTCATTCGACCATTGTCTTAGCAACTTGGAGAAGATCCTGAAGCAATGTATTGAGGTCAACCTGGTTTTAAGCTGGGAAAAGAGTCATTTCATGGTTCAGGAAGGGATTGTCCTCAATCACATCGTCTTGCATAGGGGCATCGAAGTGGATTGAGCTAAGGTTGATTTAATTTCCAAACTTCCACCCCCTAGCTCAGTCAAGAAAATCTGATCTTTCCTAGGACATGTTGGCTTCTATAGAAGGTTCATTAAGGAATTTTCCAAACTTTCTAAGCCCTTGACTAACCTTCAAGCCAACAGCGCCCTTTTTCACATGACACATAATTTCATCAAGGCTTACAACACTCTTAGGGAAACAGTCTCCACTGCACCTATTTTACAACCCCTAAACTTGTCCCAGGACTTTGAGATAATGTGTGTTGCATCAGATTTTGCCATCGGTGCAGTCCTAAGACAAAGAAGAGAGAAGAAACCTGTGGTGATCTACTCTGCGAGCAAAATGTTGGATGAGGCTCAACGGAATTAACCATCACAGAAAAAGAACTACTCGCCGTAGTCTTTGGATTAGAAAAGTTCCAATCATACCTTCTAGGATCCCACGTGATGGTCTACACCAACCACTCGGCTATCCGACATTTGTTGGCCAAAAAGGATGCCAAACCTAGGCTCATCCGATGGATCCTACACTTGCAAGATTTTGACCTGGAAATACATGACAAAGTCGAGTCCAAAAACGTCGTAGCCGATCACCTATCCAGACTTCACCCGAACCACATCGGATCCTCATTACCTTTGGCTGTTACCTTCTCTGGTGAACAACTTCTAGCCGTGACAAGAAGAAAGCTACCCTGGTATGCAAACTTAGTTAACTATCTGGTGGTAGGACAGACTTCGCACGACTGGTCTAGACAGCAACGAGATAAGTTCTTGGCTGAAGCCAAGCACTATTTCTAGGATGATCCTATGCTGTTTAGACTCTGTGCTAACCAGATCATCAGGAGGTGTATTCCTGAAGAGGAAGTCCAAAGTGTGCTATCCTTTTGTCACGACCAAGCTTGTGGTGGCCACTTCTCTGGGAAGCAAACAGCTGCAAAGGTTTTGCAGTCCAGATTTTACTGGCCATCCTTATTCGAGACATAGTTTCGCCAAGACTTGCTCTCGATGCCAGACATTAGGGACTATGATTAGAAAGGATATGATGCCCCTCCAGCCCATTCTGATTGTCAAAATTTTTGATGTTTGGGGCATCGATTTTATGGGTCCCTTCCCGCCATCCAACGTCTACGAGTACATATTAGTCTTAGTGGACTATGTCTCAAAGTGGATCGAAGCCGTAGCAACCCGAAGATGTGACCATAAGGTTGTCATGGACTTTGTTAAGCAGAACATCTTCTCTCGATTTGGGATACTGAAAGCCATGATCAGTGATGGTGGGAGTCACTTTATTCATGCCCAATTCCGTGCCCTACTTAGAAAATACGGGGTTACTCACCGCATTGCCACCTAGTGTCACCGGCAAACAAATGGGCAAACTGAGGTCTCTAATAGACAGATCAAGAATATTCTGCAAAAGATCATGAGACTTGACCGGAAGGATTGGTCCACACAATTGGATGATGCCCTTTGGGTATACAGGATAGCTTTTAAGACCCCAGTTAGCATGTCGCCTTATTGATTAGTCTTTGGCAAAGCTTGCCACCTTCCGGTTGAGTTGGAACACCAGGCATACTGGGCTGTTAAGCAGTGTAATGTGGATTCCCAGTTAGCCAGAGCACAAAGGACACTCCAACTCTTCGAGCTCAAGGAAATACGTCGGGACACCTAAGAGAACATTCGACTTTACAAAGAGAAGATGAAAGCCATCCATGACAGACACAATCATAGGAAAATCTTCGAGCCCAATCAGCAAGTCTGGCTTTTTGATGCAAGACTTAAACTTTTCCCTGGGAAGCTGAGATCAAAATGGACAAGGCCATATTAGGTGGTCAAACCTTATCCCAATGGGGTGGTTGAAATTGCAGATCCTAACACTAGGCAAACCTTCACAATAAACGGTTAGAGATTAAAGCATTATCTTGCCCAGGTTCCCCCAAAGGAAGTAGTCACCCTCATTAAGGGTTGACACGGAGCTTCGCCTAGCTAAAGGCAATAAACTCAGCACTTCCTAGGAGGCAACCCATAAGATTCAGACTGATCAAGTAAACTGCGGTACTTAGGTGATTTCTTTCTGTACCCCCTTTCATGGGGGGTGGTAATTCGCATTCTTAGAGTTTATATTATCAGCCTAAATTATATATAAAAAAGGAAGGAAGTCTTAGGCATTAGGAGCTTGTCAACTATGGGAAATAATACGAGAAGAACCTAAAACACCTAGACTTTTCAGGCCTTTAGGCTTAATTAGCCCTGGTGTCCACTAAAATGTGGATTTAGCCCCGGATCCTCGCAACATTAATTTACATTAATCTGATCAATAAAGAAAGGTGATAAGTATACGACTTATCAACCCACCCTCTGACTTGAAGGGACTTTTAGTCTAAGCATCTACACACATTTTTTGCACCGACTCACCCCTCGGAGATTCTAACAGAAATTGGGTAGCTAATGAATCTTCTAGGGTGGTATGGCTAACAAGTTGTCGTGGGTAACAGCCCATTGGCCATTTTTCCAGAGCCCAGCCACAGGACCATTCTCTTTTATTACCTCTATGTAAATCTTAGATCAGGGAAGCCACCTACTGAAATAACAAAAGAGTAAAAAAAAGAAAAGAAAAAAAGAAAAAGGGAGAAATAGAAATAAATATATAGTAAAAGAAAAAATAAATAAGCCACACTCCACCGCATGAGTATGGCTAGCAAGTGGTCGTGGGTAACAGCCCATTGGCTAGTTGTCTAGAACCTAGCTCACTAAATGCACGAAAAAGCCCAAAACACTTAAGGAAGAAGCAAGGAAGTAGAGTAATCTGGGGAGATATACATTGAAAACACCCTTGTGTTGACCCCACTCAAAATAAAAGTAGGGAGAAAGCTACCGATCAGACAGATACACCTTTAGGCAAGCATTCTCTTTTCTGATCTCCTAAGGGAGTAGAAACCCGAAGTCTATTTTAATTACCATTGAGTGGGTCTATCAAAATCTTCACACCAAGATGCTTAGCACTTAGAGTCTTTTTTGAGTTATGGGTGGGTTGGGTAGCCGTAAAAAGTTACTTACACACTCTCAACTCCAAAAATCCAAAAAATGAGAAAAGATGAAAAAGGAAAAAATATGTCTTTGTAAATATGCTTAAGACTTGAGCGGTTTGCATTTTGGCAGACACACAGGTGCTGTTTAGTCTCTGTGGATTAGACTCTTAGTATGTTTCCTCCCGCTGACAAGCAACATATGTCTAAGTAATCAATTCCTAAATTCTGACTAAAAATAATGGCTAGGATAAACCCTACTAGGGACTAGCAAGGGATGAGCATGGGGGTATGATAACTCTACATTCGATGATGTTAATTCTGTCAACCAGGGTTTATCTTGAGGATATATGAGCACTAATAACACACCATAATAAGCATGGGAGCACTACATGCATCACGAAATAAAATTGCTTATAAATCAATGTATAATGGCCATATGTACAAGTGCATGCTAAAACAGGCCTCAGATGAGCAATCGGACCACATGAATAGATTCAAATCGACAAATGGAGTCCAACGAACTTGAAATCACTTAAATCTGACATCCGGAGCTCCCTCAACTAGCCCAAGAAGTTCTGGCTGTTGATCTGATGATCAGCGACCCATAACGCGCCACGTGGTGCCCGCCTGCCCGCATCTCCGCCCTCTCTCTTCATTGCACGACCTTAGCCACACATCTCTCATCAGATGACTGAGGATCCGCAAGCTTAGCACCACATCCCCAGTGCGTCCAAAGAACTTCAAGATCTGCAACGGTCGATATTGCCCGCACCTAATCTCACCGCTGCACCAATTCGAGGAGGCAGCGTAGTGGTCAAATGCTCGCACTCGTAAGCAGCGGTGAGCGTTCGACTCCTGCTGCGCCCCAAATCACGACCTAGTGCGCACCGCAAGTGATTTAGGCAGTCCGATCAATGTCGAATGGTGCAGATGGAAGCTATGCGATGCACTCTCACATGCTCGAAGCGAACACACGTGATCACGAGCAAGCCACGCGCCTAGAGCTTACAATGCGATTTGAACCAGCGCTCATCGTGCGATCTCAGCCATCTGATCTTTAATCAGATGGCCCACATGGCGCGCACATGGATCACACGAGCAAAGGAAGCACATGCACGCGCTTGGACCGACGAGCAAGGGGCTTCACCGATGTTTCTAGAATAGGTTTAGTGACGTCCCAGATGTCGCTAAAACCATTACTTAGTTTAAAAACCCCTCTTCTCCATATAAACCTCCTCAACCACCCCATTCAAGGGCATTGAATTCACACACACTCTCCATGCCACTCTAACCCTCTCCTAGCTACACCAAACACTCCACACTTGCCCCGGAGTTGTTAAGCCACTGACAGAGCTCCCCTCCACCGCCGTGGTTGCCTTGCCTCCTCCTCGCACTCTCTTTACTTTAGTTTTATTTTGCACTTGTTTAAGCTTTCATCTATTATTGTAGTTGTAAACAAACTCTAATTGAATGCTATATGTTGATGATGTTTCACATATCATAGCTCACATCCTCTTAGAATGATTGTCATGTTTTAAACACGATCTCTAACCCTACTCTCTCTCTCTCTCTCTCTCTCGCATTTTCTCGCAAGCAAGCAAACCAACCATTCTTGTGACAACTAAAGCGACAAACTAATTCAATTTCACGCTTCCTCGTGTTCGACACTTGGACTCACCAAATTCCACATCTTAAATGTGAACACATACTATAATGGCATATTAAACAAATGTGTTTCGCACGAGTCAGAACACTCCAAGTTTTGAAATCATAGGTGATGGTATATTCCTTTAAAACTCAAAAATAATGTGGAGTGTCTGGCTCAACCCTAAAAATCAACCCTATGAGGCAAGCTACTGATGAATTACTTTTATCTTAAGTGGTGCAGCCCAAACAAATCAATCAATTGGCCTATTCGCACCATAGATTAAGGCACACAATGTCTTAACCTAATCAGATTTCTACTCACTTATGTGTATTGAGTTGAAGTGTACCTGGTCCACAGGTCAGATCTTAATTAAATGGTAGAATCAAAGTGATTGTGCTCCTTAGGATGAGAATTTGTGGGTGTTAAGTGTGTCTCTTTCAATTAAGTCCCACAAGAGAAGAGTATTTTTTTATTTTTTTTGAATTTATGTGGGTGGGTGAGGGGTGGTGAAGTGACAATCAAACAATTAGATCTATCCTAGGGTTTATAAAAGCACCTAGGTTAATTTGAGTTTGAGTTATTAGGTGATGGAATGGAAATCTAGTGGGTGGCGAGGATACACTTACAGAACCTTCTAACCCCACTTTACTTCAATCTATCCACTTTGGCTCTCCTTAGAAGGGTACCTGTAATCACAGAAAGAAAGGAGCAAAGTAACATAAAAATTTAAGGTGGAAAATGTGGAAAAACCAAAGAGCATTACCTCCCTGGTAACTACGCCAAAATGGTGAGCGTGTTTTCATAAGGAAAAGTTAGGGTTTTGAAGAACCCATCGTCATAGTCACAAAAATCATTACCAAATAAAATTAATACCGAAACTCCAAGGGAGTCTCAGGTCGAATACAAGGAGGTGAATGTTTGGTTTGAAATCCGCGCTTAGATTTTATTTGTTTTTGTTGTTTTTGTCTTTTATGATTTTTTTGGTATTTTGATAGGGCAAGAGATTAGATCAATGAAATCAACTAATCTACTTGCAAAATAAGGCAAAGAGAGAGAAAGAGAGAGAGATAAGAAGAGCATCAATGTATATCTCAAATAGTTTGCTACAACTACAGATAAGAAAGCGGAGAACCACACTAGAAAGAAGTAAAAGATAGATAGAGGTGAGAAGAGCCCCCTTTGATGGCTGCTTCGAGGACAACTCGCTCTGATGTCGCCTAAAGGAAGGTGGTGAGAAGTGGGACGAATAAGGACGGAGCTAGAGGAAAGAGGCGAGGTAGGACGACGTCGTGGCGAGGACCTTCTTCCCGAAGGTGGTGAGAGGATGGCCACAGGATGCTCCACGAATGGGGGTGAGAGGTGGGAAAATTGTTTAATTTCTATTCTAGAGGAGCATCCTAGGCTTGGGACAAGCTCTCTCTAGAGCCTTAGAGGTGGTGAGGGAGAGAAAGCAAGAGATGCTTGGGAATGGGGGATGTAGGGGGCCTCTTATAGTGAAAAAAAGAAGATGGAGAATCATTTGGCACATGGCGCATTGAATGCCACACAAGACACATGAAGCGTGCGTGCGCGCTCGCACATAATTGCGCACAGCTATGCATAGCTATGCGCAGTGTAGCACAGGCGTGCGCGCATCACGCGCCTAGTGCTAGCACAACTGGAAGCTCCCTCAGCCATCCATCCAAGATCTAAGGGTTGTGATCGCACTCCTCCAGGTCTTCAGATTGTGCAAGACTCGCGTATGATTAGGCGTCTCGTGATTCCATCTATCCAGCGTGCCACGTGGCACGACCGTGAGCGCTTGATCACCATCGGATGGTCCTGATTGCACCCCTTGCGCATGCTAAGCCAGCCCCAGGGTGATGTGGCTCAATCCTCTTCGTCTACGGCTGATCAGACGGTTCTAATTTCACTTGAGTGGTGCTGAGGACAGCGACAGATTGAGGATTGAACCCATGCCCTTCGTTGCATTGTAAGAGCTTTAACCACTGCACTATGGGCATGGGATGGTCGTGGTTTTATTTTGAGGCTCAAATGCTCTCAACCATTGGATGCAAATCCGACAGTAGAGATCGATTTTAAAGGAAGAGGGAGTGCTACGGATGCTCATGGTTGGTCTAGATGGCGCCATTTAGACCTTCCACCTTCTTTTGTTCGTAGATGACGCCACGGACGGTGAATTGGGTCGATTTTTGCATCATTGGGTTGCGATCATCAATCTGGATCCATTGTGCAGTTGGATTTGGCATCTGAGGTTCTAATTGGCACCACCTTACCCCTTGGCCTTTAATAATCTTCCTCAGGCTACATAATGTGCTATGTAACTCCGATCAAGACTATTTAAGAGGCATTAGACTCCGATCGTCATCTTAATTAGATCCGTATAGTCGGATCGTCAATCTAAGGCCCAAAAATAAATCTCCTCACCTGACCACAAAAGGACACGAATTAACCTATAATTTATACAGACTACTCTAAATGCAGAATGATGCATGCTATGCAATATTTATAATATGGAATGCATATCTAAGCCTAGGAACATGCATAAATAGGCATTGTATCCTAAATAAATGTGTCTACATCACTTTTCATATTTGAAAAATTTAATCTTACATCATTTAATGTTTGTTTCATCCATAACATTTGTGAACATGCTACGGTAGTCGAAAGATATTCAGCTTTTGTGGTGGATAAGGCAACACAATTTTGTTTCTTTAAAAACCAAGAAACAAGAGATTTGCCTAAGAAGTGACATGTTCCACTTGTACTTTTATGGTCAGTTCTGCTTCCTGCATGGTCAGCATCACTGAATGCATAATATCAAGCAAAGATGTTTTAAGATAAAATATACCAAAATTATATGTATCTTTTAAATATCTAAGAAGTCTCTTTACAGCATTTAGATGTGATTCTTTAGGTTTTGATTGATATCTAGCACATAGACATGTAGAAAACATTATGGCAGGATGACTTGTTAAATAGAGTAAGGTTTTGATCATACCTCGATAAAGAGTTTGAGCAACATCCTTACCACTTTCATCTATATCCAGACTGGTATGTGCAGCCTTTGGAGTACTCTTGTCTTTGGAATTTTCCATTCCAAACTTCTTTAATCTATCCAAGATGTATTTTGATTGATTTATAAAGATGTCATCCTAGAGTTGATGAATTTGAAGTCCCAGAAAGAACTTCAATTCTCCAATAAGGTTCATTTCAAATTCAACCAGCATAATCTTTGCAAAATCTTGACATAATAGATCATTTAGTAGCACCAAAAATAATGTCATCTTCATATATTTGAACAATTAGAATTTTTGAATTTTCCTTTTTAATAAAGAGTGTGGTGTCAACTTTGCCCATTTCAAAATTTGATTTAATTTAATAATCTCTTAATCTTTCATACCATGCTCTTGGAGCTTGTTTTAAGCCATATAACATCTTTTTAAGTTTAAATACATATTCAGGATGATTTTTATCTATAAACCCTGGTGGTTGTTTTACATATACATCATCTTTTATAAATCCATTTAGAAAAGCAAATTTTACATCCATTTGATGAAGTTTAATGTCAAAGTGTCATGCAAAAGCTAGAAGCATATGAATTAATTCTAGTCTTGCAACTGGTGCATAGGTTTCATCATAATCAATACCTTCTTCTTGATTGTAACCTTGTGCAACTAGTCTTGCCTTATTTCTAGTTATTGTTCAATTTTCATCTATTTTATTTTTGGATACCCATTTGGTTCCAATTAATGATGAATTTTCAAGTTGTTGAACTAACTCCTATACTTCGTTTCATTCAAATTGATTTAATTCCTCTTCCATAGCAAATATCCATGATTCATCGTTAAAAGCTTCTTCAATATTTTTAGGTTCCACTTGAGATACAAATACGTTAAAAGCAAAATTATTTAATTAACTTCGAGTTTTAACTCTATCTTTTATTTCTCCAATTACAAGATCTTTTGGATGATTTTTATCAAATTTCCATTCATTAGGAAGATTTTGTATGTTATTTTGTTTTACATTTGAGATATCAAGAAAGCGATTATCATCTTCTTCATTATCACTTAGATTCTCTTGATTAAGAGTTGGTGGATCTTCATTAAATTTTACATGAAGAGTTTCTTCTATAGTTAATGCATTCTTATTAAATACACAATGTGCCTTCCATCTTGTTGAATATCCAATGAATATCCATTCTTCTCCTTTAAGTTCAAACTTATCTAAATTTTCTTTAGTGTTAAAAATATAACGTTTACTTCCGAACATCTTAAAATAATTTATTTTAGGTCTTTTATCAAAATATAGTTCATAAGAAGTTTTGTCAGTGGTCTAATTAGCACCCTATTTTGTATATAACATGCAATATTTGTTACTTCTTTCAAAAAATATCTCGGTAATCCAGATTCTATAAGTAGAGTTCTGGCACATTCTTGTAAAGTTCTATTTTTACATTCAACTACACTATTTTGTTGTGGTGCTCTAGGAAAAGAAAATTCATGTTTAATTCCATGTTCTTCACAATAATTAGTAAATTTTTATTTTCAAATTCTCCTCCATGATCTGATCTTATTCGGGTTATTAAATAACCTTTTTCATTTTATATCCTTTTAGAAAATATTTTAAAATATTCAAATATTTGATCTTTGTGTTTTAAGAAATATATCCAAGTAAACCTAGAATAGTCATCAATTAATACTAAGCAATACCTACAATCATTTAAACTACCAACTTTAGTTGGACCAAATAAATTTAAGTGAATTAATTGTAGAGCTCTATTAGTTGAAATTTAATTCTTATTTTTAAATGAACTCTTATGAATTTTTCCTAATGTACAAGCATTACATAAATAATGTGTTTTATACCTTTTGTTTGGTAATTAATCCTTTAAGAAGATTAAACTTAACTAATTTATTCATATATTTATATTAATGAAGATGTCCTAATCTTCTATGCCACAAAGAAAATTCATCATTAGATGTAATTAGACAATCAAAAGTGTTAGTTTTATCCATTACAATAATATAAATATCTTTATATCTTTTTCCTTCTAATAAAACTTCTTTAGTGATTTCATCAATAATTTTAAAGATTTTAGAATTGAATACAACTTCAAATCCTTTATCACATGCTTGACTAACACTTAATAAGTTATGCTTTAGACCTTTAACTAATACAACATTATTAAAAGATGATTTACCTCTTCCAATGGTTCCAGTATCAACAATTTTATATTTATGATTGTTTCCAAATGTAACCATACCTCCATCCTTATGTTCCAGATGAGTTAATAAACCTTGATTTCCAGTCATATGTTTTGAACATCCATTGTTCATGGCCCATTTGCCTTTAGAATCCTACAAAAATTTGAGTAGGCCTTTTCTTTAACACTTTGAATCCATCTTTTGATTTATGATAAATCCATTCCTTGTAATCGACATCTTTTCCTCCTACAAAACAAGAATCCAAAATATTCTTTTATACCCATATTCTCTTGGATCCAGCACTGTTAGTTTCTTTCCACTCCTTTTGTGGAATGAAAGTAATTCCTTTCTTGCAATTTTGACTAAGAAAATGATCATTACTAGATGAACCTAAGAAATTAAAAAACCCAATACCATTTTTATCATTTTTAGGTCTTTGCAAAGCAAGTAATTTATCAAGATATTCTTTTCCTATTGTAAACTTGTTAAGATCATTTACAAGTTACTCAGATTTATTTTTCAACATAACAATGCCATTTTCTAGAATAGAAATATTATCTTTTAATGAATAAATCTCACATTTCATAATAGAATTTTCATCACTAAGATTTTTATTTTCAATAATGCATCCTTTATTTTCAAATTTGAGCACTTTATAAGAATCATAAAGGTCATAAAATGGTTCAAGTAATTCTTTAAAAGAAAAATCATATACCTCATTTTCCAATGCCATCAACCCAAAATATAATGCTTCTTCATTTGTTGAAGTATCATCTTCATCTTCACTTGAGCTTGATTCAGAATCATCCCGACTAGCTTGAAAGGCCTTTTTGTTGAACTTCTGTGGAAACTTCTTTGAAAATGCCTCTTTCTTCTTTTTGAAGCTTTCTTTGTTGAGAAGAAGGTAGTCCTTTTTCATATGTCCAACCTTCTTGCAATTATAGTAGGTAATGGAATTTTCTTTCTTTACTTCCTTTCTCTTTCTGAAATTCTTTTTGGTTCTCAGGAATTTCCTGAACTTCTTAGATAACAAAGCAATATCTTCATCATCATCTGATGAGTCTTCACTTTCATCATCAACTTGGAAAGCTAATTTAATTGCTTTCTTTTTGGCTCTTTAAACTTTTTCTTTTGCATGATTTTACTTCCATAAGCCATCAAATGTCCAATGAGCTGCTCCATATTTAGATTTTCAACTTCATTTGCCTCCTCAATGGCTGTTACTTTAGATTCAAAAACATTTGTAAGTGAATGTAAGATTTTACCTTCTAATTCACCTCTCACAAAGTTTTTGCCCAATGCTTTAAGATTGTTGAAAATATTGGTGAAGCGAAAATACAAAGACTTGATTGTTTCTCCTTCCTACATCTCCAACTTCTCAAATTCATTAGTAAGCAAAACAATCTTTGAACTTTTCATGTTTCTTGTTCCTTCATGAGTAACTTGGAGTGTCCTCCAAATTTCTCGAGTAGTAGTGCACTGAGAAATCCTATTAAATTCTTTGGGACTGAGAGAGCAATAAAGTGCATTCATAGCCTTAAAAATTTAGCACTAATTATTTCTTCTGGTCACCAGTATACTATCTAGTTTGTCTTTGTAGGTTTGTTAAAAGGATTTTCAACCATATCCCATACAGGATAGTCGACAAATTGTAGAAATATTTCCATGCATTGCCTCCAATATGCATAATTTCTTCCATCAAATAGTGGTGGCTTCGAAATAGAAAAACCACTGTTGCTAGAAGTAGCAACAATTTCTTTAGTTTCCATGGAACTTTATCACTTAAAAGTTACTTCAGAAAATTTTGAAACACAAGCTCTGATACCAAATGATAATTGTACAAGATGAGGGTGAATTGTATAATTCAAATATTCAATGAAAATAATGGCAACCACAAAAATTCAATCCACAGATAACACTAAGATTTATAGAGGAAACCCAAATCAGGAAAAATCCTCTATAGAGTTGATCCCCAACTAGGATTTTCCTCTTGCTCTCCATGTAAGAAATCCACTAAACTTTACTACTTAAACCAAGGATAGTGAACCTCTATCACAAACCCCTTCTTGTATAACCCACAAAAGGTATTTTGTTCTTCACTCATCAGAAGAATGGGAAGCCAACAACCCTGGCACCCAAATTACAATAAGTACAAGATAGCAAAATTTTGATACAAGTCCTATTGAGCCAATGTGCAAGTATTAATCAATTGTAATAGGACTAACAAAATTTTCTGTTCAATTCCCTTCAAAATATCTTGATGTAAGGGAAACAAAATTTTATGCAATCGATATACAAGTGAAGTTTAATAAACTTTTTCTTACAACTTTCTTTTAATAGAAAAATAAATTTTATATTGAGGAAGTATATGTGAAAGTGTTCAGAATCAATAATATGTTCAAAGATGTAATCACAAGATTTTAATATCAAAGATTTTGAATGATCAATTTTGCTTCTAAAGATAACAAGATATGTATATGAAGTAAGATCAAAAGATAAAAAATAATACTCCCTTAAACTTCCTTCTCAAAAGTATGAATTAGGCATGGAAGTAGAGAAGAAGATCCTCTCCAAGAAGCAACAATGTTGGCACACACAAGGAAGTAGAAGCTTGAAGACTTTTGTTGAAGCACAAAGATGGCGTGGAGTATGCTTCAATCAAAGCACAAAATGGCATGGAGTATTCTTCTTTGAATGCACGGAAATGGCATGGATGCTTAAAGCAACTTCTCAAGAATTGTAATCACAAGTTGAGAGTAGGAGAATGTTGTGTAGAAATGTGCTTTTGATAATGAATGTTGTTGTAAGAATGAATGAACCCATGTGGGGTATACATAGAATAAAGATAGGAAGTTATGATTTCATGAAAGGTTATGAATCCAAGAAATGCCAAGTTAATAGCCGTTTGCACATATTAAAATTCGAGTATAATCGTTTGGAGTCAGTTTAATTGATTAGTTGATTGATTAATACACTCAAATTTATTTTGGAAAAAATCGGAGAAAACTGACTAGCGAAATTAATCGATTAACTAATCGATTAATTTTGCAACCGGTAAAATCATAAAGATGTGGTTATTTGGGTCATTTTTCTTTTGCATAAAGGTGTAACTACACATGTAACTTCTCATATGAAAGGATACAATGTTCAAAATGGATAACTACCCTTCTAGAAAGTGTAACCACCCATTCTAGAAGAATAATTATTAATTTAAGATATATTTTAAATGCATTTTACACATGTTTTAGTAATTTCAATATTCTATAAGATATAACTACCATTCTAGAAGATTGATTTCGTGTTATAAAATATTTTAGAACATGTTATATGTATGGGATTTATTTAAAGTATTTTAGAATTTATTTATTTATGTTATGCACGTGTAATACAATGGAAATATTACATTTAGGTAATTAAATTAATTTGTGTGTGTGAAATAGATGTGTTTAGCTCTTAACAAAATATCTAAAAGAAATAATACAACATCAAATTGAAGCTAGGAATTATCAAAATGAATCTTCTGGTATCTTCTTTTACTGCCATCAACATCTTTAGATAACAACAAAGCTTCCTTTCATCACTTTAATCTTCAACTTTATATCTACAACAACTTTATGATATGATAATACATAAAACATCAAAATAAATGTAATTAAAACCTAAGTGCTGACATGGTCAAGTCGAAGTGTCAAATAGGGAGATCAAATGGATTTTGGAGAAGACTATTAGGCCCTATAGAAAAGATTAGTTGAAAAAGCTAAATGATGTTCTTTGGGTCTACAAGATAGCATATAAGACTATTTTGGGCATGTCACCTTTTATATTGGTGTCTGGTAAAACATGCCACTTATCTATGGAGATCCAACAGAAGGCCTACTAGGCCATTAAGAATGTTAATTTGAATCTGGATAGAGCGAGTAAAGCTCACATACTTGAGTTGAGTGAGCTTGAGGAATTGCACAATGAAGCCTATGAAACCTTCCAAGCTTACAAACAACATACAAAGGTCTTCCATGCCAAGCACATGATTTGAAAGACCTTTAAGCCAAACCAGTGGGTTTGGCTTTTCAATGCCATATTCAAATTATTTCCTGGAAAGCTCAAGAACCACTGGGATGACCCATATGTTATTGTAGAAGCCTTCCCTCATGGTGCAATAGAGATTTAGAACCCCACTTTTGGAGAGTGCTTCAAGGTAAATGGCCAACATCTCAAACCTTACATAACCCTTGCAGATGGCCAAGTTGTGGTTGTACTTCTACTTGAGGAGTCATGGCTCTTCCCACTCTCCTACTCAAGTGATATTAATTCTTTTATGTCTTTAATTTTCCAATAAGGACATTGTCAAGATTAGGTAGGGGGGATGGGGGGTATAACCTGAGAGTGTTTTATAGCATTTATAAATATTTACATGCATTTAGGTGCATCAGTCTGTTCCTTAACAAAAAGAAAAAAAAGGTCCTTTTTCACTTGTTCAGTTGAATTGCATAGTCCAACATTTTCTTTGGATGAATTCATCCAAGTTCTAGGCTAGATCAAATGATGAGATAAGACCTTAAGTGTCTTACCTCAGGAGATAAGTGAGAGGTACTATCTTTAGACCCATAGGGCTCTGAGAGCTTAAAAATCAAAGTATTCGTTAAGTTGCAGATTGTTCCTCAAGTAGTTGAGAATGTTGCGAAACTAAGGTCTTAAATCAAGGACTTTGGAAGTATTTGATACCCTTGTTTACCCTTTTTGTTTGTGAGTCTTGGTAACCTAGGCATCCACTCTCACACATACTGTGGTCTTATTTAGAATGCCTAATAAAGTGATCACCTTAATTCTTTTCTTAAAGAAAATTTGGTTCTCTATGCTCTGACTTAGGTGAAGCTTGAAAACATAAGTTGATTGAAAGAGTTCCTGCCGCATGAGAGGTGGAGTATACACTTCCCTTGGTCACTCAGTGATAACATGTCACCTCATCGGTGCTTGTCTCTTAGGATATCCATCCTACTAAGGACATATAAGCACAATGTGCGGTTCAAGTACCATGGGAGGCACTATTCCAAAGTGTCAATTGCTAAAGGCCTTAATTTGCTTAAGAAATCCATGGGTGGCATTATCTCAAAGTGTCGAATGCTAAGGGTTCTTGGGGTTGCCATGGGCAGTACTACCCCGAAGCATCAAAAGCTACGAACCCTTTGAAGATCAGTGATGGGGACAATGAATGTGATACAGATCATGTTGATAACTAATTCATGGTTAGACTTATATGGATCAAACAAAAAAATTATAAAAGACAATTCCCATAAAACAATTCTCTCTTGTGTTGGCCAACATACCGACACATATTTAATTCATCTGTAGACTAAATCAAGACCACCCACACATATTCACGGATGCTTAAACCTTTGGGAACAATAAATTTTAGGGTAGGCTTGGGGGTTTGAGAAACTGTTGTCAGCAACCCAAAACCCATGACGACCATGTCTATATCTTCACTAGTACCTAGGTACCTTAAGGTCTAGGGGTGGTATCTCAAACTAATTTCTAGAGGCGAGATATGTTGAGGCACCCTGACAGCTAATCCTGGCCTACAACGTTGGGGTTCTCTATAGATTTTGATCTAGACTAGCAACATTTAGGCATGGGGTATTTGATAGGTCCACATTAGTGGACTAATTATTTGCCTAAATACTTGCTAGATGATTAATGAGGTTAACAAACAGCTTGGGAACTAATGGAAAATTAGTTTAAGCTCTCAAGAGAGGAATAAGCTAATTTTTGTATTCACACACACTTCTCTTTGCAAGTGCCAACAAAAAGAAAAATGAAGGTGGACCTAAGAAGAAATGAGAAGATATGGTGGGGCATGTTTGTAATTCACCCAAGCATATCTACAATCATGCTATCTTCACCCATGACGGGAGAGTTCACCATCAGCCTTCTAACATGCGCGTGACACGTGTGTTTAGAAGAGTCGTTATAGCTTACGCTCGCAATGTCGATTTTAAAATGAAGAAATGGATGTGAGTCCGAGTGTCGATCTCAAGGAGGTGTGAAAATCAAATTTTTCTTGTCACTTAATGTCACTAAAATCGTAGGGTTTTGCTTGCGAAAAGGCACGAGTGAAAAGTGAGTGAGAGAGGGAGAAAGAGAGAGAGAGAGAGAATAGGGTTAGAATTTCTTCATTCACAGCATACAATTTAAACATAAAATAGAGCAAGCAATTGAATAGAAAACAACTTCATTTAACATGCAACTTTAGTTCATAATTACAACACTAGATAAATGCTTGAACATAAGTAAAGTAAAGCTTAGGATAAAGAGGGAAAGAGAGAGAGAGAAGACGACGAGACAGCCATGGCGGTGGAGGGGGGCTCCGTTGACAGCTCGTCGTCTCCGGCAATTACAAAGAGGGCTAATGGTAGCTAGGAGGGGGGTAGAACACTTGCAAGTGGAGTGAATGCCTCCCATGGGTGGTTGGAAGGGGTTTAAATAGGAAGAAGGGCTTTCCAAAACATCGGTGAAGGCCCCTGTCCACCGGTCTCTCGCGTGCATCCGTTCTTCTTCGCGCCTGATCCACATGCGTGCATCGTAAGCTGTCCGATCGAATCGGACGGCTGAGATCGCTTGTGGGGCACATGCTTGGATCGCGCCCACGCCCCCTACGTCATCGCGGGCGTCAGCTTTGGACACGCGAGATTGCGCCGCGTCTCTCCATCCGCTGCTGATCGGGCGGTTCAATTTCTCGTAGCGCGTCTTCGCCTCACAATTTCCGCACAGCACGCTTTGAACCCACGCCAGCTGCACCAGTGTGAGGCGTTCGCCCGCTGTGCTACGCCCGCTGCTTTGTCGCGGCAAGGGCGGGCGCGCGGGCGGCTCTCAGCCGTTCGATCGAAGATCAACGGCTGAGATCCATCCTCCGGGTGAAGGCAGACACGGGTAGCGGTGGAGATGCGGTGATCAGGTGCCACGTTGCGCACTGTGGGCAGTTGATCATTAGATAAACAGTCAAAACTTCTTGGGCCCATTGTAGGAGCTCTGGATGTCGGATTTGACCGATTTTGAGTCCGTTGGACTCTATTTGTCGCTCTGAATCCATCCGTGTGGTCCGATTGCTCATCTGAGGCCTATTTTGACACGTCCTTATGCACATGGCCATTAATAATACATTCATTATTAGCAATCTTGATGGCAATGCATGCGATGCTCCTATTCCTATTTATGATGTATTAACTTGTACATTTTGCTCTTAAGAAAACCCCAATTGATAGATTTATCACCCCATGATGCAGTGTTATCACCTTCCTCCTTTGGCAAACACTATCTTTGGTAAGCATTCAAAACGCTTACAAAATGTAGCAATCGTGGGGAGATCGTGGATCTGGAGAGTGTTGGTGCTAGAGCACCACAATCATTTGTTTTGATGATAACAAAACACGTGTCATTTAACATTTGCACTTGGAGTCTTAGATTTCAGGCAAATTACAAATGGAGACGTGACCAGACGGAGTTCGAGCTCGCATCCAGGATGGATTGGAGGAGCTTGATGGAAAACAGAGGAGATTCGCGAGGAGCGATAGATTGAAGAAGGAAGGAGATGAAGAATAGGATAGATTTCCTTCTCTTGTACTCCTTGTATTTTTCGTTTCTTTTGTTGCTCATTATTTCTGTTACTTAGATTCATGTTAAAGAGCCTCAAAGTACCTTAACAGTAGTCCTAGGAACACCTGCACAACCCTAGGATACTTAGGTTTTCTGTAGAGAACTTAGAAAACCAATATAGGGTTCAAACAAATTTCCAGACGTCTAATTCCCAAATCAGACATCTGATAATGTGTTTTAAGACGTCTGACTGTTGATTCAGACGTCTGATAACATTTAGGCTGGACATAGTTAGTTCTGTCTAATGAAATCAGACGTCCAGACCTTAGACCAGGCGTCTTAGGAGACGTCTGATGACTTTGCCAGACGTCCAATTAGTGGACCGTTGGTTGTCTTAGCATACACTCAAGGATATGACCGTTAGAGCCTTATCAGACGTCCTTAAGCCTTTCCAGACGTCTGATAATTGACCATTTTGCCTCGACTGACCCGAAAATCTCTTCTCAGAGATTTTCTAGCCTTTGTAAATCCATTCGCACGAAAAAGTAGGTTTCCAGACGTCCAGACATAGTGCCAGACGTCCTGTATGTCGTTTGATGGACTTACACTAGAACCTTGTTTAGATCTGATTCATGTCAGGAAGAGACCCGCCCAAAATCAGACATCTAACCTTATTTTCAGATGTCTTAAAGTGATCTTCCAGACGTCTGATGCCAGGATCAGACGTCTGATAACCCTGTCAGTGCAATCATTGTTCCCAATTTCGGCCTGATTCTCTTGGGCTTTGCTCCCAACGGCTATGGAAGCTTTCCTAAGCCTTCCAAAGCTTTCCTAAGGCCTCTATAAATAGAGGGGAGCCTTTGCACACTAAGATACACCTAAGCAACATACTTTCTACTCTTTTGTGTCCAAGAAAAGCTGTTGCTCTCCAAGCTTAAGTTCCATCATCCAGAGAGCTAAATTCCCTTTGCGCACCCGCTCTCCCGCCGTAATTCACGAAGAGCGACATTGCGCCATCGCGTGGCTCACGCACCCACATCAAGGCCTCACGCACTCTACCGTCACCCCAACCTCGCCTATCACGTGTGCACAATCACAACGTGCACATGACGCCACCCCACCCTATACATCCTCTTCATCTTCTTCTTCAACCTCCTGCCTCCTCTATTTCTTCTTTACACAACCCATTATCTCTGCCACCTTTACATTCCACCAATGCTTTCCCCCCACTTGCTCTCACCTCCATCATCACCATCATGCTCACTGCCTGCCCGCCAACATATCTAGCCACCTAAGGCCAACCCAGCTCCCTCCACGCGCATACGTCAAAGACCCAAAGCCATTGGCTTGAGGCCCTCCAGCCGACCAACTCTGACGATCTCCACCATCACCGCCACCACTGTTGAGATGCTCTTCTACCGATGCATCATTGCCAGCTGCCAAGTCCTCAACCATGCCCTCCATGAACTAGCGAGCACAAGAGCTCTCATGCTCTATTTTTGCTACAGTAGCAGCAAGTAGTATTAGTTTGAATGAACAGCTGAGGAAGGGAATTGCATAGCTTGTTTTAACTTTAATATATTTATATTAGGAAATTTTATCTCACACACCCTCTCTTTTGCTACATTTCTCTCTCTCTCATGTTACGTAAATGGGCAGTAAACTTTTGCTATATTTCTCACTCATGTTACATAGATGGGCAGTAACGGGGAGTATTCCATGTGTAAAGATGTAAATGAAATTATTAGCACACATATTATGGCACCCCGAATTTGTAATACTCTTAATAGGCTAATTAAAAACCTTAATCGGTTGCTTAATGTGAGATTAAGGGCTTTGGGAATCTTAATTAGTGATGGTAATCTTAGGAATTAAGAGAAACCTTAAAAACATTAAAAAATGTCTATGATATAAAAGTTGAGCTATTCGATAAGAAAACATGTTTGGTGAACCTTCTTGGAGGGTGAGTGAAGGGGCTCCTTTGGTAATTTCCCAATTTAGATATTTTTAAAATTTATCTTTTTAATTTAATTTTAAGCTTCCTGAGGAAGCCACCCTCCTCCCTTTTGTTGAGTCGAGAGAGAGAAGGAACGGAGGGCTCCCTCTCCTATCTTCTCCCCTCCCTTGCTCCACCACTGAGTCCACCTCCTACTGCTACTATTGTTGTTGTTCTCGCTATTGCTGTCAAAGCCGCAGCTGCCATTGGAGCCACTGCGAGAAGAAGAGAGGAAGGAATAGCCTCCTCTTCCCCTCCACATCATCGGTCAATCGTCCACATCGCTACCACCACCATTGCCGTCGAAGACCCTACTGTAGTTGCTACTGCAATTATTGTTACTACTACGCTGCCGTGGCCGCTACAAGAAGGGAAGGGGGAAGAGGAGGGCCATCATCATTGATGTTGCTGTTGGAGCTAGTGTTGTTGCTACTGCCAGCTGCTGTTGTCGCCGCCGGCTGATGTTGTTGCTACTATCACAGAAGGAAGGAGTGTTGTTCCTGCTACTATTCATAAGAAGAAGAGAGGAAAGGAGGTGGTGCTACTATGGTAGCAACTACCAATGTTGTTGTTGATGTTGCTGCTACAATTAGGAGAAGAGAAGAGCTCCTCACCTCAGGTAGGGTTATCCACTTGACCCCTGGCGAAACGGTGGCAGCAACTAGCTTTTCTTAAGTCGTTGTAGTACAAATAGTTATTGCCATCATTTGCTAATATATAATTTTTTACTCGGAAAATAAAGAGTTCCCGAGGTCGAACTCAGGGAGCAAGTTGTATTCTAGGGGTACAAGTTTCTTTTACAAAAATAAAGAAAGAGAGAGAGAGAATTTGTTGGCTTCTTTCTTCTTCTCTTCTTTTCTCTTTGCTTATCCTCTCCTCTTCTGCTTGGCTCTTCTGCTTTCTTCCTTTGCTCTTCTTCTTTATCTGCAGCAGTAGTGATGTTCTTCTTCTTCTTTCAGTTCTTGTTTCTGCTCGTCTCTTTCTTTTTCTTCTCCCTTGCGGTCCTGTTCTTCTTCTTCTTCTTTCTTTCTTCTTTTCCTTTCTTCAGATCTTCTTCTCGTGCTCTTCTTCTTCTGCAGAGTCTTCCCTTGGCCTCTCTGTGTTCTCCTCTGCCTCGCCTTCCTTCTCCTTCTTTGCCTTCAGGACGTCGTCTGATTTTCCAATCAGACGACTTAAACCGCCGCTGCTACAGTGCCGCTCGGTGCTCCTCCTTCCTTCAGCTTTTGTCGGCCTTCTTCTCTGTTTAGCGGGCGTCTTTCTTCTTCTTCTCTGCCTGCACACTTGCACAGCTTGATCGGAGGGGCAAAACCTAATTCTACCCTCTCCCCCGCGTTTCTCTCTCACGGAAGCCGCTCTTAGGAAAGCTCTCCCAGAGCTGCCGGGTATTCGGGTACGGGTCGTGCCCGGGTCCAGGCCCACCGGCGTGCGTGGTGGGCAAGGAGTGCAGGTCGGGCTTAGTCGGGTCGGGCCAGGTCCGCGAGGCGTGGTCGCGGACGAAGCCGGGTCGAGCGGGTAAGTGAGAGGGACCTCACCCCGTGCTCAGGAGGCAACGAACATAAGGCACTTTTTGCCTTTATGCGGGCGCGCTCCTCTGAAAAGTAACGAGGTGGGACTAAATGTCCCACCCCAATTGGGCGCCCGCAGCTGAAGACGCTGCAGGAGTTCACGGTTGCACGCGAGGCCTTTGCCCCAGCTGCAAGTCTGGGACGCTTCGCGGAGATGCCCCGCGCAGCCTGGGAGTCGCACCTGGAGCTGCAGGTTGAAGGTGCTCCTTCCACGCAGCAATGGCGACGGCGGTCGAGATACCTGTCCACAGAGGAACGGCCTCTCGGCCTAATCAGATACGTGGAGAACCTTCGCTGTGGCACGGCGAAGGTGGTGGGGGGTCTGGCAGGCGGCGGGGCGGAGCGTGAGGGTCGCCCTAGGTCAAACTGCGGGCGAAGAAGTGGGTTTGTTCGGGGGGTCTGCAGAGGGCGAGTGGTGGGAAGTGGAAGGGCGGAGGTTGATCAGGGTGAGGAGGCGGAGGTTCTGTGAGGGTTAGCGAGGCGTATGGGGCTGTGGAGCGACGGGGGCGTCTCGCCGGAGTTTGGCCGGAGACGAAGGGGGTGACGGTGGACAGGAGTGGTCGAGGGTTTAATCAAATAAAAGACAGTGAGGAAAAGAAAGAGGGGGAGATGGGGAGAAGTTCTGACCTAGCTACGGAGACGAAAGGGGCTGGAGCAAGGCGGCAGTCGTATCGACTGTCGCCGGAGAAGAAGATGCCCGGGGGAAGGGGCGGCGGCGAGGAGAGGGCTGGAGAGGTGCCAGCTGGGTGCGGCGTGGCGCGGGAAGAGCGAGGGAGGGCAACCCTGCAGCTGGTAGTGCGGCAGAGCGACGAGGAGGAAGGGGAGAGGCCGCCGGAGCTGTAGGGCTTCCTGTTGGAGTGGGAAGAGAGGAAGTGGGGGTCTTTCTCCGTCGGGACCGAGCTGCCCAGAACGGCGGAGCGACGGGGGTATTTATAGAGGCGGAATCAGAGAGGAGGGCGGAGGGAGACGACGTGTCTCCCTCGTCGGAGGATGCCGGAGATGGAGACCCATACCGCCCGTGCGTTCGCACGGCCGGTATGGTGGGTTGCAGCGACCAGGGGGGTGTTCCTGCGACAGCTGACGACGTAGGGCACCCCCGGTTGTCTTACCAGACCCTCCCCCTTACCCTGCGTGGCGCCATGCTCCGCGCAAGGTCGCCGGAGCATGGTGCTGGTCAGGTTTTGGCAGGAGGGACCTGAATGCAAATAACGAAGGAGAGTTAGGGGCATAAATGTGAGGGTTCAAAAGTTGAGGGCCAAAAAGTAAATAAATGAGGATCAAAGTGTAAAGTTGGTCAAGAAGGTTTCCTCTTAGGCTCAAGTTTTTATACATGACTAATTGGGACCTAAGGATTATGATGGTGAATTTTATTTCTAGATTAAACCTTGTTTGATCGGTTAATTTACGCAAAAACCCAAATTAAGTTATTAATTGGGCATGATTCTCAATGTAGGTCAAAAAGGGTTCCGAAGGCCAAATTAAAGGTTCTAAACCCTAGAGATTATTTTTCTATGAATTTTAGAGGGTTTATTCTATTTTTACTTTGCCTCGAACCTCGCGAATTGAAGTGGGTTTGTTTTAAGGTTACAGATTATCATTTAGTTCCTTGGAATTGCTGTAGCCCTTATTAGATCATCCCACTTTCCTTCTTATTTGGTTTGTTTGACCTATGTTTGGACCTGTATGCAGATTATACTGGTAAAATTGCATTTTTACCCCTTATGACTTGTTTTCTTCTCAAACTCAGAATTCTCTGAGTTAAGCCTTCCCTTGGGTTATGTAGGAGCTTTTATCCTTTGTATTAGGTCAAAATGAGCTTGTTATGGCTCCTGATGAGGTTCTCATCATACCCTCATGCCTAGCTTTTGCTAGTCCCTTAGCAAAAACTTAAGGTTTCAACCCTTGTTCTAGACCATGAAGTTCTTAATAGCTTCAGATAAGTGCTTTTTCATTTAAGCTTAGATTAGGTTAGAATGCTGACCATAGGCCTAAAAGGTACTCTAGTACCAATCAAGATCCAAATCTGTCTAGCCTTGGCCTCAGTCCTTAGCAAAGGTTTTTAAGGCCCACAAGAACTAACCTAAGGTTTATTGGACTTTGTGGTTAAAGCACCCGTGCTTGAAATGATTTTAGCCCTGGCTCAGTTCGCAGTGCGTTTTGTAAGAGAGAGAGATAGAAAATTTTTCTGTTTAGAGAGTTTTCTCTCTTTTTCTTTTTAATTCTAGCTTAGGATTGGCTTTTCAACATGGTCTGTATCAGATTCCTTGCTCCCATCATCAATCCTCAAGGGTTCCTAGCAGTCGATGCTTTTAGATAGCACCGCCCATGGCAACCCCCGGAACCCTGGCTATTGAGATTTCGAGATAATCCCATCCATGGTGTTCCGTGGCCGAATCCAGACTCTGGCAATTGACACTTCGAGATAATGCCATCCATGGAATCTGAATCAGCAGAGTGCTTACATGCCCCCAGTAGGATATGTGAATATCCTAAGAGACAAGCACCGAGGAGATGATATTTTGTTACGCATCTTCGAGGGGATTTCCCGCCTCTCCGCGCTGGGAACTCGTCCAAATCAACTTGTGTTGGTCGGCCGCTCCTACTCTAGGTGTACTTTTCAGAAGTTTGCGACGCTTCTGCGTGATTTTGATTTTTACGCTTACTGAACCAGGCTGTGTGTGAGGTTAGGGTGCTTAGGTTACTAAGTCCCGTAAACCAAAAATTAGTTAATGAGGCCAAATACTCCCTAAGCCTTAGACCTAATACTTCAGCTTTTCATTTTCCTCAACCTCTTGAGGAGTGTCCAGATCTTAATGGGTACTAAGAGTCTATTCAAGAATGCCTAAGGTTTGCGTTCTTACTAATCTCATTATGCACTTTTCAGTTATTTTCTTGAATGAGGTCTAGAACTTAGGTTAATTCCTTAGTTCCTTACTAATGACTATCACTTTTTCTTTAATCTTTTTGTGCTCCTTTTTCATTTTGTTTCTTTTCTCCTTCTCCTTCACAAAATTTCCTTCTCCTTTTTTCCTCTTATTCTTTTTCGAAAATTTTTAATTTTTATGGTGTTTTTGGCATATGTGAAAAAATTTTTTATTATTTTATTATTATTATTATTATTATTATTATTTTTAAACCTTTTCTTACAAGTTTTGCACTTTCATACTCCCCCATGCCTAAGATTTGCAATGTCCTCATTGTAACCTAGGGGGTTTTTATTTAACTTAGTTCATTTCTTAAGACAGAAATTTGGATGAGTGAATGGGTCGGGTTGAATTTTGCGGACGATTTCTAATCCCAGATGCAAGCATCTGAGGTGGGGTCGGTTGTCTACAAGGGTGAACCTTAAGTGCAAAAAGGTGTCAGAAAAAGGTTTTGGATTTTTAGGAAAATGACGGGTTGCCTCCCGTTAAGCGCTGAGTTTTACGCCATCGGCTGGGCGCAATAAGCTCAAGGGGAATGGAGGATATAAGATGCTTCAGCCAAATCAGTAGAAGTCACATCAATGAACGGCTTGAGTCTCTGACCGTTCACGATGAAAGGTTCAGAATCGTGGCTGAGTGGACTGATTTCGATTGCTCCATTTCCAAAAACCTGTCGGACCAAATATGGTCTGACCCACTTGGATCTCAGTTTTCCTGGGACGAGTTTTAGTCGGGCATCAAAGAGTAGGACCTTTTGACCAGGATGAAAGATCTTTCTTGAGATATGCTTGTCATGGAAGGCTTTAACCCACTCCTTGTAGATTCGCGAGTTCTCATACGCGTCTAAGCGTAATTCATCGATCTCGCTGATTTGGAGTTTTCTGTGGGTTCCAGCCTTGGAAAGATCTAGATTACAGTTCCGTACTGCCCAATAGGCTTTATGCTCTAGTTCGACGGGAAGGTGACACGCCTTTCCGTACACCAGTCTAAAGGGAGACATGCCTAATTGGGTTTTGTGGGCGGTCCTATAGGCCCACAATGCTTCCGGAAGTCGGGACGACCAGTCCTTCCTGTCAGGCCGAACAGTGACTTGCAGGATTTTCTTGATCTCCCGATTAGACAGCTCAGCTAGACCATTAGTTTGGGGGTGATAAGGAGTAGAGATTCGGTGAGACACCCCGTATTTGTTCATCAGTGATCTAAACTGAGCATTTGTGAAATGGGTCCCCCCATCAGAGATTATTGCACGAGGAATCCCGAATCTTGAGAAAATGTTTTGATGAATGAATTTGAGAACGACTTTGCAATCACAGGTTCGGGTCGGTATGGCTTCGATCCATTTGGACACGTAGTCCACAGCCAACAGAATGTATTCGAAACCATCCGAAACAGGAAAGGGGCCCATAAAATCAATCCCCCAAACATCAAAGATTTCGCATACTAGAATCGGTTGCATAGGCATCATGTCGCGATGGCTCATGTTGCCCAAAGTCTGGCAACGACTGCATGCCTTGCAGTGATTGTACGCGTCTTTGAACAGTGTGGGCCAGTAAAAGCCGCACTGGAGGACTTTTGATGCGGTTTTATTCCCGGCGAAATGGCCACCGCATGCCTGGTCATGGCAGAAAGAGAGGACATTGCTGATTTCCTCTTCCGGGACACATCTCCGAATGATCTGATCAGCACCTATGCGGAAGTGGTACGGGTCTTCCCAAATGTAATACTTGGCATCGGAGCGTAATTTGTCCTTCTTGGCCTTTGGCCAATCGGACGAGATCTGATGAGATGCCAAGTAATTTACTACATTAGCAAACCATGGAAGGCTAGTACTGATAGTCAGCAGGTGCTCATCGGGAAAATGCTCAGTGATGGGTCCGGAAGGGTCAATTAATTCAGAAGGAAGACGGGACAAGTGATCAGCTACCACATTTTGCGTTCCTGCTTTGTCGCGAATCTCAAGGTCAAATTCTTGCAACAGCAAGATCCATCGGATTAATTGAGGTTTCGCGTCCTTCTTTGCAAGGAGATGCCTCACAGCTGTGTGATCTGAGTATATGATGACACGGGAACCCAGAAGGTACGATCTGAATTTTTCTAGGGAAAATACTACAGCTAGCAGCTCTTTCTCAGTAACCGTATAGTTATGCTGAGCCTCATCGAGTGTTTTGCTGGCGTAGTAAATGACCACAGGTTTCCCGTCAATTTTCTGCCCCAAAACCGCTCCTACAGCGAAGTCGGATGCATCGCACATGATCTCAAAGGGTTGAGACCAATCAGGGGATTGTAGGATCGGGGCTTGGGTGACTCGGTCACGCAGGATTTCAAATGCTTGAGTGCATTCCTTGGAAATTTTGAAAGGTACATCCTTGGAGAGAAGAGTGGTCAGGGGGCACGCGATTTTTGAAAAATCAGGGATAAATCGTCGATAAAAACTGACATGCCCCAAAAAAGATCGGATGTCCTTGATCGAGCTAGGCATAGGAAGGTGAGAAATCAGATCAACCTTAGCTCGATCCACCTGGATGCCTTTTTCCGAAATTGAGTGTCCTAGGACAATTCCCTCAGGCACCATGAAATGGCTCTTTTCCAGGAAAGAACCAAATTCACATCGATGCACTGCCTGAGTATCTGGACCAAGTGTTGGAGGCAATCGTTGAATGATGCTCCGAAAACTGAAAAGTCATCCATGAAGACTTCCAGATAATCACCTACCATATCTGAGAATATGGCAAGCATGCATCGCTGAAAAGTAGCGGGTGCATTGCAAAGACCGAAAGGCATCCTTCGGAAAGAGTATGTTCCGAAGGGGTAGGTGAACGTGGTCTTTTCTTGGTCCTCAGGATGGATTGCCACCTGGTTATAACCGGAGTACCCGTCAAGAAAGCAGAAGAACCTATTTCCCGCAAGTTTTTCGAGAATTTGATCAATGAAGGGTAGTGGGAAATGATCCTTCTTCGTGGAGGAATTGAGTCGGCGGTAATCTATACAGACTCTCCACGAGTTGGCTAGTCGGGTAGGAATGATTTCTCCGGTCTCAGTCGTTATAGTGGTGAGTCCTGCCTTCTTGGGCACGACCTGAATTGGGCTCACCCAACGACTATCGGAGATCGAGTAGATAATTCCGGCATCTAACCACTTGATGATCTCCTTTTTCATGACCTCCTGCAGATTGGGGTTTAAGCGTCTCTGCATTTCACGAGAAGGTCGTGTGCCCTCTTCTGAATAGATATGATGAGTACAATAGGAGGGACTTATTCCAGTCAAATCATCGAGAGTCCACCCGATGGCTCTGCGATGTTGCTGGAGAACAGTAATCAGACGGGATTCCTGTTCGGGATTGAGGTTGGAATTGATAATCACAGGAAGGGTCTGATCAGAACCCAAAAAGATGTATTTCAAGTGAGCAGGAAGAGGCTTTAATTCGAGGACAGGGTTTTCAGCAGCAGCGGGTGGTTCAATGTAGATGTGAGGTTCAAGGGTGGGAGTTACTGGGTTGTGTATGTCTGGATTCGACTCCTCTGTTTGCGGGTCAAGATCCTTCTGTGGTTGATGAGGCATAATCGAGTTATTCTGGAAGTGTGATTCATCAACCAAAGTCCTGACGTCACAAATTTGTTCGATGACACCGCAATTAATTCCTTGTTGGGCCTTAAATATATCAATTTTTAGGGTTTGATCTCCAAACTTAAGCTCTATTTGGCCCTCCTCACAGCTGATGTTGGCTCTAGCAGTAGCCAAGAAAGGTCTCCCTAGAATGATTGGTGTATCCCTAGGGTTCTCAGGTGCATCCATATCTAAGACTATAAAGTCCACTGGGAAATAGAAATCCCGCACTCTTACGATAACATCCTCGAGAATCCCTTTTGGTGACTTTATAGATCGATCTGCTAATTGTAATGTCACCTCAGTTGGTTTTAGCTCAGATTCTTCTAGATGGTCAAGTAAGGATGTGGGTATCAGGTTTATGGATGCACCCAAGTCTAGCAATGCTCTATCAAATTGGGTACCACCTATCTTGCAGGAAATCAGGGGAGTACCGGGATCTTTTGCCTTGGGTGGGAGTCTACTGAGGATTACAGAGCTGGCTTGCTCTGACAGAACAATTGGGCTCCCTCCCTTGGTTCGCGGCTTACGCTGGGGTGTACATATATTCTTTAGAAATCGTGCGTAAGCTGGTACGTGGTGGATTGCATCCATCAAGGGGATGTTTATGTGGACCTGCTCAAAGAGCTTGACCAGGTCCTCCTCAGGGGCCACGGGTTTGGTAGTCTTCTTTCCCTTGGTCAAGGCCTCGGGAAAAGGGACCTTAGGTGGTTCTTCTAGGATAGGTCCAGGTTGTGGATCCAGGACAGGGGTGGGGACGTCCTGGATTGCTGTCCTAGGCTTGGGATCAATACCCGGCTTGGAGTGGTTCGGATGAGGTGGGTCTTGGGTTTCCTTACGACTACGGGTTGTTACGGAATTAAGTCCTGCCTGGTTTTGGTTGGGATTGGGTAAGATAGCTTGCTGCTGGTAACCTGCAAAAGAAGTGGAGGCCTCTATCCCGTCAGGTGAAGGAACAGAGGGGGCCCGATAAATCATATGGGCATGGCCCGGGTTTGGGTTCATAACGCGCCGCTAGGTTGGCACGTTATTAGGATTAGGCAGAGGTTGGGAGGGAAGAGTACCCGGCTGGCGAGAGTTGGCCAACTGGGTCAATTGGTTACGGACCTCTGTAAGTTCGTCCTTGTGTTGTTTTTGGATAGCCGCATTCGTTCTTTGAATGTCAGCCAGGGTCTGAAGGATAAGGGACATTTGATCCTGATTCGGCCTAGATGGGTAAGTAGGGTTGGGCCGAGGCTGAGGCGGCTGGTAAGGACGAGGAGGTTGTGGGTGGGGTTGGAAGGATGATCTTTGGGTTTGGGAATTTCCCGCCCACTGAAAGTTAGGATGGTTTCGCCATCCAGGGTTATAGGTGTTGGAGAATGGGTCGTTCTGGATAGCGTGGAGGTCCTCGCAGGTCTGAGGAACCTCCAGAGAGTCAGAGAAAGAGGGAATGGAATTCCCCTGGTAGGTGTAGAAGGAATCGGAAGGACCATCGGGCAAAGATTCAGATGATGGGTCCATCCTAGGAGAAGGTCGATGGAGAATGTTTTGCACAGTTTCCCTTGTGGAAGGAGGCTGTGTGAAAGGGTTATGCGCAGAGGTGGCTCGCTGCAAATGCTGAGTCAGCTCGTCCACCTTCTTTTCGATAATTGAGACCTTGTCCAATCGACTGGCCATTACTTCCAGGTCGACTGATGCGGACAGGCCCTGTGTCTCATGTGCTCCCCTAAGATTCGTCGATGCGCGGGTATTCGTCCTGTCGAATAATCCCATGGAGTCATTGTTGGAGTTCTCGCACATGTTTTCGAGAATCTCCCACACGGTGTCTTCATGCTGACCCATGATATTTCCTCCGCAGGTTGCATGACGAAAAGACGGATGTCCTCACGGAGTCCCTGGTAAAAAGACTGGACTTGTTCCCATTTAGGAACTCCGTGATGGGGGCACTTTCTCATGAGATCCTGGAAACGATCCCATGCCTCATGGAGAGGTTCTCCTGATTGTTGAGTGAAGTGCGTAATCTGATGGCGCAAGGCGTTGGTCCGACCAACGGGAAAAAACTTCTTCAAAAACTCGGATTGAAGTTCTTCCCAAGTGTTGATCGGCCGGGTCTGAGTTTGATACCAATGGGCGGCCTTGTCCATAAGAGAAAAGGAGAACATCTTCATGAGAAGAATATCCCGATTTTGCGCATCTGACCCAAAAGTTTGGGCCAGATGCTTTAGCTGTTTGATGTGCTGGAAGGGATCTTCGGAATTAAGCCCATGGAATTTAGGTATAGCATGAATCATTTTGGGTTTCAATTCGAAATCAGGTCCTCCAGTCGGGATTCTGACTCGAGGCTCAATAGCCACCGCAGCAGGATTGTAGTGGTCCCGCATCATAGGACGCTGTGGTGGGTGCACGAAGTTTTGGAAGAGGTCATTGAGTCGCTGGAGCTGGTGCTCCAGATTGTTTTCTTCCTCAACTGGCTGAGCCATGATGGGGGAAGAAGAACTTGGTTCTGAATCAGAAGAGAGAATAATGTGAGGGGGTTGCTGCAAAAACACGGGCGTCGAGGCTTGGCCTTGACGAGAGTGAATTTCTGAAGGAGGTCTTAAGGGTGGTCTTAAGGACCTCCTACCGTACATGCACTGTTGGAAGAGATGAGTTTAGAAGGTGCTGGACCCAATCAAGACACCCAAAAATGTGTTGGGTGACTATAGAGGTGCGGGGCAGATGGACCCCTTGATCAGAAAGATCGTCCACCTGAGAATTACCTGGGCAGCCAGAGAGGGAGAGTCCCGCAAAGACCCCTACACGGTAGAGCGTCCCCACGGGTTACAGGGTTTCCCCCACCCGACCTCTCTTGTCACTGCGGTTCCAGGTAGACCAGAATGGGGATCTTGACCTCTTAAGTCTACCAATTTTAGGTTAAGATTAGGGTGCTTAAAGTTACACTTGAACTTTAGTTCTTTGAGTGCAAAGAGTGACCTAATTTAAGGTTGGTTGACCCAAGGGGGCAACTTTACCTCTTGTTTCCTTTGAGAGTTTTTGGGTCTTGTCTTTTAGGGTTCAAGTGTTTTAGAGAGCCAATTGTTTTAGGTTTTCTTTGAATAGGTATTTTCAGACAAGGGCTTGGGCACACTTCATTTAGTTTTCTCAATTCTTGCTTAAGGAGTGTGTCTCTAAATCCCTAGTGTTGGATCCTAGGTTGGCTCTACTTGGTCCAGTTAGCTCTTTGTTGGGTAATTAGGGCTCAAGCAAGAATGTGTTAGCCCTTAAATACCCTTAATAGTGTGCAGTAATAATGGGTTGAAAACATGTAACTTTTGATGGTTTACTGAGTATAGAAGACAGGTTAGACCTATATTGCTTGTTCTTTTCTTTTCTTCCTCTTTAGAGTTTAGGGATTGAGAGGATAGAATTTTACCTGTCCTTGGAGTGGTTGTCGTGCGGTTGCTTGTCTTCTCGATTTTCTTGTATTTCTGCACAACAAAGGAGAGATTGTTAGCAATGTAAAAACAGGAATTTGATTATCTCTAGAATAGCCGTTGCTCCCCGGCAACGGCGCCAACTGGCGAAACGGTGGCAGCAACTAGCTTTTCTTAAGTCGTTGTAGTACAAATAGTTATTGCCATCATTTGCTAATATATAATTTTTTACTCGGAAAATAAAGAGTTCCCGAGGTCGAACTCAGGGAGCAAGTTGTATTCTAGGGGTACAAGTTTCTTTTACAAAAATAAAGAAAGAGAGAGAGAGAATTTGTTGGCTTCTTTCTTCTTCTCTTCTTTTCTCTTTGCTTATCCTCTCCTCTTCTGCTTGGCTCTTCTACTTTCTTCCTTTGCTCTTCTTCTTTATCTGCAGCAGTAGTGATGTTCTTCTTCTTCTTTCAGTTCTTGTTTCTGCTCGTCTCTTTCTTTTTCTTCTCCCTTGCGGTCCTGTTCTTCTTCTTCTTCTTTCTTTCTTCTTTTCCTTTCTTCAGATCTTCTTCTCGTGCTCTTCTTCTTCTGCAGAGTCTTCCCTTGGCCTCTCTGTGTTCTCCTCTGCCTCGCCTTCCTTCTCCTTCTTTGCCTTCAGGACGTCGTCTGATTTTCCAATCAGACGACTTAAACCGCCGCTGCTACAGTGCCGCTCGGTGCTCCTCCTTCCTTCAGCTTTTGTCGGCCTTCTTCTCTGTTTAGCGGGCGTCTTTCTTCTTCTTCTCTGCCTGCACACTTGCACAGCTTGATCGGAGGGGCAAAACCTAATTCTACCCTCTCCCCCGCGTTTCTCTCTCACGGAAGCCGCTCTTAGGAAAGCTCTCCCAGAGCTGCCGGGTATTCGGGTACGGGTCGTGCCCAGGTCCAGGCCCACCGGCGTGCGTGGTGGGCAAGGAGTGCAGGTCGGGCTTAGTCGGGTCGGGCCAGGTCCGCGGGGCGTGGTCGCGGACGAAGCCGGGTCGAGCGGGTAAGTGAGAGGGACCTCACCCCGTGCTCAGGAGGCAACGAACATAAGGCACTTTTTGCCTTTATGCGGGCGCGCTCCTCTGAAAAGTAACGAGGTGGGACTAAATGTCCCACCCCAATTGGGCGCCCGCAGCTGAAGACGCTGCAAGAGTTCGCGGTTGCACGCGAGGCCTTTGCCCCAGCTGCAAGTCTGGGACGCTTCGCGGAGATGCCCCGCGCAGCCTGGGAGTCGCACCTGGGCGAATCGCACCTGGAGCTGCAGGTTGAAGGTGCTCCTTCCACGCAGCAATGGCGACGGCGGTCGAGATACCTGTCCACAGAGGAACGGCCTCTCGGCCTAATCAGATATGCGGAGAACCTTCGCCGTGGCACGGCGAAGGTGGTGGGGGGTCTGGCAGGCGGCGGGGCGGAGCGTGAGGGTCGCCCTAGGTCAAACTGCGGGCGAAGAAGTGGGTTTGTTCGGGGGGTCTGCAGAGGGCGAGTGGTGGGAAGTGGAAGGGCGGAGGTTGATCAGGGTGAGGAGGCGGAGGTTCTGTGAGGGTTAGCGAGGCGTATGGGCTGTGGAGCGACGGGGGCGTCTCGCCGGAGTTTGGCCGGAGACGAAGGGGGTGACGGTGGACAGGAGTGGTCGAGGGTTTAATCAAATAAAAGACAGTGAGGAAAAGAAAGAGGGGGAGATGGGGAGAAGTTCTGACCTAGATACGGAGACGAAAGGGGCTGGAGCAAGGCGGCAGTCGTATCGACTGTCGCCGGAGAAGAAGATGCCCGGGGGAAGGGGCGGCGGCGAGGAGAGGGCTGGAGAGGTGCCAGCTGGGTGCGGCGTGGCGCGGGAAGAGCGAGGGAGGGCAACCCTGCAGCTGGTAGTGCGGCAGAGCGACGAGGAGGAAGGGGAGAGGCCGCCGGAGCTGTAGGGCTTCCTGTCGGAGTGGGAAGAGAGGAAGTGGGGGTCTTTCTCCGTCGGGACCGAGCTGCCCAGAACGGCGGAGCGACGGGGGTATTTATAGAGGCGGAATCAGAGAGGAGGGCGGAGGGAGACGACGTGTCTCCCTCACCGGAGGATGCCGGAGATGGAGACCCATACCGTCCGTGCGTTCGCACGGCCGGTATGGTGGGTTGCAGCGACCAGGGGGGTGTTCCTGCGACGGCTGACGACGCAGGGCACCCCCGGTTGTCTTACCAGACCCTCCCCCTTACCCTGCGCGGCGCCATGCTCCGCGCAAGGTCGCCGGAGCATGGTGCTGGTCAGGTTTTGGCAGGAGGGACCTGAATGCAAAGAACGAAGGAGAGTTAGGGGCATAAATGTGAGGGTTCAAAAGTTGAGGGCCAAAAAGTAAATAAATGAGGACCAAAGTGTAAAGTTGGTCAAGAAGGTTTCCTCTTAGGCTCAAGTTTTTATACATGACTAATTGGGACCTAAGGATTATGATGGTGAATTTTATTTCTATATTAAACCTTGTTTGATCGGTCAATTTACGCAAAAACCCAAATTAAGTTATTAATTAGGCATGGTTCTCAATGTAGGTCAAAAAGGGTTCCGAAGGCCAAATTGAAGGTTCTAAACCCTAGAGATTATTTTTCTATGAATTTTAGAGGGTTTATTCTATTTTTACTTTGCCTCGAACCTCGCGAATTGAAGTGGGTTTGTTTTAAGGTTACAGATTATCATTTAGTTCCTTGGAATTACTGTAGCCCTTATCAGATCATCCTACTTTCCTTCTTATTTGGTTTGTTTGACCTATGTTTGGACCTGTATGCAGATTATACTGGAAAATTACATTTTTACCCCTTATGACTTGTTTTCTTCTCAAACTCAGAATTCTCTGAGTTAAGCCTTCCCTTGAGTTATGTAGGAGCTTTTATCCTTTGTATTAGGTCAAAATGAGTTAGTTATGGCTCCTGATGAGGTTCTCATCAACCCCTTTATCTTGCCCCTATGACTTGAGGTAGCTAAAAAGAAAAAAAAGGGGGAGTTTTTAGTTTAGTATGCCATGTGCTTGTGAAATGGTAGAGATTGTTCCTCTTTAGCTTCACACTTTTGGTTTCCATTGTGGGTTGAAATTGATTATGAAGTCATTAAATCCATGTGGTTTTACGTGTTTACAGTCAATTCTAGGTTGTAGACATAAATGGGTATTTGGTTAGGCCTAGTTGGGTGTTTGACATGTTGAAGTGGGTGCTAGAAGCACTTAGTATCGGTATTGGTGATCAGTATCGGTACTAGTTGACCTAGCACCGCCTTGTGATAGGTAGGCAATGGGTACTGAAAGCACCCAATACCGGTACCGGTGATCAGTACCAGTAATGGATGATTTCAGCCAGTGAACTGGGGCCACATAGTACCGGTACTGGTGTTTGGTACCGGCACTGGATGGGTTATTTGATACATGGTTGGTGGTGCCCAGTATCAGTATTGGTGCTTAGTACTAGTACTGATGGGCCAAAGAAACTAATAACTGAGGGCGCTCAATGACAAGCCCATTTTGAAATTGTCGGAAATCGTAGTATAGTCGTGCTAAACCCTTGATCAAAATATTTAATTATTTACGAAACTCACTTAGATTTCTTTTCTTTTAAGAATTTGAGTCCCGATCGTTTGTCTCTGGAAGGGGTGAAAACAAGTCGAGATTTGAATTGACTTTTCTAACCTAAATCTAACCTAACCTAATATTTTTGTCTTTTTTTGTGTTTTTTGATTTTTATTTTGAGACAGAAAATGAAACCTAGATCTAAACATGCTAGCTAAAACCTAAGTGACTACGTGCATCTAAGTGGGGCCATGGTGGCCATGCATGGTGTGACACAAAGGGGACGTTCCTAAGTAAACTAATAGGCATGCATCAAAGTGTAACCCGTGAAGATCATAGCATGCACATAAATAAGAATCAAGCAATATTATTTATGCATAAGAGTGTCAAACACATCTACGCTAGAAAGCACATAAATAGAAGAAATCCCTCACGTCGAAAGGTGCCACTAGGGCCATCGGCTATGTGTGAGGGTGTAAGCTAGACATTGGGTATGCAAACCCAGCTACATGCCTACCAAAAGAGATGGCCGATCACAAGAGGCTATGGGTGAGCCTTCATGGTCATCCAAGGAGAGAAGAAGATTGGGGGGGCATCCTCTCTAGGGGGAGAAGGTAGCATGCCCAAGCGAGAAGAAGAAGAGAGGGTGGCGTGTGCATCCAAGTGGAGAGAGGAGGGTGTTGCACCCTTTCTCTACCAATGGCCATCCTTGAGATGACCTTGAAGATGGTCTCCTCTATTGCCGTTTATGAGGAAAACAAATGGGGCGTGGACCCTCTATGGTGAAGGAAGAAGGCACGCCCACATGGTGTTGCATCCTCATGCTGTTCTTCTTCTTGCTGCCCTCGAAGAAGCTTGGAGGGGAGCTCTTTCTAGCTGTCCATGGAGCCTTGGTGGAGGTTGAGGCGGATAGCCTTGAGGTTTGGAGAGTGGAAGGGAGGGTGTTGCAAGTTTTGGTGGAGGAGAGAATTGAATTGGAGTGTATCATTTTGTGGCTCTCCCTTTGGCTCATATGGGAAGGCTCAATTTGGTTGCCACTTTTGGTGGCTCCAAAAATAGCTAATGCCACCTTTTTAGGATCTAGGTTTGACATAAGTTTTAGGGTTTCCAAGAGAGTGTGCGTGGGTTTGGTAGGGTTAAAATAGGAAGGTGTCTGTGTGTGGGTGGGTGTGTGTTTTTCGTAGGGCTAGGTTGTGGGTTTTGGTAGGATTAAGTGATAAATAGGTTGGGTCAATCTAGATTAGGTGGGTATGGACTTAATTAGGCATAGGAAAGTATAATTGGATAGGAGTGAACCTAATTAGGTCTAGGTCAACTCTAATTAGATGTGTGAATGTGATTAGGCTAGGGTAACCCTAATAGGTATGAGTCAATTAGATCCTGGGTGGATCTAATTGGGCTCGGGTGCACACATTCAACTATAGATGCACCCAATTAGGTATGGGATGGTTCAATTGGATTAGGAATAGGATAAGTAGGGCTATGGATAGTGGACTAGGCTTAGGAGGTCTCTAATTAGGTTTCCTAGGGTGTCTAGTGGGTTTCCTTGGTCAAAATAGGCAAGCTAGGGCTTCCAACACCAAAATCAGGAAGTAGAGAGAAGTATTAGACATCCAAAATAGTGGTTGGAAATCTTATATTACAAAATTGGATGTCTAGACATTAAATTAGACATCCATTCTGTGTCAGTATGAGTTCTGCCTTCCTGGATTGTTATTCTGCATAAATCATATGTCTAGCCAGATGTCTGGACATCTTAAAAGGTGCTGGAGAGTGGATTTTAGGTTTTCTAACGTGGGTTTTGGTTCCTAAGAGTTGGGGAGAGGGATAGGGTGGATAAGAACATGGATAGTGTGATCCATGTTTGGGTTTTGTGGCTAAGGTGTCCTAATGGAGGTGGTTTTGGGTTTAGGAAGGCTGTCCTAGGGTTTGTAAGGGTAGGGATAAGGCTATCCTCCTCACTCCTCTTGTCTGGATCAGTCTTCTTCCTTTATTGCTTTATTCAACTATCTCCTACATCCTAGATCACTTTATTATCTGCAAATAGCAATAAAAACCATTAAATTGCAGGATATCTCATCTTATTCTAAATAGATTGATGCAATGCATGATATGCAAGATATGAGTGCAATATCCACAAATTAAGCTAGGTTCAGACATTATTTAGGTTGATTAGGACCCATGATTGCTGTGCAATCATACCCCCATGCTTAAACTTTGCTACTCCCTAGCAAATGCAAGACTAAGTGCATGGCTAAGTTATTTACAAGTTTAATCCCTAAAGGACCGCTTATTCTTTTTATTAAAGAGATTGACCAAAGATTTTTCTCCTTTTGTTTCATCTAGAAATCTACAAATCCAGATACGTGAAAGTGTAGCAATGTAGCTTTTGCAACGGCATCGAGTGAAAGGCCTGATTCACCTCTAAAGTATGTACTTAACCCCTAGTAAAATTCTAGCGGGATAGGCGGACTTCTTCCCTTAGGGTACCAAGATATTCTTTGAATTCCACCCTGACTTTAAGCTTGGGTAGAAAATGTCTGAGGGATACAGGTGTTTATTTGATGGCTCACTCTCAGTTGGTGCAACATAGAGATTAATACTTGATGGGAACACCATCATGAGCCATAACTAGCTCATTTTGACCCAATTAAGTCAATAAATGCTCCTACATAACCGCTAGAGAGTCACAAGTCATTGCATAATCTTTCTGAAAGAAGAAAAAAAAAATAGGGTTAAAACTGTAGTTTTACCAGCTCATCATGAATGCAGTACAACCACGGGTTTTCTCAAGGGTTGAATAAAGGTCAATTGGTCTTAAAAAGATAAGTGGGATAAGATAGATAGAAAAGGGTTTGCACATGTTCTAAGAATTAAATGACTTTCGAAACCCTAACAATAGACCCGCTTAATTAACTGAGGTCTTGATCAGGATAAAATTCACCTAAACCCTCTAAAATCCATAGAAAAATATTCTCCAAGGTTTAGAACTTTCAATTTGACCATCAGAACTTGTTTTGACCCAAAATAGAACCATAGACATTTGCCCTAATTTAGGTTTTGCATAAATTACCTAGAAAAACAAGTTCAAAACCAAAATCTAACTTTACCATTGGATTCCTTAGGTCTAAATTTGGTTTGTGCCAAAATTTGGACCCAAGATGAGTTTGTCTTGACCTAGTTTACAATTTGGTCTTGTCTAATTACATTTCTACCCTTACCTTTCAAAATCCTTTCAAACAGGCCCCTAACTTTGTCATCGTTCTCACAAATAGGTCCCTCCACCATTATCGCAGAGGAATCCTTCTCTGATGACCTTTGATTGAAGAGAACTCCTTCTCTGTTTAATCAATCCCTTCCAAAATTGGAAGGGAGATTCTTTGGGGAGTTCTCTTCCTTCTGAATCCATCCATGAGCTCCACAGCCTTCCCAATCTCTCATGCGAATGCATGAGAGATTTGGGAATCTTTCAAAATCCTACTCCGATGAGCATTCCTACCTTGGAAGCTTGGCTTCCAAGCTCAAGACTCTCTAAAGCCCTTTATAAGGACCCTCAGACCTCGCCAAGTGCCTCAGACTCGTTTTTGGCCGAAGTTACCCCATGCTCTTCCCTCCTCTCCAACCGAAAAACTCCGCGAGCTCTGGCGATATCCTTAACCTCCTTCCTCGTTCGTTCTCACAAAACCAGCAACAGATTCCTCATCCTCAGATTCTTTCATGTACCGCAATACCAGTGGCCACCCCCTTGCACATCTTCATCGCTGCTCCTTCCTATCAGAGAATCCATCTTCCCTGATGCCGGCCATACCAGCCGATGTCGTCCTTCCCCTTTTCATCCACTTAGAATAGGTAGTTAGGTCTCTTTAGGTTCCTAGGTTAATTTCCTACCCAAAAACACCAAAAATATCCCCTTGACGCACCCGTTCACCTTCATCCTCTCCACCTCCAGTTGCCCTCCGACGAGGTGGATGGAGTTGTGTAGCAGGAGGTCATCCACTCGCTACACAACTCCATCCACCTCGCCAACACTCCCAAAAGCTCCACCACTCATTCTTGTACAAAACCCCTCTCCTATTTCATCCTATTGACCTCTCACAACCGCCACCGAACAACCCCATCACCGACCTCCATCCCCAACTCCGTCCGGCCATCATGCACCTCCATCTTCCATGAAACCACCACCATTACATTCGCCAACGTCCGGCGAATCTTCTAAGGTGTTTTAACGCAGCCGAAAGGCCTTATTCTCTATTTCAGGTCCCACGTCAATGCTTTGTCACCATGCCTTATCTCCGACATCGTTCATGGTGTTCTACTATGAAGAGCTCAGGCGAACCTCCAGGTCCTACAGAAGGCTCCCAGGCATCTCCCCAGGTGGTCAATTGGGAGCATTGACCGCTCCAAGGACTTCAATTTGACGCCACCTGCTGCTATTGTTTGCTCACGTTAAGAGGCTTGTGGGAATAATCCCACATAGTGGAAATACAACCGCACTCTTATGCATAATAGGAATTTGTGTTTGGGGCTTGTTGCCTCAGGACACAAGGGGTGAGGTCCCTCTCACCCATAAACACCTCATCTGTGATCTCTTCCCGCGATCCTGGCCTAACCCGTTAACCCGCCTAGCCAAGCACTCCTCGGCTGCTACCCCACTGCAGGCAGCCATGGACCCAGGTACACTAGGTCTGATAACCCGATTATCCTGAGAAAGGCCCTGGGATGGTGGAGCCTAAGAGAGAGAGGGAAGGAGAGATTTTGCGAGGGTTAGGGGGGTTTTGCTATAGAAGACATTGGTTGACACTTAGCCAATTTGAGAAGTTTCCCTCCCCTGTCTGAAGAAGGAGAAGAAAGCAAAAGTAGAAGAAGAAAGGAAGGAAGAAGGTCTGGATAGTGTGAAGAAGGAGAAGGAAGTAAAAGAAGAAGAAGAGGTTGAACAGAAGAAGCAAAAGGAGAGGGAGCCGCAGCAGAAAAAGAGGAAGAAGAAAGCAGAAGCAAAAGAAGAAGAAGGTTTGGACAGTGTGAAGAAGAAGAAGAAAGGAAGAAGAAAGCAGAAGAAAAATCATAAAGGAGTACTGTAGCAACATCTTTTAAGATGTCTGATTGCAAAACTAGACGTCTGATCACACATTCTTGCCTTTGATTAAGATTTGTGTAATTAGTCTATGTGTTAGGCTTATAATTGGTAATCCAAATCACCATTATTATGACTAGAATTCCTTCTTACTCTTTATATACTTATTCTACATTGCAAATTAGCTTTTGAGTAATTAATTATGCTCATTTACATTAATTATTGAGATTAGTGTGTGAAATCCTATTTGCTCCTTGTGTTCGACCTTGGAACTTTTTTGAGTAATAAAATTTATTTGTTTAAGTGCTATTTTGGCATACTACAACACGACAATCTTAAACATCGATCTAGCATCCGAACATTTTGGTGCCGTTGCAGGGGAGCAACGCGTAATTCACCACTATTCTCTACATTATTTGATTATATTTGAGCACTAACTCGCCCTATTTGCTTTCTTGTGATTGTGCGAGGTACTTCACAAGGAGTTCCATGCAAAAACAACCACACCAGGGCAGGTAACTTCTCCATTCTTCCCTAATCAACCACCTAATCTTGGGAAGACAAAAGAAAGAAAGGAAACAATTGATTAGGAATCACCTGCCTTATTTCATAGTAATCATCATTTAAAAGGCAAAATTCCTGATTTGTGAAATTCTTTTCAAATCTCATTGAGTTGAAGCGATTCTGTTTAGAGATCCTACCCTAAATTTCCTGTGCCTATTAAAGACTATGTTTAATTTCTAATCACTTTTGGGATAACACACTTCTTACTTGAAGCCCAGGGTGAACATATCAAAGATCAATTGGACTTGGAAATAGAGCCAATTAGGGTTTCTGCATTAGGGTTTTTGAAGTGCTAATACACATGTTTGCCTAAATTAAAGGAAAGTTACCCTCCAGCATTTGTGTGCTACCCAAGCCCTTCATTGGAAAGATCTAATCCAAAAAAACCCTAAAAATAGGCTCTAATTCATTAGAACCCTAAAAATCCTTGGACCTAATAACCTGGGAGTCAAATCAGGGTGATTTCTAGGTCTTGACCTAGATCTCATTCTGCCATCTTTAGGGCATATCAGGTGAAGTTGATCTACATTGTAGGCCAACCAACCTCCAATTTAGGTCACAAGTCAAATTAAAATTTAATCAAGTGAAACTCAAGGCATAAATTAGGACATAAAATTGGTAGAATTAAGGATTTAAGTTCATACATTCTAGTTTACCTGGACCCTCAGTGACAAGGAAGGTCGGCTGGGGGAAACCCTGTAACCCGTGAGGATGCTCTACCGTGCAGGGGTCTTTGCGGGACTCTCCCTTCCTGGCTACCCAGGTACTTCTCGAGTGTGCGAATTTCTAATTCTGAGGTATCATTTGCCTCAAAATTGCCTTAGTCATCCAAAAATCTTTGGGTGCCTTGATTGGGTCAATCTCATATCCAATCCCTCATCCCTTCTATTTAGAGCACACACATAGATTTCCTTGGGAATCTCTTTTTAGAGCTAATCAATTTTGATCTAATCTTGAATTTTGATTCTACATCTTGATTCCACCATCTGATTCAAAAATGAAGCCTGGCTACCTAGGGAAACCACTGAAGAAACCTGAATCTCAAATATCCATGAAAGATAGAATGGTTGAGGATGCCCTTAGATTTTATGAGATTGATACCTTAAAACCAATTGAAAACATTCAGGTTAATGTATCGAAAACAACAACCTTCATCATAAACTGTGCCCAAGTAATTATAACACAAGTAACAAAGGGATCTACCCTGGATGTTCTCATGATAGGATACATTGAGTTAGAGAAATTACATGACTTTGAGTATCTCCAATGCATGACAAATCCTGTACTTTGGGAAAGACACCAAGATGATCTTGAAAAATGGGAGGAGATGAAAAAATTATTAAAGCAAATTATCGATAAAAAAATACTCGTACATTCCCCAAACATTCAGCGAAACATCTTGGAACAGTACTAAGGATCTATCTAATCCCAGGTTAGAGAATCAAGGTTGTTGTGGACCTCCACCTTAAATGGAATATGATCAACCTAATATACAGATTAACATTCCTAATCTTGGAATAGGTTGGAAGGTCCCAATTGCAGGAGAACACGATTTTGAGCCAGCCGTAGAAAACCAAAACCCTGGTTCACCAAGCATAGAATTCCTAGACTCCTATGATAAAAAGATTGAATCAGAACCTCTCGAGGGTGTAAAACTTGCCCCTTACTTTGATAAAATGACCCTCAAGGGCAATTTTGACATCCCTGTAGAGCTCAACCTAGATTCTAGTGATTTAACACACACACTTAGACTAGAATCAGGATCTGGACCTTCATGGGATAATCACAAGGCCCCATGTGACAAAAATCAAAGTTTGAATTTGGATTATGATTCTGGGTCTTTATTTGATGAATGCACCTCTCCAACATCCTCAGAAATATAGATTGATTTTTCGGAATTCACGTTGATCTACGATACAGAAACTGAGGAGTTGGAAGAGTGGGTTTTGACTAGGTCTTCCCTACAAGCCTAGAACTCGAGCCTAGACCTAATAAGGACACCTTTTTGAGCTCGGAATCTAAGAATAGGCCAGACCCAAGTCAGGTTGCTAAGTCTACATCTTGTGATTTATTCTGTGGTGGAACCTCTGATTTCGAATCAAATTCAGAACTTGATTCTTGCAAATTCTCCGACGATTTTGAATCTTACTATGATTTCAATGAACCATTGTTTCCTGATGACTATGAGCCAATCTACGACCTCAATGTACATGATCCATTCTTTGACTCTGACTCTAAGGTACCTGAGCATGAGATCACTGACGAAGAGATTCTCGCTTATTGATGATAGCAATAGAATGATATGTCGTGTTTTATGTGGTGGAAAATCTCTCAATCAAAACTAAATATCAAATTTAACCACAATAAAGATGTCACATCCACAGGGAGGAATAGACCAATAAATTCACGAGTCAAGGAATATACTGTTTGCAGACACTATCACGACTTTAATGCGAGGAATATGCTATTTTAAATGGAGCTTACAATTTCCTTAAAAGTTCAGGGGTATTTGTGTAATTTTCACGTCAGGAATTAAGCTCCAAAAATATGTATATGATGCATGTGTAATGGCATATCATGTAAATTTAACTTTCATGCAAATCTGATTTGAAATTCAAAGTTAAATCATGCACATAACACAAGTGAAGTAATTTCAAGAAACTATAAGTGCATCAATGCAATGTGGCCTGAACAAAATATTAATATCTAAATGGAAATGGCGTTAGATGTAAATATTAATTGAGGAGAAAATAGAGGATTTCTCCTCTCTCTTCCTCGTGTGGACGGTTGGCGATGAGAGTCGACGGGGTGGTGCGCCTCAACGAGGGCTACATAGTGGTGGTGACGCAGCGGCCAGAGGTGGTCGGCGGCGGCCGGACGGAGGAGAATGGCCGCTGGCCTGTTGGCCCTGTTGGAGGACGTTCACCATGCTTAGAGAAGAGGAACAGCACTGCGGCAGCCCGTGCAGCTGCGTGCTGGGCGCGCACACGCAAGGCATGCTAGGGCGCGACTGGAGTGGTCGTTTGCGCACAGGTCACTTGCGGGTGGCTGCTGCCTACGGGCGTGGCATCTACAGGCTTGGCTGGCTGCCTGCGGGCACTGGCGAGGGTGTGCCTGCGGGTGGCTGATGAAGTGCGAGGGCGCCTACGGGTAGGGCTGTGGTGTGGTCGCCTGTGGGTGGCTACTTCCTGCAGGCGCTGATGCAGTGCGGGGGCACCTACAGGCGAGGCTGTGGCGTGAGCGCCTGCAGGCGGTGCTTGCAGGGCACGGTGGGGGTAGTAGCACGGGTGCAGGGTAGCGTGCGGTTGTAGTGGAGAGGATGGTGTGGCGAGGGCAGGCTGACATGGTTGCAAAGGCGCTCGTGTGCGGTGGATAGGCGGTGGAGAGCGAGGCTGTGGCTTGCAAGGGATTGGTGAGGGCGCTGTGGCAGTGCGGTGATGGCGGCGGAAGGTGTGCACAGTGCACGCTTAGTTCCACAGTGTCCGCCCTCTCCACGGTGGGGAAGGTAGAGAAGAAGGATATCCCCTCAGGGGGGAAGAAGAACCGCCCTCCTCTCCTTTTCCAAGCCTCCTCTTAACTCCTCTCTCCTACGCTAGTTAAGGGATTTTCAAAATCCCTTACTAAATATGGCCTTCTGCTGTTGGGAAGATGTTGAGGTCGGTTGGAGGTTGAGGAGGGCTCAGTTGAGGCCGGCGACTGTTGGGGGAGGGGAAATTTTAATTCACCCCCCTTATCTCTTGCAATTTATTCCCTGTAATGATGAAACATAGAATAATTACATACTAAGTTATAGAATGCGATAGAATAGATAAAAACTCAAGTAATGGTGCATGCACTTATTCTATAACCTAATGTAATTATCAATAAACATAAAATGTAAAAATAAGGTTAACTTAGGCGTAACAATAGTCCACTAAAATGGACTCATCAATCACTGATTCAAAATCTAGTTCCATTGAGATGGAATCATTCCTTTTTGATCCTCAGGAATTAGGAAAAGATATGGTTGAGAGTGTCTACAACCTAGAGTTCGAACCTTTTCTTGACTCAGACTTTCTCCATCCTATAAACACTCTATAGGCATTTACCTTTGCGTATGATGGCTACTACGAGAACTCTCTAAATGAACCTACCTTTGAATCCTTACTAGAAGAACCCTCATATACAATTCTTATTGATTCCACTTCTACACATGCAGAACCTTCCCAAACCCATTTGCAACCCCAACCTGCAACCAGACTCAATTTCTACTCTGATTCTCCTCTCGATCTGGTTGTAGATGATTCTCCTCCACATTCAAATCAGGTTTCAGACTTCGATCAGACTACAAATCATGCCCCATCCTTCTCTGATCACTCTCTTAGGGATCTTACATCTTCCAGTGATTCCTTTGAGGATCCTTACTATGACCAGGCTGATTCGACTCAGCCAAACCCTAGATTCACACTTCCGCATCATTCTGAGCTCTACAGCATATGGTGGGTTCCACATCTCTTGATCTATATCTATCAACCCGCCAGATTAATTGGGTTTGGGCTGCATCATCAACCTGTTGATCTGAACAAGCACCTGGTTGGACCAACCAGGCTATTAATCAAGGTGCTTATTCTACAAAACTCGTCTAAATTCACCACTCCTTCTCCATACCATTTTCCGCTAGGCTAAAGGCGATGAATTTAGCGCTTAACGGGAGGCAACCGTCATTCCAAAAAAAAAATAAAAGAAAGAAAAAAACCCCGAGATCCTTCTAATTATCCTTCTGTACTTCATGTCTATTGCACCCTGAGTTCAGTTTTAGTACAATCAATCCACCTCTGGTATGCATACCAGAGCTTAAAATCGTCCACAACAGTATTCCTGACCTCACCCAATAATCCGATTCTAATTCCTGAACCCAAAACTGTTTCACACCCTTCGTTTATAATGAGGACATTGTAAAACTTAGGTATGGGGGGGTGATAAAGTGCAAACATACAAAAAAATTCACAATTTGGAAGGGTTCTCACAAAAAGCACATATTCCAAAAACCAAAAAAATAAAAAAAAATTGAAAAAAGAACAAAATGGGAGAAGGGAGGAAATTTTGAATTGATTGCATATCAGTTCTAAGGAGAAAAAGGGAGGAGATAAAAATGTCAAAAATGAGCACAATTTGAAAAGAAAAGAAAAAAAGAGATAGTCATTAGTAAAAGATTAAGGAATTGACTTAGTTCTAGACCATATCAAAAAAAAGAAAATGAAAGACAAAAAGTGCTAATAAAACAAAAAAGTGATTAGTAGGAATGCTGATTTTAGGCCTCTTAGGCTATAATCCTAGGCTTAAAAATTCAAGTACCCGCTAAGATCTGGATAATCCTCAAGAGGTTAGGGAAAATGCAAAGCTTAAGTATTAGGCCTAAGGCTTAGGGATTATTCAATCTCGTTAACTGACCTCTGGTTTGCAGAACTCAGTAACCTAAGCACCTCAATCCACACATAGTCCAGGTCAGTGCGCCTAAGTATCAAAATCACGCAAATGCATTTAACTTGTTCTGAAAAAGTCACCTAGATTAGGAGCAGCTGATCAACACAAGTTGATTTGGACAAGTTCCCGGCACGGAGAGGCGGGAAATTCCCCTCGAAGATGCGCAATAACATATCGTCTCCTCGGTGCTTGTCTCCTAGGATATCTATACATCCTACCGGGGGCATGTGAGCACCTGTGCTAGTTCAGATGCCATGGGCAGCATTATCCCAAAATGTCGATTGCCAGGGTAAGGATTTAGCTACAGAATGCCATGGGCGGGATTATCTCAAAAGCTCGAAAGCTAGGTTCTGAGGGTTGCCATGGGCGATGATATCTCGAAGCATCAATTGCTAGGGATCCTGTAAGGATTGATGGTGGGGACTAGGAATCTGATATAGACCATGTTGTAAAGCCAATCTAAAGCTAGAAATAAAAAGAAAAAGAGAGAGAAAACTCTCCAAAAATAAAGAAAAATTCCTCTGTCTCTCTCTAACAAAAATGCACTGCAAACTGAACCTAGGCTAAAACATGTTACAAGCATGGGTGCTTTAACCGTGGAGTTCAACGAACCTTAGGTTAGTTCCTGTGGGCCTTAGAAACCTTTGCAGTAGACTGAGGCTAGAGCTGGTCAGATCTTGGTTAGTACTTGAGTACCTTTAGGCCTACTATTGGCATTCTAACCTAATCTACAAAAGGAAGCACACAACAAGTTTTTTTAAGCATCAAAAGGTTTTATGGTCTGGAATCAAAGTTAATAACTTGAAATTTTGCTAAGGGACTAGCCAAAGCTAGGCATGGGGGTATGAATGGAACACCATCATGAGCCATAACTATCTCATTTTGACCCAATTAAGTCAATAAATGCTCCTACATAATTGCTAGAGAGTCACAAGTCATTGCATAATCATTCTGAAAGAAAAAAAAAAGAACTAGGGTTAAAATTGTAATTTTACCAGCTCATCATGAATGCAGTACAACCACCAATTTTCTCAGGGGTTGAATGAAGGTCAATTGGTCTTAAATATATAACAAGTGGGATAAGACAGACAGAAAAGGGTTTGCACATGTTTTGAGAATTAAATAATTTTTGAAACCCTAAAAATAGGCCCGCTTAATTAACTAAGGTCTTGATTAGGATAAAATTCACCTAAATCCTCTAAAATTCATAAAAAAATATTCTCCAAGGTTTAGAACTTTCAATTTGACCATCAGAACCTGTTTTGACCCAAGACAGAACCACAGATAGATATTTACCCTAATTTGGATTTTTGCAAAAATTAATTAGTCAAACATTGTCAAAACCAAAATCCAACTTCACCATTGGACTCCTAGGTTCAATTTAGGTTTGTACCAAAATTTGAACCAAAGATGAGTTTGTCTTGATCTAATTTGCAATTTGATCCTGTCTAATTATCTTTCTACCCTTAACTTTCAAAATCCTTTCAAACAGGCCCTTAACTTTGTGCCATTCTCACAAATAGGTCCCTCCACCATTATTGCGGAGGAATCCTTCTCCAATGACCTTTGATTGAAGAGAACTCCTTCTTTGTTCAATCAATCCCTTCCAAAATTGGATGGGAGATTCTTTGAGGAGTTCTCTTCCTTTCAAATCCATCCATGAGCTCCATAGCCTTCCCAATCTCTCATGCGAACACATGAGAGATTCGGGTATCTTTCAAAATCCTACTCCGGCGACCATTCCTAGCTTGGAAGCTTGGCTTCCAAGCTCAAAACTCTCTCTAAAGCCCTTTATAAGGACCCTCAGACCTCGCCAAGTTCCCAGACATGTTTTTGGCCGGAGTTACCCCATGCTCTTCCCTCCTCTCCGACCGAAAAACTCCGCGAGCTCCAGCGATATCCTTAACCTCCTTCCTTGTCTGTTCTCGCAAAACCAACAACGGATTACTCATCCTCAGATTCTTCTGCATGCTGGAATACCAATGGTCGTCCCCTTCCACGTCTTCATCGCCGCTCCTTACTGGAGAATCCATCTTCCCTGACGTCGGCCATACCAGCCGGTGCCGTCCTTCCCTTTTTCGTCCACTTAGAATAGGTAGTTAGGTCTCTCTAGGTTCCTAGGTTAAGTTCCTACTCAAAAAGACCAAAAATATCCCCTCGACGTACCCATTCACCTTCATCCTCTCCACCTCTGGTCGCCCTCCGACGAGGTCATCCACTCGCTACACAACTCCATCCACCTCGCCGACACTCCCAAAAGCTCCGCCACTCATTCCTGCACAAAACCCCTCTCCTATTTCATCCTATTGACCTCTCACAACCGCCATCGAACAAACCCATCACCGGCCTCTGTCCCTGACTCTGTCCGACCACCACGCACCTCCATCTTCCATGAAACCACCACCATTACATTCACCAACGTCCAACGAATCGTCTAAGGTGTTTTGACGCAGTCGAAAGGCCTTATTCTCTATTTCAGGTCCCACGTCGACGCTCCACCGCTGCACCTTATCTCCAACGTCGTTTGTGGTGTTCTAACTACGAAGAGCTTAGGTGATACCTCCAGGTCGTGTGGAAGGCTCCCAGGCATCTCCCCAGGGTGTCAATTGGGGTCGTTGACCGCTCCAAGGACTTCAATTTGACGCCACCTGCTGCTGTTGTTTGCTCACATGAAGAGGCTGGTGGGAATAAGCCCACATCATGGACATACAACCGCACGCCTATGCATAAAAGGAATTTGTGTTTGGGGCTTGTTGCCTCATGACACATGCGGTGAGGTCCCTCGCACCCATGCATGCCTTGTCCATGATCTCTACCAACGGACTTGGCCTGACCCGTTAACTGACCTAGCCAAGCACTCCTTGGCTGCTACCCCACTGCAGGTAGCCTTGGACCCGGGTACGCTAGGTTCGATAACCTAATTATCTTGAGAAAGGCCCTGGGAGGGCAGAGCCTAAGAGAGAGAGGGAAGGAGAGATTACACGAGGGTTAGGGGGGTTTTGCTATAGAAGACATTGGCTGACACTTAGCCAATTCAAGAAGTTCCCCTCCCCTGTGTGAAGAAGGAGAAGAATGCAAAAGCAGAAGAAGGAAGGAAGGAAGAAGGTCTGGATAGTGTGAAAGAGAAGGAAGCAAAAGAAGAAGAAGAGGTTGAACAGAAGAAGCAAAAGGAGAGGGAGCCGCAGCAGAAAAAGAGGAAGAAGAAAGCAGAAGCAAAAGAAGAAGAAGGTTTGGACAGTGTAAAGAAGAAGAAAGGACAAAGAAAGCAGAAGAAAAATCATAAAGGGGTACTGTAGCAACATCTTTTATGACGTGTGATTGCAAAATCAGACGTCTGATCACACATTCCTACCTTTGATTAAGATTCGAGTAATTAGTCTATGTGTTAGGCTTATAATTGGTGATCCAAATCATCATTATTTTGTCTAGAATTCCTTTTTACTCTTCATATACTTATATTCTACATTGCCAATTAGCTTTTGGGTAATTAATTATGCTCATTTACATTAATTATTGAGATTAGTGTGTGAATTCCTATTTGCTCCCTGTGTTCGACCTTGGAACTTTTTCAAGTAATAAAATTTATTTGTTTAAGTGCTATTTTGGCTACACTACAACATGACAATCTTAAACACCGATCTAGCGTTCGAACAGTACTTCAAAATCTAGATTCCCAAATTATTAAGTAACTCAACTCAGAGAAAGATGAGAAAAACTATGCTCTCTTTTGGTTCCTTTGTATTCATTCTCTCTTTTTCTCTTTTTTTTCTTTTTTTCTTTTTCTTTTCTTGTGTTTCTTTTTCTTAGAGTCACAATCTCACCAGATTCACACATATGACTTGTATTTGGTAGTCTCACTTGGCATTAACACTTTAATTGAGTTCCATAACCCTAACACTAAGTTGGAATTCCTCAACCAGTATTCGGGCTGTTAGAAACATAGAAAGATAGGTTAAGGCCTTATTTGGTGGATCTCAAATTTATTTGGTAGTATTGCCTCAATGCAACTGAAATAAACATTAAATATTCACACTCTTTTTCCTTGCTTTGTCTTCTTTTTCTAATTTTTTTCTTTTTCAATTTTTCTTTTTTTTCATTTTTTTCCATTTTTTATGTATAATTATTTTTCACAACACAAGCTAGCATACATTCATGAACTTTATTGAGGAGGCATTGTTAGGGATTGGTGGTACTCAAGAGACATTGGGTGGTTTATTTGATGGAAGTGCCTACTTACGGCACTGGGAGAGACGGATAGGATGGTGTATTTCTGACCTAGACATCAATACCCTCCTTCAGCCGAGGATTCCGTAAAGAATGCTCGTAACCATCCACCTTAGCCCCAATTTTATGAAAACTTGATCTCTGCATATTTGCCTTATTTGGTGGCTCTCAAAATTTCACACAAAAATGTATACGCAGGATCCGAGAGCGAAAACTATGCCTAATCTCTGAGTATCATCACCTAATTATCTAGGATTCTGGATTCCTTGCACTAATCTTAGAGCACTAGTACACTCTACTCTCATCTCACACTATTTGTTGGATTTTTGGAAGAAGATTTGCCTAACTCCTAAAACACTGTCTAGGGGTTCAGGAAAAGAAGCACTGCTTTTTTTCGACAAACTGAAGATGTTCATCAGTCTTCACCATGAATCCATTGGAAAACTACATGTGTGTGAAAAATTGTACTGGATTCCAGATTACAGGAATCAACTACAGGATAAAATCCTTAATGCATTCTCTTAATAAAAATCTTATTTATGAATGCAATATATATAAATGCTATTTGTAACCTTTCAAAGTTGCACTTCAAAAATTTCCCTAATTCGGGTTATATTCAGCTTGACCCAAAATTTAGAACAAAAAGGTGAATGGATGACTCAAAAGTGGCTGTTGCGAACGATTTTTAGCTCGAACGCACACATTGGAGGTGGAGTCGATTGTTCTTAATTTAAGGACCCTAAAGTGCAATTAGCATGATGTACGAAAGGTTTTTCCTAGGTGTTGGCAGAAAAATTTTCAATTTACAATTACTACCCCCCCATGCCTACTTTCTTGCATATCCTCATGCATGAATATAACGAAAAATAAATTAAGATAGGGAGTAAAAGGGTAGAAATCACCTGAAATAGCTCCTGAATTTTGACGTTGCACTTATTCCAACACCTAAAATTGAATATGTGATCACATGGTTTCACTCAACTCAGTAATTAAGTTAATTTCACTTAATTAAGAGTAGAAGAAATCACTTATGTTAACTTGAAATTGTGTCGGTTGTGCAGTATAGGGTCGAATTAACCTAACATTTTAGAAATTTTTACTGGTTGCATCCAGGTCGTTCACTTGGAGGTATAATAATTTTCTCCAAATTCACCAATTCTCTTTTATTTCTCTATAAGTTTAGGAGGTATAACTAAGTTGATTTTTAAAACATGAATTTTGCCAAAATATTTAAAATATAAAGAATATCCAAAATTCCATATGAAAAATATATTTACTTAAAATGATGTTTGTCTTTCAAATTTATTTCAAAAGAAATTAAGGCAATTAAAAGTTATTCTATTAAAACATGCCTTTTTACAATTAAAATAAATTCAAAAAGTAATTAAAATGATGCAAGAAAAGATTTTCTTCATTTATTTTCTTCAGTCTCTTATCTTCACCTTTTCTTTCTCTTCTCTCTCTTGAGCTCTCTTTCTTACCGTTCTTCTGTTGTTCCTGTCTTCTCTTGCCTTCTTTTCTTCCCTTAGTCTTCTCCTTTTGTTCCTTAATCTCTTTTCCTTAGTGCCTATGCTCCTTTCTTCCTTGGCCTTCAATTTCAACACTTAGCATTTTAACCATCAGCTCTTCTTTTCCAATTCCCTTAGGCTTTCAGCTGAACCAGGTTTTTTTACTTTTTTAACCAAATTTTATTTTATTTGCGGCGAGGTCCTTTCGAGGATACACAGTACCCTGAGACCAGGGTGGGACCAAACCCTACTCGGTCCTCGCCTAATCTCAGTTTGGTTCATTTTCGGTTTATTTCATATCGGTTCACAGTCTTGAGCCAATTCAGCTCAACTCGACCTCCCAGGCCTCTCGCCCTCCCAGGGCACATTCGCTCATGTCCCCAAGGGCGCACACCCGCAGGCACACAAGCCCGCACACACACACACATGCACATGCTCAGATAGGATCTGATCGGTAACCGGTGCATCGAGCATTGACGACTGAAGAGGGCATACAACAATTGCTTTTATTACCATGCACGCGCTCAGAAACTAGCGATGTGGGACTAATATAACCCCTTCTAGGCCCAACTTCAAATGATCATAACTTCCTACTCAGAGCTCCAAATCGAGTGATTTCAAGTTTGTTAGAAAGCTCTAAGATAGATCTACGCAATTGCAAGGTCAATTTAAGGTTTTGAAGATGTTTTCCTCTTCAATTTGAAAGATGAAATCAGCAGTTCCTAGGGGTTATTAAACGCCTGGAAATGGTTTTAATGTCACAGAGTCCTCAGATGGACTTTTCTTTCTTATTAAAAGCTCTGTACAAGTTATACAAGTAATTTCGCATCTGTTAGAGTAGTCTTTATGCTCTCAAGACCTTCAGGAACAGTAGAGAAGCTCTTCACATCTCTTAAAGCTTTAGAGTTTAGATCTTCAGACTTCATTATGTGCAACAGACACTTAAGAATGCTTCTAATCAATTTAAACCAATTCTAAGGGTTATAATTAACTCATTTGGGTATGATTCATGTTCAAATTTCAACAAAATGGCACTGCTGTTGGTTTGGGTTCGAAAGTAACCCAAATTGACAGGATTCAAATTCTCACTAAATAAATCATCTGAGCTCACTTTAATCTCTCTCATACCATTCAACAAATTCTCAAAAACAGTTTACACTCCTTAATACCTCAATTTGAGCTCAGATCTCCATTATCAAATTCAGTTTGACTATGGAAGCACAAAAAGTTGACTTTCTGTTCAAAACTTCTCCACAGGAAATCAAAGCCTCGAATAAAGTCTTCTCAACACCCAGAACTTATTCAGATCTTCAGGTAAGTGTTCTGACCTTGATTTCTAGGGTTTCAAGTTCGTCGCCTGAACTTGAAATGGTGTGTGTTCGTCAGAGCAATTCAGAGGTTGTTACAGTGTTCTAAAGGTTTAAACAGCTTCAGTGCATTGCACTGAAGCTTCTGAGTTCCTTAAATGCTTCTCATATCTCTTTATCAGACTTCTCCAACTCTGCTGGAGTTGGAGAAGATGAAGTCAAATCTATAGCTCCATACATTAAAATATCAATTAAACATCCTTAAAACAATTAGTGACCCACATTATACCATTCTAGAACTTCTCAACAAATTCTAGAGGCTGAAACACAGTTTTGGCTCGTCGAAGCTTGTCGGAGCTCCGGTGAGTCTAGAAAATGTGAAAAGTGTGTACAGATCGATTAAACTTACCATCTTTGATTTAGAAAGGATCAGTATCACATTTAATTCCTCATTATTTCTTTAAATGTAAGATTTGACAGTGAAATTGTTTCTTTAAAAATTTGATTTGAGATAAGCTCAGGACTTGTTTAGCCACTCGATTGAGAGGTTAAAACAAGTCAACAGATGTTTATATTCATAAATATATATTTAATTTAAGAAATGAATTGCTCCTGAGCCACCATTGACAGCGAGCTCAGGAACTTAATTATATTTGGGCGTTTAATTTATATGTGGTATTTGTAAGTATTATAGTGTCGATTAGGGTTCATAAATGGTGAATAGATGATGAAGAACCCCATGAAGGTGAAATTAAGTCGATTACTGTCACCATGGACAGTGACAGTAGTCGGTGAAGGTGGAATATGAATTAGGCGATTAGGTGATTCAATTAGCGATTAAGTGAATTAGAAGTGATTATGGAAGTTAAAGGAAGGTGTATAGTGTGTTAAAAAGACAAGATTAAGGCTCTGGCAAGCTCAAGGAACTCACCGGAATCGAAGAAGATGAAACTAAAATTCTAAAATTGCTCTAATCTAACTACCTAAACTAACCTACTAAGCTAGCCTATTCCTACTACTCCTAATCTACTGTTACCTGGACGAAGGGGTTAATAGGGTTTCGCCGAAGTTTCATAGCGGACGACGAAATCAGAGGGTGGAAGAAAGATCTTCGGCAAGCGGATTTGAGGTGGAGCAGAGGATTCCTTGGGTCGGCGCCTGTGTCAGAGACGCGGAAACCACAGATGATCTCCTCGGCTGATTAAGATGGATGGAGGAAGTCGAAAATTGAAATGGAAAGTCATCGGAGTTTTGGATGAATAGCCTATCGAAGTCGGCTACAGTGTTAGAAGAGGGAAGGGAGCCAACTTGAATAAAATCAAAGGTGTGAGGGGGTATTTATAGTAGTTGGCGGCGAAGAGAATGGCGGGGTCCGGCCGAAGAAGGAGCTTGAGGAGCTTAACCTCCGTCGTCGTCTCCGACGATGGTGAGGTTATCTCCCACTGAAAAATAGGATTCCTGGTTAATCCAGACCAGTGGATGAAGTGGAGGTGGTGAGCGCAAGCTGCAAGAGCTTGGACAAAGAAGGATGATGTCGGCAGGGCGATAATCGTGCGGTGGGGTGACTCTCTGCCACCAGTCGTTCATTCGGCTGAAGAAGAAGATGAAGAGGGACTTAAATGAAATAAAACTTAAGGACCTGTGTGAGAAATAAGGACCCAATTTTAATGAATTTTAAGGACCAAAATGTAAACTTAGGTTTTGAAGGTTTATTTTAATTTAGATCTTTTTCAACTTTTTATATATGTTAGAAAATAAGGTAAATATTATGTTTACACCTTGAATTTACATTTTTGACCTTTTTAGGTTAATTTATTAGATTAAGTAAAATCACTTAAGTTATTATATACTTAGGTATACATTAAGTTTAAGTTACTTATCTTATTAGTTAAGGAAATGATTAATAGAATTTCGAGTCCAATTATTATCTAAATTATTAATAATGTTAATTGAATGATAAAATGTCATTTTTAACTTATTTTAAGGTCCTTTACTTAATATCCCTTATTTTATAATTAACCCTTATATATTCATAACCTTAGCTAATTAACTAGGAAAACTAGTTAATCAGGGGTAATTAGAGATCATGATGAGTGTCTCATCATACCCCCAAGCCAATGTTTTGCTAGTCCCTAGCAAAGTTAACTAAGACTATGATGATTTAAAGCACTTGGGTTTAAATTATTATAAATAGTAACTATGTAGAGGAAAGCTTAGGTCAGAAATTTTTAAGTTTAATATAAATGATTAATGTATAGAGCATATGTGAAAATTTTCTTACTTAGACTTATACTTATAACATTTTCAAAACACACTTAAAATAATTTGTAAACAAGAATTTTACTCTGAATTGGAATTCTTCAAAAATCTCTTAATCTTTGTAACTATTCTTAACTCAAATTAGAATACAAAGTATTTTAAGAAAACAAAACTTAAGAATTGGGAATTAAATTTTTAACTCAAAAACTCAAATAGATTTAAGTTAATCCCTTCTTTATGATATTTGACTTTTATCAATATAAGTTTAAGAAAATTAACCAAATACTCATTATTAATCAAACTTAGGGTAGTAAAACTCTAATTTACTAGCCTACAACAGTGAAGAATAACTTCTAGACCTAGGATTCTATCAATTCTTCTCCTTTAGGTCTCAACTTAAAATCTTCAAAACCCAATTTCTTAGGCTTCATTGCCCAATACAAAGGTTCAGTAGCTATGATTTTAAAACATCTATGCTTAGTGAAGAGAATTGTCCTAAAGACATCCAAAGTTGCAAAAATCCAGATCTTAAGACATCACTTTCCAATCTCAATTATTCCAATTCAAGCCTTTGGCTTAGCCTTACTCAAGTTTGGTTGCTTTCTCCTCATCAGTTTTCTATCCCGAGGTCAACACTTTTTGTGTATATCACCCCGGTGGACCACTGGGTCACTTATTCCTAATATTTTTTTTCTCTTTTTCTATAGGTTAGAACACCCATTTGTAGCGAGGTGTTCTTTTTATTTGATGGAAGGAAGGGTAGCATCCATTTGTAATGAGATGCTTTTATTTATTAATGAAAAAACTGCATAAGTACCCATTTTTTTAACAAGGCACTTAACTGCAGGGTGTTTTATTTACTTTCCCCCCCCCCCCCTTCTCATTTTTCTTACTACCATTATTCTTCAAATCCTTTTTCTAGGTGAGTGGCACATCATTCACCCTTTCAAGAACCGCCCCGGGGAAATCCTTGGACTAAAGAGGATTCAGAACTGATCTCTTAACCTCTATGTTTCCGTGGTCTAAGATGTCAACAAGACAATTCTATGTGAGTGAATTTAGATGTTTAGGTTCCCTAGCTCTCAAATCAGAGCTTGGACAACAAAGCCCTTTACTCTCAGGTTCTTCAAATTCTTAGTTTCCTCCTATAGGATCCGTCAAGACAAAATTTACCAAGTCTAGTTATTTATCTCTAGCTTGTAAGTTTTGTAAACTAAAATTCTACCAACTCTATTTAATTAACTCTGAATATCTGGCCTTTTACTTAACTTTATGATAAAATCAAATTTTCAAAAAGCAAAAGGATTACTTAATCTAATTGATTAAAAAGTTATAATTCAATTCCAAAACTTAAGTTTAAATCTTTAACACACTTAGTTTCTTAATTCAAGTAAGAATAGAAAAACAAATCTTTAAAAGATTTAAAAGATTCCTAATTCAAATAAAATCTTATTTTAAAAAAAAATTACACACAAAAGTATGCTTTACAAAATGTTTAAAGTAAAATCTAATTAAGAATTGAATGCTCTTAAATACTCTAAATATATTCTATATACATTTTAAATTTCTGACCTAAAAGAAAATTAAGCTCCTAATTACTTCTTCTTTTCTTCTTTATTAAAAATGAATATTCCCCTCTTATTATTTTTATGAATTTTCTTTTTCAAATTTTTGTATTTATATATTTTTATTTTTATGTATATAAGATTTTCCAATTTTTTATGAATTTTTTCAAAAAAATTTCAAATTTTTATGAAATTTTGATTTTTTAAAATTTTTATCATTTTTGGATTTTCAATTTTTTTTAAATTTCGTGGATATTTAATTTTAATGTGTTTTTATTTTTTAAACCCACACTTAAAGTGAAAATTTCACTTCAACACCCCCCAAGCCAAAATTTTACAATGTCCTCATTGTAAGAAGGGTGAAAAGATATTACACTTCATTTAGTATAGGGTGATGGAAGGAGTCGAATAGAGGAGATTAAAAATCTCAGTGTGGACGATTTCAAGTCTGATCAAAGGGCAGAGTGGTCAGTCGGACTAAATAAAGGTAATCAATATGATATGAAGTGAAATTTTAAAAGTGTATAAGAAAATCAAAAAGGGTAAAAACAGGAAACAGCTATATACAAGTGCTAAGTTTTACGCCTTCAGCTAGGCATAAACCCTAGTAAAGAACTCCTAAAAAGAATAGGTATACGGTAAAAATAGAGGAGTTATGAAAGAATTAGATCAAAGAAAATAGGAAACAGATTAGACCACTCGATCAAAACTCATCCTGAAATTGCCTAGAATAGATCTTGTAGATCCTAGAATCAGATTCTCATGAAAATTTCAAAACGATCAAAATGAAAATCATGTGAAGATTAGATCTGATTTAGGTTGAGATATAAAATGTTTAAGATTGAGGTAATTTAAAAGATGATTCCACCAAGTTCAGAAGATCAGCAAAATGAGTTTTGGTTCTCAATAATAAGTGGGTCATTTTGACACAAAATAGGTTGCTGATGTGGGTTTGATGGATTATTTTCAAGTAATGCAGAGGACGGGTTATGATTAGAATCAAAGGCCTGATTAATGAAATGGACTTGGCCTTAATTTAACCTAGGATTTGGCAAATTCCTAGGATTCGGAATTGGCTGAGATGGAAGGGTCCCTAGCTGACGAGATTCAGCTAACTGCATGATTTGACCCCTAAGATCAGCCAATTCTGTCGAACATTGCCTATGGATCTCAGCGAGAGCTTCAACATTTTGTTGCTGACTCTCTGACACAGCTCTTAAAATCTAGTCTAGCTGTGTATCTCTAATAGGCCTAGAGTAATTCTGCATACTCATTGGGCTAGGCCTTAAATTTGATTGCTGAGGAGGCAAAGGAGGTGGATTAAAATGCGTCTGATTTGGATAATTTGGTTTTTGATTTTGATTTGGAACAGCCCAAGAAAAATTTGGGTGGCTTCTCCATCCAGGATTATAGGAATTTGAATATGGGTTTGGTCTTGGAATATTTTCCTGGATGGAGTGTAATCCTAAAAGATATGGCATGTTTTCTGCAACAGTTAAGGGTGGGGAAAAGGGTGGGTAAGATTGTGGGACAAAGGTCCCTCCTTGGGTTGGTGAAGGAGTAGATAGAAAACCCAAGGGAGATGGATCTCTAGAATCCAGATTATTCACAAATTCCCTCCCCGCGGGAATTTGCGAAATAGGTAAATACGCGGGATTCATAGCAAGTAGAGGCGTAAGAGTCTTCATTGTGTTCTAACCTCGTCGAGATGCTTTGTTATGATATCGACTTTGTCCAATTTTTCTGCAGTAATCTCTAAATCCTTTGAACTGGACGGATTACTGATCTCATAAATGCCCTTATGTGGATTTTGATGATTCGTATTCGTTCCCCGCGAAAATTGTGACATTGATGCATTATTGATCGAGTTTTTCGCCATCGCTTCAAATAATTCTAAAGCGACTAGAGGCATCGACTAGATTGCGAATGCCCTCTTGTAAACCATAATAAAAGATATGCATGAGTTGCCAACGAGGGATGTCATGATGTGGGCATTTCCTTTGCAATTCATGAAAATGTTCCCACGCTTCATGAATTGGTTCTCCTTGATTTTGATTGAAAGTAGTAATAGCTCGCCTTAAAGCATTGGTTCGACCAATAGGAAAGAATTTCTTAAAAAATGCAGATTCAAGTTCAGCCCAAGTTGAGATTGGTCTTGCTATAGTTCTATACCAATAAGCTACTTTATCTTTAAGGCTAAAAGAGAACATTTTCATTAGTAGGATTTCCCTATTTTGATTTCGAGGACCAAGAGTTTGGGATAAATTTTTAAGATCTTCTATGTGTTGAAATGGATCGTTGGATGCAAATCCATGAAAGTGGGGGATTAAACCTATAATATTTGGCTTTAATTCTGGATCATTCTCCCCAATAGGAATCCTAACATTAGGTTCTACTTGGGCATTGGATGGGTTATAATAATCTCTAAGTAAAGGCCTTGGATGATCGATCGGTAAATCAGGATTTTCAAAACTCGCCTCAGGTTGAGGTGGAGGACAGGTTTGAAGAGTCTGTAAATTATTCAAGGCTGCCGTTAAAAGATTAATCTATCTAGTCTGCTCAAGCATCCTAAGATTGTGGCTCAGGAGTGCCTCATGAACATCAAAAGGTGGCATCTCCCTTTGACCAGAAGAAGAAGGGATCTTGGGATTTAGATTCTGCATTTGATCCATAGAAGTAGATGTATCAGACGGGAAAACCATTGGTTGCTTACCTGCAATCAGCCTAGGATCACCTGTCAACGGTGGTGCAAGAGGCGGATGCAAAGATCGCCTCCCATCCATAAACGGAAAATAATGTGCAAAGGAACACACACCACCGATAAGAAAACAGTGGCACAAAAAAACCCACAAAACAACGCAAAAGACGTGGGTTTTGCTCTTCTTTCAAAGGAAAGAAGAAATTCCTAAGATACGCAAAGTAATTTGACACAAACAAATAGAGTAACAACATCAAAATATGCATCCTAATTTGTGTCGATGCAGGTGCATACCTTAAATCTCAAAGGTCTAAGGTCTAGGATCGAGACCGCTTACTACTGGCTCCCCGGGATTCTAGTAGTGAGACAGACTTGTTAATCTTCAGCCAAAGCCCTAAGAGGTGCAAAGAGGAGAGATAGAAAAATAGACTCGTGTGACTCTAGTGATCGCGCTGTGTGTGAGATAGCATGCAACAGATGATAGCGATTGAAAACCCCACATGCATTCTGCAAATAGATTTAAGTCACAAATTTTACTTCCTCTTTTTAGTTAGTCATTTTCAAAAATATAATAATTAAACTACAATGGCCGTTTTTTATATCTTTTCAAACAAAAATATGTGGTCTTTTTAATTCTCTGAGGATAGGGATCTACGTGGGTTTTCTCGTGTTTTCCCGATGATGTGAGAAAAATAATTTAAAAATTCTCGAGTCAGATCGCTCTAATACTAGTACAATAATGCACTCCTAAGAGTGTATGCCTATGTATATGTTGCTGTTAGTCAGATAAAGATGTATTTTTGTATTTTTTATTTTTTTAAATGCAACAAAATAAAATATTAAGAAATACTTACAAAAACAAAAATAGTAATATTGATTCCTGCCTTCTCCTGAGATCACCCGCAAAGGTAAACCTGAAAAGAAGATAGAAAATAAAAATAAAAAATAAAAACAAAAACAAAACAAAACACACTAGTTAGTAAAAACAAAAATATATTTACAAAATACCTCCTAATTAGACAATTAAACCTTTTAAATTTTAGTCAATCAAAATATTACCTCCCTGGCAACGGCGCCATTAAAATGGTAGCGTGGTTTCACTCAACTCAGTAATTAAGTTAATTTCACTTAATTAAGAGTAGAAGAAATCACTTAGGTTAACTTGAAATTGTGTCAGTTGTGTAGTATAGGGTCGAATTAACCTAACATTTTAGAAATTTTTACTGGTTGAGTCCATGTCGTTCACTGGGAGGTATAATAATTTTCTCCAAATTCACCAATTCTCTTTTATTTCTCTATAAGTTTAGGAGGTATAACTAAGTTGATTTTTAAAACATGAATTTTGCCAAAATATTTAAACTATAAAGAATATACAAAATTCCATATGAAAAATATATTTACTTAAAATGATTGTTTTCCAATTTTTTTTCGAAAGAAATTAAGGCAATTAAAAGTTATTCTATTAAAACATGACTTTTTACAATTAAAATAAATTCAAAAAGTAATTAAAATGATGCAAGAAAAGATTTTCTTCATTTATTTTCTTCAGGCTCTTATCTTCTCCTTTTCTTTCTCTTCTTCTCTCTCTCGAGCTTTCTTACCTTTCTTCTGTTGTTCCTGTCTTCTCCTGCCTTCTTTTCTTCCCTTAGTCTTCTCCTTTTGTTCCTTAATCTCTTTTCCTTAGTGCTGTTGGTGCTAGAGCACCACGATCATTTGTTTTGATGATAACAAAACACGTGTTATTTAACATTTGCAATTTGAGTCCTAGATTTCAGGTCAATTGCAAATGTGGACGTGTTTAGACGGAGTTCGAGCTCGCATCCAGGACGGATTGGAGGAGCTTGACGGAAAACAGAGGAGGTTCGCGTGGAGCGACAGATTGAAGATAGAAGACAAGAAGAATAGGATAGATTCTTTTTAATCCTTTCATGTACTTTTATCTTTATTTTTCTTGCTCTTTATTTTCCTTAGAAATTATGTTAAAGAGCCTCAAAGAACCCTAACAGTAGTCCTAGGAACACCGGCACAACCCTAGGATACTTAGGTTTTCTGTAGAATACTTAGAAAACCAATATAGGGTTCAAACAGCACTTCCAGACGTCTAATTCCCAAATCAGACGTCTGATAAAGCATTTTAAGACGTCTAACTGTTGTTTCAGACGTCTGATAACTGTTAGGCTGGACATAGTTAGTTCTGTCTGATGAATTCAGACGTCCATACCTTAGACCAGACGTCTTAGGAGACGTCTGATGACATTGCCAGACGTCCAATTAGTGGACCGTTGGCTAGCTCAACAGGCAGTCAAGAATATGACCGTTAGAGCCTTATCAGACGTCCTTAGGCCTTTCCAGACGTCTGATAAATGACCGTTTTGCCTCGGCTGACCCAAAATCTCTTCTCAGAGATTTTCTAGCCGTTGCAACGTTTGGAAATCAATTCCCACAGTAAAAGTAGGTTTCCAGACGTCCAGATATAGTGCCAGACGTCCTGTATGTCGTCTGATGGACTTGCACAAAAACCCTGTTTAGATCTGATCCAAGTCAGGGAGAGACCCGCCCAAAATCAGACGTCTGACCTTTGAATCAGACGTCTTAAAGTGGCCTTCCAGACGTCTGATGCCAGAGTTAGACGTCTGATAACCCTGTCAAATGTAATCATTGTCCTGATTTCGGCCTGATTCTCTTGGACTTTGTTCCCAACGGCTATAGAACCCTTTCTAAGCCTTCCAAAGCCTTCTTAAGGCCTCTATAAATAGAGGGGAGCCTTTGCAACACAAAAACACATAAGAGACACTTAGAAATACACTTGGATACACTTAGCTACACACTTTCACACTCTTGTGTCCAAGAAGTTCTTGCTCTCCAAGCTCAAGTTCTACATCTTGAGAGCATCAAACAGTTTGTGCGCCCGCTCTCCCGCTGTTGTTCACGAGAGCTACGTAGCGCCATCTCGTGGCACACGCACCGCGTCATCGTCGACGCACTCCTTGCAAAGGGGAGTTTCCTATTTCCTATAGAAGCTAGGTTTAATTATTTTGTTGGCTCTATAGGACTATTGTTTATTTTATCTTTGTTATTTGGTTGGGTATTCGCTTTGCGAATTCCCGTCTCCTTCGTGGGACAAAATCCTTCTCGTGGAGAGAAGGGGTTGAGGAACGCTACCCTCGTACTTGTAGCGTGGTTGTACTGAGGTTGAATCACCCTCATTTTAAAGTGATTCATTTAGTGGATTTGATCAACTAGGTTGATCGGAAAATCCTAACTCGAGAGGGTTAGGTGGTGGTTTTCACCCGGTTTGGGTTTCCACCTAAAAATACCTGTGTACATTGTGCGATTGATTTTTGTGAGATTGCTTTATATATTTCAATTCCGTAATTTTTTTTTGTCATGCTGATCTCACCCCTCCACGTAGGGAAATCACATTTGGTATCAGAGCAGGTCTTGCTGTTTCGGCGTAACAACCCGGCAAGAGATCAAATGGAGGGAAGCACATCAGCAATCAGGATCTCCGAGGGGCAGTCCACAACCCGTCCGCCGTTCTTCGACGGGAGCAACTACCCCTACTCGAAGTTGCGGATGAAGACCTGGCTTCAAGTCACCGACTTCACGGTCTGGGCCAGATGCGAGATGCCTTTCGACATCCCAGAAAAACCCGCGGGAGGCTACTCGCAGCAACAAATCTGTGAGCTCTCTTTAAACGCAAAGACCATGAACGCCCTTTACTGCACGCTCAGCTCGGAAGAATTCAACAGAATCTCGCAGTGCGCCACCGCATACGAAATTTGGCACACACTCGAGGTAACTCATGAAGGTACCTCTAAGGTAAAAACCTCAAAAATTAATTTACTTTCTCAAGAATTTGAATCTTTTTCAATGAAATCTAACGAGTCTTTAAGTGAGATGAACACTAGGTTCACTCTCATTGTAAATAACTTGAAAGCTTTAGGAAAGACTTTCATCAAGGGGGAGCTTCAAGGGAAGCTTCTTCGTTCCCTTAGACCGGAGTGGGAACAGAAAGTCACCGCCATCGAGGAGGTGAACGAAATGGAGGAGCTCAACATGGAAGATCTCCTAGGCAATCTGATGGCCTACGAGACTAAGTTGAAGCAGAAGAAGAAGGATACACCGGAGCCTAAACCAAAGAAGACTCTCGCCTTCAGAGCCGCGTCGGATAGCGAGGTAAGTTCCGAAGACGAAGACTTTAGAATTTTACTTAAAAATTTTTCCAAGTTTTGTAGGGAATTAAAGAAAGAGGAGAAGAAGGAAATCCCGAGACGTTGCTACCACTGCAACGGGAAAGGGCATCTGCGACCAGAATGCCCTCTTCTCAAAAAGGAGAAGAAGAAGGAAAAGGAGAAGAAATCTAAGAAGAAGGCGTTCCAAGCCACTTGGGACGATTCTAGCTCGGAGGAAGAAGAAGAAGAAAAGACCATAGAAGAAGAAACCGCTTGCTTCGGCTTCATGGCCAGAGGAAGCGACAGCGAAAGCGACTCAGACAACGAGGTAAATCTCGATCTTCAAGAAGCTTTTAATGAACTTTTTGAGATTAGTAAATCACTTAGGATAGAAAATAAAAGCATTAAAAAGAACCTTAGTTTTCTTAAAAATGAAAATGATAGGTTAGAAATAAAACTTAAGGATCTAGAAGCTTGTCCTAAAAATAATAACTGTTATTAGAAAATCATAACCTCATCAATGAAAATAATAAGTTGATTGAGGAAAATGATAGTCTTAAGTTAGAAATTTCTGATTTAAAGACTAAGATGAATACTATAGAAAAAGAAATTGCATTTCTTAGGGAAAACTCTAACAAACTAATCAACAAAGTTGATAATTTTTATAGCCCTAAGGTTGAGAAAGGATCTCCGTCAAGGAGACCCACTAACAAATCCGGATCCAAGCTTACTTGGATACCGAAGAAAAATTTGGAATCTTGTTTTGTAGGATTCAGGGATAACTACAATACACAGGACTGGACCTACAAACTCAAGGCTGGTCAACTCAAGTTAGGGGAACCAAGGAGTAGACCAAGGAGGAGAACAAGAAGACCGACGAGACGGCGAACAAACGACGGACCCGCCGCACGTCGACCGCCAGATTGGAGACCGGCGCCAATGCCCGGGCCTCCAAGCTACGGATGGGAGCCCCATCCGATGTGGCATCCACCACCACCATTCGGGCCATTTTATTGGCCATGGTAGGTGAGGTAAAACCCTTTACCCTATCTTTTTATCAGTAGCATTTAGATAGGGGGAGTTAAAAATTTTATGAGCTAATTGTCAATTTTTAAGGGGGAGAAATAAGGTAGCTAAATTTCCTTTAGTAAGGGGGAGAAAAATAATAGCTATCTTATTGTTACAAAAAGGGGAGAATATTACCTTTGTTAAAATAAATTCATAGAAGAGCATGTTTTAAGGGGGAGTTATAGGAAATTTAAAATCAAACCTTTTTGATAATGTCCAAAAGGGGGAGGATTTTTTGTATTATTATTTACGGTTTTGTCATCATCAAAAAGGGGGAGATTGTTGGTGCTAGAGCACCACGATCATTTGTTTTGATGATAACAAAACACGTGTTATTTAACATTTGCAATTTGAGTCCTAGATTTCAGGTCAATTGCAAATGTGGACGTGTTTAGACGGAGTTCGAGCTCGCATCCAGGACGGATTGGAGGAGCTTGACGGAAAACAGCGGAGGTTCGCGTGGAGCGACAGATTGAAGATAGAAGACAAGAAGAATAGGATAGATTCTTTTTAATCCTTTCATGTACTTTTATCTTTATTTTTCTTGCTCTTTATTTTCCTTAGAAATTATGTTAAAGAGCCTCAAAGAACCCTAACAGTAGTCCTAGGAACACCGGCACAACCCTAGGATACTTAGGTTTTCTGTAGAATACTTAGAAAACCAATATAGGGTTCAAACAGCACTTCCAGACGTCTAATTCCCAAATCAGACGTCTGATAAAGCATTTTAAGACGTCTGACTGTTGTTTCAGACGTCTGATAACTGCTAGGCTGGACATAGTTAGTTCTGTCTGATGAATTCAGACGTCCATACCTTAGACCAGACGTCTTAGGAGACGTCTGATGACTTTGCCAGACGTCCAATTAGTGGACCGTTGGCTAGCTCAGCAGGCAGTCAAGAATATGACCGTTAGAGCCTTATCAGACGTCCTTAGGCCTTTCCAGACGTCTGATAAATGACCGTTTTGCCTCGGCTGACCCAAAATCTCTTCTCAGAGATTTTCTAGCCGTTGCAACGTTTGGAAATCAATTCCCACAGTAAAAGTAGGTTTCCAGACGTCCAGATATAGTGCCAGACGTCCTGTATGTCGTCTGATGGACTTGCACAAAAACCCTGTTTAGATCTGATCCAAGTCAGGGAGAGACCCGCCCAAAATCAGACGTCTGACCTTTGAATCAGACGTCTTAAAGTGGCCTTCCAGACGTCTGATGCCAGAGTTAGACGTCTGATAACCCTGTCAAATGTAATCATTGTCCTGATTTCGGCCTGATTCTCTTGGACTTTGTTCCCAACGGCTATAGAACCCTTTCTAAGCCTTCCAAAGCCTTCTTAAGGCCTCTATAAATAGAGGGGAGCCTTTGCAACACAAAAACACATAAGAGACACTTAGAAATACACTTGGATACACTTAGCTACACACTTTCACACTCTTGTGTCCAAGAAGTTCTTGCTCTCCAAGCTCAAGTTCTACATCTTGAGAGCATCAAACAGTTTGCGCGCCCGCTCTCCCGCTGTTGTTCACGAGAGCTACGTAGCGCCATCGCGTGGCACACGCACCGCGTCATCGTCGACGCACTCCTTGCAAAGGGGAGTTTCCTATTTCCTATAGAAGCTAGGTTTAATTATTTTGTTGGCTCTATAGGACTATTGTTTATTTTATCTTTGTTATTTGGTTGGGTATTCACTTTGCGAATTCCCGTCTCCTTCGTGGGACAAAATCCTTCTCGTGGAGAGAAGGGGTTGAGGAACGCTACCCTCGTACTTGTAGCGTGGTTGTACTGAGGTTGAATCACCCTCGTTTTAAAGTGATTCGTTTAGTGGATTTGATCAACTAGGTTGATCGGAAAATCCTAACTCGAGAGGGTTAGGTGGTGGTTTTCACCCGGTTTGGGTTTCCACCTAAAAATACCTGTGTACATTGTGCGATTGATTTTTGTGAGATTGCTTTATATATTTCAATTCCGTAATTTTTTTTTGTCACGCTGATCTCACCCCTCCACGTAGGGAAATCACAAGTGCCTGTGCTCCTTTCTTCCTTGGCCTTCAACTTCAACACTTAGCATTTTAACTATCAGCTCTTCTTTTCCAATTCCCTTAGGCTTTCAGCTGAACCAGGTTTTTTTACTTTTTTAACCAAAATTTATTTTATTTGCTGCGAGGTCCTTTCGAGGATACACAGCACCCTAAGACCAGGGTGGGACCAAACCCTACTCGGTCCTCGCCTAATCTCAGTTTGGTTCATTTTCGATTTATTTCATATTGGTTCACAACCTCAAGCCAATTCAGCTCAACCTGGCCTCCCAGGCCTCTCGCCCTCCCAGGGCACATTTGCTCACGTCCCCAAGGGTGCACACCCGTAGGCACACAAGCCCGCACACACACACACATGCACATGCTCAGATAGGATCAAATCGGTAATCGGTGAGCCGAGCGCTGACGACTGAAGAGGGCATACAATAAATTGCTTTTATTACCATGCGCGCACTCAGAAACTAGCGATGTGGGACTAACATAAACCCTTCCAAACCCAACTTCAAATGATCATAACTTCCTACTCAGAGCTCCAAATCGAGTGGTTTCAAATTTGTTAGAAAGCTCTAAGATGGATCTACGCAATTGCAAGGTCAATTTAAGGTTTTGAAGATGTTTTCCTCTTCAATTTGAAAGATGAAATCAGCGGTTCCTACGGGTTATTAAACACCTGGAAATAGTTTTAATGTCACAGAGTCCTCAGATGGACTTTTCTTTCTTATTAAAAGCTCTGTACAAGTTATACAAGTTATTCCGCATCTGTTAGAGTAGTCTTTATGCTCTTAAGACCTTCAGGAATAGCAGAGAAGCTCTTCACTTCTCTGAAAGCTTCAGAGTTCAGATCTTCAGACTTCATTATGTGTAACAGACACTTAAGAATGCTTCTAATCAATTTAAACCAATTCTAAGGGTTATAATTAACTCATCTGGGTAGGATTCATGTTCAAATTTCAACAAAATGGCACTGCTGTTGGTTTGGGTTCGAAAGTAACCCAAACTGACAGGATTCAAATTCTCACTAAATAAATCATCTGAGCTCACTTTAATCTCTCTCATACCATTCAACAAATTCTCAGAAATAGTTTACACCCGTCAATACCTCAATTTGAGCTCAGATCTCCATTATCAGATTCAATTTGACTGTGGAAGCACAAAATGTTGACTTTCTGTTCAAAACTTCTCCACAGGAAATCAAAGCCTCGAATAAAGTCTTCTCAACACCCAGAACTTATTCAGATCTTCAGGTAAGTGTTTTGACCTTGATTTCTAGGGTTTCAGGCTCGTCTCCTGAACTTGAAAAGGTGTATGTTCGTCAGAGCAATTCAGAGGTTGTTACAGTGTTCTAAAGGTTTAAACAGTGTTTGCTGTCTTCCTTCGTGATGTGTTCGTTGCAGTATTATGAAAGATGATTAACACATTAATTTTATTTATTACTCGAGATTTTAAAATATCCCGAGGTTGAACTCAGGGAGCACACGTCATTCTAGAAACATAAATTCACAATTAACTATATATTATTTTACAAAAATTTAAGGAAGAGAGAATGAGCAAAAAAAACTCTGTTTCTTTTTCTTTCTCTTCTTCTTTTTCTTCTTCTCTTTTCCTGTTCTTCTTTCTCTACCTTTCCCTTTCTCGGACGTCTGATTCAGAAATCAGATGCCTTATCAGATCGGCTACTTCTTCTTCTCCTGCTTTGGCTTCTTCTTCTTCTTCTCTTTTCTCTGGCCCTTCCTTCTCTGATCGGCTTCTTCCTTTTTCTTCTTCTCTGCTGTGGTTCTTCTTTTTCTCTTTCTTTTCTTTCTTTCTCTTGGCTTCTTCTATGCGGCAGAGGCTTCCTCCTCTTGTCCTTTCTTTTTCTATGGCCCTGCCTTCTCCTTCAACTCCTTTCTTCAGCAGCTCCTTCCTTCTTCTTCTTCTCTGCTGCTGCCTCGCCGCCCCTCTTCTTCTTCTTCCCTACCTGTTCCCTACACACACACCAGCACAAAACCTACCCCTACCCTTCCCATGCAGCTCTCTCTCTCTCTGAATCTCTCTTTGGTACGCTCTCCCAGAGCTAGGTTATCGAGTCGGTTGCGTGCTTGGGTCCAGGCGCACCGACGTGGGTGTGGTGCGCGAGGAGTGCACAGGAGTGAGGGGTAATCGGGTCGTGGGCCAGATCCGCGTGGGCAGTGTCGCGGACAAGACCCAATGAATAGGTGAGCGACCTCACCCCAGTGTTATCGGAGGCAACCAGCATATAACACTTTTTCAATTTATGTGTGGGTGTGCGCCTACACACTTCCGAGGTGGGACTAAAGTCCCACCTACTGCTTCGCTCGCCTGTAGGCAAGAAGCTTCAAGTGATTGGGGCAATAGCCGAGGCTTGTGACCCCAATTGAAGACCTGGGCACACTCGCGGAAGTCTTCCGTGTTGCCTGGGGCTTACGCCTGGAGCTGGAGAGGCTTGGAGCAGCTTGCGAGCTTGCTCCAAGCTTGTCGTCAATGGCGACAAGGGTGTGCGACCTGAAAACATTAAAATGGCCTCGTAGCCACGTCAAAAAGCTTAGGGAAATCGCCAGAGTGCGGCGAAGGTGGTGCGGGGGTCGGCGTGGCGTGGGGAGGCCAGAGTGTGCGTGCTTAGGGTACACTGTGTGCGTGAGAGTAGGTGTGTTCGGGAGGTGTTCTGGGTGTGTGGAGTGGCAGTGTGAGTAGGGGGAAATGTTGAGTGGAGTGAGGGGATGCTTATGGGCTTGTCAGCGAAGGGTGGGATGGCCTGTGGAGGTGGAGAGGCCTCACCGGAATTGGTGGCCAGGGGTGGAACAGATGGTGATGGTAGTGGCAGTCGAGGGGTTAAAAGTGATAGTTGAAGAGGGGGAAATTACGAGGAGAGTAAGGGAAAGAGTTTGACCTATTTAACTGAAGAAAAGGGGGAAGGAGACGTCGGTGAGTGCCTGCCGACGCTGGAGACGAAGGTGCCCAGAGGGGGGTAACGACGATGAGGAGGGGATCTGGAAGGCACCAGCTGGTGCGACCTGGCACAGGAGGATGAGGTGGAGTAAACACTGCTGCAAGTGTGGCAGCAGAGCGACGAGGAGGAGGAGGAAGAGTCATCGGAGCCTGTGGGCGCTTGACCAAAGGAGGAGGAGGCGAAGATTAGGGATTTCCTTCGGCCAAAACAGGCTTGAAGGAAACAGCTGCCCCTGCCGCTCCTTATAAAGGTGCTGGCAAGGAGAGGATTTGGAGGAGGCGACGTGGGGAGCTCGCCGGAGAATGGCCGGAGAGCAAACCCATTCCTCTCGTGCGTTCGCACGAGAGGCATGGGCAGCTGCAGGGCAAGGGGGAGGGTCACTGCGAAAGCGGACGACGTAGGGAACCTCCCTTTCGTTCCTGAGAGCAGCCCCCATACCCTGCATGGCGCCATCCTCCGCGCAAGGTTGCCGGAGGTATGGGCGCCTGCGTGGGGTGGCCGTTCTGCAAAGAACGAAAGAGAAGATGGGGGGCTAAATGCAAGGGTTCAAAAAGATAAGTGTCAAAAAGTAATTCAAGAGGACCAATTTGTAAAGTCGGTCAAAATGGTCTTCTCTTAGGCCCAAATTTTTATACCAACCTAATTTGGGCCTAAGGAATCTAATGGTAAGTTTTGATTTTATGTTTGACCATGTTTGACCAGTCAATTTGCACAAATACCCAAATTAGGTCAAAAATTGGGCATGATTCTCAATCTAGGTCAAGATAAGTCCCAAAGGCCAAATTGAAGGTTCTAAGCCCTAGGGGATATTTTTTCATGAATTTTAAAGGGTTTAGTTGATTTTTATCCTACATGAAACCTCGTGAATTGAAGCAGGTTTGTTTCAGGGTTACAGAATGTCATTTAATTCCTAGAAGTTGCTATAACCCTTTTAAGATCAGATCATCCCAGTTCCTTTCTTATTAAGCTCATTTGACCTGTGTTTAGACCCTTAGACACCCTGTTTGTGTACTGCATTGGTAAAATTGCAGTTTTACCCCTTATGAATTATTTTATTCTTAAATTTGGAATTCTCTGTGTTAGACTTTTCCTTAGGTTTTGTAGAAGCTTTTGCACACTTATTTAGATCAAATTGTGCTAGTTAGGGTTCATGATGAGGCTCTTATCATAGCCCCATGCCTAGCTTTTGCTAATCCCTTAGCAAAATTTTAAGGTTTTAACCCTTGTTCTAGACCATGAATTTCTTATTAAGTTTAGATAAGTGCTTTTCCTCTTGTATCCTTGATTAGGTCGGAATGCCAATCATAGGCCTAAAAGGTACTCTAGTACCAACCAAGATCCAGATCTGTCCAGCTTTAGCCTCAATCTTTGGCAAAGGTTTTTAAGGCCTACAAGAACTAACCTAAGGTTTATTGGACTTCATGGTTAAAGCACCTGTGCTTGAGATATTTTTAGCCTTGGTTCAGCTCGCAGTGCATTTTGTAAGAGAGAGAGATAGAAGATTTATTTGTTTGGAGAGATTTTCTCTCTCTTTTTCTTTTAATTCTACCTTAGGATTGGCTTCTCAACACGATCTGTATCAGATTCCTTGTCCCCATCATCAATCCTCAAGGGTCCCTGGCAATCGATGCTTCGAGATAGCACCGCCCATGGTAACCCCTAGAACCCTAGCTTTCGAGATTTCGAGATAATCCCGTCCATGGTGTTCCGTGGCCGAATTCAGACCCTGGCAATTGACACTTCGTGATAATGCCATCATGGAATCTGAACCAGCAGAGTGCTTACATGCCCCCAGTAGGATATGTGAATATCCTAAGTGACAAGCACCGAGGAGATGATATTTTATTATGCATCTTCGAGGGAAATGTCCCACCTCTCCGCACTGGGAACTCGTCTAAATCAACTTGTGTTGATCAGCCGCTCCTACTCTAGGTGAAATTTTTAAAATATTTGAAACTCTTCTGCTTGATTTTGATATTTATGCTTACTGAATCAGACTGTGTGTGAATTTGGGTGCTTAGGTTACTGAGTCCCGTAAATCAAAAATCAGTTAACAAGGCCGAATACTCCCTAAGCCTTGGACCTAATACTTAAGCTTTTCATTTTCCTCAACCTCTTGAGGAATATCTAGATCTTAATGGGTACTAAGAATCTATCCAAGAATGCCTAAGGTTTGTGTTCTTACTAATCTTATTGTGCACTTTCCATTTTCTTTTCCTGAATGTGGTCTAGAACTTAGGTTAATTCCTTAATTTCTTACTAATGACTATCCCTTTTTTTTCATTTTTGTTCTCCTTTTATCATTCAGCTCTTTTTCTCCTCCTCCACAAGAATTCTTCCCTCCTTTCTCTTTTTTTTTTTTATAAATTTTTATGTTGAAACCTTTTTTTATGAGTTTTTATTCATTTTTCACTTTCATACCCCCCATGCCTAAGATTTACAATGTCCTTATTGTAAATTAGGAGGATTTTTTATTTAGCTTGGTTCATGTATTAGGACAGATATTTTGGTGAGTAGATAGGTCAGACTGACTGTTGTGGACGATTTCTAATCTCAGATGCGAGCACCCGAGGTGGAGTCGGCTGTCCTAAAGGATGAACCTAAAGTGCAACAAGATGTCAGAAAAGGTTTCGGGTTTTTCAGAATGACGGGCTGCCTCCCGTTAAGCGCTGAGTTTTACGCCATCGGCTGGGCACAATAAGCTCAAGGAGAATGGAGGATAAATGACGACTCAGCCAAATCTGTAGAGGTTACATCAATGAACGGTTTGAGTCTCTGACCATTCACGATGAAAGGTTCAGAATCGTGGCTGAGAGGACTGATTTCGATGGCTCCATTTCCAAAAATCTGTCGGACAAGATATGGTCCGACCCACTTGGATCGTAGTTTCCCAGGGAAGAGTTTGAGTCGGGCATCGAAGAGTAGGACCTTTTGACCAAGGTGGAAGATCTTTCTAGATATGTGCTTGTCATGGAAGGCTTTAACCCTCTCTTTGTAGATTCGTGAGTTCTCATACACATCAAGGTGTAATTCATCGATCTTGCTAACCTGAAGCTTTCTATGGGTTCCAACCTTAGAAAGATCTAGGTTGCAGCTCCGTGCTGCCCAATAGGCTTTGTGCTCCAGTTCGACGGGAAGGTGACATGCCTTCCCGTACACCAGTCTGAAAGGAGACATGCCTAATTGGGTCTTGTGGGCGATCCTATAAGCCCACAAAGCTTCTAGAAGTCAGGACGACCAATCCTTCCTGTCAGGTCGAACAATAACCTACAGGATTTTCTTGATCTCCCGATTTGATAGCTCAGCTAGACCATTAGTTTGGGGGTGGTAAGGAGTAGAGATTCGGTGAGACACCCCATGTTTGGTCATCAGTGACCTAAACTGAGCATTCGTGAAATGGGTCCCTCCGTCAGAGATGATTGCACGAGGAATCCCAAACCGTGAGAAGATATTCTGATGAATGAATTTGATAACGATCTTGTGATCACAGGTTCAGGTCAGAATGGCTTCGATCTATTTGGACACGTAGTCCACAGCGAGCAAAATGTATTCGAAGCCATCCAAAACAGGAAAGGGGCCCATAAAATCAATCCCCCAAATATCGAAGATCTCGGATACGAGAATCGGCTGCAAAGGCATCATGTCACGGTGGCTCATGTTGCCCAAAGTTTGGCAACAACTACATGCCTTGCAATGACTGTATGCATCCTTGAAGATAGTGGGCCAGTAAAAGCCACACTGGAGGATTTTTTATGCGATTTTGTGCCCAGAGAAATGGCCACCGCATGCCTGGTCATGGTAGGAGAGAATGTCATTAACTTCGCCCTCCGGGATACATCTCTGAATGATTTGGTCAGCACTTATGCGGAAAAGGTACGGGTCTTCCCAGATGTAGTACTTGGCATCAGAGCGCAACTTGTCTTTCTTGGCCTTTGGCCAATCAAACGGGATCTGATTAGATGCCAGGTAGTTTACTATATCAGCAAACCATGGAATCCTAGTACCAATAGTCAATAAGTGCTCATCAGGAAAATGCTCCGTGATGGATTCAGAAGGGTCGATGATTTCAGAAGGAAGGCGAGATAAGTGGTCAGCTACCACGTTCTGTCTTCCCGCCTTGTCGCGAATCTCGAGGTTGAATTCTTTCAACGGCAAGATCCATCAGATTAATCGAGGCTTCGCATCCTTCTTGGTAAGGAGATGCCTCACAGCTGTGTGATCCGAGTAGATGATGACATGGGAACCCAAGAGATAAGATCAAAATTTTTCGAGGGCAAATACTACGGCTAGCAGCTCTTTCTCCATAACTGTGTAGTTATGCTGAGCCTCATCAAGTGTCTTGCTAGCGTAGTAGATGACCATAGGTTTCCCGTCAATCTTCTGCCCCAGAACCGCTCCTACAGCGAAGTCAGAAGCATCGCACATGATCTCAAAGGGTTGAGACCAATCAGGGGACTGTAGGATCGGGGCTTGAGTGACTCGGTCACGAAGGTTCTCAAAAGCTTGAGTGCATTCCTTGGAAATTTCAAAGGGTACATCCTTGGAGAGAAGAGTAGTCAAGGGGTGTGAGATTTTCGAGAAATCAGGAATGAAACGACGGTAAAAATCGATGTGCCCCAGAAAAGAACGGATGTCCCTGATCGAGCTAGGCATAGGAAGTCGAGAAATTAGATCAACCTTGGCTCGATCCACTTGGATGCCTTTCTTAGAAATTAAATGACCTAGGACGATCCCCTCAGGCACCATAAAGTAGCTCTTTTCCCAGGAAAGAACCAGATTTACATTGATGCAACGCCTGAGTATATGAACCAAGTGCTGGATGCAATCATCAAATGATGCCCTGACAACTGAGAAGTCATCCATGAAGACTTCCAGAAAATCACCTACCATATCAGAGAATATGGCAAGCATGCACCGCTGAAAAGTCGCAGGTGCATTGTAGAGACCGAAAGACATCCTTCGGAATTTATACATCCCAAAGGGGCAGGTGAATGTGGTCTTCTCTTGGTCCTCAGGATGAATAGCCACTTGGTTGTAACCAGAGTACCCGTCAAGAAAGCAGAAGAATCTATTTCCCGCTAATTTCTCGAGAATCTAATCAATGAATGGTAGTGGGAAATGATACTTCTTCGTGGAGGAATTGAGTCTTCGGTAATCTATGCAGACTCTCCATGAGTTAGCTATACGGGTAGGTATGGCTTCTCCGATTTTAGTCGTAATGGTGGTGAGCCCTGTCTTTTTAGGCACAACCTGGATTGGGCTCACCCAACGACCGTCGGAGATCGGGTAGATGATCCCTGCATCTAACCACTTAATGATCTCCTTTTTCACGACCTCTTGCAGATTGGGATTCAAACGTCTCTGCAATTCCCAGGAAGGTCGTGCGCCCTCTTCAGAATAAATACGGTGTGTGCAATAAGAGGGACTTATTCCAGTCAAGTCATCGAGTGTCCAACCAATGGCTCTGCGATGTTGCTGGAGCACAGTAATCAGACGGGATCCTGATCAGGTGTGAGTCTAGAGTTTATAATCATAGGAAATGTCTGATTAGAACCCAAGAAGACATATTTCAAATGATCGGGAAGGGGTTTGAGTTCAAGAATGGGGTTATCAGTAGCAGTGGGTGGTTCAGAGTGAGTGTGAGGTACAAGGATAGGAGTTATGGGTTTGTCTATCTCAATGTCTGCCTCCTCTAATTGCAGTTCAAGATTCTCTTGTGGTTGATGAGGAATGATCATGTTGCCCTCAAGTTGTGGTTCATCAACCAGAGCTCTAACATCACAGATTTGTTCAATGACACCGCAATTGATCCCTTGTTGGGCCTTAAAGATATCAATTTTGAAAGTTTGATTCCCAAATTTCAGTTCTATTTAGCCCTCCTCACAACTTATGTTGGCCCTTGCAGTGGCCAAAAAAGGTCTCCCTAGAATGATTGGTGTATCCTTTGGGTTCTCAGGTGCATCCATATCTAGGACTATGAAGTCCACAGGGAAGTAAAAATCCCACACCCTTACAATAACATCCTCAAGAATCCCTTTTAGTGACTTGATAGATTAATCTGCTAACTGTAGTGTCACCTCGGTCGGTTTCAACTCAGATTCTTCTAGGTGGTTGAGTAAGGATGTGGGTATCAAGTTTATGGACGCACCTAAGTCTAACAATGCTCTGTCGAACTGGGTTTCACCGATCTTGCATGAAATCAGGGGAGTGCTTGGGTCTTTTGCCTTGGGTGGGAGTCTGCTCAGGATTACAGAGCTCGCTTGCTCTGACAGTACAATTGGACTCCCACTCTTGGTTCTCGGCTTACGCTAAGGTGTACACACATTTTTCAAGAATCGTGCATAAGCCAGTACGTGGTGGATCGCATCCATTAAGGGGATGTTTATTTGGACCTGCTCAAAGAGCTTGACCAGGTCCTCCTCAGGAGCCACGGATTTGGTTGTCTTCTTTCCCTTGGTTAAGGCCTCAGGAAAAGGAACCTTGGTTGGTTCTTCTAGGATAGTTCCAAGTTTTGGATCTGGGACGGGGATAGGAACATCCTGGATAACTGTCCTAGAATTCAGGTCACTACTAGGCTTGGAGTGGTCTGGATAAGGTGGATCTTGGGTCGCTTTGCCACTACGGGTTGTTACAGAGTTAAGTCCTGCCTGGTTCTGGTCGGGGGTTGGTAGAAGGGGCTGCTACTGTTGATAACCCGCATAAGAAGTTGAAGCTTCCATCCCATCAGTTGAAGGAATAGAAGGGGCCTGATAAACCATGTGTGCTTGGCCTAGGTTTGGGTTCATAATGCGCCGCTGGGTCGGCACGCTATTAGGGTTGGGAAGAGGTTGAGAAAGAAGTGTGCCTGGTTGGCGAGAATTTGCCAACTGGACAAGTTGATTTCGGACCTCTGTGATTTCGTCCTTGTGTTGTTTTTGAATAGCCGCATTCATTCTCTGAATGTCAGCCAAAGTCTGAAGGATGAGGGACATCTGGTCTTGGTTTGGCTCGGATGGATAAGTGGGGTTGGGCCGAGGCTGAGGCGGCTGGTAAGGATGAGGTGCATGTGGACGGGGCTGAAAGGGAGGTCTCAAATTCTGGGAATTCCCTGCCCACTGAAAGTTGGGATGGTTTCGCCATCCAGGATTTTAGGTATTGGAAAATGGGTCATTCTGGATGGCGTTGAGGTCCTCGCAGGTCTGAGGAGCCTCAGAAAAATCAGAGAATGGGGGAGTAGAATTCCCTCAGCTAGAATAGAAAGGATCAGAGATTCCTCCGATTCGAGAGTCAGATGGGGGTGGATACGAGTCTACCACAGGAGAAGGTCGGTGGAAAACGTTCTTCACAGTCTCCCGTGTGGGAGGAGGTTGTGCAAAGGAGTTCTACGTAGAGGTGGCTCGCTGCAGATGCTGAGTCAGCTCATCCACCTTCTTCTCAATAATAGAGACCTTGTCCAATCGACTGGCCATTAATTCCAAGTCGACTGATGCGGACAGGCCCTGTGTCTCATGTGCTCCCCTAAGGTTCGTCGATGCGCGGGTATTCGTCCTGTCGAATAGTCCCATGCAGTCATTATTGATGGAGTTCTCGCACATATTCTTGAGAATCTCCCACACGGTGTCCTCATGTTGACCCATGATATTCCTTCCGCAAGTTGCATTGAGGAATAGTCTAATATCCTCACGCAGTCCCTGGTAAAAAGACTGGACTTGTTCCCATTTAGGAACTCCGTGATGGGGGCACTTCCTCATGAGATCCTGAAAATGATCCCATGCCTCATGAAGAGGTTCTCCCATCTGTTGCGTAAAGTGAGTAATCTGATGGCGCAAGGCATTGGTCCGACCAACGAGGAAGAACCTTTTCAAGAACTCGGATTGAAGTTCCTCCCAAGTGTTGATCGGACGGGTCTGGGTCTGATACCAATGGGATGCCTTGTCCATAAGGGAGAAAGAGAACATCTTCATGAGTAAGATATCCCGATTATGCGCATCTGACCCGAAAGTCTGGGCCAGATGCTTTAGCTATTTGATGTGCTGGAAGGGGTCTTCAGAATTAAACCCATGGAATTTAGGTATGGCATGAATCATGTTGGGCTTTAGTTCAGAATCAGGTCCTTCAGTCGGGATTCTAACTCGAGGCTCAATTGCCACCGCAGCAGGATTATAGTGATCTCTCATCATGGGACGCTGCGGTGGGTTCATGAAGTTCTGGAAGAGGTCATTGAGTCGCTGGAGTTGGTTCTCAAGATTATTCTCTTCCTCAACTGGCTGATCCATTGTGAAAGAAGAAGGTGAGTTGGGTTCAAAATCAGAGGAGAGGTCTATGTGAAGAGTTGGTTGCACAAACAAGGGTACCGAGGCTTGGCCTCGGGGAGAGTGAATTTCTAGAGGAGGTTTCAAGGACCTCCTACCAAACATGCACCGATGGATTAGACGAGTTTAGCAGGTGCTGGACCCAATCAAGACACCCAAAATGTTGGGTGACTATAGAGGTTCGGAGCAGATGGACCCCTAAATCAGAAGGTCGTCCACCTAAGAATTACTTGGGCAGCCAGAGAGGGTGAGTCCCGCGAAGACCCCTACACGATAGAGCGCCTCCACGGGTTACAGGGTTTCCCCCACCCGACCTCTCTTGTCACTGAGATTCCAGGTAGACCAGAATGGGGACCTTGACCTCTTAAGTCTACCACTTTTAGTTAGGATCAAGGTGCTTAGGGTTTCACTTGAACTTTAACCTTTTGAGTGCAAAGAGTGACCTAAGTTAAAGGTTGGTTGATCCAAGGGATCAACTTCACCTATTAGTTTCTTTGAGAGCTTATTAGGCCTTGTCTTTTAAGGTTCAAGTGTTTTAAGAGCCGAATTGCTTAGGGTTTCTCTTGATAGATGTTTTCAAGCAATGGCTTAGGCACACTTTTTTTGGTGATTCTCAATTCTTGATTAGAAAGTGTGTCTCTAAAACCCTAGCGTTGAGTCTTAAGTTGGCTCTAATTGGTCCAGTTAGTTGCCTCAAGATTGGGTAATTAGGACTCAAGCAAGAAGGTTTTAGCCCTAAATACCTTTAATGGATGTACAGATAGAATGTGTTGAAATTGAAAACAGGCAACTTTTGTGATTTACTAGGTATGGAAGACAAGTGATTCCTAAATTGCTTTTTTTTCTTTTTCTTCCTCTTTAGAATTTCAGGGGCTTAATAGAGGATAGAAAATTACCTGTCCTTGGTGTGGTTGTTGTGCGGCTGCTTGTTTCCTTCTTGATTTCATGTGCCTTCACAATCAAAGAGAAGAGATTAAGACAGTAGTAAAAAAAAAATTATGAATTAATAGCTTCTAGAATGGCTGTTGCTCCCCGACAACAGCGCCAAAAAGTGTTTGCTGTCTTCCTTCGTGATGTGTTCGTTGCAGTATTATGAAAGACAATTAACACTTTAATTTTATTTATTACTCGAGATTTTAAAGTATCCCGAGGTCGAACTTGGGGAGCACACGTCATTCTAGAAACATAAATTCACAATTAACTATATATTGTTTTACAAAAGTTTAAGGAAGAGAGAATGAGCAAAAAAAACTCCTTTTCTTTTTCTTTCTCTTCTTCTTTTTCTTCTTCTCTTTTCCTGTTCTTCTTTCTCTGCCTTTCCCTTTCTCGGACATCTGATTCAGAAATCAGATGCCTTATCTGATCGACTACTTCTTCTCCTGCTTTGGCTTCTTCTTCTTCTCTTTTCTCTGACCCTTCCTTCTCTGATCGGCTTCTTCTTCCTTTTTCTTCTTCTCTGCTGTGGTTCTTCTTTTTCTCTTTCTTTTCTTTCTTTCTCTTGGATTCTTTTGTGTAGCAGAGGCTTCCTCCTTCTCTTTTCCTTTCTTTTTCTCTAGCCCTGCCTTCTCCTTTAGCTCCTTTCTTCAGCAGCTCCTTCCTTCTTCTTCTTCTCTGCTACTTCCTCGCCGCCCCTCTTCTTCATCCCTACCTGTTCCCTGCACACACACCAGTGCAAAACCTACCCCTACCCTTCCCGCGCGACTCTCTCTCTGAATCTCTCTTTGGTACGCTTACCAGAGCTGGGTTATCGGATCGGTCGCACGCTCGGGTCCAGGCGCACCGACGTGGGTGTGGTACGAGAGGAGTGCACAGGAGTGAGGGGTAATCGGGTTGTGGGTCAGATCCGCATGGGCAGTGCCGCAGATGAGACCCGGTGAATAGGTGAGGGACCTCACCCCAGTGTTATCGGAGGTAACCAGCGTATAACACTTTTTCAATTTTTGTGTGGGCGTGTGCCCACACTTCCGAGGTGGGACTAAAGTCCCACCTGCTCCTTCGCACGCCTGTAGGCAGGAAGCTTCGAGCGATTGGGGTAGTAGCCGAGGCCTGCGACCCCAATTGAAGACCTGGGCACACTCGCGAAAGTCTTCCGCGTCGCCTGGGGCTTACGCCTAGAGCTGGAGAGGCTTGGAGCAGCTTGCGAGCTTGCTCCAAGCTTGTCGTCATTGGCGGCAAGGGGGAGCGACCTGAAAGCACTAAAATGGCCTCGCAGCCACATCAAAAAGCTCAGGGAACTTCGCCAGAGTGTGGCGAAGGTGGTGCGGGGGTCGGCGTGGCGTGGGGAGGCCGGAGTGTGTGTGCTTAGGGCACACTGTGTGCGTGAGAGTGGGTGTGTTCGAGAGGTGTTCTGGGTGTGTGGTGTGGCGGTGTGAGTGGGGAGAAATGTTGAGTGGAGTGAGGGGATGCTTATGGGCTTGTCGGCGAGGGGTTGGATGGCCTGTGGAGGTGGAGTGGCCTCGCCGAAGTTGGTGGCCGGAGGTGGAACAGATGGTGATGGTAGTGGCAGTCGAGGGGTTAAAAGTGATAGTTGAAGAGGGGGAAATTAAGAGGAGAGTAAGGGAAAGAGTTTGACCTATTTAATTGACGAAAAGGGGGAAGGATATGTCAGCACGTGCCTGCCGACGCCAGAGACGAAGGTGCCCAGAGGGGGGTAACGACGACGAGGAGGGGATCTGGAAGGCGCCAGCTGGTGCGACCTGGTGTAGGAGGATGACGTGGAGTAAACACTGCTGCAGGTGTGGCAGCAGAGCGACAAGGAGGAGGAAGAGTCGTCGGAGCCTGTGGGCGCTTGACCGGAGGAGGAGGAGGTAATAATTAGGGGTTTCCTTCGGCCAAAATAGGCTTGAAGGAAACGGCTGCCCCTGCCGCTCCTTATAAAGGTGCTGGCGAGGAGAGGATCTGGAGGAGGCGACGTGGGGAGCTCGCCGAAGAATGGCCGGAGAGCAGACCCATTCCTCTCATGCGTTCGCACGAGAGGCATGGGCAGCTGTAGGGCAAGGGGGAGGGTCCCTGCGAAAGAGGATGACGTAGGGAACCTCCCTTTCGTTCTTGAGAGCAGCCCCCATACCCTACGCGGCGCCATCCTCCACGCAAGGTCGCCGGAGGTATGGGCGCCTGCGTGGGGTGGCAGAGGGGTTGTTCTGCAAAGAACGAAAGAGAAGATGGGGGGCTAAATGCAAGGGTTCAAAAAGATAAGGATCAAAAAGTAATTCAAGAGGACTAATTTATAAAGTCGGTCAAAATGGTCTTCTCCTAGGCTCAAATTTTTGTAACAACCTAATTTGGGCCTAAGAAATCTAATGGTGAGGTTTGATTTTAGTTTTGACCACGTTTGACCATTCAATTTGTACAAAAACCCAAATTAGCTCAAAAATTGGGCATAGTTCTCAATCTAGGTCAAGATAAGTCCCAAAGGCCAAATTGAAGGTTCTAAACCCTAAGGGATATTTTTTCATGAATTTTAGAGGGTTTAGTTGATTTTTATCCTACATGGAACCTCGTGAATTGAAGCAGGTTTGTTTCAGGGTTACAGAATGTCATTTAATTCCTAGAAGTTGCTATAACCCTTTTCAAATCAGATCATCCTAGTTCCTTTCTTATTAAGCTCATTTGACCTGTGTTTAGACCCTTAGACACCCTGTTTGTGTACTGCATTGGTAAAATTGTTGTTTTACCCCTTATGAATTATTTTATTCTTAAATTTGGAATTCTCTGTGTTAGACTTTTTCTTAGGTTTTGTAGGAGCTTTTGCACACTTATTTAGATCAAATTGTGCTAGTTAGGGTTCATGATGAGGCTCTCATCAAACAGCTTCAGTGCATTGCACTGAAGCTTCTGAGTTCCTTAAATGCTTCTCATATCTCTTTATCAGACTTCTCCAACTCTGCCGGAGTTGGAGAAGATGAAATCAAATCTACAGCTCCATACATTAAAATCTCAATTAAACATCCTTAAAATAATCAGTGATCCACATTATACCATTCTGGAGCTTCTCAACAGATTTTAGAGGCTAAAACACAGTTTTGGCTCGTCAGAGCTTGCCGGAGCTCCGGTGAGTCCAGAAAATGTGAAAAGTGTGTACAGATTGATTAAACTTACCATCTTTGATTTAGAAAGGATCCTGAGGTTGCAAGGAACCTTAGTATCACATTTAGTTCCTCATTATTTCTTTAAATGTAAGATTTGACAGTGAAATCGTTTCTTTAAAAATTTGATTGGAGATAAGCTCAGGACTTGTTTAACCACTAGATTGAGAGGTTAAAACAAGTCAACAGATGTTTATATTCATAAATATATATTTAATTTAAGATATGAACTGCTCCTGAGCCGCCATTGACAGCGAGCTCAGGAACTTAATTATATTTAGGCGTTTAATTTATATGTGGTATTTATAAGTATTATAGTGTCGATTAGGGTTCATAAGTGGTGAATAGATGATGAAGAACCCTATGAAGGTGAAATTAAGTCAATTACTGTCACCATGGACAGTGACAGTAGTCGGTGAAGGTGGAATATGAATTAGGCGATTAGGTGATTCAATTAGCGATTAAGTGGTTTAGAAGTGATTATGGAAGCAAAAAGAAGGTGTACAGTGAGTTAAAAAGACAAGATTAAGGCTCTGGCGAGCTCAAGGAACTTGCCGGAGTCAAAGAAGATGAAACTAAAATTCTAAAATTACTCTAATCTAACTACCTAAACTAACTAACTAAGCTAGCCTACTCCTACTCCTACTCCTAATCTACTATTACCTGGACGAAGGGGTCAATAGGGTTCCGCTGAAGTTTCATAGCGGACGACAAAATCAGAGGGTGGAAGAAAGATCTCCGATGGGTGGATTTGAGGTGGAGTAGAGGATTCCTTGGGTCGGCGCCTGTGTCAGAGATGCGGAAGACCACGGCGGATCTCCTCGGCTGATTAAGATGGACGGAGGAAGTCAGAAATTGAAATGGAAAGTCGCCGGAGTTTTGGACGAATAGCCTATTGAAGTCGGCTACAGTGTTAGAAGAGGGAAGGGAGCCAACTTGAATAAAATCAGAGGTGTGAGGGGGTATTTATAGTAGTTGGCGACGAAGAGAATGGCGGGGTCTGGCCGAAGAAGGAGCTCGAGGAGCTTAACCTCCGTCGTCGTCTCCGACAACGGTGAGGTTATCTCCCACTGAAAAATAGGATTCCCGATTAATCCAGACCGGTGGATGAAGTGGAGGTGGTGAGCGTAAGCTGCAAGAGCTTGGACAAAGAAGGATGATGTCGGCAGGGCGGTAATCGCACGGTGGGGTGACTCTCTGTCGCCAGCCGTTCATTCGGCTGAAGAAGAAGACGAAGAGGGACTTAAATGAAATAAAACTTAAGGACCTGTGTGAGAAATAAGGACAGGATTGTAATGAATTTTAAGGACCAAAATGTAAACTAAGATTTTGAAGGTTTATTTTAATTTAGATCTTTTTCAACTTTTTGTATATGTTAGTAAATAAGGTAAATATTATGTTTACACCTTGAATTTACATTTTTGACCTTTTTAGGTTAATTTATTAGATTAAGTAAAATCACTTAAGTTATTATATACTTAGGTATACATTAAGTTTAAGTTACTTATCTTATTAATTAAGGAAATGATTAATAGGATTTCGAGTCCAATTATTATCTAAATTATTAATAATGTTAATTGAATGATAAAATGTCATTTTTAACTTATTTTAAGGTCCTTTACTAAATATCCCTCATTTTATAATTAACCCTTATATATTCATAACCTTAGCTAATTAACTAGGAAGACTAGTTAATTAGGGGTAATTAGAGATCATGATGAGTGTCTCATCAATATGCAGGGAAAATACGACAACTAAAATATGCTATATATAAGTGCTAACGCCTCCAGCTAGGTGTACACTCAAAAAGGATATATCAATACACTATTGAGAATGGAGAGTAAAATGATAAGAATTTTAATCTTGTTTGCTAATAGCGAGCCACAAATGCGGATCTGTTGTCCATGAATTTCGAGCCCAAATAATCGAAAAAAAAATTATGATGAGGCTTGGGAAAATCTACAGTCAAATGCTATAGAAGAAAGACAGATAATTATGGGTGCTTGGAAGAAATGAAGGTGAAGGCATCCTGAAGAGGAGATGGAAAATGTGGGTGGTAGGGGTATGGGTAGAGTCGTGTGGGGTAAAGTCATATGGGTCCTGATAATGGTGATGAATGGAAGGCATGACCCAAGTGATGTGGTCAGATATGGAGATCAAGGTCCAGTGATCAATCTCTGTCTCTACCAAAGATGTTTGGGTATCATCTTCTTCTTCTTTCATCTCTTCCAAATTTTCCAATGCCAATTCCCAATTATCACATGATTCCCCAAAATTTTTAGCTTCCTCCGATAACTCATCATATGTAATCCCCAATAATTTTTCAATTTCTTGAATATCTCTTTCATAGGGGGATATTTCTACCTTCTCACTTAGATGAAATTGGGCATTAGATTTAGTAGTGAGTCCCTCCATGAAAGTGGAATGGGCTAAATCATTGATTGAGGAGTTGTTACAATCTTTTTTATTTTGTTGCTCCATGTATGAGATCATTTGAATTAATTCATCAATGTCTCCATGGGTATTCTCAAATAAACAAAATCGTATTCAGGTTCCATAATACTTGGTTCCTCAAAATGAAATGATTAGTACTCAAGCCCTAAATCAAGATCAAGAATCACAAATCTGTTATGGCATACCCGACCCAAATTCAAATGTTTCTGATTTTTGTTGCTCGTCCCGGATTCTATGAAGCTCTTTTCGTATATCATCATTTTCTCTAGCATTGTCTTCTTTTATTTTGTGAACCATTTTGATCAATTGAGGAATCTAGGATTCATTGCAAGGGGCAGGGGTTTGAATTGGGCTAGGTCTATCAAGATAGTCAACCATTCTATCAAATATTTGATCCTGTATTGATGGTGACTTATGTGATTTAGTAGATTGTTGATTCGGGTTGTGTGGCCCTACCCAGGTGTCAATTGCCATGGTTTCTTCCGAATTGTCCTTCGAATCACTTTCCATGTCATCCAAAAAATACCCTGACTTTGTTTTCTTAGCAGCTACATAAATATCAAAGTGAATCTTCTCATTGCTGCTACTCATTTCCATACATCCTAAGTAACAGTCAATCCGTGCATTGGCCATAGCCAAGAAAGGTCGACCCGGAATTATGGGTGAATTACTTAGCTTTTTCGGTATATTCATGTCTAAGACAATAAAATCAACCGGAAAGCTAAGACCTTGCACTTTAATAATCACATCCTGAACTACCCCCTTAGGTGTTTTGATGGAGCCATCTGCCATTCTTATGGTGACAAGTGTGTGGTGTAGATCTCCAAGTCTGGTGCAGTCAAAAAGGACAGTAGGAATCAAGCTAATGAAAGATCCTTGATCTACAAGGGCTCTATTGAAGGTGAATCCCTTGATGGCACAAGATATGAAAGGTTTTCCAGGGTTGGTCTTTTTGGTGGTAGAGTGCCAGCAACAAATGAACTTATGTTAGCTGATAAAACCACCTCTTTAGGTGTGCAAGTCTTTTTCTTCTTTTGTGACTCTTTCTTTAAGGCCTCAGGAAAGGGTAAATAGGTCAAATCAACTTTAGAAGCCTTTTTCTTCTTTTGTCCCTAGAGTCTGAGTCAGAGCTGGATGTGGGTTTGGTATTATGATTTTTGGTTGAGCCCGAATCAGATCGTTTGGGTGGGCTCTTAGCTTTTCTCTTCCTTTTAGAGGCCAAAGAGTTGGCCCCCGCATAATGGCATGTATGATAGATAGGAGGAGGGGTCAGAAGAATAGGTAGAGAATAGGAGTGAAAAGGAGTGTGCATCCGGGGATAAAGTGATTCTTGAAGTCTCTTGATTTGTTCCCCTTGAGATTTCTATTAATTTTCCAACTTACTCAGCCTTTCTTCATTTTTCTTGTTAAGGTCCAACAAAATGTTCATGAAGTCTTCAAGTGTGGTTGCAGGTTGGGCTGGACTAGATGGTTGCCCTAAAGTGGTTTGAGTGGAATACTGGGTTGGCCTAGATTGATGTTTAGTCTAAGTCGGTCTTTGTGGTGGCCATGAAAGATCAGGGTTATATGAATCCGGATATGAATCAATAGGTGTATCGCCCTGAGTGGGGCTGACTATAGAGGGAGTTAATTGAGAACCTGTTATGTGGTCCTGTACCTGTGATCCATTATTTCAATTCGTTAGTGATATATCATCAGGTACAAGAGTATCTGAAACAGTGCATTCCTCAAATGATCTACCCAAATCATGGATTAGGTCCATAGGTGCCTTTTGGGTTGGCTGAGTCCAGGATGCCTCCCCATGGTAGCAAGAATTAGTAGAGTAGCTAGTTGATCCAAAATATGGGTCACTAGACCCACTAGGCTGGTTGTTCCAAGTCTCTTGTTCCTAGGAGGAGTGATAAGATTGAGATTGTGCCTGAGATCGTCTAATTTGCTCCAGAAGCTTGACACATTGATTTGTATAATCCTTGTTATATTCCCGAAATTCAGTAACTATGGCTTTCAATTGGTTTTCATCTAGATAAGGGTTGGATCCATGAGGTTTAGGCTCTAAATAAGTTGGGGGATAAGGATGATCATATCCCAGCTAGTTAGGATGAGTCTCCCAACCAAGAGGAGTCAAAATCATGGTTGGGTTGGGAGATGGAGGACTTTGAGGGTCAAAAGAATGATATGGGTTCATGGATATTTGAGAAAAGACGTGGATAGAGATAAGAGGTAGTCTTCCTTAGGAAGACACAACCAGCTACAAGGGGCTGGTGGAATTAAGGCAAAGGCCTAGGAAGAAAGATGAGAGAGCCCCAAATCAAGCAAACAAGCTAGCCTTAAATTGAATACCTTAATTGGATCTAAACCTGGTATCCTGAAATGGAATTGGGTTAAACCAACCCTTGAATTACTTGGCTGGCCAGAATGGTGGGACCTCCTAGGACACCCCACACGGCAGGACACCACTAGAGGTTAACGTGGTTATCGCACATACATTTCTTGTCACTAGTTGGCCCAAATAGACAAGGCCTTGATTTTTTCCCAATTAAATTTTGGTTACCAAGTAAATTTGTCCCGCCTAGGGCACGTCTACTGAGTTTTAGGCTTGGACTTAGACTACTCTTGGAATGTGATTGGACGTTTTGGGGGTGTTGCCCTTAAAATTAGGTTAGTGAGTGTGAAGTGCACAGACAAAGGATTGTCAATACAAGCTTTAATTGGTGTAGTGGATTTTATGGCTCAAGTACTTGTATTAATTTTTTTTGTTTAGGGTTTCCTTGTTTAAGTCAATTCAAACAAAGTTGTGGTGGAGCACGCAATAGTTTTTGCAAGTCCCAATTGTTATATGAATTTCCTTTTAGTATGACATGCAAATGTGCTCTACCCTAGTGTGGAAACCCTAATATCAAATAGGTCTATACGATGCTTTTAAGTCCAATAAGGTAGAAGTGGTGTAACCCAATCAAGGAAAACAATGGTCCTAATGCACCACTACTAAGTGAAATAGACCTAATTGGTTGCCTAAGTTGAAATGCAGATCAAATTCAATTTGAGTGGGTGAAGGGAAGACAACCAATCAAATCAGATCCCCTCTCATGTAATCACACCCAAAGCAGGCTCAAACGGGTTTGTTTGGGGTCTCTAAGTTTAAACCCTAATGTGAAACACCTAGGGTTTATGCTTCTTCTAACAAGCTGCAGTTAGACCTTAGTCTGACTTGAAATCACTTCCCAAATCAATAAATAAATCAAAATAAGATGAAATTTGGTAGAGATCTTCCATTTTCAATAAGTTTTTCAAGGAATGTTTTTTTAAGATTTTTACTACTTCATACAATTTTTCACAAATTTTTATGTTCCAAGGGGTCAAATAGACCAGATGGACCTCTTGCAAGAAATGCAATTTGAAACAGTATCAAAGAAAATTAAAAAATTCTTTAAAATTTACAGAAAAAACTAGGTTTCAGTGGCTTTCCAACTCCACAATTTCATATCAATTTGATATATGTAGAGGTCAAAATTATTATTTGAAGTTGAATAAAATTAGAGTACAGATTGTTCTGACCGCCTTTCATTGTATGAATTTTTAAAATTCGTATGGAGTGAATTTTTCTAAATAAAAGGTGGTTTTAGAAAGCATGTTTGAAACCCTACAATCAGACTGAATCCAAGATTTTTGGATGCCTAATTTGATGGCAATAAAGTTTTTAAAATCGTCAATAACTTCTAGCCGGATTTTCAAATTTGACTTTGGTGTATTTAAATAGTTTCCAAGTTAAAACACACATCAAAGAAAGGAATTTTTTTTTTTGTAAATTCAAATCTAAAATTTTGAATTTGAATTTATATATATATATATATATTTTGGTTTGTTTTTTTTTTTTCTAACCTAAGAAAGCAACAAACTAGAGGATGAAGAAAATACCTATGGTCTTCACCATGGGTCAATGCATTCGCGGATCCTCATCTTGGCACCCTACAATCAAAACAAACAAAAGTTAAGAAAATCCAAATCTAAACTCACGTGTTGCCTCCCCGGCAACAGCGCCATTTGACAAGTCCATTTTTGCGTGTTTTGAAATTGTCGGAAATCGTAGTATAGTCGCGCTAAACCATTGATCAAAATATTTAATTATTTATAAAACTCGCTTAGATTTCTTTTCTTTTTAGAATTTGAGTCCCGGTTGTTCGTCTCCGGGAGGTGTGAAAACAAGTCAAGATTTGAGTCGACTTTTCTAACCTAAATCTAACATAACCTAATGTTTTTGTCTTTTTTTGTGTTTTTGGATTTTTATTCTGAGACACAAAATGAAACCTAGATCTAGATGTGCTAGCTAAAACCTAAGTGACTACGTGCATCTAAGTGGGGCCATGGTGGCCGTGCATGGTGTGATAAACCCAAAGGGGACGTTCCTAAGTAAACTAATAGGCATGCATCAAAGTGTAAGCTGTGAAGATCATAACATGCACATAAACAAGAATCAAGAAATATTATTTATGCATAAGAGTGTCAAACACATCTACGCTAGAAAGCACATAAATGGAAGAAATCCTTCACGTCGGAAAGTGCCACTAGGGCCATCGGCTATGTGTGAGGGTGTAGGCTAGACCTTAGGTATGCAAACCCATCTACACACCTACTAAAAGAGATGGCTGACCACAAGAGGCTATGGGTGAGCCTTTATGGTCGTCCAAGGAGAGAAGAAGATGGGAAGGGCATCCTCTCTAGGAGGAGAAGGTAGCATGCCCAAGAGAGAAGAAGAAGAGAGGGTGGCGTGTGCACCCAAGTGGAGAGAGGAGGGCGTTGCACCCTTTCTCTACCAATGGCCGTCCTTGAGAAGACCTTGAAGATGGTCTCCTTTACGACCATTTAAGAGGAAAACAAATGGAGTGTGGACCCTCTATGGTGGAGGAAGAAGGCACGCCCACATGGTGTTGCATCCTCATGCTCTTCTTCTTCTTGCTACCCTTGAAGAAGCTTTGAGGAGAGCTCTTTCTAGCCATCCATGGAGCCTTGGAGGAGGATGAGGAGGACAGCTTTAGGGTTTGGAGAGTGGAAGGGAGGGTGTCGTAAGTTTTGGTGGAGGAGAGAATTGAATTGGAGTGTATCATTTCGTGGCTCTCCCTTTGTCTCATATGGGAAGGCTCAATTTGGTTGCCACTTTTGGTGGCACCAAAAATAGCCAATGCCACCTTTTTAGGATCTAGGTTTGACATAAGTTTTAGGGTTTCCAAGAGAGTGTGCATGGGTTTGGTAGGGATAAAATAGGAAGGTGTGTGTGTTTTTCATAGGGCTAGGTTGTGGGTTTTGGTAGGATTAGGTACTAAATAGGTTAGGTCAATCTAGATTAAGTGGGTATGGACCTAATTAGGCTTAGGAAAGTCTATTTGGATAGGAGTGAACCTAATTAGGTCTAGGTCAAGTCTAATCGGATGTGTGCATGTGATTAGGCTATGGTAACCCTAATAGGTATGAGTCAGTTAGATCCTAGGTGGATCTAATTAGGCTCGGGTGCACCCAATCAGCTATAGATACACCCAATTAGGTATGAGATGGTTCAATTGGATTAAGGATAGGATACGTAGGGCTATGGATAGTGGACTAGGCTTAGGAGGTCTCTGATTAGGTTTCCTAGGGTGTCTGGTGGGATTCCTAGGTCAAAGGCTTCCAACACCAAAATCAAGAACCAAAGAGCAGTATCAGACGTCCAAAATAGTGGTTAGATGCCTTATATTACAAAATTGGACATCTGGACATTAAAGTAGACATCCAATTCTGTGTCAGTATGAGTTCTGCCTTCCTAGATTGTTATTCTGCAGAAATTAGACATCCAGCCAGATGTCTGGACATCTTAAAAGGTGCTGGAGAGTGGCTTTTACGTTTTCTAAGGTGGGTTTTGGTTCCTAAGTGTTTGGTAGAGGGATAGGGTGGATAAGAACATGGATAGTGCTACCCATGTTTGGATTTTAAGGCTAAGGTGTCCTAATGGAGGTGGTTTTGGGTTTAGGAAGGTTGGTCTAAGATTTCTAAGGGTAGGGATAAGGCTATCCTCCTCACTCCTCTTGTCTGCATCAATCTTCTTCTTCCTTTATTGCTTTATTCCACTATCTCTTGCATCCTAGATCACTTTATTATCTGCAAATAGCAATAAAAATCATTAAATAGTAGGATATCTCATCTTATTTTAAATAGACTAATGAAATGCATGATATGCAAGATATGAGTGCAATATCCACAAATTAAGCTAGGTTCAGACATTATTTAGGTTGATTAGGACCCATGATTGCTGTGCAATCACTCAATACCAATACTGGTTGGAACTTGTAATTAGGCTTTAGGGGTGATCAAATGTCTGGTAAATTCGTTAGACATCTGATAGCCTTAATCTTGACATCTGATCTCTTGGTTAGACATCCCTACAACTCGATTGCAGTTCCAAGGACTAAACCCCCCAGCGATTGGACGTTTGACACTTGTACTGGATATCTGATAAGATACATGTGGTCATGTTGTGTGTGGAATTTCGCCACGTGGGCCAGGAACTTAAATGATTAGTTAAATCCCTGTCTAGTGCCAGGAATGGAAGATAATTAATCCATGTTAGCGTCTAATGTTAGAAACTTAGATTTTGGGCATAATCAGAACTTACGATGGTTAATCCTAATGAGAAATGGAGTGAACCTAATTATAATGCATGAGGCCATGTTGTCAGGATATCCACGAGGCCAGATGCTTGATATTAAATAAGGTAAAATATAAAACGTGGAAAGGGTATAGAACCCTAATTGGTGAATAAGCATAACTCTGTGATAATAGAATGTGGGTTCTGTCAACAACCTTGGTAATAATAAAATATGAGGAATTGAATGGGGGATTTAAGGTTTGGATCTTGATGCTGGAAAAACCTAGTACCGATACCGGTAACCTATGTCGATACTAGCTGGCTTAGCATGAGCTAGAGATGGAACTTAATGCAGGTACTGAGGGCACCTAATATTGGTATTAGTGACCCGTACTGATACTGGATGGGTTCAGTAGCCATAACAGAGGGCGCTTTGGAAAGGTGTGGTCAGTGCCTGGTACCGACATCGGTGCTTGGTACCAGTACTAGCTGGGGTTGGAAATTTTACTGAGGTTGCTTAAGGGCGATACTAAGGTCGAGTACCGATACTGACCAACCTATTGGAGGCTGTGCTGCAGGTGCACAGTGCCAATACTAAAGCTTTAGATCGATACTGGTACTCTATGGCTTGGTGGGTGAAGAAGGTGACCATCACCGATGCCTAAGACTAGGACCGGTACTGGTGTACTCGTTCTACATCATTGAACTCTAAAGAAGGATAAAATTTGGTTTAACTTGGCTGAGGGCTAAAGTATGAACTTTGAGATCAGGGATCTCTTGGGTTCGTATTACAAACGTGAGCGTGTATTGGTGGTCTGGATTACAGAGGGTCTTGGTGGTGTGCAAAACCTGGGTTTCGAGCACGAAAGGAGAGTTTTGCAGTCTTGGTTTGGACAAGCATCTTGACCTAGCAATATGTCAAGATTACCTGATAACAGAGATATGTTGTTTGAGTGTATTAATGATAGGGAGCAGGTCCCTGATGTTTGATAGTTTTAAATGTAATGATTGTATTGAACTATGTGATTCTGATAATTAGAAATCCTGTGAAATGTTAGAACTTAATTGGGAGTCTAGCAGATACCCTAATGGATAAGGATGAATGGGAAAATGCAATTAGATCCTAGAGGGGTGAAGCACATGTATGGGTGTGTGTGTGTGTACACCTATAATTTAAGCATGATGCTCCCTAAACACATTAAAAGAAATCTGAATTGCCTAAGTAGTGGCTTGAATCTCACCAGGTGGCATCTATGACTCGATTCGAGTCTAATAAGATAGAATGCTTGGATCCTAAGGTCTTGAGTACACCCTAGGAGATCCACTAGGTCCTTAGGACTGCGTTTCGGGAACGAAACCTAAATGAATTCAAAAAGATAATAAGTCAACTAGGTGAGCTCTTAAGGCTGCCCCCTTAGACTTGGTGAACCATGGATTCACTACTTGGGTAGAAGACCCGAGCTGCTACTGAGTAGCAAGAGGCTACCCAGGGAGATCTGCCTCAGAACAGGAAAGGTTCCTAGGTTCTGTGACAAAGCCTTGGGGATGTCACTGGTGTTTGGTACTTAGATGTACCCGAATTTGACTCGATGTGAAGGTACTTGAGCAAGAGGCTCACTAGGCACCCGCATGTGTAGAGAGGCTAAGGTACCAAGATGGATTTGGTTGAGATCTCATCCGATGGTGGATTGAGAGGGCACACTCAAGGACTACGCACCTACGAGGAGCTGCTCCTAGTGGGATCATTGGCGTGGCTCGGCAATTCTGGCCAGTCCTGCGATAATGATCTGGTTGTTTTGTGACTAGTCCTTGTTGGACACCATTTGGGCTCATGTTTCATGATCACAAGCCATAGGCCTAGGTAGCTCCCAAGAGGCCCAACTCTTCTGACTAAAGTCAACAACATTCCTCGTACATTGAGAGTAGGCACGCCTTTCTAGAGGATTAACAAACTACTAATCTCTCCCTTGGCTAGGGCGAGACTATCAGGCTGGAATTCAAAGGAAAAAATGCCTCTCAATCTCCTCTAGTAGAGAGGGATGAATTTCCAGAATCTGATCATTGTGGCAAGTGAGGGAATAAATTATCACACCAAATTGAGGAAGGCACTTGGGTAACTTGTTAATGGGTTACTGGACCAAGGTGATTGATCGTACCAGGTAGGGTTTGAGAAACTAGAACCTAAAGTGTGGGCTTAGGCTAGGAACTAGACAGTAATTGAAACTGTACACTATCCTGTTTGGTTGAGATATAGTGGATGATTGTTCCCTACTGAGCCGATTGGCTCATGATGGGTCATGTTTTGCGAATTAAAATTGGGGTTTAGAGAACCCGTCATCGTAGCTCGCAAAACACGTCTGTCAAATACAATTTATAACTGAAACTCCGAGGGAGTCCCAGGTTGAGCACAGGGAGGCGACACTTACTTTATTTGAAATTTGCACTTCGTTTTGTTTCTTTTTGGTGTTTTTGGGTTTTGTTATTTTTTTCCTTTTGTTTTTATAGAAAAAGCAAGCAAGATTATCACAAGAGAGATGAAACAACTATGATATATCATGCAAATGTTTGTTATAATAATCTATGAAAGCATAAAAGAGATATAGGTGAGAGGAAATCTCCCAAATCCGTTGTTCGACGAGACAACGATGCCTGGTGGAAGCTTGGATGAAGGAGGTGAGATGCAGGATGACGCCAGATAGAAGAATGCTTCCCCAAGGCTCTGGAATGGAGGTGAGGAGACGGAGGTGATCTTCTATTGGAATGGAGGTGGGAGGATGGCTCCAACACAACTTATGAATGTGGTGGGATGAAGGATGAATATTTGGTGGGAAATAGGAATATTACACTAATAGGAGGCCTTTGGAGCTTGAGAGTAAGCTCTAATGGAGCTTTGGTAGGCTACTAGAGCTTAGGAGTAGGTTGGAGTAGAGTAGGTAGAGATGAAGAGGAATGGGGGTGTAGGAGTCCTTTTATAGTGGAGGGAAGAGGAAGAAATTCATGTAGAGGGCTGTAGTGACAGTTACAAGCGTCACTAATGACCCCTGTAGCTGTCGCTGAAGATCGCACCCCCACTGCTTACTCCCACAGCTGTCCTCATGCCTACAGGCAATTAGTGACGGTTGCAAGCATCACTAAAAGCCCACCTAGGCTGTCGCTGAACGTCCGCGCCAACTCACGCCCGCTGCTGCTGTGCTTGCGTGTCCATCAGGCGCCGTGTCGCACATGTGCGCACTGGCATTGCGTTGCTGCACGCTGCTGCGTTAGCGTTGCGGTGTGGGTGCGTGCGCATCTACGCACGTGCGCTGGTCGGTGCGCTAGCGCTCTTTTGCTCCATGAACGCCTGATTGAAGATTGGAGAGGGGCCTGCCAGGATTCGAACCAGCACCACTTCTTTGCAAGGCATCCATTCTATCGTTGAGCCAAGGGCATGGTTGAGTCTCGAGGAGAGCATGGGTGTTGAGAGCGTGGACAAACCCCAGCCATTGGATCTTGATCCAATGGCTATGGTGTGAGATCAACGATGATGAGGGGGTGCCTGTGGTTGCTGCTGGCCGGTGTTGGGTGGCCTAGATGGCACCATGTGGCACCACCTGGGTTGTCCATCTTCTTTCTTTTGTAGAGGGTGCCACGGCGTTCGGATTGAGGTGATTTCCGCACTGTTGGACTACGATCGTTGCTTCGAATCCATCCATACAATTGGATTTTTCATCTGAAGCCTGTAAGAATGTCGCATTGCCCCCCGAGCCATTGATCTTCCTCAGATTGCATAAGGTGATATGGGATTCCGATTAGGATGATCTTGGAGGCGTTGGACTCTGATCATCATCTGATTAGATCCGTACATTCGGATTGTCAATCCAAGGCCCTGAAATGAATCTCCTTCCCTCTTGGCCACAAAAAGGACGTAATTAACCTAAAATATACACAACTACTCTAAATGCAGGATGATGCATGCTATGCAATATTTATAACATGGAATTCAAATCTAAGCTTAGGAACATTCATAAAGTCATTTCAACCTAAATGGATGTGTCTACATCATACCCCCATGCCTATCTTTTGCTAGTCCCTAGCAAAATTAAACTACATGCTATGTATAAAAATAGAATTTGGACTCAATTGCTTAGGCTTAAGTCATTTATTAACAATAAAAATTTCAACTAAGGTCCTAAACTACGACAACTCAATAGTACCCAGGTGTCTGCCAGAATGCAGACTGCCCAAGTCCTCGCCTTATTTGAAAAGGAAAGATACATTTTTTTGTTTTTCTTTTTTAATTTTTTTGGACTTTTGGAGTTTGAGAGTTTCGGGATAACTTTTTACAGCTACCCAACTCGCCCAAGACTCGAAAAGGACTCTAAGTGCTAAGCATCTTGTCAAAGGGTGATAAACTCACTAGACGGCCATTAAAATGGACTTCAGGTTTCTACAACTCTAGGTGACCTTAAAGATTTCTGTCTAGAGGTTTATCTTTCCAAATGGTAGCTTTCTCCCTACTTTTAAATTTTTTATGGGATCAACACAAGGGCAAACCCAATGTATATCTCCCTAGTTTATTCTACTTCCCCGCTTCTTCCTAAAGTGTTTTGGGAATTATTTACGGATTTTTGTGAGCTGGGCTCTAGACAACCAGCTAATGGGCTGTTACCCACAACAACTTGCTAGCCATACTCATGAGGTGAAGTGTGGTTTATTTTTCTATTTTTTCTCCTTTTTTTTAGTACCATTTTTTTTCTTTTTCTAAGTAGGTGGCTTCCTTGATCTAAGATTTACCTAAAATTAGAAGAATAAGTGTGGTCAAGTAGCTGGGCTTCAGACAATCGGCTAATGGGCTGTTACCCATGACAACTTACTAGCCATACTACTATAAAAAGTTCATTAGTTACCCAATTTCCAAAGAAAACGCCGAAAAGTGACTCATTGCAAATAGTGTGTAGATGCTCAGACTTAAAATCCCCTCAAATCAGAGGGCGGGTTGATAAGTTGTGTCTCTTATCATCCCAATTTATTCACCAAATTAAAGTAAAATTACTTGCCGATGACTCGAGAATAAGTCCACATTCGAGTGGACACCCGAGTTAATTAAGCCCGAAGACCTAAAGAGTCTAAGTGTTTAGGTCCTCTCGTATCATTTCCTAAAGTTAATAATGCCTAATGCCTAAATTCTCTTCTCCTAGTTCTATTTTTTTTCTTTTTTTATCTTTTTGAATATTCAATTTTTAAAAAATAATAATAAAAGAAATTCTGCAGAGCTAACATTATAATTTCAGGATTTAGTATTCACCTCCTATGCCTAAATGATGCAATGCCCTTATTGTAGAAATAAAGACATGAAACAGGTGGAATAACAGAATATCACCTCAGTTTCATGACAATCCGGTCAGCTCCGTAGAGAACGTGGAATATACACACGTGCTAAATTTATTGCCTTCAGCTAGGCATAAAATACAAACAAAGAAGAAATTAGGAATTCCCAAGTGTAGGTTAGAATCAAAATAAAAATGTTGATCACAGGACCTACCAGAAGGTGGCCACAAATGTGGACCAAATTATGGTGCAGACCCATGCCCCAGGGTCGAGTGGTTCTCAGGCTCTGGGTGAAAATCACCCAAAATCGAAGATTATTGAGCTTATGGTGTCGAGCCTGTGGTTTTATAGTATGCAACCCAAGACCAAAGTGTCAAACAATGGGTAGAGATGGTTCAATAGGTTCGGATGTCCTTTTAGATTTCAACTCAAAAAGGTAATTAATGATTCTGAGCTTGGGTTGCATCTCAAAGATATCATAAGAGTCCTGGTAAAAAGTTGGTGGTTTTGGGTCAATAGGAACCCTTAGATCAAAAATTATGTTTCTCTCTAAGTTAGCCTTCCAAATTTTCATTGTCAAATTCCTATCCTCTAAAATCAATATTTCCGAGACCTCCAAATCGATGTACACCCCATCTAAAGTACCAAGTCCAACATTTGTGGCTGAATCAGGATTGACTTGGGTACAATGATTTCCAAATCAAAATCAATCCCTTTGGGGTGTGGTTGAGGAATGGGGCTACTGATTGAATCTTTTAATAAATAAGGATTCGAATCCTCCAAGTTAGCCCCAATCGAATCCAAATCTTCAATAATTCGGCTATCAAATGGTTCATCATACTCCTCGAGCTTGTTTGCCTCATTAAAATCATTTTCCTTAACTTCAAGTGAGATGTCACTCAAAGATTTCTCACCCTCATAATTAAAGAATTCTTGATCCTCATTTATAGATGTCTCAAAATCATATGTCATTTCATGGTCCTCGAAGACATTTTTTTCATCATTCCTTGGCTCAGGGACCTCGGGTGAAGTAATTAATTCATCCTCAATCGGTTGCTCTAGACCAACCTGGTCATCTCCAGTCTCAGAAAATGTAAACCCCTCGACAGGCACCTGAGAAGGTTCATACATTAGCTCTCTTGAAGGGGGTTCATCTTAAGAATCATCCCAAGATTGTACTAGGGCAACCACAAATTTCATCCTCAACCTCGACAATTTCCCAAGTAGAAACTCATCCAGGACCCTATCCTTGACATGTTGGAGCAAATCCAATAAAGAGCTATTTATCCCATCAATCATTTTTATCATAAGCTTCAATGCTTAAGTGCATGGTAATGGGTGAGCTTCTAAAGATTGCATGGTGATCCTCAAGTTAACCAACACCCTGTCTTGGACCTGGTTCACCTGAACCGAATGGTTCGATTCAAGTTTGGGTGGGTTTCGGTTAAATCTAGGGGAGTCAAGATATTGAGGTTATCAGGTCCTTCCTTGATAGTAGGTCATTTCAGGTTGTTCAAAGAATGGTGGCGACCTATATTCAGTGGAATACTGGGAAGGGTAAGTGTTATAATCAACATATCCTTCTTGATTATAGATCGGGTTGGTTCGATCATCAAAGGGTGGAGATCTATAACCAATGTAGCTCTAAGAAGGATAGTAATCATAGTCTTGTTGTCCAGGGTTAGGCCCTGGACATTGAGGCCCGGTATTGTATCCCCAATCAAAGTTATCACGACTAGTGGATGAGTAATTATAAGTTGAGTCGAGATAGTAATCATCTTGGGTATAAGTGGTGGTAGGAGGGTAGGATGGGAAATGAGTGTAGGATGTGGAAGGATACATGGTAGAATAGGAAAGGAAATCAGAAGAAAGAAAGGAGCCCTGCAATACAAGCAATCAACCCTGTCCTTAGGTGGGTTAGCATAAAGGCCTACAGACTCCAGGCCCTATCTTGAGATTATAAATGATTTGGTCCACTTCTATCCAGTCAATCCAACTAGTTGAGGGAGGGGCTAGGGAGAAGGTTCTTCCTTTGGCTTGTGCCTTTGGTTCTTAGTGTACCCCTCAGTTGCGGTCATTTGATGCTACTCCCCTAGCTAGACATCAGATGGACCAGTAGAAGGAGATTAATCGAAAAAAAATCTCAATCTAAGCCCCGAAGAGCGAATCAATCCTTAAGGCCAACGTCTACTCAGTTGTAATTAGGCTTGGGATGATTATGCTCTTGGAATGTGATGGGCCCTTTAGATAGGTTGTGCCCTTAATGATCAATTCAAATGTGTGTACGTGCACAACCAGGGTTTGCAAACAAGGTCATTTGATGATGTGCCTTTTAGGGTTTAATCTTGTTTAGTAGCTTTTAGGATTTAATCCTTAGGTTGGTTCAATCAGGATTCAGTAGAACACTCTGGGTTTTACAAGCACTGGTGATGATGTATTCCTTTAGAAATCAAAAAAAAAATGTGGAGAGCCTGGTTCAGCCCTAAAAGCAACTCTAAGTGGCAAGCTACTGATGAATCACTTTTATCTTAAGCGGTGCGGCCCAAACAGTTCAATCAATTGGCCTGTTGCGCCACTTAGTTACACAAAAATGTTTGACCTATTCAGATTTCTACTCACTTATTGGTGTGTTGAGTTAGGGTGTACCGGATCCACAGGTCAGCTTCTGGTTAAGTAGTAGAATCGATGTGAAGTGGTGCATCTTAAGTCGAGCGTTGTAGGTATTAATGTGTGTCTCTTTCAGAAAATCCCACAATAGAAGAGTATTTATTATTATTATTATTTTAATATATGCGAGTGGGTGAGGTGAGGCAAAGTGGCAATCAAACAATTAGATCTACCCTAGGGTTTATTAAAGCACCTAGGTTGATTTGAGTTTTAGTTATTAGTGTGGCGAAATTGAAACTAGGGTGGGGGTGGTAAGGGAAAACTTACAAATGTCTCTACCTGCACTTTACTCTAATCTACCACCTTCGGCTCCTAGACCGGGTTCCTACAAGACAATAAATCGAAGAAGAAAGATAGGTTACAAAAATATGTAAGTAATGTGGGAAAATTGCAAAAAAAACCAAAGAGCATTGCCTCCCTAGCAACTGCGCCAAAATGATGGGTCGTGTTTTGCGAATTAAAATCGGGGTTTGGAGAACTCATAGTCATAGCTCGCGAAACGTGTCTATCAAATACAATTTATAACCGAAATCCAAGGGAGTCCTGGGTCAACACAAGGAGGCAACATTTACTTTGTTTGAAATCCGCGCTTTGTTTTATTTCTTTTTGGTGTTTTGGGGTTTTGTTATTTTTTTCCTCTTATATTTATAGAAAAAGCAAGCAAGATAGATCACAAGAGAGATGAAACAACTATGATATATGATAAAGACACATGAATTCATGATAAAATGCTTATTTATGATAGTTCCTAGGCTTAGCATTGCATATCATGTTATAAATACTGCATAACATTCATTGCATGGCATTTAGGGTAGTTGTATATTATGTACATTAAGTCTTCCATTTTATATGGCCAGGAGGTAGTGCGACATCTTTATAGGCTTCAAATGGAGAATCCGACCATACGGATGAATCAGGAGCGACGATCGCAGTCCGTCAACACGAAAATCACCCTAATCAAAGCTCCCCATAGCACCCTCTACAAGAATAAGATGGACGGTCCAGATGGTGCCACGTGGCACCATCCAAACCGCCCAACATGAACCACGGCTGCGACTGAGGGGCATTCTACATTGCCTCACCTTCACAAGAGAAGAGCTCAAGATTATATCGTTACCGTAGGATGAGAATCCAACGGCCACAATCGCATGATCAGTAGATGCCACCGCACCCTCCACTCGACCATCCACCACCTTAGCGCAACGGTGAGGCATCCCGCTCCTCAAGGGAGGGGTGAGGGTTCAAAACCTGCCAAGCCCCTCTGATTGCTCAATTGAGGCAGTGCTAGTGCACCGACCAGCACACGCGTGTAGACGTGCACGCACCAGCTCACGCGCCTGCACCACAGCGCTAGCACAGTAACGCAACGCTAGCGTGCACGAGCGGCGACACGGCACGTGATGGGCGCACAAGCATAGCAGCAACGGGCGTAGGTTGGTGCAGACTTTCAATGACAGCCTGGGTGGACCTTTAGTGATGCTTATAGCCATCACTAACTGCTTGTAGATGCAAGGCCAGCTACGGGCATGAGCAGTGGGGGCACGATCTTCAGTGACAGCAGAAGGGGTCTTTAGTGATGCCTGCAGCTGTCACTACAATCCTCTACATGAATTTCTTCCTCTTCCCACCACTATAAAAGGACCTCTACACCCCTCATTCCTCTTCATCTCTACCTACTCTACTCCCACCTACTCCTAAGCTCTAGTAGCCTACCAAAGCTCCATTAGAGCTTACTCTCAAGCTCCAAAGGCCTCCTATTAGTGTAATATTCCTATTTCCCACCAAATATTCATCCTTCATTCCGCCACCTTCATAGGTTGCCTTAGAGCCATCCTGTTCGTACGCTTTTGTGCGGGTTTTAAAGAGAATATCACGTTGTAGTATAACCGACAAAACGTTCAAACAAATCTAGAGAATTTTATTACTCGAAAAACTAGAGTCTCCGAGGTCGAACACAGGGAGCAATCTCAGTACTTTCAAAACCTAAGAATACAACTTTTAAATGAAAGTAATTGATTAAAAGAGAGAGAGTTATATAAAAAGAATTTCTAAAAGAAAACAGAATTGGACGTCTGATTTCTATATCAGACGTCTTAAATGTAATCTTCTTTCTCTCTTCTGCCTTCTTCTTCTTTGTCTTCTCTGCTTCTCTTCTTGCGAAGGCTTCTTTGTTCCTCTCCTGTCTTCCTTTTCTGCAGTCCTTCCTTCTCTCAGATCTCTGCCTTACTCAGCTTCCTTTCTTCAGAGTTCCTTCTTCTTCTGCTCCTGTTCCTTCTTTGTGCTTTCCTTTGAAGTTTTCTCCTTCCTTGTCTTCTCTGTGAGGGCTTCTCCTTCTTTCTCTGCTACACTTAGCCTCTTCTTCCTTCTTTTCGTCCCTTGCTGCAGGAGCTAAGTGTTCACTTCTTCCTCTGCTCCTTCTTTCCTGCGCAAACCACAGCAAATGCAAAACCTACCCCCGTCCCTCTACCCAAACGTCTCTCTCTTTCTCTGCAATTCGCTCAAGGACGCTCTCCCAGAGCCACATGGGTAATCGGGTCGGATTCGCACCTGGGACCAGGCGCACCTGCAGGTGGGTGATGTGCGAGGAGTGCGTAGGTTAGGGTCGGGTCGGATCCGGCTAGATCCGCGAGGTGAAACCGCGGACGAGGCAGGTGTGGTTCAGGTGAGGGACCTCACCCTTGTGCTTTCGGAGGCGGTAAGCATAAAACACAAAAACAATTTAAACCATACCTGCGCGTTGCGTTTCGCCGATGTGGGACTATCTGGCCCTCTTCAATTTCGCGCGCTCCCGCAGAGGAGTCCTCATGCAATTGCCAAGGCTGGGAGCTTCGCAGCGCGTCTTGCAGGCCCTAATCGCTTCACAACACCTGCGCGAGCCTGCTGCGCCTGGAGCCTAGAGCTGCTGCGCTTGGAGCTGCTGCACCTGGAGCTGCTTCAAATGTCGCCAATGGCGGCAGGAGCTGAAACCTGCCAAACACGAGCATGGCCTATTGGCCTAATCAGACTAGCTGGGCACCTTCGCCGTGGCACGGCGAAGATGGTGCACGGTGCTGTAGGCTGCAGGACGGCCTAGGCGTGCGTGCCTAGGTCAACCTGTGGCCGGAAGTGTGGGGTTGTTCGGGGGACTGTGGTGGAGGTGTAGAAGGATGATGGAGGGGCGGAAGTTGCTCCTGGTGGTGAGGCGGAGGTTACGAGAGGGTTGGCGAGCCGTGTGGAGGGGCGGAGTGGTGGGAGCGGCTCGTCGGAGGTCGGTCGGAGGCGAGGAAGGTGGAGGTGGTCAGGTACTGTCGGGGGGGCGATTAACTAGAATAACAGGGGGAAAAGAGAGAGGGGAAGATGGAGAAGGTATCTGGAGTGGTTTGGAAGGAAGGGAGGCAGCGGAGTGGACGACGCGTAACTACCGTTGTCGGGGAAGAAGTACCCTGAGGGAGGGAGCGGCGACGAAGACGAGGTCAGGGGCACGTGCGCCTGGTACTGCGCGACGCGGGAGGAAGAGGCGGAGTTGACTCTGCTGCAGGTATGGCAGCGGAGCGACGAGAAGGAGGGGAGGAGGTCGCCGGAGCTTGTGGGTCTCTTGGCCGGAGATGGGAGAGAGGGAAATTTGGGGGGAATCTCCGTCAAAATCAAGCTTAGGATCTGCGGCCGGGTCTGGGGAGCCTTTTATAGGTGCTGGCCGAACCTTCTAGCGCGTGGAGATCGCGCAATCAATCTCTACCGGCTCGCCGGAGATGGAAAGAGGGTGGATACCCAAATCTCTCGTGCATTCGCAGGAGAGATTGGGTTCACACCAGAGATTGTAATTGGCTTTAAAAAGAAGGGAATTCCTCAGAGAATCTCCCTTCCATTTCTGGGAGGGAATCTCTGAGGGATTGGAGAGGAATCCCTCTCTAAACCTCGCCGGAGATCGGTTCTGCCCTAACAATGGCGGTAGGACCTGATTGCAAAGGTGGCGAGGAACTTAGGGGGCTCTCTGCAATGACTTTCAAAAGATAGGGACCAAGTTGTGATTTGGGTGTACTAAATTGCAAAGTAGGTCAAGATGACCTCCCCTTAGGTCCAAATTTTGGTATAAACCTAATTTGGACCTAAGGAATCCAATGGTGAAGTTGGATTTTAGGTTTGACCTTGTTTGACTGGACATTTTGCGTAAAAACCCAAATTAGGTCAATTAATGTGCTAGGACCCTAATCTAGGTCAAACTGGGTTCCAAAGGCCAAATTGAGTGTTCTAAACCCTAGAGAATATTTTTCCATGATTTTTATAGGGTTTACTTGATTTTTATCCTGACCGGAACCTTATTAATTTAAGAGGGTCTGTTTTAGGGTTACCAAGTGTCATTTAATTCCTAGATTGCACATAAACCCATTTCTGATTGACTCAACCCACTTTTTATCTCATTTTGACCATTTGACCTATGTTTTGTCTCTGAGAAATCCCATTTATGTACTGCAATGGTAAAATTGCAGTTTTAACCTTTATTTCATGTTTTCTTCTCAAAGTACTTATTCCTTCAGTTAAGCCTTCTTCTAGGCTATGTAGGAGCTTTTATCTTCTTTATTGGGTCCAAATGAGCTAGTTATGGCTTATGATGAGGTTCTCATCACATCCTCCCACCTCCATTTCAGTAGAAGATCACTTCTGTCTCCTCACCTCCATTCCAGAGCCACGACAAAGCATTCCTCTACCCGGCATCCTCCTACATCTCACCTTCGTCGTCCTGCATCTCACCTCCTTCATCCAACCTTTCGCCAGGCACCGTCGTCTCGCCGAACAACCGATTCGGGAGATTTCCTCTCACCCCTATCTCTTTTATGCTTTCATAGATTATTGTAAAAAACATTTGTGTAATATATCATAGTTGTGTTCCCACTCATTTTTTGAACTTGTCTTGCTTGTCTTTTTATTTCAAAAAAATAAAAAAATAACAAAACCCCAAAACACCAAAAAGAAACAAAATGAAGCACAATTTTCAAACAAAGTAAACGTCGCCTTCCCATGTTCGTCGCAGGACTCACTTTTCGAGTTTCAGTTATAAATTTTATCTAATAGATGCATGTTGTGAGCTATGACGACGGGTTCCCCGAACCTGAATTTTAATTCATGAAACATGCCCTCATCAATATATCATGCAAATGTTTGTTCCAATAATCTATGAAAGCATAAAGGAGATATAGGTGAGAGGAAATCTCCCGAATCGGTTGTTCAGCGAGATGACCGCACCTGACGGAAGCTTGGATGAAATAGGTGAGATGCAAGACGACGAAGGTGAGATGCAGGAGGATGCCGGGCAGAGTAATGCTTCACCGAGGCTATGGAATGGAGGTAAGGAGACGGAGGCGATCTTCTACTGAAATGGAGGTGGGAGGATGGCTCCAAGGCAACCTATGAAGGTGGCGGAATGAAGGATGAATATTTGGTGGGAAATAGGAATATTACACTAATAGGAGGCCTTTGGAGCTTGAGAGTAAGCTCTAATGGAGCTTTGGTAGGCTACTAGAGCTTAGGAGCATGTGGGAGTAGAGTAGGTAGAGATGAAGAGGAATGGGGGGTGTAGAGGTCCTTTTATAGTGGTGGAAAGAGGAAGAAATTCATGTAGAAGGCTGTAGTGACAGCTGCAGGCATCACTAAAGACCCCTGCAGCTGTCACTGAAGATCGTAACCCCACCACTCACGCCCGTAGCTGTCCTCGTACCTACAGGCAACTAGTGATGGCTGCAAGCATCACTAAAGGCTTGCCCAGGCTATCGCTGAAGGTCCGCGCCAACTCACGCCCGCTGCTGCTGTGCTTGCACGCCCATCACGTGCCTTGTCGTGTGTGTGCACGCTGGTGTTGTGTTGCTGCACGCAACTGTGCTAGCGCTGTGGTGCGGGTGAGCGCACTTCTACGAGCATGCACTGGCGCCCTTTTGCTCCACACATGCCTGATTGAAGATTGGAGAGGGGCTTGGCGGGTTTTGAACCAGTGCTGCTTCTTTGCAGGCCAACCATGCTACCGTTGGGGTAATGGCGTAGTTGAGTCTCGAGGAGAGCATGGGTGTTGAGGGCGCGGACGAACCCCAGCCATTGGATCTTGATCCAACTGCTGTGGTGCGAGATCAACAATGATGAGGGGGTGGCTATGGTTGCTATTGGCAGGTGTTGGGCGGCCTAAATGGCTCCACGTGGCACCATCTGGGTCGTCCATCTTCTTTCTTTTGCAGAGTGGTGCCACGATGTTCGGATTAAGGTGATTTCCACGCTATCGGACTGTGATCGTTGCTCCAGATCCATTCGTACGGTCGAATTTTTCATCTAAAGCCCGTAAGGATGTCACGTTGCCCCCTAGCCATTGATCTTCCTCGGATCGCATAAGGTGATACAGGATTCCAATTAGGAAGATCTCGGAGGTATTGGACTCCGATCATCATCCTGATCAGATCCGTACATTCGGATCGTCAATTCGAGGCCCTAAAATGAATCTCCTTCCCTCCTAGCCACAGAAAGGATGTATTTAACCTAAAATATACATAACTACTCTAAATGTAGGATGATGCATGCCATGCAATATTTATAACATGGAATGCAAATTTAAGCTTAGGAACATGCATAAATAGGCATTTCAACCTAAATGGATTATCTACATCAGCTCATCCCTACTTTGTGATTTACTTTCAGGTTGTCATCGTGGGTCGTCGACAAACGAAATTTATCACTGTGCAAGTTTGTTTGTTCTCTGTTGACAGGTACATTTTATGCTTTGGCTTATAGCAAGTTTATGTTTTGTTACTGTTTTTCAGTATCAATTATGTGCCATTCTTTTTAAATTTCTTCCATTTTATGTTGTAATTGGAACTCTTTCTAGCTCGACTTAGTTAGGTACAACCCAAATTAAATAAATCAATACCTCTTTCCTTTCTGTCCCTCGTGATTCCGACCCTCATTTTGGGGTTTGAGTTTTGGGTCGTGACACATATAGTTCCAATTAGGCATCATTGTTTAAGCTTTGAGCTAATCTTTCCAATGATGATGGTAATTAGGGTATGAGTGCCAAGCCCTCGATGAGGTTCCTTGTAGACATGTGAAGGCTAAGATGCACCTTACCAGTATGTCCTTTTTCCCAACAATGATCACTATTTGGATCATCGATCAATCATAAGAAGGTTGAGGATCTCAACAAGATTTATTTCAACAGTTATGTCAGGTGGTACGATTAGAGTCCACTTCTTAAAATGGACTTGAATTTTTGCATGGATGTTTGCATGGATGTTTTTGTCTCTCGAACTCTTATTTGGGTTATATTACCAGATTTTAAGCTTTAATCTCACTTTTTGTTGACTCTCTTTCTCTTCTAATGAGTGAAGCTTTCATCATGATATGCAACAAAAAATATATATATACTAACAAGAGTGCAACATATATGTGGGTTTACTTGGCCTATTCCTCCCTGTGGATACGACCTAACCAATTTCGTGGTTAGATTTTAATTATTTAATGTTTTGATAATTTGTTTCCACCAAGTAAAAAAAATGACTCATTATTTTTGTTGCTAACATCTTAATTAAGCGAAAATCAATCTATCACCATCTATGAAGGGGTACAAGAGATTTTTGGAGGGAAAATGAAGGGATCCCTATGGTTGGTGGTTATATGATTTTTAGAGGGAAAAATGGAGGGCTAGGTGATGCCAATTAAGGTGGAGGTAGGCTTATCTAGGGAGGTAGTAGAGTAGGAGGGTAGTAGGTAGGCTTACCTAGCTTGAGCTAGCTAATAGCTAAGGGAAGATGCATGGAGCTTCCTTGAGCTAGCTTGGAGCTGAGGGGAGCTGGAGTAAAGCTACAAGTGAACTCATCAGCTAGCTTAGCTAGCAAGCTTAGAGCTAGTAGCCAAGCTAAGTTGAGTTAAGCTGGCCAGAGTTGGATGGAGCTAACTGAGCTAAAGAAATAGCTGGGATGAGCTGAAATGTAGCTAGATGAGCTTCTATCTTCTTTCTTCAATTAGGGTTTCAGCCTTTCTTGTGAGTTTTCCATGGTTTAGGTGGTTTGCATAGGTTCTGCAGTCCCTGATAAGTAAGCAATATACATAAATAGCATGAAACACTCTAAAGCCCTAACAATGCATGAATGTTCCTAAAAATGCATGTATGCTTAATGCATGCTTAATATTGTAATGCCAATGCAAAATGCTTAGGAACTATGTAAAAATGTGCCTAAGAATGATGATAAACTAGAGTTTATCATTTCCCCTAGGCTTGTCCCATCCCACATGAGTCTGTTAAGTCTATATTCCAACTGAGACTCAATGGTCCTAAGCTTGGACTATCCTATACGAATACATGCATGTATGCAAGAACTAAGTTTCTTGACAAACCATAACAAGAGAAACTAATTCAACTATGATTAAGTACATATTGATCCTACCCCTTAACATGTGTGCAAAATAAATTAGCCACTATAGTAGCCAAAATCAGGACATCTTAAAAGAATAAAACATCTGAATTCAATAGAAATTCAAGAGTCTACACTACAAAAAAAAAGTGTTTAGCGACATTTAATATTTGCCACTATAGGCCTTCTATTTTCTACTATATGTAATTAGCGACAGTTATAATAATTGACGCCTAATTGCCGCTTTCATTGATGTCACTAAAAGGTTAGCGACAATTGTATAATCGTCGCTAAATCATCAGTATTAGCGACACTTTAATTGCTGCAATTACCATCACTAATGATCTTCTTTAGTGGTAATTTATTTGCCACTATTTTACTACTAATGAACTATTGTAGTGACAATTTAATTGACACTATTAATATTGCTATATACTTCACTTAGTGTCATTTAAATTGCCACAATTAACATTGCTAATGATCTTTAATGGCAATTTATTTGCCACTATTTCACTACTATTGAATTATATTAGTGACAATTTAATTGATGCTATTAATGTCGCTATATACTTCATTTAACCACTTTTGTTTATGCCACTAAATTGTCACTATTGATTTACTTTAGTGGCATATTATTTTACCATTTAATTGCCACTATATATTGATATTATTTAGCAACAATTATTTATGTCCCTAAATTGCCACTATTGATTTACTTTAATGACAATTTCTTTTGTCATTTAATTACCACTGTTGATTCATTTTAATGACACCTTGTTATACCACTTATTTCCCACTATTAATATTCTTTAGTAAAAAATTTTTTTATTTGAACAAGGTTGAAACATAAAGCCAACCTCAATTTTATATGTCTCCTAATAATAAAGTACAATAGGGCCTTTTAAATGGATATATAAGAAAATAGGAAAAATATAAAAAATGTAGCAACAACCTTAACACCAAAATATCCCCTCTCAAGGGTAATACAAAGAAAGAAATAAAAAATACTGGAAAATTTTGAAAATACTATGAATCATAAAGACACAACCACCCAAAAGCAACAACCTATTAAAATTTTGCTATCCCAAGCAGCTTAAGTCTTCCAAACTTCATTCAAATCCACACTAGCACCTCTATCCTAATATTGGGAGATCTTCATGATTGTAGCAAATAGCAAACTCACAAATTCTGAATAATATTTCTTTATAGCAGCATCTTAATAGCAGCAACACCCCTCCTCCAATTCAATCCAGCAATACTAGCCCTTATGCAAAATATCAGCAACCCAGATATGTACTTCAGCCTTGAAAATATCTAAAAGCATTAGTGATAAACTTTAGTAGCAGCTCCACTTTATATAGCTATAGCACAATTAGAATCACCAAGCAAACCATCTTCAATCATCTTTCATGAGTAAAGATAGCAAAGCAGTAATAGCATCTTCTAAACCAAGCAGCAACTCATTCATCAGTCGACGCATATGCAGAATAAGTCAACCACACTGATCTGCAACCAATATCACCCATGATCTAGCAGCATCTTCTAACCAATCAAACCAAATCTCCTTCTGAGTAAATCTAAGAAACCCAAACCAACATAAAAAATTCTGCAATCATGAAATTGAAATGAGGCACTTGATAACAGGAGTAAGCATTCAGTGTGGATATTAAAGATCTCCATTCTGAAAATAGAAGATAATAAGATCTCCATTCAAAGTTTGAAAATCTCTAAGTCAAGATCTGCCCCTCATTGATCTTTGAAATCAATATCTAAAGTAGCCAATTATAAAGAACATCATCCCATGAACATCATCTTATAGCAGCAACATCTGATTAATCCAACCAAATCTGATTTTCAGTTCATCTAAAATAAAAAATGACAACAGCTCCACCATCCAATCAATTTTCCTTCCAACAACATTAGCCTTCTAAAATCAGCAGCAAAATTATCTTCCCTTTTATGTTTTAGAACTTGGTAAGAAATTTTAATAGAAACTTCAATATGAAATTGCAACTTCTAGGACTAAAGATGACATCTATAACAGTAAGGCAAATCTTGTATCACAAACACCATATGCCAAAAAAGTACTTCAAAATCAAAGTCATTGAAATCAAAATGAAGCATAGTAAAAGCGGAATCTATCCTCACCTGATCTTGACTATTCATTTTTTATAACCCATTGGTTAGTCATCCAAGTGTCGCCTACACCTACCACTTATACAGAGACAAAAGAGGAAAAAAAAGATAACAGATGGTTTTTTAAGTTTTTATTGAGCTCAATAGCCATCCACTTCATTCCACTAGAAGGATTAAAACATACTTACAAGTTTTGCATCTAGAGATTGGACAAAAAACACGTTTTGGATGCATAGGTGGTCACATTTTTATCTATCCCTATAGTATGTTCTGTTTTAGTGTCTAAAGCATCTTTTGTTCAGTTTCTATGGAGGTCATAATCTCTATATCATGTGTTTGAATAGTTTCTCCATGAGACGTGGTTTCTGGAGGTTGTATATGGTCTATCTTAGTTTCTGGAGGTTGCATATTATCTATCTTTGCTTTCTCAACAAAATTATCTATCTTTTCTTTCTTAGCAAAATTCAGAGGGGACAGTAGAGGACCATATGCCTGGGAGCTTGTGACATTTTTAATAGTCCTCTTGAATCTATCACTCTCACCTTCAGCTGCATCAGAAGCTTGAGCATACAAACTTGTTATCTTCCGCAAATTGTATTTGACCCTTTCAAGTTCACTTTATGGTTGTTCCTAAACTAGCTCTGCAATTGGGGCATTTACTTTCCATAAACTATGCTTTCTCTTTTTAGATTCCGAAGAAAAATTTTTACGAGGACTGTTCTTTAATTTGCCTGATTCCATCTCCAGGGCATATCCACCAAGTTGTGCCTTAGGCTTTACTTCAATGGGTTTCTTTGGCAAAGATATTGACTTCAGAAATTGGGTAGAAGACCATATTTCAAGTGAGTTTGGCTCATCCATAGCATACTACAACTTTAGAGTCTTTGCAAGTGGTGGTGAAGAAAGAAGCTGGTGAAAGAAAGAATCCCATACACCAAAATGCATTAAAAGTAGCATAAAATAAGATGAACAGTTTAAAAAATAATCACCAATATTCAATAGGTTGAACAACAAAAAAGATAATCTCCCCAAACATTAAGACAATGGCCTTGAATATATAAACAAGCAAGGTTTCAATTGGCATCAAAACTCCAAGAATTAACATTGAATTCCTGCAACTACAATGTAATTGATATACAAGCAAAGAACAATGACAATCATCAAATTATCTAAGTAGATATTTTCCATCACTTTGTTTAACTACATTGATTAGTAGTCAAAAGATATCTAAGCAGTCATTGAATTCTGTGTAATGAAGAACTTGATTCTGAATTTTTGGATTAAGAAATCCCAGTCTAACTTAAGTGACATAATAAAAGCGTTTTCCATTCTTAATTAGGTAATATAATGAATTCATAAGTGTGACCATTACATAGCAAAGCAATTCCTATTTCAACCACTTTTTAGAGTGACAGTTTCCACCTAAAATAAGCATCATGGATCCATGTTACTATACTTTGAATACCACATCAAAGTCTTCGTCAATATATGAAGTTCCCATCTCAGTCGTTACACCACAAGGGTGAGGGAGGAAGGCATCTGGGCTTTAACCAACCCAGACAAATATCGAATTAAGTGATAGGCACAATGCTAAGTTGCTAACTAGTACCTAAAAATAAAGAATTCAATATACAATGTGGATTGTACTAACTCTATTAGTAGCCATAATACTAGCCACTGCACAAATTTTCAATATATAAAGCAAATATGGATTTATTAGCATCTCTTCCTTAACCCACATTATTACATGTCCTAACAGATAGCATGGCAAGGTTGTCGATGATCGTATGAATGCAAAATATGACTGTAGTAACCAAATGTAGAAAGACAAATTGTACAAAGAACACTTTTTAAAATATTCCTATCAAAATGTCTAACTTTCAATTGCCTTATTCACAAATTGATTAGAAGATACATTTACAATCTGTCATGTCGAACTTGCCCTGGGATAACCCACATGCTTTGCATAGATAGGAATAGTTAGATTCTTTAAAACTAGAAAGATCCTAGGAAGATAAATATCTACATACAAAATGTGAGTATATACTAAGATAGGTTGTAATGTGGAATATGTAGCCATATATCAGGAAGAAAAACTCAACCTAGAAGAAGGTATTGATAAGGAAATCATGCAGGTCTCCATTTGTAGAATTTTCAATCTTGTTCAAAACATCCTACATGTAATTATCTATCACATCATACTAAACATTATGGGCATCCTAAACAAACAAACTTGTATTGAGTTGGTAGGTCCACTATTAAGCACAAATTAAATCCATCCAAAGGTTTGTTGAATGTGGGGCTATTCCATAATATACATGTTGACATGTCATCTTCTTCAGTGTTGTACATAAATAAATCAGCAAGTAGCTTTTAGGTTAAGTCTGACCATCGAATACATGTTAGTTTGATGCTATTTAAGAGTAGCATATTCAAAACAAAACCAATGGATATTGACCTGGAAGACCCCATGATTGTTAAGTAGAGATGGAACATGCATTTTTTATCAGGTGATCACAAAAATTAAAAAATTTCCAAATTAAAATTGTAGATACTTGAAAAAACAAATCCAAACTAAATATATTTAGTAAATTCAGCTAGAAAACGTGAGTGCAATTAAAACAACTTCAAAATGCCACTGTTTGACAGAAAAAGCAATAAGCCTACCTGAGCTCTGGAGAATTTGGTATGCATCTCCCAACCAACATCAGATTTTCTCACTTTGCAACCACGAACAATATCTTGCAATTGAACAAGTCTTTAAATACAGCACAAGGTGACAATAGTTTGTCTTCTTACTAGGTGTCCACGGTAGAGAGACTACAACCTTATAATGCCCCAGAACACAATATGCTCTCCTTGCCTGTGCATAAAGTTGAGCAAATGAAGACTCAAAAAAGAAGCAACCATTCAAACCTTATGTTACGAATGTGGGCATCAGACATAGTTTAAGACGTCTGGAAAGTGGCCCAGACGTCTGGAACCCTTCACAGACGTCTGGTATTAAAATTTTTTGGCGTACGGGTTCGCGTCTGCGTGCGTGCGCGCGCAGACTGAACCCACCGCCTTCGTTTTTCGCTTTTCTCTCCCTCCCTGCAAACGACGCCGCTTCTTTTCTCTCTCTCCCCGCTGCCATCAAATGTCACCTCCCTCTCTCCCTCACCCTCACTCCACCGCCTTCTCTTCTCCTTCTCCCTGCCAGCAAGAGCGCGAGCGAGCGAGTGAGCGAGTGTGGCAGCAGCGGCTGCTACGAGGGTGCGGGAAGGAGGAGTTGTTGCGAGAGGAAGAAGAAGCTCGACCGTGAGGGTGCGAGCTTGCCAGGGCAGCTAGAGCCGACCGGCGGGGGAGCAGCGAGCGTGGGGTGTCGCGGAGGAGCTGCTGCAGCTCGGGCAGTAGGCGAATGCGACGCGGCCGTGCGTCGCGGGCGGAGAGCGAAAAGGGTCCTGATTCTGGGAAAATTTCCCAGAATCAGACGTCTGGACTTACGTCCAGACGACGCAGAAGACGTCTGGAGGAAGGTCCAGACGTCTGACAGGTACAATATTTTCCTACCTTCTTCTATTTACGCATGTACGGCCATGCAGCCGTCCGTTGTGTTCTCTGCGCCTCTTCGTGATGGGAGTGGGTGCGTGTGTGTGCAGGAATCGTTCGGGAGGGCGGTAGGGCTCGCCATCCCACGCCGATCAGACATCTGGGCACAGTGCTAGACGATGGAGAGGACCTCCAGACGTCCGGGGTGACAATCGAACTTCTGGGAACTAAGAACAGACGATCCAGCAGGCTTCTGGAAGTCTGAAAAACTGCGCAGACTGAGGTATGGCCTGATAAACATTTTAAGACGTCTGGAAGAAGTTCCAAACGTCTGATTTTGAACAGACTCGTCAATTTTAACCCATTTAGGGTCCGTTCGGAGTCCGTTTTCCGCGTTTCAAGTTTCATTCTTTCTAGATTTATTTCCTCTACCTGTTTACATTAATTGTATACTATTCTGAATAACTCCTTGTGTTGATCCTTGTGTTAGGACCCCGTTCCGTTGCGGCTCTGGGGGTTGCGGAGGCACGCGGGATTGCCGATTACGCCCCCATTACTCCCGATTTTGCTGGTAGAGTGGCTTCCCTTAGTTAATTACAAACATTAATGCATATCTGAATTAAATGATAGATCCTAGGGTATGACATGAATTCTAGGACCTGAAAACTAGACTGAATGGTAGATCCTAGGGTATGGCATGAATCCTAGGACCTGAAAACTAGACTGAATGGTAGATCCTAGGGTATGGCATGAATCCTATGACCTGAAAACTAGACTGAATGGTAGATCCTAGGACGTGGCATGAATCCTAAGAACATAGAACATGGAAATAAATGTCTTGAATGCCTGAATTGCAGTCTTGGATAAGTGGATAAAATAATGATAATTGCCTGAAATTGGATAACAGCTGCCTGTGGAATGTAGAGTACTATTACTAGTAACTGTTGCATGTAATTTCTGTTGGTTGAAATTAAATACGAGCTGCTTGTATACAAATTGGAAAGAAAAAGAAGTTGAATGTTGGAACACGTATTATATACGAATCAACCTGAAATGATGAAACCTAGTATGGCTTGGCCTGAGAAACATGAGCGTGAACCCTACGGGGAATTAGGAGTAGAGCTCCTGGAAATAAATGGGATGGAACTGGAAAAGTGAATGGGAAAGTTTGTTGTCCCTTGGGTATGTAGTACCAGGGAAAGCACCTGTGACCTCTTAGTGCAAAGGAGAGCCAGCCACCCTAGGGACCCGGGGTTAGGTCTGGCCACTTTGTACCGACTCTTGGCCTCGTGTACACCGTACCGGGGAGAGCACTAGCTACCCCACGGGTCCCGAGGTTCTGCTAGCCTTCTTACACCGACTTGTTAGGCCCACTGGGCAAACCAAGGTAGTCAGGCGAGGGTGCGCGGATTGTGGAGGGGCAAGACCCCTGTTTGGTTACTGTGGAGGGGCTAGACCCCTGTGATTGAGAAGGCTCTGCCCTATGTTGGTTCAGTGCTGTGCTTTGGGCGCACCCGTTAACGGAAACGACTGACCGCGTGCCAGTACGGGGTAGCTACCCGTGCGTTTATCGCGCGTGCCGTAGTCACCGTTACGTCTGTCAGCGACCTTATGGTTATTGACTGAGGGTAGGACACCACGGGGGACTCTCCCAGCCAGGAGAGCACCACGTGTTACTTCTACATTTCGGAAAAGACTGCAATCAAGATCGTTCCCACGGGGAACACACAAGATCAAGAGAAGGATCTGAGAAATAAATCAACAGTGAATAAATGAAAAAATATGAAGAAAGAAAGTGAAAATATAACAGCTACTGTCCACTCTACTGCTTCTTTTAGCTTTTGGTTGCCACTCTACTCAGTGTTTCGCTGACATGTCACCCTTGTTACCTTTTCAGGACCAGGTGTTGAGCAGCCAGAGTCAGCGGCTGCAGAGGGCGCTGGGCCTAGTAGAGCCCAGTAGTGTTACCTGTAGTGCCTTCTGTACTTTTCCTTCCACTGTAGTGAGTAGTTTTCTGTTACTCCCTGTACTCTCTTTATTGTAAGCTTCATTTTATGTACATGTTTAATTCTCTTCTGTTGTGGTGGTGTATACTGTAGTTTTCCTTTCTTTACTGCTGTATTTTGTTACTGCTAGTTATATACATGGTGAATGTGATTTATTTTACTGCTCTTTTGGTTACTTTCTCGTTGGATGACTGCGTCTTGGGATCAGTTGAGTCGGTCTGATTCTCGTGTCACGTAGGGATTCGGGAATTGGGTCATTACAAGATGGTATCAGAGCAAGGTTGTCCCGAGAAATGAACCAACTGACTGGAAAATAACCAATTCACGTGTCTTCAACTAAAGTAGCCACCACAACTTTCTTTTGACATGAGCTCTTAGACTTCTTCGTTAGATATCGTTTCATATTGACGTGTTTCTGTTTTGCTTTCGCGTCTCCATTGCAGGAGATGCCTCGTCGTGGAGCTAGGAGGGTGGGCCGCGGGCGCGGTCGAGGTCGAGGTCTGAGGGACAGATGTGTCGAGCTTGGAGTACATGCTACCCCTCCTCTTCTCCTGAACATACCATCTCCAGACCTCATCCATCTGATCCGTGAGGTGGTTCGAGAAGAATTTCAGCTTCCACCTACTTCGCCACCCCCTCATCTCTCTTCCGAGGGTACGACAGGGGAGTTTATCGTGGAATGAGATTTCCACTGTCACACTAGGCAGGTTATGAGAGCTCAATGGAGGCACGTGGCGCCCGCAGGAGAGCCGTCACATTTTGTAGGGCCATCAGTGACCTTTGGAGGCCCTCGACAGGGGCCAGCTACTAGACCGGACCCATGCCTAGCCACCAGTAGGGACCCACCATGAGGAGGCGTCGAGTTCCCCTCTGCTACCAGTGTGGCCAGCCGGGCCATTTCAGGAGGGACTGCTCATCTAGGGCTAGGGCACAGCAGACGCTCACCGCTTCGAGCACTGAGGGCCAGTCGGGTGGTCGTGGGTTCAAGGTACCTGAGGGAGGACAGCTGCCACGAGGAGGATACTGGCCCGTTGTCACTAGCTTCGCCCCAGGCCTACCTGTTTTTCCCACCCCCAGTACCGAGGAGTGTCGTGACGTCGTGACCCACGGAGACAGTGTAGCTTCAATCCATACAGTGACAGGTATGGTTACATGGTTTGGTTTTTTTCTTCCGGAGTATGTAATTCCTGCATTCTAGTACAATGTACTGTCTTACCACATGAGCTATTGCTACTATGGAGCCTGATAGCACTCCATTAGGGGATTAGTGGTAATTAGAAATCTAGGTGATCAACTGTTTGTAGCTAAGGAGGTATACACGGGTTGCGAGGTCAGTATTGGGGAATATAGCCTTCCCGCTGACCTGATTATGTTACAGATGGAGGACTTTGGCGTAATTCTGGGGATGGATTGGCTATCCGCTTACCACACCTTGGTGGACTTTTTTGAGAGGAAGATCGTCTTCTCCATACCGGAGTTGCCTTCTTTTGAGTTCCACGGTCAGTTAGTGGACGGAGGCTTCAGGTGCATTTCTGCACTTCGGGCAGCGAGACTTTTGAGCCAGGGGTGTGAGGGCTTCCTAGCTTGTGTGGTGGCAGAGCCCAGCCCTGTGGCAGACTTCCAGAGTATCCCGGTGATCAGAGAGTACCCCGACATGTTCCCAGACGAGTTGCCAGGACTACCGCCCGAGCGTGAGATAGAGTTTGAGATCTCACTAGTACCAGGGACCAGCCCCATCTCCACCGCACCATACAGGATGGCACCACTTGAGCTGCGAGAGCTCAAGTCTCAGTTGCAGGATCTTTTGGAGAAGGACTTTGTGAGGCCCAGTGCGTCTCCCTAGGGAGCCCCGGTACTGTTTGTAAAGAAGAAGGATGGTACCCTACGCCTTTGTGTGGACTACCGACAGCTGAATAGGGTCACCATCAAGAACAGATATCCGCTACCGAGGACCGATGACTTGTTCGACTAGCTGCGAGGTGCCACGATATTCTCCAAGATCGACTTGAGGTCTGGATACCACCAGTTGAGGATCAAGGAGGCAGACGTCTCCAAGACAGCTTTCCACACCCGGTACGGACACTACGAGTTTTTGGTCATGCCGTTTGAGCTGATCAATGCCCCCGCTGCTTTCATGGACCTGATGAACCGGGTGTTTAGACCTTACTTGGACCAGTTCGTGGTGGTATTCATTGATGATGTGCTCATCTATTCTCGAGATCAGACGCAGCACGGGCAGCACTTGCGGATGGTTCTGGACACACTGAGACGGCATAGGCTGTACACCAAATACAGCAAGTGCGAGTTCTGGTTGAGGGAGGTGACCTTCTTAGGTCATGTGATCTCTGGAGATGGCTTGGTAGTGGACCCAGCCAAGGTCGAGACAGTGCTTAGGTGGGAGAGGCCATGTACGGTTACTGAGATTCGCAGTTTCCTGGGACTGGCAGGCTACTACAGACAGTTCATCAGGGGTTTTTTACAGATTGCACGTCCTATGACACAGCTGACCCGGAAGGACGTGCCCTTCACTTGGATAGACGCCTGTGAGGCACGTTTTCAGGAGCTGAAGAAGAGGCTAACTTCGGCTCCCGTGCTCACCATCCCTGACAGTAGTGGTGGGTTCATTGTGTACATGGACGCCTCCTTGCAGGGGTTAGGGGGTGTGCTCATGCAGAAGGATCACGTTGTCGCTTACGCTTCGCGGAAACTGAAGCCCCATGAGCATAGCTACCCTACCCATAACCTAGAGTTGGCAGCGGTTGTCTTCACGCTGAAGACCTGGAGGCACTACTTGTATGATGACACCTTCGAAATTTTCACAGATCACAAGAGCCTCAAATAGCTTTTTGATCAGAAGGAGCTCCACATGAGACAGAGACGTTGGTTGGAGCTCCTGAAGGACTGTGACTGCAGCATTTCCTACCACCCGGGAAAGGCCAAGGTGGTAGCTGATGCCTTGAGTCGGAAGGTGCCCGCACACTTGTCCAGTTTACAGGTGTAGAGTTGGAGCCTTTTGGAGGAGATGGGCAGTTGGCGACCCCTAGAGTTACGGGGGCACTGTGGGGCAGTGACTGTGACACGACAGATGAGGCCGGAGCTGATAGATCGCATCATCACAGGACAGATGGCTGACCCGTACTTGCAGTCCTTGCGCGACAGAGTACTGTCAGGAGACCCGGGGGATTTCTTTTTCACAGACCAGGTGCTGCGCCTGAGGGGACGGTTGTGCGTTCCCAGAGACGAGGAGCTGTTGAGAGAGCTCCTGACTGAGGCACACGGTTCCAGATTCACCATACATCCCGAAAACACGAAGATGTACCATGACTTGAGACGCGAGTTTTGGTGGAGGGGGATGAAGCGGGATGTGGGTGAATTCGTACAGCAGTGTTTAGTGTGCCAGCAGGTAAAAGCCAAGCATCAGAGGCCTGCAGGGCCGCTACAGCCACTTCCAGTGCCAGAGTGGAAGTTGGAGAGCATCACCATGGACTTGGTGGTGGGCTTACCTGTTACTCAGCGAGGACATGACGCAGTCTGGGTAATTGTTGATAGATTGACGAAGACGGTGCGATTCTTGCCGATTCGAGTCACTTTGGGACCAGCACAGTTGGCAGAGAGGTATATCCGCGACGTGGTACGTCTACACGGAGTTCCGCGGGAGATTGTATCCGACCGGGATACCCGCTTTACATCCCAGTTTTGGGCTGAGTTTCAGCAGGCCCTAGGGATGCGGTTGAGATTCAGTATAGGTTACCACCCCCAGACGGACGGACAGTCCGAGCACACGATAAAGACACTTGATGACATTTTGCATGCCTGTGTACTGGACTGGAGGGGCTCTTGGGAGGAGCACTTGCCCCTGGCGGAGTTTGCATACAACAACAGTTATCACTCGAGCATCGACATGGCACCCCACGAGGCTCTGTACTGACGGAGATGTATGGCACCCTTGAGTTGGGTTGAGGTGGGGACCAAGTGGGAGGTTGGCCCCAGGCTGATCCTGCAGAGTCAGGAGGTAGTCAAGCAGATTCACAGGCGACCCCGCACTGTCAGGAGCAGGCAGAAGAGCTACGTGGATCGGAAATGCAGAGAGGTGCAGTTTGAGGTTGGGGACCACGTCTTCCTTCGTGTTTCGCCCATGAAGGGCCTGCAGTGGGTTGGGGTGAGAGGGAAGCTCGCGTCGAGATTCGTGGGGCCCTTTGAGGTCCTGGAGCAGGTTGGACCCGTTGCTTACAGACTTGCCCTCCCTCCTCAGCTTTCGGGTGTGCACGACGTGTTCCACGTGTCCAACCTCAGGAAGTATGTCGCCGATCCCAGTCACGTCCTGAGCCACGAGATTGTCGAGGTGGGCGATGACCTGACCTACTCCGAGTGGCCAGTGCAGATTCTTGACAGAGCCGTCCGTAGTCTGAGACGAAAGCAAGTACCCTTGGTGAAGGTTTTGTGGAGGAGCCAGTGGTACGAGGAGGCTACCTGGGAGCCTGAGGCGGTAATGCGGGAGCGGTACCTGGAGATTTTCGCGAGTACGTCTTTTCGGACCGGCTTCGGTCCTCTTTAAGTTTGTTATATATATATTTTGTTCTTTCCCGCACCCTAGTTAATGCAAGTTTCGGGGACGAAACTTCCTTTGAATTTGTTATATTGTTACGAACGTGGCCATCAGACGTAGTTTAAGACATCTAGGAAGTGGCCCAGACATCTGGAATTCTTCCCAGACATCTCGTATTAAATTTTTTCGACGTACGGGTTCGTGTCTACGCGCGTGCGTGCTCAGGCTGAACCCGCCGCCTTCGTTCTTCGCTTTTCTCTCCCTCCCTGCAAACGACGTCACTTCTTTTCTCTCTCTCCCCGCTGCCTTCAAATACCACCGCCCACTCTCCCTCACCCTCACTCCACCGCCTTCGCTTCTCCTTCTCCCTGCCAGCCAGAGCGCGAGCGAGCGAGTGAGCGAGTGCGGCAGCAGCGGCTGCTGCAAGCGTGTGGGAAGGAGTTGTTGCGAGAGGAAGAAGAAGCTCGACCACGAGGGTGCGAGCTTGCCTGGGCAGCTAGAGCCGGCCGACGAGGGAGCAGCGAGCGTGGGGTGTCGCGGAGGAGCTGCTGCAGCTCGGGCAACAGGCGAACGCGGCACGGCGCGGTCGTGTGTCGCTGGTGGAGAGCGAAAAGGGTCTTGATTCTGGGAAAATTTTCCAGAATCAGACGTCTGGACTTATGTCCAAATGACGCAGAAGACATCTGGAGGAAGGTCCAGACGTCTGACAGGTACAATATTTTCCTACCTTCTTCTATTTATGCGTGTGCGGCCATGCAACCGTCTGCCGCGTTCTCTGCGCCTCTTCGTGATGGGAGCAGGTGCGTGTGTGTGCAGGAATCATTTTGGAGGGCGGTAGGGCTCGCCATCCCACGCCGATCAGATGTCTAGGCGTAGTGCCAGACGACGGAGAGGACCTCCAAACGTCCGGGGTGACAATCGGACGTCTAGGAACTAAGAACAGACGATCCAGCGGGCTTTTGGACGTCTAAAGGACTGCGCAGACCAAGGTATGGCCTGATCAACATTTTAAGACATCTGGAAGAAGTTTCAGACGTCTGATTTTGGACAGACTCATCGATTTTAACCCGTTTAGGGTCCGTTCGGAGTTCGTTTTCCATGTTTCAAGTTTCGTTCTTTCTAGATTTATTTCCTCTACCTGTTTACATTAATTGTATACTGTTCTGAGTAACTCCTTGTGTTGATCCTTGTGTTAGGACCCCGTTCCGTTGCGGCTCTGGGGCTTGCGGAGGCACGCGGGATTGCCGATCATGCCCCCATTACTCCCGATTTTGCGGGTAGAGTGGCTTCCCTTAGTTAATTACAAACATTAATGCATATCTGAATTAAATGATAGATCCTAGGGTATGACATGAATTCTAGGACTTGAAAACTAGACTGAATGGTAGATCCTAGGGTATGGCATGAATCCTAGGACCTGAAAACTAGACTGAATGGTAGATCCTAGGGTATGGCATGAATCCTAGGACCTAAAAACTAGACTGAATGGTAGATCCTAGGGTGTGGCATGAATCCTAGGAACATAGAACATGGAAATAAATGTCTTGAATGCCTGAATTGTAGTCTTGGATAAGTGGATAAAATAATGATAATTGCCTGAAATTGGATAACAGCTGCCTGTGGAATGTAGAGTACTATTACTAGTAACTGTTGCAAGTAATTTCTGTTGGTTGAAATTAAATACGAGCTGCTTGTATACAAATTGGAAAGAAAAAGAAGTTGAATGTTGGAACACGTATTATATACGAATCAACCTAAAATGATGAAACCTAGTATGGCTTGGCCTGAGAAACATGAGCGTGAACCCTACGGGGAATTAGGAGTAGAGCTCCTGGAAATAAATGGGATGGAACTGGAAAAGTGAATGGGAAAGTTTGTTGTCCCTTGGGTACGTAGTACTAGGGAAAGCACCTGTGACCTCTTAGTGCAGAGGAGAGCCAGCCGTCCTAGGGACCCGGGGTTAGGTCTGGCCGCTTTGTACCGACTCTTGGCCCTCGTGTACACCGTACTGGGGAGAGCTACTAGTGTAGGGAGAGCACTAACTACCTCACGGGTCCCGAGGTTCTGCTAGCCTTCCTACACCGACTTGTTAGGCCCACTGGGCAAACTAGGGTAGTCAGGAGAGGGTGCACGGATTGTGGAGGGGCAAGACCCCTGTTTGGTTACCGTGGAGGGGCTGGACCCCTGTGACTGAGAGGGCTCTACCCTATGTTGGTTCTGTGCTGTACTTTGGGTGCACCCGTTAAAGGAAACGACTGACCGCATGCCAGTGCGGGGTAGCTACCCGTGCGTTTATCGCGCGTGCCGTAGTCACCGTTACGTTTGTCAACGACCTTGGGGTGGTTGACTGAGGGTAGGACCACCACGGGGGACTCTCCCGGCCAGGAGAGCACCACGTGTTACTTCTACTTTCGGAAAAGACTGCAATCAAGATCGTTCCCACGAGGAACATACAAGATCAGGAGAAGGATCTGAGAAATAAATCAACAGTTAATAAATGGAAAAATATGAAGAAAGAAAGTGAAAATATAACAGCTACTGTCCACTCTACTGCTTCTTTTAGCTTTTGGTTGCCACTCTACTCAGCATTTCGCTGACATGTCACCCTTGTTACCTTTTCAGGACCAGGTGTTGAGCAGCCAGAGTCAGCGGCTGCAGAGGGCGCTTAGCCTAGTAGAGCCCAGTAGTGTTACCTGTAGTACCTTCTGTACTTTTCTTTCCGCTGTAGTGAGTAGTTTTCTGTTACTCCCTATACTCTCTTTATTATAAGCTTCATGTTATGTGCATGTTTAATTCTCTTCTGTTGTGGTGGTGTATACTATAGTATTTCCTTTCTTTACTGCTGTATTTTGTTACTGCTAGTTATATACATGGTGAATGTGATTTATTTTACTGCTCTTTTGGTTACTTTCTCGTTGGACGACTGGGTCTTGGGATCAGTCGAGTCGGTCCGATTCTCGTGTCTTGTAGGGATTCGAGAATCGGGTCGTTACACCTTATTAAGAAGCAATATGCACCATCTCCACCTACTCCACACATGAAACTATATAAAATAATTTACTCATCTACTAATATTCATTCTTGCATGACTAGACTATTTCTAACAAAATGAGTTTTAGGTGCTCTCTACTGAAGATGTGTCGTAAACAAGGATCAAGAAAGCAAAAAAGTGAAATTTGTAGTTGCAAATTTGAAACCAAAAAGCGCACTACATAGGTTAGCAATCCAAGAATAAGGTCATGCTACATAAAAAAAGTCAGCATTACTAAACTACAGTTATCTAGCTCATGAAAACAAATTGATTATAGATTTTTTTGGAAAGGGAAATTGATTAAAGCAAATTACAAATAGATGATTCTTAAGTTCAAAGATACCAATGTTTGGATCGTTAAGAATATAGAACTAACAAGCATTTGAGATTCCAAGAAAGAGAACACAAAAAAACTTTACATTCCTCTCTTAAGAGAACAATGACAGCTCATATCATCAAACTTCTTATACTATCCTTCACCCTTGATGTTGGTGTCAGTGTACATCTGGTTGGCCCATTAAGCCTAGGAATATAGTTAGTGATTTATTCCCTCTTAGCCTCTCCTATCTGCATATGTATAAATGAGTTATTAAAAGAACCATACAATAGATGGTCATGCACAAAAAATGTAGATGGTATATTTTACTGACCCATCTGGTAGTACCCGTCAATTCCATCTGAAAGGTAAAAGGAGTGTTACTTGAGATTAGTAACCCTCAAATTCATTATTACTAAATTAAAGGGCAAGTTAAGACCGAGTGGCTAGTGAAAAAGATTCCATTATCCGGATAAGGACCATACCCACAAAAATGGTCCTATTCCACTCACATCAAATAGCATAAAGAACCGCCAAAGGGCCAACCTTTTCTAACTTGGACCTAAATTGTACCATATCTGGCATTTGTCAACCATGGCAATAAAAGACCTAGAAATCATTGAAGGATTCACAAGAGAATTACTCAAGGTGAATCTCCTCCCAAACCTTAATTCTTTGAAAGGGGCATGTAAAGAAAAGATGATATTCAACCATAAGGCCCTCCTTATGAAAGGAACAAGAAGTAGAAGAATTTGAAAATCCACCATTGCCTCTTAGTCCTCATAACAAGTCTCTTCTAACACAATTCCATAGGACTCATACATCTAAAAATAGAAATATTAAGCAACCTCTTAGCTTCCATCCTTCTTGCACTTAAACTCACCACCACATTGGGCATGATACACACAAAACTTCTACACTTTTCGTATAATCTCTGGGTGATAGATTTGAGGCTACAGTTGAGGCATAGAAAATGCACTCCTTTTTAGTGTAGGAAAAATAGGGACAATCTTCGAACTATGGCACTAAGAAATGGTTGGGGCAACAAAGGAGAACACCACCATGATATGGCATAATTCAAGGTGATGCAATTTATATTTGGGAGATCTCTTCTATGATGAAGCATCAAGTGAATGGTGAGAAGATAAAATCTTTGCAACACATCCATGGTCCATTCCTGCTCATGCACAAAAGGAACAATTGCCAAATGCAACTATCAATGTTCCTATCATTATATGATTTTCGTATATGAGTCGAAGCAAGATGAAGTCTTATATGTGCCATCTATAAGATTTCTCTCATGAGCACACTCTACACAAAACCATATCTCAAATGTAATATCTGAAAATACATGTCATGAACATCGAAATACGAATCCTTGCTTGAAGGGATATAATAATCACAATTGTCCACACCAGTACCAAATTGCATAAATAAATAGCATAAGCACAGAAACAAGAATATCAATGCATGTAACCAACACAATCTTATTATGATAACTTAAAATCTTCAAAATGAGGGCTAAAACAAAAAGCCACCAACTCAAAAAAGCAATCACCATTCCAAACCACTATCCAAAACAAGGTATGTCGTCATGAGATCCCATTAAAACCCTCCTCATCAACAAACTCAATACAGTTGTTAAAGTGCAAATATACAAAAATTTTCAAGTTTCTGAAGGTTTCTCACAAAAAAAATGCATCTTCCAAAAAAATCAAAAAAATAAAAATTGAAAAAAGAACAAAAAAATGGGACAAGGGAGGAAATTTTGAATGAATTGAATGCATATCATTCTTGAGGAGGAAAAGGGGAGGTGATTTTGAAATGTCAAAAAGGAGCATAATTTGAAACAAAAAGAGTTAGTCATTAGTAAAAGCTTAAGGAATCTACTTAGTTCTAGACCAAATCAAAAGAAAGAAATAAAAGTCAAAAGTGCTAAGAAACACAAAGATTAGTATGAACGCTGATCTTAGGCATCTTGGGCTTGTTTTAGGCTTAAAATTTCACGTATCTGTTAAGATCTGGATAGTCCTCAAGAGGTTGAGGAAAATGCGAAGCTTAAGTATTAGATCTAACGCTTAGGGATTATTCAGCCTTGTTAACTAACCTCTAGTTTGCAGGACTCGGTAACCTAAGCACCCTAATCCAGACATAATCTGATTCAACGCGCTTAATTATCAAAATCACGCAAATGCATTAATTCTATTCTGAAAAAGTTACCTAGATTAGGAGCGGCTTATCAACGCAAGTTGATTTGGACGAGTACCCAGCACGGAGAGGCGAGAAATTCCCCTCAAAGATGTGCAATAACATATCGTCTCCTCGGTGCTTGTCTCCTAGGATATCTAAATATCCTATTGGGGGCATGTAAGCACCTTGTGCTGATTCAAGTGTCATGGGCAGGATTATCCTGAAATGTCGATTGCCAAGGCCTGAATTTAGCTACAGAACGCCATGGGTGGCACTATCTCGATGTGTCAAAAGCCAGGGTTCTGGGGGTTGCCATCGGCGGTGCTATCTTAAAGCATCAAAAGGTAGGGACCCTACAAGGATTGATGGTGGGAGCGAGGAATCCGATACAGATTGTGTTGTAAAGCCAATCCGAAGCTAGAAATAAAGAAAAGAGAGAAAACTCTCCAAAAATACAAAAAAAAATCTTTTGTCTCTCGCTTACAAAAACGCACTGCAAACTAAGCCGAGACTAAAAATATTTTAAGCACGGGTGCTTTAACCGTGAAGTTCAACACACCTTAGGTTAGTTCCTATGGGCCCTTGAAACTTTCACGGTGGACTCAGGCTAAAGCTGGTCAGGTCTGGATCTTGGCAGGTACTTGACTACCTCTAGGCCTACTATTGGCATTCTGACCTAATCTAACAAAAAACACACATCAGAGATCTGAACACAAGGCCTAGAATTTAAGTTAATTCCGTAATATTTTGCAAAGGGAGCAAAAGTTAGGCATGGGGGTATGATGATAACATCATCATCAACTGTATCTAGCTTTATTTAGTCAATTTTCATCATTAAATGCTCCTACATAACCATCAGAAGGCCATAATTCATTGTAAATCCTTTCTGAAAGAAATACAAGGAACGAGGGTTAAAACTATAATTTTACCATCATCTCAATTGCAGTACAATCACAAGTTTTCTCAGGGGTTAATTAAAATTCAAATGGTCTTAAAAGTCAAACAAATGGGTCAGTACAGACAGAAAAGGGTTTTCACGTGTTCTGAGAATTAAATGACTTTTGAAGCCTAAAAAATAGATCCTCTTAATTAAATGAAGTTTTGGTCAGGATAAAATTCACCTAAATCCTTTAAAATTCATATAAAAATATTCACTAGGGTTTTGCATCCTTGATTTGACCATTGGAACCTGTCTTGACCCAAAATAGAGCCACAAATAGACTTTTGCCCTAATTTGGGTTTTTGCATAAATTACCTAGTCAAAATAGGTCAAAACCAAAATCCAACTTCACCATTGGATTTCTTAGGTCCAAATTCAATTTGTACAAAAATTTGGGCCTAATATGAGATCATCTTGACCTAGTTTGCAATTTGGTCATGTCTGACTCTTTTCTCTCACATTATGCCCCTAACTTTCGAATAAATTAAATTTGGGTCCCCAACTTTATCGTCTTCTTCTTCAAATAGGTCCCTTCTGCCCTCAACTCCTAATCCTAAAGCTCTAGCAACCTTAATTTGGCAAGATCTCTGTGATTTCTTAACGAATCCCTCTCAAAAATTGAAAGGGAAACTCATCAAGTAATTGCCTTCCTTTTCAGCTAGAGCCAAAGCTCTAGATCTAGCCCAAATCTTAATGTGAACATGTGAAAGAGTTGGGTTTCAAACTCTGGAGACCTTCTAAGCTTGGGAAGTTTGCTTTCCAAGCTCTAATCACCCTCTAACGGCCTATATAAGACTCCTCAGAGCAAACCGTTCTACCCACATTCAATTTCGGCCTGGACCACCTAAATTTCGTCTCTCCTCATCTGGCCGAAGCTCCTCGATGTCCGGCAACTTCCTCTGTCTCCCCTCGTCATCTAACCACAATACTGGCGGCAAATCCTTCTTCCTCGCCTTCCTCCGCACGTCATAATACCCACGGCCACTCCAATCTATGTCTTGGTTGCCATCCTACCCTCACCGAAGCAGTTCTCTTCCACGGCGCTAGCCATACCATACTCGGTGTCCTTATCCTTTTCAACCCTTAGAGTAGGTAGTTAGGTTTCTCTAGTTCTTTAGATTAATTTCTCTTATTAAAAACCCAAAAAGACCCCTTGACGCCGCCGTTCACCTCCGTCTTCCCTGTCTCTGACCGCTCCTCCAGTGAGGCATTCCCATCGCTACATCGCTCCATACGCCTTGCCAACACTTCCTACACTTTCGCCTTGACTCCACCAACCAAAGCCCTCTCTCTATTTGCCGCTTTACTCGCCTAAACCCACCATCACACGCACATTCCGAGGTTGTCAGACCTCCTTACACACTCTCACAGCACACCACCACCACCGTTGCACTCCACGACGAAGGTTCTAAACTATTTTGATGTGGCCATTAGACCTTGTTCTTGTTTTCAGGCCACAGGTGAAGCCGCCATTGCTTGAGCTTCTTCGAAGAAGCTTTAGAGCGTGTTCTTGACTTGCTAGCTCCAGGCATCCGCTCCAGGTCGCATGGCACTCTTCCAGGATCACAACCAGCCGATCAATTAGGAGCATTAACCACTCCTCCACCTGCAATTGACCAATCCACCAGCAGCAGCTGCACGCGGAAGGAAGCAAAGGAAGCAGGGACATTTAGTCCTATATTGGAAACAGCAAAGCAACTAAAGTGGTATAAGAGAAAAAAACGATAGCAGTTCTTCGCCTCAGGTCACTGGGGGTAAGGTCCCCGTTCACCCGCACTCACCCGTCCCGCCTAACCCATACTCACACCTCAGTTGCGACCCATGCCCGCAGCCCTGGTCCTAGGTAAGCAGATCCCTGTTTACCCGATTACCCGTTACTGTGCAAGGCTTTGGGAGAGCGGAACCCAGAGAGACAAAGAGAGAGAGAGAGCACAAAGGCAGTGGGGGTTTCACTCTCACTAGCACTTGTGTGACACTTGGTCGCGAGGAGAAGAAAGGCTAAAGAAGAGTTGTGAAGAAGAAGAAGACAGAGAAGAGAAAGAAGAAGAAGAAGAGAAGGAGAGCTGAAGAAGAGCATAGAAAGAAGAAGAGAACCAAAGGCAAAAGCAGAGAAAGGAAGAAGCGAGACCCTTGAGTCTCTTGAAAGACACTATAACATCAGACGTTTAAGACATCTGATCCTATCTTTAAATGTCTAATTTGAGTTTCTAAAGCTATATTAACTCGATTGATATTGTGCTTCTACTTGCTATTACTGTATAAGGGTAATTGGTGATTTAAATCACCATTTTACCCTCTTCATTTTGCACATTGATCATTGATTTCTTATATCATTCTGCATTAAGCTTTTACTTATATATTGTGGTCTTGAGATTAACATGTGAATTCCTATGTGCTCCCAGCGAACAACCTTGGACTTTCATTAGAATATAAATTTTATTTATTTTTCGCAGTGATTCGAATTGTACAACGTGACGATTTTAAAACCCATTTCAGAGTGATTAACATTTTGATGTCGAGGGTTGAAATTAGGTTTAGAAGATGGAGAACTAATCTACGAATATAAGGGAACTAAAATGCTCCTAAACTAATGGACAAAAGGAGGAAGAATGACGTGCTAGTGGTACGCTGACATCGGGGAAGAAGATGCTCCGGTGAGTAGGAATCAGCGAGGAAGACGAAGGACAGGGCGCGGTGGGTACAACACGACGCGGAAGAGAGCGAGGAAGATAAATCCGTCGCCAGTATTGCGTGCAGATGAAGGAAGGAGTCGGAGGAGCTCGTCGGATGTCGAGGAGCTTCAGCCGAATGACGAGAGACAAAATTGAGGTGTTCTAGGCCGAAATCGAGCATGGACAGAACGGTCTGCCCTGGGGAGTCTTATATAATCCGTTAGAGGGTGATTAGAGCTTGGGAAGAAAGCTTCCCAAGCTTAGAAGGTCGCTGGAGTTGGAAACCTAACTCTTTCACATGTTCGCATTAAGATTTGGGCGAGATCTGGAGCTTTAGATCTGGCTGAAAAGGAAGGTAATTTCTTGACGAGTTTCCCTTTCAATTTTTGAGAGGGATTCATTAAGAAATCACGGAGATCTTGCCAAATTAAGGTCGCTGGAGCTTTAGAATTAGGAGTTGAGGGTGACAAGGACCTATTTGAAGAAGAAGATGATAAATTTGGGGACCCAAATGTAATTTATTCAAAAGTTAGGGGCATACATGTGAGAGAAAAGAGTTAGACAGGACCAAATTGCAAACTAAGTCAAGATGATCTCATATTGGACCCAAATTTTGGTACAAACCTAATTTAGACCTAAGGAATATAATGGTGAAGTTGGATTTTGATTTTGACCTAGTTTGATTGAGTAATTTATGCAAAAGCCCAAATTAGGGCAAGAGTCTGTCTATGGCTCTGTTTTAGGTCAAGACGGGTTCAAATGGTCAAATCAAGGATGCTAAACCCTAGAAAATATTTTTATATGAATTTTAGAGGGTTTAGGTGAATTTTATCCTGACCAGAACCTCAGTTAATTAAGTGGGTCTATTTTTAGGATTTCAAAAGTTATTTAATTCTCAAAACACATGAAAACCCTTTTCTGTCTATACTAACCCACTTATTAGACTTTTAAAATCATTTGAACCTTAATTAACCCCTAAGAAAGCCCATGATTGTACTACAATTGAGATGATGGTAAAATGCGATTTTAACCCTGGTTTCTTGTATTTCTCTTAGAAAGGAATTGTAATAAATTATGGTCTTCTGATAGTTATGTAGGAGCATTTAATGATGGAAATTGATTAAATAAAGCTAGATATGGTTGATGATGACGTTATCATCAAGAGTCATTTGCACCCAGTTCCAACCTCCTCATCCACCCACCTAGAAATCCCTTCCTTCAGCCCCATCCCTACATAGTCCCAGACTACTCTACTTTTCCACCACATTAACCTCTCACCTGATTGCCAACATAACAAAGCAACCATCTTTACCAACCATTAATCCTCACCCAATTCCTACAATGTGCATCAAATCAAACCCCACAATACTCATTGAAGAAACCCAAAAATCATCCAAAAGAGATCGTCATATAGACTCAACACCATTCTCAAAAACATCAACTGCAAAAAGCAACCACCTTTACAAACCATGTTTCTGCAAAAAGGAACAACACCCTCAAGTCAAATCACACAAATCCACACCCACTTGTTCCCTCTCGCTGATGTCCACATCCCACCATCCCAATACGAGCAACAACAAAACCACACCACATGATCTTATATATTATACCAACATCTCAACTCATCACAATAAAACCCAAAAAAAAAAATCTTTAGTGCACACCGCAACGATAACACCCCAAAACCCAAGTTCAGTGATACACTCTCAAAGAGAGAATCGAAGTCATACCCTTCTCTAGTACACAAAGGTTAGATCTTGTCAATGTCCTCATCCATGAACTCTAGTCATTAGCTACATCGTCATCCTTGTCGAGGCCACCAGTAATGCCCTCATTGAGCCTGATTGACTTAGGGAGATGGCCATAGGCCATAAGGAGGTAGACCTCGTTGGGCATGTACTTGTAGATGACGTCAGCCTTGTCATCCTAGTAATCATGGAGGTCAATGAGGATGATTTCCCTAGCGACGATCCACACCTTCCTGTCCATGTTCCCACGAATGTGGTAGAGGGACTTTTTGCCGTCAATGCAAAGGGCCACATGCGAAGCCCTATCCACAAACATAGGGGAACTCACTGGAGGAGGTGTAGTGGAAGGAGGGAGGGAAGGAGGCCACAGTCTCAAGGGGAGGAGGTTTTGGGATGGATGGGCTTGGGAGTGGGACCATAACCAAAGAAGGGACTGTGAACAAATATTTTCGATCAAGTTTTGTAAACTCGCATCGAAATGTTTAGTACAAACTCAATCTCTCTAACTTTTTGGTCCCTATTTCATCTAAAATTGTGGTTATAGGTTACTTTTGGTTATGATTTTAGAAATTGTGATTAAAATAATTTTTCTAGTAATATATTTGCCGTTAATATTAATTGTGATCATTAAAAGATTTTTAGTAGCATATATTTGTATTACCACTGAGTTATTTTGAAAGATTAGTTTAATAATATGTATCATACATGTAGAGGAAAATATTTTTGCCACTCATTCTAATCGTTGTTTGATAAAAAAAATAGTGACAATTTTATTTTGCCTCTAAATCATACATATAGGGGCATATATATTTTCCACAAAAATTAATTATCACCCAAAAGAATGTTATAGTGTCATATACAAAAAATTTGTCGCTAAATCAAAGGAACTAGTGGCAAATACATTATATGTCATTATCTAATTTGCCGCTATAAGCTTTTTTTTTTGTAGTGCTACAAAATAATGGAGATAAATAAGAGTAATTAGAACCTATGAACCCTTCAAGATGCTAGTGACTATCCTTCAGGTGGATGGTGATGCGAGACATCAAGCAATCTCGTCATGTGCTCCACATCCCGCAAGTTCCTCACAATTCCATCCTTAAATCCTTCTCCTTGAAGTTAATCTCCAAACAATTAGATGTGCTCTTTGATGTCAGCATAGAGGATGGAGATGATTGCAGTGGAGAGAGTGGACATCCAAGGCTAGAGGAAATCTTCAAGGTGGTCAGCCAAGGTTGTATTATAATGGTGGTGCACGACCTTGGGAGGTGGAACAAGGTGGTGGGCATTGGAATTGGTGGAGGGATTTAGGTTTTGGTTGGTGGTTGTAGTAGGGAATGGAGGCAAGGAAGGGGTAAGGTTGGCCCAAAGGGGCCTATGAGAGGCCACATGGATGTGTATGGGGTTTATATAAAGGGTGTTGGCTGGCCATAAGGTGGCTTGGCTAGGAAGTTAGGTCCTGGTTTAGGAAAGTAGGATTAAGACTTCAATTAGGAATAGGGGTCCTAGATTTTAGAAGGTAGGAATATGGAATTTGGAAAGTGGACTTTCTAGAATCCATGGTGGACGTGTAATATGGTGTGATGAAGGCCATTTGCATGGAATTTGGTTCTATGGTGGTAAACATGTGAACAAAATTAGGTGGAAATGGTAGCATGTTCACATTGCATGATTTTAGGAACCAAAAATTGATTAGGAACTTAATTGATTTGAATCCAAATAATATTAGACAATATTACAAGTGTATTTTTCTGGTGGAGGACCATCTTGGATGTGGGATATATGATAGTGGAGGATAGGGTTAAGGTTTCACATGAAAATCAAGGTTTTACAAGTTCTAACAACATTTTTGTCTCCAATATTGCTCCTAATTGATTCTTACTCCCATTTCTATTTTCCATCCAAGCCATGAATTACTACTCCAAACCAAGAATAGGCTCATTAACACATAAATAACCCACAATGCATGCAATCTGACATAGATGCAAATATATAGAATATGAGCTAATCAAATATATTTATCCCCTTCCTACCATGAAACAAACATTATTTAAGCATGATTTAGATAAATAAATATGTGTTCATCAGCAGCATGAAGCAAGGTGTCCAAAGGCCTTCTCCAAGCACTCCTTCAAGATGGTAACATGGTTCAATGGTTGAGAATGGTGATGGGCATGTGGCTATGGAGATAGGACAGGGGGCATTTAAGGTGCATGGTGAGGAGGGAGTGGGATGTGAGATGGTGGTTAGAGATATGGGTGCATGAATGGGAATGGGAATGGGAGTGGGAAGGGATATGCATTGATTTTGGATGGAGGGAGGAGGGTGTGTAATGTGTCCACCCTAGTGGACTGATAACAGCTTAATTTATTACCCTAATTGGCTTAATCTAGGGCTAACTCCTTAGTAAAATCATGCATTAGGTTTATAAATATTGCATTTAGAGCATGCATGCATATTTCAGCTTTGTATTTATTTTATAAAGAATTATCTCTTGATTCTAGCCTTTTGTGAATAATGTAGGTGATAGGTCTTAGAGTAATTTGAAGAATTGAATAATAAAACTGGATAGGAGTAGACGCTGTAGTAGAGCTGGAGCTGGAATAAAGATGAAATAAAGGAAGATTAAAGACACAAGAACAATGAAAGAAATAGAGGAATTAGGATAACCCTACCCTATCTCTAAAATCTTAGGATGACCTTACCCCAGTACCTATCCCTAGACCAGCTCAACATTAGATATTTGATCTCAAAAGCCAAACATGGATAACATTATCCATGTAACTATCCACTATATCCATAGTCCTATCCTTCTATCCATAACCCTAATCTCCTCCTATCCAATACCCAATCCCTAACCTAGCAACCTATTTAGGTCCATACCATAACTAATTGACTCAGTCTTAGTTAATTGGGCTAGCCACTAGCCAATTAGGTCCATGGGACCTAATTGGACTAACCCTAAGTTGATTAGACTCACTTGAGTCTAATCAGAACCAACCTAAGCCCAATAGCCCTAGCCACATCCAATCAAGTGTTGTACAACCTAATTGGGTGCACCCAATTTCAATTAGGTTCAATTAGAACCTAATTGGATTAGACCAACCAAACCATGTCTAATTAGACTCAGTGAGCCTAATTAGGGCTAACCAAACCTATTAGTCAACTCATCCTACACAAACCCAGATAATATCCTTAAACCCTACCCCTTAATTCTAGATCCTAAGGTTACCAACCTAGATCATATCCCTTTCAACAAACTAGCTAGCCACCCCCCCTCCAAAACCCTAAAACCTAACTTAGGTGGCAGGCCGCCAAGGAGATCTTATCCCCTGCCTATGGCCGACCACCACTAAACCCTACCAACAACCTAGCCACCCCCCTATAGCCTCTATCCACCATCCAATCAAGATCCTGAGGTCCCTATCTAACCATTCCTAGCCACCTCTTAGGATTTAATCTAAGACATGCAAATTAGTGATCCTAGGCACCTTAGATTGACCAATAAGAAGCCACCTAGATTACTATAAAATGACCTAGCCTCTTGGAAAATGAATTAGCCTTAGTTAATTAGTACCCTAGTTGAGTAGTAGACTCCCTACCTAGTTCCACCATAGTGCATGCCCATTATTCCTCCACCTACCTCAATCCTATTTGGTCTTCTTCTTCTCGGTGCCCTAGATCTAAAGCTCTGTCAGAAGCTTCCAACAAGCATCCCTCAAGCTCTCTGCTCTCTTTCCTTTCTTCTTCTGTTCTCTTATGTTTCTATTCTTATTGTATTCTCTGATATAGATCTTATTTTTGAGACATTTTGATATTGGTAATAAAAATCAGTATTCACTTGATATTTGTGTCTCTATTGATATTAATATTTATGTCTCTATTGATATTATTATTGGAGTCTCTATTGATATTATCTGCTACTCTATTCTACTATATGTTAATTACGAAAGGTTTTCAATATCGACTGCCTCCCTGTGTTCGACCCAAACCCCTTGTAGTTCCGTGATATAAATTTAATTGATCACTTAATTTGCACGCTACAATGATTACATATTTTTAATCATGTAGATTTAGCATTTATCAATTTGGCGTCGTTGCTAGGGAGGTTTGGATACACTTTTAGCCTTTCGATTTTGTACTTATTTTTATATTACTAATTCACTTTGCTTCTTATTTGCTAGCTTGTGTGCAAGTATGAAAAATCTGTAGAGAAGCACGACAACAGAAGAGAGAAGGTTAGTCATCTTGAGGTAAGTACCCTTACCTTAGGTTAGATTTCCTTCGACGTATAAAAAAAATCCAAAAAAAGAAAAAATATTAGGTGCTTGCTTGGTCCTTAGGTTAGAAAAATTTACTTTGGTTTGTTTGCTTTCCTTATAAAAAAATAAAATAAAATTCTTTTTGGTAGACATTATCTCTTTGAAATCAACAAAACCAGCTCCTTTAAATTTGAACTGCAACCAAATTTATTTTTCAAAATTTATTTTCCAAATGTTTACATGTCCATAAATTCTAAAATTATTCCTAGAAGTAAGTATTAATAACAGGAAGATAGTGTCCAAATTTCACACCCATCTCACTTATATTCCATTTTAAAAAATTCGTTAACTGTACTAATATCTAATCTGATCTTTCTTCCTTATTTGTGGTATTCAAAAACACATAAGAATTTTTATAATACTCCAATTGATTTAAAATTTGTGGCGTTAGATTCCTATGATAATTACAAATCTTGAAAAAATCATAAAAAAATATTTTGAGCACATTTGATTGCCCTAAAAATGCGATCACTGATTGAGTGTCAAAATAGCTTTGAAGTCCTCAGTGCACTATTAAATCTAAAAAAAATATAAAATGCGCATTAAAAGCTCTAAAAAAAATTTCTAAGTACCTTAGTGGTAGATTAGGACCATTGATTGCCTTGATTGGGTCACACTACATTTGGCCTTATGGACTTAAACTTCATCATTTAGAACTATCTGCTCTTAGGGTTTCATATTAAGGTAGAGCACACTTGCATTTCCATACTCAAAGGAAATTTATCAAACAATTGGAACTTGCAAAACCTCTTATGTGCCTTACTAGAACCATTGTTTGAATTTATTTAACCAAGTGAACCCTAAAATACATTACTACAAGCATTAAACTCTAAAAGCCACAACATCAATTAAGCATGTATTATGAACCCCTTTGTTTAAGCACTACACATTTCAGATATATCTTTAAGGGGCATAACCCATTAAGCAATGCCCCATCACATTCCCTAAGCACATTAACATCCTAAGCCTAACATAAAATTGATTAAACGTCGACCCCTAAGGATTCATTGAGTTGGTCTCAAGGTACAAACTCATACTGTAGGGCTAATTAGTGAAGTCTATTTTCTAGAAGCATTTAAGTAGGAGGCCTAATTGTCAAATGACTTAAGTCGAGCAAGGGTTTGACATAATTAGCAGCCCTCGGGACATGTTCCTCCTGTTCCACCGGCTTACTTATTTGTCATCTGGTTTATAGGCAACCCTAAATTTTTCTTGGGGTAAAGTTATACTTTAGAGGCTTAGGTCATTTAGGGCTACACCTTAAGGCTTAGATTATTTGATTGCTTGGGGATTCTCATCTGTCTTCTCCCTCTCATCTATCAACTTTCTTCCGGTGCATGAATGGTAGAAAATCTCATAATTCTATTTTGGTACCACCTCCAGAAAAAAATCCTAAGAGAAGACTTGATTTTACTGAATCTAAATCTATTCCCATGGCTAGTCACCATGAGGAAGAAATGATTGAGGAGGAGAAAAACCTGGATCCAATTGCTAACCTCCAAAGGCAAATCAATAGGCAGGGCCAGCATCATGATCGTCAAATGCAAACCATTGTACATGCCCTAAACTGAATCCAAAATGGGAGAGCAAACTAGCCTCTCAGAGATTTCTATAATCCTGCTAATGCCCAACTTGAACCTTTTAGGTACCCCCTAATGGAGATGATTTTGAAATCAAACCACAAATCATTAATATGATTCCCCACTTCCATGGCCACAACTCTAATGATCCCTTCCATCACCTTTAAGAACTTTTACATATATGAAGAACCTTTGGCCCTAAGAAAATGGATGAAGATACCCTGATGGTGAAAATGTTCTCATTTTCTTTAAAAGACAAAGATGCTCAAGGGTTAAAGGCTATAGGTAGACCTATCCTGACTTGGGAAGATTTGAGATGTACTTTCCTAAAAAATCTTCCTCATAGGAAAAACCAATGCTCTTATGTGTGCCATAACCACTTGTAAGCAAAATCCTAGGGAGCAACTTCATGAGGCATGGGAGAGATTTAATGATCTTACTAGAAAATGCCCCCACATGGTATTCCTAGGTGGCACTTGGCTCATCTTCTATTATGGGTTGAGTGACAACCTTAAGATTTTTGTAGATGCGGCATGCAGGGGTAATTTTCTAAGTAAAGATGCTGAGGGAGCCTTTGACTTATTTAAAAATATGTGTGAAAATCCCCTTAATGATGCCTATTTTTGCCTTTAACAGAGCCAATCAGCCGAACAGCAGGATATATGAAATACAAGATAATTCAAGTTTGGCTAATTTAGAGATTATTACCAAACAACTGGATAAGGTGGAATTGGTGGGAAAGATCGTGGAGAATCTGGATAAAAAGTTGGATAGCTTGGATAATTTATTGAAAAGCGGGAACCACTTATGTACAACTTCCTATGTAAACCCCATAATTACCCAAGGGAGCTCTACTTTAACTCGCATCCAACTCCCACCTCCTTTAGGTCAAGAATTAGTGCACAACATAAATGACCTACCCATGGCTCAACCCATGAGACAACTGTACTTGGACCCTTCTATTTCTGGGTACCAAGAGGGACCTTGATGCCCTCAAATCTTAAATTAGGTAGCCTGATGCCTAATGTTCAGAGGATGCTAACTCTATCCAGGGTTACAGTAGGAATGACCTGTACTTGAACACCTACATCCCTAGTTGGCGTAACCATCCCAACTTTGCCTGGTCGAGTCAGAAACCCACCCAGGGTCCTAACCCGGTTAAGCAAAATAACCTATGGGCAACCTAGTAAGTATACACAACAGCAACATCGCCAATACCAGTCTCAACCTGCCTAAGATGCCCAACCCAGTGATCTAAGTTTAGTCCTCAAAGAAATGAGAGAGATGAATTTGAGGCACAAAGAAGAGACGAATCAATTGAGGACTAAGTTAATGGGACACCTAGACCAAATTGTAGATTCTAGACAGCATGGGATGTTACCTTCTCAACCCATCCCTAACCCTAGGAACTTCAACAGGGTTGCACAGAATCACACACGGGAACAACATGCACATATAGTTCAACTTGCTCCCCAATTCCCACCCAGCTTTGCTAACCCAAATCCAAACAAAGTTCAACCTATTTTTCAAAGCCGACCTCACCCTTCTAACCCTAATGCCTATGCCAGTGCGATTACCTTGAGAACTGGGAAATAAATCCAAGATCCTCATCCTTCTACTTCTAAATGTTATGAAGATCTTGCAAAACCTAAATTTGACCTGGGAGACCGAGTTGACCTAGAATACAATGCTCGAGACCCAAGTACTCATGATTTAACTCAAGTGCCTTTTCCTGAAGCCTTGAACAATTCTAGGAAAAAGAAAACCATTCAATCTAAGGAATGGCTTGATATATTTAAGCAAGTCCAAGTGAACATACCACTCTTAGAATCTATTGAGAATATTCTAGCTTGCGTGAAATTTCTTAAGGAAATGTGTACACCAAAATGCCAGGCCAAATCATCCAAAAGGGTAGTTTTGTCTGAACAAGCTAGTGCAATAGTCCTCAATAGGCTACCTCAGAAACAAAAAGATCCAGGAGCTCCTTTAATTTCTTGTGTACTTGGAGATATTACTTTTGATAGGGCTCTCTTAGATTTAGGTGCTCCCATTAATTTAATACCAATGGTGTTATATGAAAATTTTGAATTCAATGAATTAAAATCAAGTGAGGTTACATTACAACTGGTTGATTGATCTGTGACCTCACCATGGGGTATAATTGAGAATGTTAGTGTCAAGGTCCACGATTTTTATTTTCCAATGGATTTCTTAGTCCTTGACATGGAAGTACCAGAACAATTAAGGGATACACCTATACTTTTAGGAAGACCATTTTTGGCTACTACCAAAGCTAATATTGATTGTGAATCTGGCAGTATGGAAATTAAATTTAGGGATAAAAAATGAAAATCAATATTTTTAAGGCCTCTAAACAATTTAACGATTGTGGAATGATTGAGGATTATGATGATTTGGACCACAATGTTGATTACTGTATGAAAATAGGAACTTCCCAATCCGATTACTTAGGTTTTAACTCCCAGACCAACCAAGAGGTCAGACACCCTATCGTTGACTTAATTCCATGACCTCTTCAGGATGATCTTGATCCACCTTTGGAACCACCCTCCCAAGGATCTAACCCTGAATTAAAACCTCTACCTGATTATTTGAAGTATGGCTTCCTAGGATATAACCAGACCTATCCTGTGATTATCAGCTCTTACCTGATAATCAATTGATTCAAGTATTGGGCAGGAATAGAAAAGCAATTGGCTGGACATTGGATGATCTAAAGGGAATTAATCCTACCTACTGTACTCATAGAATATATGTTGAGGAAGGATTTAAACCATCCCTTGAAATGCAGAGACGATTGAATTTGAATATGCGGGAGGTTATGAAAAAAGAGATAATAAAGTGGTTAGATGTGAGAATAATATATCGGATCTCTAACAGTCCATGGATTAGCCCTGTACAAGTGGTTCCGAAAAAGGATGGGCTAACTGTGATTACAAATGATAAAGAAGAATCAATTCCAACCTACACAGCTTCCCCTTGGAGGGTTTGTATTGATTATAGGAAGCTGAATTCTACAACTAAAAGTGACCACTTCCCACTTCCCTTTATTGATCAAATACTTGAAAGATTAGCTGGTTAAAGGTTTTCTATTTCCTTGATGGCTATTTTGGTTACAACCAAGTAGCTATCCACCCCGACGATCAAGAGAAAACCACTTTCATCTGTCCCTATGGAACCTTTGCATTTCGTAGGATGCCTTTTGGACTTTGCAATGCATCGACGACCTTTTAACAGTGTATGCTTGCTATTTTCTCATACATGTAGGTGATTTCATGGAAAATTTCATGGATGATTTCTCTGTGTTTGGGGATTCTTTTGAAAGCTATTTAATCCATCTTAAGAAGACCTTGCAGAAATGTATGGAGGTTAATCTTGTCCTATCTTGGGAAAAGAGTCACTTCATGGTTAGGGAAGGTATTATCTTTAGCCATGCAGTGTATGAAAAAGGAATTGAAGTAGATAAAGCCAATGTTGACACTATTACTCAACTCCTGCTACCTTCGATGGTTAAACAAGTGCGTTCAATTCTTAGACATGTTGGATTTTACCATCGATTTAACAAGGATTTTTCTAAGGTGGCTAGGCCCTTAAGTAACCTTTTGACTAAAGATCATACTTTTGATTTCAACTCTGATTGCTATAGGACCTTTAATCTTTTAGAGGAGGCCATTACTCAATCACCTATCTTATAACCTCCTAATTGGGATCATGATTTTGAAATCATGACTAATGCTTCTGATTTTGCTATCGACGTAGTCTTAAGGAAAAAGATTGATAATAAACCTTATGTGATTTATTACTCTAGCAAGACTCTTGATGAGGCTCAAAGAAATTATACCACTATGGAAAAAGAGCTACTGTTGAAACTCAAGTAAGGTTATTTAATTAGGTAATATTAGCATTGAAAAGTATATAGTGGAGTGATTATCTACAAGCGATTCTCCACTAGTTTATCAAAATTTATTAACCTGGACTAAATCAAATTTTAAGATTGTCAATTTTAGGGCCCAAGGTCAAACTAAGGGAGGCGGTTTTGGGATTAATCAATTTCTACGTGATTCCTAGAAGTGCATCAATTCTGTTCACTTATTATATTTTTGGTTTTTTCTTAGTTTAGGATTTTTTTTTTGATAGACTTGTTCTTAAGGTACACCCTCAAAATTATCCTTGTCTACATGCCAAAAATCAAGTCAAAAATGATCTCACCACACGTGAGATTGTGTACCTGCAGGTCAAGAATTATCTTTTCTATTTTACATATTTTTTTTGTATTTTCTTAATCAATAAAATAAAAGAGAATAATAAAAATGAAGGAAAGAAATGCAGAAATGAAAATCCGAAAAGGAAAGGAATGGAAATACTTAGCTTATTTATAGATATCAATATATATATAGGTATATATCTATATATATACTATATAATATATAATATGGGGGAATTAAATTATAGATTCAATGGATGTAGCGCAGATTAGTGTGACCACCGTCTAAAGAGACGGGATCAACACTAACAATGTGTCGCATGCAGGTGTGGAGCGGACATGTAGGAGTGTGTGTGGAATAGCTTGATTTGCACGTAAATCATGAATGCATATGCAATTGGTGCATACCCACTCATAATTAAATGCGCAAACTGGAAATGTGCATAGGATGGTGAATGGGAAAATGTATAGGCGAATGTAAGGGAGGAATACATGTATATGTGTATCTATATACCTATAGATATACGTATATGTCTATGTATATGTATATCTATATATATATGTATATATGCATATATATGAGGATATATATATATATAGATGTATGTGTGCGTGAATTGTATAAATTTGTATGTATATATATGTGCGTGTATGTGTGTATGTATATGTGTATGTATGTGTGTCTGTCTATGTGGGTATATGTGTGTAAGGCTGTGACTAAGAAAGTGTGTGAGTGTGAACATATGTGTGGTTGTGAGGGAGTGGTGAGGTGAGAGAACCGGCTGTGGCAAGTGGCATGGAGGAGAGAGAGGCGTGGGTGACCGGCAAACTAAGGAGTGCTCGGTCACCAACACGCTCGCGAGAGAGGCGCGAGGGGTAAACAGTGCCTGTTGAAATCGATTAACGCGATTATCCACCAGCTAAGTTCCTCACTTAGCTGGTGGATGCTGGGGGGGAGAAGGCACAGGTGAGTGATGGCAACCAGCTAGTGAGTGCATGAAGGGCATGTGGGATGGCTTGCAAAGGCTGAGATCAATGAAAGTGAGTGTACGTGGGAGATGCCACTAGCAAAGTGAGAAATGGTAGGTGGCTGTCACAAAAAAATGAAGTGTGATGGATTGTAAATAGTAGCTATAGGGCAAAACATAGCAAACGAAGAATAGAGCTTCTTTGCTACATTAATGGCGATGAAAACTTGATAAAATAAAATAAAAAATAAAAAGGAAAAGAAGAGAACCACCACGCCTACCTGCTTACGAGGGAACTAGGAGGTGGTGGAGCTCAACGTAGTGTTTGTGACTGTGGAGAGCTTGCCCCCTGCTTGTCGCATGCTCTCTCAACTAGTGAGAGAGAGCAGCATATGCGAGAGGAAGAGAGGGAGAGAGGAGAGGGAAGTGTGTGGCTGGCTAGTGGAGTGGGAATGGTATGTGTGTGTGAGTGAGGAGGGTTGCAGCTGGTGTATGGAGGTGTGTGGGGTGGTGCTAACGCCTGTGAATGGATGGGGTGGGGAGTGTTATAAGATGAGGGGGTTGTGGAGTGACGACAAGGCAAGCTGTTAGGGAAATGGGATATTTTGGATAATTTATGGGTAGGCACTTAGGGTGTTAGATAATTAATGTAGGTGGTGTAGGGTGGTGTTGTGTTAGGCGGTATTAGGTGGTAGAAATGAAGGAAATGGGGGCTCTATCTCTCTCTCTATCTTCCTCTCTTAAAAATGCATAAATGTAAATGTTTACAAAATGCATGAATATCTATCTAATCTCATTGAGTAAAGTTAGGAAATAGCACAAGATGACATATTTAATGGTGTGAATTGTTGCGCAATCATACTCCCATGCCTATCTTTTGCTAGTCCCTAGCAAAACACTTATTCAATAATAAGGTAGTAGTATTTAGAAATGATCTTAAGCTGAAGATTTTTCTGAAGCAATATTAATGTATTTATCAATTAGACATTGTGAGAACTAATTGCAAAGAGGACTACCATAACTCAAGTCTTGCATAACATAGACCATCTCTCAACTAATAAGGACCCTTGAGATTTAAACCTTAAGTGCGATTTTTAGGACTCAGAGGGTTTTGCAAAGCTCGAAATCTAAGAGGTTATGGTTGTGCTTAGTGAATGATCAAGACTAACAAGGTGAACATTAAGACTCAAGCCCGGGGTTTCACATCTTTTTATGTCTAGGTTGATCCCAACTTCAGTTCATGTCTTCGGATCGACTCTCAAAAAATGAGTGAAGACTCAACCCAACTCTTATTGCATTGTTGCTCAAAGAATATTTGTTGGAAACAAGGTATATTTAATGCTCCCTGAAAAATCTTCTTGGTGAAAGAATTTATAGGAATTTGGAGAGTATACTGACTTATTCAAAAGAATACATTTTTTTCTATTCTTTTTTACTTTTTCTATTCTTTTTTCTTTTCCTTTTTTTTCCCTGCTTTTGTTTCTGAAGCAAACGTCAATATGTCTCATATAACTTTACTTGGTAGAGCACACTTATTTGGTGGGTAAGTACTTTGGTGGAAAGAGCTTCTCTTAAACACAAGACTAAAGACTGGGATAAAAAGTCTACCTGCACGCACAAGGACTCCTAATGAACACTAGGGTTGAATCTTAAGTTCAGCTAGTCTTTCTTGACTTTGTGTAGCATAAACCAAGGTTACTTAGACTTCCAAGTAGAAGCAAACCAACGACTCCTATACTGGTGACTCAAGTACCAGAATACAACATAAGTTAGGAGAGATCCTGGTCTATCTTGTCAATGCTTGAGTGACTTAAGCCAAAGCCTAAGCGAATCAAGCTTTTGTGGCCCAAAAAGTCTAACCAGTAAAGGTTGAATGTTCATAAACACTTATTTTATTTTTCTTCAGCTTTCAGAACATAACTAAACACTTTTAAAAACATTTTTTTGAGTTTTTGAATTTTCAATTTTTATGGACTTTTCCCATTTTATAATTTTTCAGAACTTTTCAAGATTTTTCAATTTTTATAGGTTTTTCAACAAGGCCATCAATATATACTATAGATAGATATGTATAATGGACAAGAATCTGCATAATACCCAAATAATACCTAGATCCTATGGATGCCTATCCACCCCCCCATGCCAAATCATGCTATGCCCTCATATGCATGAAAAAAAGGGTTAGATAGGGTTAAAGGGTCTTGATGCAATAGTGAGTACGGGGCATAAAGCAGGGTGGATGGGTGGGTGGTGAAGTGAGAAGTGAAGTGGAATGAAATGAAATGTGGAGTGAAAGTGAAAGGGTGTTAGTTACCCTCCAGCAGGACAACTATTTCACCAACGGGGTAGGCTCATGAGTGAGATACGATTTCACTTGCTACCCATTAATCTTAAATTTATGCCCAAATTTGGGATCTTCAATTTTGATGACACCGTTGGGAAAAGGTCTCGAGACTAAGAAGGGACCAATCCATTTGGACTTCAATTTACCAGGAAAGAATTTGAGCTAGGCATTATAAAGCCAAACCTACTGTGATGGCTCAAACTCCTTCCGCCGAATGCAGCTATCGTGAAAGGCTTTGGTTTGTTGTTTGAAGGTCAAAGCAGAGTCCTAGACTTCAAGATGCAACTCTTCTAATTCTTGGAGTTGGAGTTTCCTTTCTCGACTATACAGGTCTGGGTCGAGGTTACACTGGCAAACCATCCAATAAGCACAGTGCTCTAACTCCATGGGCAAGTGACAAGGCTTCCCAAAAACAATCATGTACGAAGACATACCAAGGGGAGACTTGAAGGTGGTCCGATATGCCCATAAGGCGTCAATCAGCTTGTCGGACCAATCCTTACGGTCAGACCGAACCATTTTCTGGAGGATTTATTTTATCTACCGATTCGACACCTCAGCGTAGCCATCCATTTGAGGATGGTACGAAGAAGTGATATGGTGGTGGACTCCGTACTTCCTCAAAAGTGCCCAAAACGATGAATGAGTGAAATGGCTGCCTCCATCCGAAATTATGGCTCGAGGGATCCCAAAGTGCACAAAGATAAAGTCCTTGACGAATTTGGTGGTAACAACATGGTCAGCAAGTCGCGTGGGAATAGACTCAACCCATTTCGAGGCAATCAACGACAACGAGGATGTACACAAAACCGTTGGAAGGAGGAAAAGGGCTTATAAAATCAATTCCTTAAATATCAAAAATTTCTACAGCTAGGATGGGTTGCAAGGGCATCATGTCGTGACATGACATTGACCCTAGCAACTGGCACCTAGTGCAACACTTAGCGTAATTGTGTGCATCCTAATGAAGGGAGGGCCAAAAGAATCTGCATTGCAACACCTTAGCTACAGCTTTCCTCCCAGAAAAGTGGCCTCCGCAGGCTTGATCATAGCAAAAGGATAACACATTGGGGAACTCATTGTCAGGAACATAGCGATGGATAATCTGATCAGCACCTACTTTAAAAAGAAGTGGATTATCCCAGAAATAAAACTTTGCTTCTGCAATGAGACGCTCACGCTGGTTTTTAGGCCAACCTCAGGGAAGAGAGCCATAAGCAAGGTAATTAGCGATATCGGCATACCAAGGTCCACTTGTCACATTTATCGCTAGAGATGCTCATTAGGAAAAGATTCATTCAACGACAAGGTAAGTCTAATATGGTCTAGGTCGAGTCTCGAGAGGTAGTCTGTGATCACATTCTGGGCTCCAACCTTATCTTGTATCTCAAGATCAAACTCTTGCAGAGGAAGGATCTAACAAATCAATCGGGGTTTGGCATCCTTCTTGTGCATGAGATGACAAATGGCTACATGGTCAGTAAAGATAGTAACATGAGAGCCAAAAGATACGATCAAAATTTCACCAGCCCAAAGACGATCGCCAGAAACCCCTTTTCAGTGGCCGTGTAATTATGCTAGGCCTCATCCAATGTCTTACTGGTGTAATACAACATGAAGGTGTGTTTATCGCTTCTTTGTCCTAAGATGGCTCCAACAGCTAGGTTAGAAGCATCAAACATCAGCTCAAAGTCGAGGGACCAATCAGGCAGCTGAAAACAGGGGCCTTAGTGATAGCATCATGCAGCTACATAAATACTCAAATACAGTCAGGGCCCATGTCAAAGGGCACATTGGTCGATAGGAGATGTGTCAAAGGTCTGGAAATCTTAGAGAAATCCTTGATAAATCTCCTATAGAAACTGACATGACCCAAAAAGGAACAAATTTTTTGGACAGAGCTAGGTATTGGTAAATCAACTATCACGTCCAGCTTAACTTTGTCCACCTCAATACCCCTTTCGAAAATGATATGTCCCAAAACAATACCTTCGTGCACCATAAAATGACTTTTCTCTTAGGAAAGCATGAGGTTTACATCAATAAATCTCCGAAGGATGCTGGTCAGGTTGGCTAGACACTCATCAAAGGTAGGTCCGAAGACCAAAAAGTCATCCATAAAGACATCAAGAAAATCGCCCACCGTATCGTGGAATATTGCCAACATACATCGTTGGAAGGTAGCTGGCATGTTACAAAGTCCAAATGGCTTCCTTCGAAAGGTGAAGGTGCCAAAGGGGTAGGTGAAGGTGGTCTTCTCTTGGTCACAGGGGTTAATAGCCACCTAGTTATAGCTAGAGAATCCATCCAAGAAATAAAACAAACGATTTCCTATTAACCGCTCTAGGATTTGGTTGATAAAAGGTAGCGGAAAATGATCTTTGTTGGTAGTAGCCTTGAGTTTTCCATAGTCTACACACACTCTCCAAGACGTAGGAGTGCGTGTAGGGATGGAATTGCCCCTGTCATTGACACAAATGGTGAGACCTGCCTTTTTGGGTACAACATGAATCGGGCTCACCCAGGGGTTGTTGCTGATTGAGTAAAGGATGCCCACATCAAGGCACTTAATAATTTCAACCTCGACGACCACCCACATATTAGGATTGAGACGTCACTGCATCTCATGGGAAGGTCGAGCCTCCTCCTCCGTATATATACTGTGAGTGCAATAGGAGGGGCTAATGCCAGTCAAATCAGAAAGAGACCATCCAATGGCTACTTGATGTTCAATTAGGACCTTCATTAACTTGCACTGTTGCTCCCCAGACAATTTTGAACTGATGCTTATAGGAATCATTTCATTTGGTCTTAAGAAAGCATATTTTAGCATGTCAGGTAGCGCTTTAAGCTCGAGAGTGGATGGGGAAAGATCTGGCAAATCTTGGGATGAGAGTGTCCCAAAAGGATCATAAGAAAGAATGAAGGGTGTAGGAAATTGGCCCTCAGGTTGACTAAGAATAGGGGCATCTTGGATTGATGGATCAAAGAAAGGTGACCCCCAGTGATCAGCATTTAGGAACAAGGTCCTGGTGTGGAATGTCGCTTCCTCCTGATTTGGTGAGAAAGAATGAGCACTTTGGTCATCAAAGGGATAGACTGGAGGTGAGTAGCCTCGATATGACTCAGACCATGAGGTGTAAGAAGCAAAGTGGACCTCATCAGGGGTCTGGTCAGGAAGAGATAAGGGTAAGGGGAGGGGTGGGGAAATGTCACAGTAAAGGTCATTCAAGTCTTGGTGATTATCCAGGGTACATCGCAGCAGTTTAAATAGGCCCCTACCAACCTGACATATGCACTAACAGCCATGTCATTGTCAGACGTGTCATCCTTGATAAGATCTCAATAAAAATTCTTGGGGGCCTTAAAAATGTTATGTTTAAGCTTTTCAGAGCCCACGGTAATCTCAATGCATCTTGATTCATAATCGATATGGGCGCTGGCTGTGACCAAGAATGGTCTACCAAGGATGATCAGGTAATCAAAAAGTGAATCAGGAACTTCCATATCTAATACAGGAAAGTCAATAGGAAAACAAAGAGTGTTGACTCTAACCACCATGTCTTCCACCACACCTCGGGAGATTTTGACAGAGATCTTTGCCAACTGTAATGTAATAGGGGTGGGTTTCATATTTCCTAATGCAAATTTCTAGAACATGATGTCGGTACGAGGTTAATGAAAGATCCTAAATCTAGTAAGGCACAATCAAAATTACAGCCTTTAATGCTTCATGAAATGAGAGGGGTGCCTGGGTCTTTCTACTTCGGTGGTAATTTTGATGTCATAGCACAACTCTCATAAGGCGAGAGAACCACTAGGTTCTTGGTTTTCTTTTGCTACCGCCTAGGTGTAGTGTAGTCCTTAAAGAAATGGGCGACGGTCGAGATGTGGTCGATCCCCTCTAGCAAGGGAACCTTGATCTCAACGTCCTTGAATAAGTCACGCAGATTATCAAAGGTCTGCATGTTTTTTTTCTTTCCTTTTGGCTCTTATAGTAGAGCCTCAGGGAATGGGACCGATCTTGGCACCGGTTTGGGTATGTCATCCTCACAAGAATGAGGTGCGCAACCCAAATGAGAGGACGATGAAGAAGAAGGGCCAGCATCAGGGCAAGGCGGATCAATGATCAGTTTACCACTCCTCGTAATAATCACATTGGACATCGCAGGTCTAGTGGGATCAAAAGGCGAAGGAGGGTTGACAACAGCAACATAGGGTTGATGTGCTGCTGCAGGATTAGCCTGAAATCCCAATGGAGTACTTGGAGCTTATAGAATCTGGTGAACCTACCCTTGAAAAGGTCGCACTGATGGGAACACCATCATGAGCCATAACTCACTCATTTTGACCTAATTAAGTCAGTAAAATGCTCCTACATAACTACTAGAGAGCCATATTTTACTACAAATTCATTCTGAGGGAAAGACAAGAAAATAGGGTTAAAGCTGCAGTTTTACCATCATAGCACAGATGCAGTACAATCACGGGTTTTCCCAGGGGGTAATTAAGGGTCAAATGGTCCTAAAAGGCTAACAAGTGGGTTAGAGAAGACAGAAAATGATTTGCACGTGTTTTGAGAATTAAATGACTTTTGAAACCCTAAAAATAGACCTGCTTAATTAACTGAGGTTTTGATCAGGATAAAACTCACCTAAACCCTCTAAAATTCATATAAAAATATTCTCTAGGGTTTGGAACCTTCAATTTAACCATCAGAACCTGTCTTGACCCAAAACAGAGTCTTAGATAGAATTTGCCCTAATTTAAGTTTTTACATAAATTACCCAGTCAAACTTGGTCAAAACCTAAATTTAACCTCACCATTGGATTCCTTGGATCCAAATTAGGTTTGTACCAAAATTTGGGCCAAATCTGAGATCATCTTAACCAAGTTTGCATTTTGGTCCAGTGAGATTCTTTCTATCTCATTCAGACCCTTAACTTTTGAATTCTTGTCAAGTTTCGAGCAAGGATTTCTCGCTCAATTCTCAATCAATCTCTCCCAAAATTGATACGGGGATTCCTTGGGAAGTTACCTTCCATTTGAGCCATTCATTGGTCTCTAAGTCTTTCCCAAAAGGCCATGTGAACCTTTCAAATGTTCGGGTATCCTATTTTGCAACTATCTTCCAAGCTTGAAAGCTTCTTTCCAAGCTTGGAAGGGCTTCCTATGGCCTCTAAAAGAGACACCATCGTACAGTAGTGCTTTTCAGCAAGTTTTTGGGAGCCAATTCACCTCAATTCCCTTCCTCCGGCCACAACAAAACCCTGCTCCGGTGACCCTCGTGGGTCTCCCTTCTCCGGCCATCCAACCATCAAATTGGACGGCCTAAACTCTTCCTCTCTTCGTCGTGACCTTCCCCAGCCAAAGGGCGGGCATTCCTCCGTCTAATCGCCATCTCTACCTCGCCGCTTCTTCCTCCTTCTCCAGCTCCAGTCGACCAACACCGGAGCCCTCCGCCTCTCAACTACCTCTCTAAGTCCCTCTCTTGCTCTCACTCTCTTTCTATCTCATTTTTCCACCCTGGCAAACATTTATAACCGCCAATCGTCACCTCCTGCACTTCATCTTCTCTGCCTCCAGTGAAGCTCCGGCAATGCCTACACACCACCACACTGCTTGAAAATTGCCACTGTCACCTCCATCAGCTCCGTCGTGCTCCACAGACCAAAACCCCTCAAGAAATTAAGGGTTTGGTCCCTCACTCGCTACGTCGGACACCGCACCTACACACTTCATTTTCCGATGCCAACAGACCACCCCACACACATTCACCCCTCACGAACACTGCCATTGCACTTGACTCATCAAGGCAGAACTCCTGAGTGTGCTGACTGGGGAGTTTAGCCCATATTCATCTCTTTCAAGTCTTGAGCCACAGTGCCATTGGAGGAGCTTCTTCGAAGACCTCTAGGTGCTATTCTTGCGTCTTCAGCCCTAGGTGCTATGCCCAAGTTTAGCGAAATAATTCTAGGAAGGAGTTTAGGGCAACAATTGAAGTCGTCAAACCCTGCTGCTGCCTCAATTCAAGACATCTTCACAGCAGCTGCGAACACACGAAGAAAGGTAGGACTTTAGTCCCACCTCGAAAGCTGAAGAGTGTGTGCGGTCGCATAAATTGAAAAAGTTCCTGGGGCTTATCACCTTAGACACTTGGGGGGTGAGGTCCCCCGCTCACCCATCACCTGTGCCTCGCCCATGACCAGTCCCCCGTGGTCCTAGCATAGACCTGACCCGCCTAACCCAACTTCACTCCTCGGTTGCAACCACGCACGCAGCATTTGACCCAGGCGCGCTCTAGGTCTGAAACTCGATAACCCAGTACTGTTGGAGGCTCTGGGAGAGCATGACCCAAGGAGAGAACGAGAGGATCATGTGCGAGGGCAGGGGGTTTTGCTCTGAGAAGATTTGGCTGACACTTAGCCAAAATTGAGGATCCTTCCCCCTCTGAGTGAAGTCGAAGAGCAAAGGAGCAGAAGAGAGAAAGAAAGAAGCAGAGCAGAGAAGCAGAAGAAGAAAGAAGAAGGAAAGCAGAGAAAGAAAGAAGAAGAAAAGAAGAGGAGCTGCACAGGAAGAAAGGTAGAGAAGCAGAAGAAGAAATCAAACGTTTAAGATGTCTCATTAGATATTCAGATGGCTGAAATCATTTCATATATATATATATATATACATATATGTATATATTGAGTTCTATTTGCCATTATTGTAGGGAGTAATTGGTGATTCAAATCACCATTTTACTCCATTTTTTTACAGTCTGATACTTGATCCTATTGCTACATTACTCTGAATCAATTTCTGATTACAATTTTGATCTCTATTGTTTTAAATTGCAATTTTGAAAACTGAATTCCTATTTTCTCCCAGCGAACAACCTCAGACTTTTTTGAGTATAAATTTTATCTATTTGAGTTCTATTTTGGCTATATTACAATGAAGCAATTTTAAAACACCGATTTATCGCTCGAACATTTTTGCACCGTTGCTGGGGAGCAACGTGCAATTCAGATCTCTTGATTGCAATATCAGATTGGATTCTAACTTGCTACATCTCTTTTGATTGTGATCTATTTCAGGGACTCATTAAAGGAAGATCAGTAGCACATCAACCACTCCAAGGACAGGTAAACTCCATCTACCTTCTTCTAAGCCCCTGAATTTGAAAAAGCTAAAAAAAGGAAAAAATCAATTAGAGCTACTTGCATTCTATTCTTAGACAAATCATCAAGTTGCCTGTTTGATACATTCTAGAGAATATCCAAACCCTGATTTGTGCACCTACTTAAGATCTTAAAGTATCTAGGGCTATCACATTCTTATTTGAGCCCTAGGTACCACATTTTGACAAATTAAATTGGACCAAATCAGAGCCAATTAAGGATTCTAGTTTAGGATTTTAGAGACACACTTGCGTAATCAAGAATTGATCTTTCCAAACAATGTGTGCCTAAGCCTTGATTGAACTGATCTATTCAAGCAAAACCCTAAAATTTGGCTCTTAAATTCATTTGAACACTAAAAAGGGACTAAATTTCTCAAGAGGACAATACAGGTGAAGTTGACCCACCTTGTTTGGGTTGACCAATCTTCAAATTAGATCACTTTTCATAAAAACATCTTAAAAGTTCAAGTGAAATCATAAGCACCCTTGCTCCTAATTAAAACTGGTAGACTTAAGAGGTCAAGTCCCCATTCTGGTCTACCTGGATCATCAGCGACAAGTGAGGTCGGGTGGGGTAAACCCTATAACTTGTGCAGGCGCTCTACCATGTATGGGTCTTTGTGGGACTCTCCCTCTCTGGCTTCCCAGGTAATTCTCAGGTGGACGACTTTCTAACTAAGGGGTATCATCTGCCTCGAACCTCTATAATCGTCCAAAAATATTTTTGGGTGTCTTGATTGGGTCCATCACATTCTACCTCTCATCTACTCCATTGGTGCATGTTTGAGAGGTCACTAAAACCATCCTTGAGACCTCCATTAGATACTCATTCCTGTCGAGGCCAAGCCTCGACCTCCTTGTTTGCGCAACAACCCAATCCAATCGATATCTCTTCTGATTCATCTGAACCTAACTCTCCTTCATCCATCATCATGGCACAACCAACAGAAGAAAATAATCTTGAAAATCAGCTTCAGTACCTCAATGATCTATTCCAAGCCTTTGTGAACCCACCACAGTGTCCAATGATGCGAGATCACTATAATCCCTCTACGGTGGCAATCGAACCTCGAGTACAAATTCCCGCTGGAGGTCCTGACACTAAACTCAAGCCCAACATGATTCATGCCATTCCCAAATTCCATGGGAGTAATTCCAAAGATTCTTTCCAGCATATCAAGCAACTCAAGCATCTGGCCCAGACCTTCGGGTCAGAAGCTCAAAATCGGGATGTCCTACTCATGAAAATGTTCTCCTTCTCTCTCATGGATAAGGCTGCTCACTGGTACCAAACCCAAATGCGTCCAATCAACACCTGGGCGGAACTTCAATCTGAGTTTTTGAGAAAGTTCTTCCCTGTTGGTCAGACAAATGATTTACAGCACCAGATCATGCATTTCACACAACAAGCAGGAGAACTGCTTCACAAGGCAAGGGATTGATTTCTGGATCTCATGCGGAAGTGCCCCCACCATGGAGTTCCTAAATGGGAACAAGTCCAGCCTTTTTACCAGGGACTCCGTGAGGATATTCGATTATTCGTCAATGCGACCTGCAAAGGAAACATCATGGGTTAACACGATGACACCATGTGGGAGACTCTTGAGAATATGTGCGAGAACTCCATTAATAATGAATCCATGGGCTTGTTTGACCGGACGAATGCCCGTGCATTGACTAATTCAAAGGGAGCACATGTGACGCAGGGCCTGTCCTCTTCTGTCGACTTGGAACTGATGGCCAATCATCTGGACAAGGTCTCTATTATTGAAAAGAAGGTGGATGAGCTAACTCAACACTTCAACTAGCCACCTCTGCGCAACCACCCTCTGGTAGGGAGGTTGTGCACAACATCTATCATCGATCTTCTCAAGGGATGGACTTGTATCCACCCTCGTCTCATTCTGGTTTTGGAGGAAACTCTGGACCCACCTACTCTAGTTGGGGAAACTCTAAACTATCGTATTCTGACTTTTTCGAGGTTCCTCAAACCTGCGAGGACCTCAACGCCATTCATAATGATCCATTCTCAAACACCTACAACCCTGGATGGCGTAATCATCCTAATTTCACGTGGTCAGGAAATAATCAAAATCAGAGACCTCCATATTAGGCCCGTCCACAAGCTTCTCGTCCATATCAGCCGCCTCAACCTCGGTCTAACCCAACTTATCAATTTGGGCCGGCTCATGCAGATCAAATGACTATTATCCTTCAGACTCTAGCTGACATTCAGAAGAAGAATGTGGCTATGCAAAAATAGCACAGAAACAAGATCATAGAGGTTCGCAATCAACTCGCCCAGATGGAAAATCCCTGTCAACCTGGCACACTTTCTTCACAACCTCTACCTAATCCGAATAACGTGCCTAACCAAAGGCGTGTTATGAACCCAAATTAGGGCCAACCTCACTTTGTTTATCAAGCCCCTTATACTCCATCACCCGACGTGATGGAGGCTTCGACATCATATGCGGGTTAACACCAGCAAGCACCTCTTTTACCCACACCAAACAGAACCAGGCAGGATTGAATTCTGTTACTACCAGTAGTGTCAAAACAACACAAGACCCACCTTATCCAAACCACTCTCAGCCTGGTAATACAAACCCTAACCCTAGATTGGTCATCCAGGACACATCCATCGTAGATCAAGAACCTGAGCCAATTCTAGAGGAACCATCTAAGGTTCCATTTCCCGAGGCCTTGACCAAGGGAAAAAGGACAGCCAAAACCGTGGCACTTGAGGAGGACCTAGTTAAGCTATTTGAGCAGGTCCATATAAACATCCCCTTGATGGATGTGATACGCCATGTACCGGCTTACGCACAATTTCTGAAAGACGTGTGTACACCTAAGTGTAAGACACAAATCAAAAGTGGGAACCCGATCATACTATCTGAGCAAGCCAGCTCCGTCATTTTGAGCAAACTTCCACCTAAGGCAAAAGACCCAAGCACCTCTCTGATCTCCTATGCAATTGATGATATACAATTCAATCGAGCTTTATTGGACTTAGGAGCCTCCATAAATCTGATACCTACATCCGTACTAGACTACTTTGAGGAATCTGAGATTAAACCGACAGAAATGACTTTGCAGCTAGCCAACCGATCTATCACCAAAAGGAATTCTTGATGATGTCATAGTTAGGGTACATGACTTCTATTTTCTAGTGGATTTCATTGTCTTAGACATGGACTCTCCTGAGAATGTGAAGAATACACCGATCATACTAGAGAGACCCTTTCTGGCCACTGCTAGGGCCAATATAAATTGTGAGGAGGGCCAAATTGAATTAAAATTTGGGAGCAAGACACTAAAGATCGACATCTTTAAGGTCCAACAAGGAATTAATTGCAGAGTTATAGGACAAATTTGTGATATCAAAGCTGTGGTTGCCGACTTATGTATCGAGGAAAACCCGACTATTTCTGATCAACCACAAAAGGATCAAAACCCACAATTAGAGGAGTCCGAACTCAACCTAGACACACCCATAGCTCCTTCCTTTGCTCCCGACACCCACCCTGAACCACACGCTGCTACTGACAACCCGATTATGGAATTAAAGCCTCTGCCTGATCATCTCAAATATGTCTTTTTGGGTTCCAATCAAACATTTCCTGTGATTATCAACTCCTGACTCACACCTGATCAGGAAACACGCCTGATTTCTATTCTCCAGCAGCATTAGAGAGCCATTGGATGGACTCTTGATAATTTGACTGGTATCAGCCCTTCATACTAGACACAACACATATACACTGAAGAGGGTTCACGACCATCCCATGAAATGCAGAGACTCCTAAATCCAAATTTGCAAGATGTCGTGATAAAGGAGATCATCAAGTGGTTAGATGTAGGGATCATCTACTCGATCTCCGACAGTCGTGGGTAAGCCCAATACAAGTTGTGCCTAAGAAGGCAGGGCTCACCATCATCACAACTGAAACTGGAGAAATCATATCGACCCGTATAGCAAACTCATGGAGAGTTTGCATTGATTACAGAAGAGTCAATTCCTCCATGAAAAAGGATCATTTCCCACAACCGTTCATTGATCAGATCCTCAAGAAACTAGCGGGAAATTGATTCTTCTACTTTTTGGATAGGTACTCCATTTATAATCAGGTCGCAATCGAAGACTGCCTTCACCTGCCCCTTCGGAACATATGCATTCCAAAGGATGCCGTTCGGTCTCTGCAATACACCTGCCACTTTTCAGCTGTGCATGCTTGCCATATTCTCATATATGGTAGGTGAATACCTTGAAGTCTTCATGGATGACTTCTTGGTGGGTGAATCATTTGATGATTACCTCCTGCACTTGGTCCAAATCCTCAGGCAATGCATCGACGTAAACTTGGTTCTTTCCTGGGAAAAGAGCCACTTCATGGTACCTGAGGGAATTATCCTGGGACATCTTATCTCTAAAAAAGGCATCCAAGTTGATCGAGCTAAGGTAAATCTGATTTCCAAACTCCCTATGCCTAGCTCGGTCAAAGACATCTGATGACGAGGTCAATGACGTAATGTCATTCTATCACGACCAGCCCTGCGATGGCCATTTCTCTGGGTGTAAAACCACAGCGAAAATTCTCTAGTGCGGGTTCTTTTGGCCCACTTTGTTCAAAGATGCACAAACGTATTGTAGGGCATGCGCTCATTGTCAGACCCTCGACAACATGGGCCCACCAGATATGATGCCCTTAAGCCCGATTATTGTGTGCGAAATCTTTGACATATGGGGAATTGATTTCAAGGGACCCTTTCCCAGATCTAACGGCTTTGAATATATTCTACTCGCTATTGATTATGTCTCTAAATGGATCGAAGTTGTCCCCACAAGAACTAGCAATCATAAAGTTGTCCTCTAATTTATCCAGGAGAACATCTTTACTAGATTTGGGGTTCCTAAGGTTATCATCAGTGATGGCGGGTCTCATTTTACCAATGTTTACTTCTAGTCCTTAATGAAAAAGTACAGGGTGTCGCATCGTATCTCGACTCCTTACCACCCCTAGACTAATGGACTGGCAAAACTATTAAATCAAGAGATCAAAAAGATCCTTCAAGTCACTGTTCTGCCTGACAGAAAAGATTGGTATACTCGCCTTCCAGAAGCCTTGTGAGCCTATAGGACCACCCAGAAAACCCAATTAGGCATGTCTCCCTTCATATTAGTATACGGTAAGGCATGTCACCTTCCTGTCGAGATGGAGCACAAGGCTTATTGGGCAATACGGAAGCGCAATCTTGATCTAATGAAGGCTGGAATACACCGCTGGTTGCAATTAAGTGAGATCGAGGAACTACGCAATGATGTGTATGAGAACTCTCATATCTACAAAGAGTGGGTTAAAGCCTTCCATGACAAGTACATTGTACGAAAATCTTTCCACCCTGGTCAGAAAGTTCCACTCTTTGATGCTAAATTCAAACTTTTCCCAAGAAAACTCAGATCAAAATGGATCGGACCATTCTTGGTAAGACGAATATTTGGAAATGGAGTTATTGAAATCAGCCAACCTAGCCTTGATTCAGAACCCTTTGTTGTGAACGGTTAGCGATTTAAGCCATTCATTGAACTCACCGATACGAACAGGACTAAGGTATCTTTTGATCTCCATTCTCCCAGAACTCATTGCACCCGACTAATGGTGTTAAACTCAATGCTTAACAGAAGGCAACCTATTATTGTGAAAAAACCTGAAACTCTTCTTGACACATCTTATGCTGAACTCACATTGCACTTTAGGGTTTGTCCATTAGAAACAGCTGACTCCATCTCTGGTACCCATACCCGAGCTTGAAATCGTCCGCAACAGTCACCTCGACCCGCCTACCCATCCAAAACCTATTCTAATGTACAGTCTAAGCTAAACTCGAACCCACCTAATTTACAATGAGGACATTGCAAATCGTAGGTATGGGAGGGTATTAAAGTACAAAACGCTGTGAGAATCACTTCACAAGAAAGGATTTCATCAAAAAAAAGCACATATTTCAAAGAAAACCAAAAAAATAAAAAAGTTTGTAAAAAGAACAAAAATAGGAGAAGGGAGGAAATTTTGAATAAATTGAATGAATATCATTTTTTAGGAGAAAAAGGGGAGGAGATAAAAATGTCAAAAAGGAGCACCATTTGAAAAGAAAAGAAAGAGAGATAGTCATTAGTAAAAGATTAAGGAATTGACTTAGTTCTAGACCAAATCAAAAGAAAGAAAATGAAAGATAGAAAGTGCTAAGGGACAAAAAGAGATTAGTATGAACGCTGATCTTAGGCCTCTTGAGCTGGAATTTTAGGCTTAAAAATTCAAGTATTCGCTAAGATCTGGATAGTCCTCAAGAGGTTAGGGAAAATGAGAAGCTTAAGTATTAGGTCTAAGGCTTAGGGAATATTCAGCCTCATTAACTGACCTTTGGTTTACGGGACTCAGTAACCTAAGCACCCCAATCCACACACAGTCTGGTTCAGTGTGCTTAATTATCAAATATGCAAAGGTGTTAAATCTGTTCTGAAAAAGTTACCTAGATTAGGAGCGGCTTATCAACACAAGTTGATTTGGACAAGTTCCTGACACAGAGAGGCGAGAAATCCCCCTTGAAGATGTGAAATAACATATCATCTCCTCGGTGCTTGTCTCCTAGGATATCTAAATATCCTACCGGGGGCATGTAAGCACCTTGTGCTGGTTCAGATGCCATGGGCGGCATTATCACGAAATGTCAATTGCCAAGGTCTAAATTAGCTACAGAACACCATGGGTAGGATTATCTTGAAAGCCAGGGTTTTGGGGGTTGCCATGGGCGGTGCTATCTTGAAGCATCGATTGCCAGGGACCCTACGAGGATTGATGGTAGGAACTACAAATCCGATACAAATCGTGTTGTGAAGCTAATATGAGGCTAGAAATAAAAATAAAAGAGAGAGAAAACTCTCCAAAAATAAAAGAAAATTCTTCTATCTCTCTCTTACAAAAACACACTACAAACTGAGGCTAAAACATGTTACAAGCATGGGTGTTTTAACTGTGGAGTTCAACGAATCTTAGGTTAGTTCCTGCGGGCCTTGGAAACCTTGGCAGCGGACTGAGGCTAAAGCTGGTCAAATCTGGATCTTGGTTGATACTTGAGTACCTCTAGGCCTACCATCAGCATTCTGATATAATCTACAAAAGAAAGCACACATCAAAGTTTTGAGAATAAAAAGGCATATGGTCTAGAATTAAAGTTAATTCCATGAGATTTTGCTAAGGGACTAGAAAAAGCTAGGCATGGGGGCATGATAGGAACACCATCATGAGCCATAACTAGCTCATTTTGACCTAATTAAGTCAATAAAATGCTCCTACGTAACTGCCAGAGAGCCATATTTCATTGTAAATTCATTCTGAGGGAAAGATAAGAAAATAGGGTTAAAACTGCAGTTTTACCATCATAGCATGAATGCAGTACAATCATGGGTTGTCCTAGGGGGTAATTAAGGGTCAAATGGTCTTAAAAGGCTAACAAGTGGGTTAGAACAGACATCAAAGGGTTTGCACGTGTTTTGAGAATTAAATGACTTCTGAAACCCTAAAAACAAACTCGCTTAATTAACTAAGGTTATGGTCAGGATAACATTCACCTAAATCCTCTAAAATTAATAGAAAAATATTCTCTAGGGTTTGGAACCCTCAATTTGACCATCAAAACCTATCTTTACCCAAAACAGAGTCTCAGATAAACATTTAGCCTAATTTAGGTTTTTGAATAAATTACTCAGTCAAACTTGGTTAAAACCTAAATCTAACTTCACCATTAGATTCCTTGGGTCCAAATTAGGTTTTTACCAAAATTTGGGCCCAATCTGAGATCATCTTAACAAAGTTTGTTTTTTGGTCCAGTCAGATTCTTTCTATCTCATTTAGACCCTTAACTTTTGAATTCTCTTACAAATAGCCCCCAACTTCTTTGTATTCTTCACAAGCAGGTCCCCGTGCCATTTTTGGAAGGTTAAACCTTCACTATCGAGTTTCGAGCGAGGATTTCTAGCTCGATTCTTAATCAATCTCTCCCAAAATTGATACGGGGATTCCTTGAGAAGTTACCTTCCATTTGAGCCATTCCTTGGGCTCTAAGTCTTTCCCAAAAGGCCATGCGAACCTTTCAAAGGTTCGAGTATCCTATTTCATAACTACCTTCCAAGCTTGAAAGCTTCTTTCCAAGCTTGGAAGGGCTTCCTATGGCCTATAAAAGAGACCATCGCACGGCCATGCTTTTAAGCAACTTTTTGGGAGCCAATTCACCTCAATTCCCTTCCTCCGGCAACCACAAAACCCTGCTCCGGTAACCCCCCTAGATCACCCTCCTCTGTCCATCCAACCATTAAATTGGATGGCCTAAACTCTTCCTCTCTTGGTCACGACCTTCCCCAGCCAATGGGAGGGCGTTCCTCCGTCTACATCGCTGTCACCTCCTCGCCACTTCTTCCTCCTTCTCCAGCTACGGTCGACCAACACCAGAGCCCTCCGCCTCTCAACTACCTCGCTAAGTCCCTCTCTTGCTCTCTCTCCCTCTTTCTATCTCATTTTTCCACCCTCGCAAACACGCACAACCGCTAATCGTCACCTCCCGCACTTCATTTTCTCTGCCTCTGACGAAGCACCGACAACGCCTGCACACCACCACACTGCTTGAAACTTGTCGTTATCACCTCCATCAGCTCCCCCGTGCTCCATAGACCAAAACCTCTCAAGAAATTGAGGGATTTGGTCACTCATTCGCTATGCCGAACACCACACCTACACACTTCATTTTCCGACGTCGACAGACCACCTCACACAAGTTCACCCCTCACGGACACCACCGTTGCACTCGCCTCATCAATGCAGAACTCTTAAGTGTACTGACTAGGGCGTTTAGCCTGTATTCATATCTTTCAGGTCTTGAGTCACAGCGCCATTAGAGGAGCTTCTTCAAAGACCTCCAGGTGCTATTCTTGCGTCTTCAGCCCCAGGTGTTGCGCCCAAGTCGAGTGGAAGACTTCCAGGAAGGACTTCAGGGTGACAATTGAAGTCACCAGACCCTACTGCTGCCTTAATTCGAGATGTCTTCACTACAGCTGCAGATGCACGAAGAAAGGTGGGACTTTAGTCCCACCTTGGAAGCTGAAGAGTGCATGTGGTCACATAAATTGAAAAAGTGCCTGGGGCTTATTGATTAGCCCATATTTGTGGGCTATTTAAGTATTTAATTGTCTAGACATTAAGTTAACTTTAACATTTAGATAGCCTACATTAGGATATAAATAAATTAATTTATATTTTTAGCTTAATTGCATAATTCATTCATTGCATGCATTTAGAATTAACTTAGAATTGCATGCATTTGATTAGTTAATCAATTAGGTGAATTACTTGCATTGTTTTAATTAAACATAGAAGTTAAGGGTTTATGCATAAATAACCATAATATTTTATTATTTTCTTATTCTCTTCCTCCACATGTAACGGCTGCTTCTTCTCCTCGTGCAACTGTTCACGCACAGCTGCAAGCATTCATTGGCCATGAAGAGCATCTGATCCCGCCTCTTTGGATTTCAAATTCATCACTTGCAGCTACAAAGGGAGGAGGAGATGGCCATGCAACGAGAGGCCACCACCCATTCCACCACCGTAGGCCTCCACGGCCAAGCTCCATCATACTGTGGGCCGGAGGGGTAACAGATTGCCGCGCCAAGAGGATGGACTTGACCACCACCGTGCACGAGCTCCTTGAAGCTTGCCAACCGTGAGTGCATCTACTGATGCATGACTTGTTACCCCTGTCCACAGGCACCATCACCATCTTCATCTTCTTCCCCATCCTCTATTTTTCCTCCACTCCACCAAAAACAAACCCAAAAGCCACGCCATTCCCGCAGCAGCAGGACCGTACACGCCCCTTGCTACGCCTCCAGAACACCCATAGCAGCCCTCCACGACCACCCTGAGCACGCCACGCACCCCCTGCACCACGCACCACACACCTGCAGCTCAGCCTGCACGCCTTCCAGCTTCGCATGCAGAGCGCGCTGCACCTCCACTCACACCCTTCAGTGCGCCATTGACGCTCGCAGTAGCAGCAGCCATCCGCCGTTGATGCTCGTCCAGGCCGCTGCTCCATGCGCACCACGCACGGCCATCCCCGCGCACATGCACCAGCTACAGCGCCGCACAACCACATTCTCACCTCCTGCAGCACGCACCAGCACGCAGCACCGCACGCCCCTCTCCACCACGCGCAGCCGCCTATGCTCCCTCGTCGCACCTCCACCAGCGCGCAGAACAGGCCGCACTATGCATGCGCATTCCCCTGCACTCCTCCTCGCCTCCAGCCATGCATTGAGCTACTACACCAGCAGCAGCAATAGCCTCCGCCGACCACTCCTCACTGCCCCGCCGTCGATTCAGTCCATCCTAAGCAGCAACGTCACTACCATTGGAAGAGGCGTGGTTCCTTCTTCCTCTGACGAGAAGCTCCTCTCTGACCTCTACCTCCTCCATGCGTGGAGGAGCTCAAAGCAACCTCCCCTATTTTTGCACAATAAATCCTCTATTAGTTTTTACAATTCATGCCATTGCCAACTTCATTTTATGATTTAATTATCATGGTGAATTTTTGAGAACCTCCTTCATTGTTTAGCTTATTAAGCAAATCAATTTCTCAACCTTAATCTAAGTGGATTTCCATTCAAAACTTGGAAGATTCTTGCTATAGGAGAAGCTTAATTTGTAATTATATTTAATTACAATTGTGAAGATTTTATTCTTATTATATTGTGGTACGTATTACATTGAACCCCCTCCTATTTGGCTTAAACACAATTTCAGCATGAGTTTTCATTAAAACACATTACTAATGCGATTTCTCGACGCAATTTCTTAAGGAAATCATTTGTGAACAATAATTTTTATTTATCACGAGTTTGAAATAATCATTGCCTCCCTGTGAATATGACCCTCTCTCCTGTGAGTGGTTTAATTTTAATTCTAATTGTTTTGCTAAGTGATTTTCAACCACTTTAATACTAAAATGACAAATCATCTTAATCATATTATTCGAGAGCGAAAATCGACTTATCAAATGGCACCGTTGCCAGGGAGGCAACGAGCCTATTAGACTCGCATTTATTTAATTATTTGTTCACATTTTATTTGACGCATATTTAAATTCGATTTTCTATTTGGTGTAAGGTACATGTATTTGGAGACATCTTGTCGTGCCAGCCTCAAAGATCAGGCGATCCTTGACATCGTCAGAGGAGTTGCAACACTGGGAGAAGGAGCATCACACCCGCCTTAGCAATGCCTTGGTGGACCTTGTTTCCACCGCTGGAGGAGATATCCAGAGGACCACATCATCTCATCCATTTAGCTATAGATAGATTTTATTTTTCTTTCTTCTCTTTATTTTAGTACATTCATTTGGAAAATCCTTGTTCTAGGGTACAATTGAGGGGTTTGTTCCTCAATTTTATTTTAGGCCCGTGTTGGGTAATTTTTTTGAGAGCCTGTTCCCTTTTCTTTAGATCTAGGTTTTCTTTTGTGAATTGATTTTATTTTATTTATTTTTATTTATTTATTTTTGCTTGTGCATAACTAGCTAAAAAAAAAAAACATAAAAACACAAGCTACCTGTTAGAAGCTACCTGCCTTAGGACGACCATTTAGGTGTGAATGAGCAGCCTCTAGACTTATTTTGCTTGCATTTGCGAGCATCTTGCATTGCTGATTCTTGGAGGAAAGGTACGTCTTCTTTCTTTGCATTCTATATTATTCACGCATGTGCATTTGGGTTTAATTGCAAGACCACTTAATTGAATTGAAAAGATCTAACAAATGGTCACATTTAATTTTTGAAAAAGGACTAATTAAAGGAGGGACATTTAAAAATCAAGGACTTGATTTTCAAACTTGGTGTGCAATTCAAAATTCAAAATCTTTTGCGGTGTATGCACACTTATATCTCTTGCACCAAGGCACGTTTTTAGACACTCTTCAGGTTTGGAACCGCTAGGACTAGAGCCTCCTATTACTGAGGTCTAAAGTGACCCAAACTTTAGTTGCCTCCAAACCTTGCGGATTGAGGGTAGTTAAGAAGCACCGCGAAAGCAATGCTTCAAAGAAGGGTTTAACCCTACTTGCATCCTTCTTTGCCGTGTTTGGTGGTGACTAAACTTTTTGGGCTTTAGGGAGGATCACCTAAGTCCCAGTTAGGTCTTCTTAGGCGATCCCTAGGTCGACAATAAGCACATAAATTGATTGAACAAATTGTATTGTCACCTACAATTTGACTTAAAATCAAAAGCCTAAATTGGGAAAGACCTAAAAAGTCCTTTTTGAATTGTTTTTTGCTTGGGGAATTCTGATTGAGGTGTGAGTTAGAATGGACCACGTTGACTTTCATCCTTTCACATCTTGCCCACACCCTTGCCCCCACTCTACGATCTCCGATCCCATATGCCGAGATGGTCCATCCTTTGATGGACATAATGATAATCATTGGGATCCGTTTTACTCCTATTATAGGAGTATTGGCCTAGTTAAGCCCAAAATGAGTGAACAGAACCTAGGAGTGGGATTTGCTTTGCCCAATATCCCACACACCATAGAAATACCCAACCCACCCTCCCTGAATAATTATAATGGTTGGACAGACACTCCTGGGTACTATAAGCCTGAGCCTGACTTCTCTCCTGATAGAAATGATGACCTCTCCTCCTTGAAGATGGAAATAAAGAAAATGCAAGATGAAATGATTGAATTGTTAGGAGAATCTTCGAGAGTAGGCCAACAAGAAAGAGATGAAATTAGCCACCCAATCTACCCCATTGAGGATGACGTGCACCCCTCTACGCTAGATGCATCTCCCGTGGGAGAGCTACACTTTAAGTTGGAGGGAAATTTTGGGGATTATGTAAGGGAGAATAGCTACTTTTCGAGGATCGATTTTGAAACCTCCCCGTTAGATGACACTTCCTTGAGAGGTCCACGCCTTAAGTGGGAGGAAGATACATATGAAAATAGCTATTAATTGGATGAAGAAAGGTGGCAACCCGAGGAAGATGATGATAAGGTTGAGTATCCACCTGAATTATATTGGAGTCAAAAGAAGGGAATGATGATACCATTAGAAGACCTCGACCTAGATGATAGTATTTTCATGACATTTGATGAAGTGGGTTGAAGTCAAGTTGTTAATCCTGCCCTCCCTTCTGATCACGAGATGGAACTCAAGCCTACCCTTAGGGAACCTAACCCTAAAGAAATTCACCTATCCGAGGAGTCCGATGTTACCAGTGTAAACCATTTACCCTAGATAGAGTACCATAGGGGATCAGCTGAGATTTTAGATGATTCTAGACATCAGGTATATGATGATTTGTATGATGAGGAGAAGGATAAATTATATGAGGAACCTACATTTAAGATTTGGAGTGACACTAAGGGTGATTATGTCTTATTTGAAGAGTTAGCCCCTGAGGATGTCACAAATTTGACCAAATTAGGTTTCCTTAGTACACCCATCGATGATATTTCCCCTCATGATGAAATAATGGAAAATTTGGAAGCAACTTCTAAGATATATGTGGATTCACATATAGACCGGGGAAGATTTGAGTAAAGAACAAGAACCTGGGGACGACATTGATAGGATAATCCCTAGATCTATTGCTTCCAACCTGCCTTCATTTGATTCGAGGTCACCCTCTGATTCGCTTATGTCTGAAGCCAAAATTTTGACTCCTGATGAAGTGCAGGAAGATACTTGTGATAGTGCAAGGAATGATAGGGATGCAATTGAGGATTTGGAAAGATTGTTAGGGATGGACATCAAGCTAATTAAACCCAACCTAGATCTTATAGCCATCCCGCAACCTCGAAACTTGGACACCCTAGACGATCCTTGGTTTAGAGATATGCTCACTTTTGTTCTGACCGGGGGGCTTAACAAACCAATATCTCTTGTAATGGGATATCGGGTATGGATTGATGATTCCTATGGTCAGTCCATTACCCTAAGGGTTTATTTCTGCACCATTCCTTCCCCATTCCTTTTAGACGATCCTTGTCATCCTCCCCCTACCCTTTTGGAGGTTGTTATGCCAGTTTATCCTTTAGAACCTCCTCTGGTGGTCTGAGAAGATTTCATTCCCATCTTAGTTGGGCGAGCATTTGCTATTGAGATTCATCATCAACTCACCAACATCCTAGGTTACCTGTTTTCTAGGCCAGCATTACTTTGCTCATTTTTAGGGCTTATTTCTGCGATCCTTGAACCTAATTTGCAGGTTCTTTGGCTACTCGGTTGCTAGCAAATTAACGGCAGCTCATCTCTAACCCAGGTAATATCCTTCTATGCAATGGGGACATTGCAGATTTTAGGCATGCGGGGGTGTACTTGGGGATATACATAGCATTTATACATAGTGCATTCATGCATTTAGTTAAAGCATTCTGCATTGCATACATTTGCATTAAGAAAAAAAATAGAGAGAGACCAAAGAGAAAAATATTTTGTAATTATTGAGCTTAACTAGCTGGGCCCTGCATTCTTAAGCAGTCCAGAACTTTAGGTTAGACTAAGTTGATTCTAGGTGTCGAACTTTAGAAGCTAAGTTGAGCTACTAGCTTTAGACCCTTAGGGTCTTTTGTGGGCTTAAAAACTTAAGTAGGAGTTAAGTTGTAGACCATTCAGCTAGAGATTGAGTTAAAGGCTGGGTAGTACCTGGAGTCATGTTTTACCTTTTGGTTTACGGGTCCTCGTAACCTAAGCATCCACATTTCGCACACACTTGGTCTTGTGTAAATAGTGAACACCCTAATTCATTACTTAAAGAAAATTTGGTTCTCTTAGTTTTGACTTAGGAGAAGCTTGAAAGCACAATTTGATTGGAAGAGTTCCTGCCGCAGGAGAGGTGGATTGCATACTCACCTTGATGATGTGATGATAACATGTCACCTCCTCAGTGCTTGTCTCTTAGGATATCCATCCTACTGGGGGCATGTAAGTGCATTGTGCGGTTCAAGTACCATGGGCGGTCCTATCTCGAAGTGTCGATTGCCACAGGCCTGAATTCACTTAAGAAATCCATGGGCGATACTATCTCGAAGTGTCGATTGCCAAGAGTTCCTAGGGTCGCTATGGGCGGTGCTATCTCGAAGCATCGAAAGCCAGGCACCCTTCGAGATTCGGTGATGGGAACAATGAATCCGACACAAACCGTGTTGATGGCTGATCCAAGGTTAGACTTAGTGGAATCAAACAAAAATATATATATTACATAAATATATATATACTCTCTTTCTAGGTTGGCAATCATAATCATACCAACCTCAAATAACTCAGACCAATGCACATGCATGGATGCTTTAATCTCTACGACCAATAAACCCTAGGGTAGAGTTAGGAATCAGGAAAACCTGTGCCTACAACTCATCTTTAGCTGACCTAGTCTGTAACTTAGCAACTACTTGTGAACCTTAGGTCTAAAGTCTGAACTTAACATGTTTCTAAAGGAAGACCGATTGGGTTGGTTAGTCTACTTGGAGTGCTAGGTTTTTGCTTGGATTTGCTAGGGACTAGCAAAAACTAGGCATGGGGGTATTTGATTAGCCCATATTTGTGGGCTATTTAAGTATTTAAGTGTCTAGACATTAAGTTAATTTTAACATTTAGATAGCATACATTAGGATGTAAATAAATTAATTCATATTTTTAGCTTAATTGCATAATTCATTCATTGCATGCATTTAGAATTAACTTAGAATTGCATGCATTTGATTAGTTAATCAATTAGGTGAATTACTTGCATTGTTTTAATTTAACATAGAAGTTAAGGGTTTATGCATAAATAAACATAATATTTTATTATTTCCTTATTCTCTTCCTCCACATGTAACATCTGCTTCTTCTCCTCGCACAACCGTTCACGCACAGCTGCAAGCCTATTTGGATTTCAAATTCATCTTGCAGCTATAAAGGGAGGAGGAGACGACCATGCAATGAAAGGCCACCACCCATTCCACCACCGTGTAGCATTCCACCACCGTGGGCCTCCACGGCCAAGCTCCGTCATACCGTGGGCCGGTGGGGTGACAGACTGCCGCGCCAAGAGGATGGACTTGACCACCATTGTGCATGAGCTCCTTGAAGCTCGCCTACCATGAGTGCATCTACTGATGCACAACTTGTTACCCCTGTCCACAGGCACCATTACCACCTTCATCTTCTTCCCCATCCTCTATTTTTCCTCCACTCCACCAAAAACAAACCCAAAAGCCACACCATTCCCACAGCAGCAGGACCGTGCGCGCCACTTGCTGTGCCTCCAAAACACCAGTAGCAGCCCTCCACGATGACCCCTCACGTGCCACGCACCCCCTACAGCACGCACCAAGCGCCCACAGCTCAGCCTGCACGCCTTCTAGTCGCGCGCGCAGAGCATGCTGCACCTCTGCCTACACTCCCTTCAGCACGCCGTTGACACTCGCAGCAGCAGCGGCCGCACGTCGTCCAGGCCGCTGCTCCACGCACACCACGTGCGGCCATCCGCGTGCACACGCACTAGCTGTAGCGTTGCCCAACCGCACGCCGCACCTCCTGCAACACGCACCAGCACACAGCACCACACACCCCTTTGCACCACGCGCAGCTGCCTGCGCTCCCTCATCGCACCTCCGCCAGCGTGCAGAATATGCTGCACTGGGTGCACGCATTCCCCTATGCTCCTCCTCGCCTCCAGCCGTGCATTGAGCTACTACACCAGCAGCAACAATAGCCACTGCCGACCACTCCTCACTGCCCTGCCGTCAATTCAGTCCATCCCAAGTAACAACGTCACTACCATTGGAAGCGGCGTGGCTCCTTCTACCTCCAATGAGATGCTCCTCTCCGACCTCCACCTCCTCCGTGCGTGGAGGAGCTTAAAGCAACCTCCCCTGTTTTTGCACAATAAATCCTCATTTAGTTTTTACGATTCATGCCATTGTCAACTTCATTTTATGATTTAATTATCATGGTGAATTTATGAGAACCTCCTTCATTGTTTAGCTTATTAAGCAAATCAATTTCTCAACCTTAATCTAAGTGGATTTCCATTCAAATCTTGAAAGATTCTTTCTATAGGAGAAGCTTAATTTGTAACTATATTTAAGTACCATTGTGAAGATTTTATTCTTATTATATTGTGGTACGTATTACATTGAACCCCCTCCTATTTGGCTTAAACACGATTTCAACATGTGTTTTCATTAAAACACATTACTAATGCGATTTCTCGACACAATTTCTTAAGGAAATCATTTGTGAATAATAATTTTCATTTATAGCGAGTTTGAAATAATCATTGCCTCCCTGTGGATACGACCCGCTCTCCTGTGAGTGGTTTAATTTTAATTCTAATTATTTTGCTAAGCGATTTTCCACCACTTTAATACTAAAACGACAAATCATCTTAATCATATTATTTAAGAGTGAAAACTGACTTATCACTTATCGCCTCAGACACTTGGGGGATGAGGTCCCCCACTCACCCATCACCTGCACCTCGCCTGTGACCCGTCCCCCACGGGCCTGGCATAGACCTGACCTGCCTAACCTAACTTCACTCCATGACTGCGACCACACCTGCAGCCCTGGACCCGAGTGTGCTCTAGGTTCGAAACCTGATAACCTGATACTATTGGAGGCTCTAAGAGCCCGTGACCCAAGGAGAGAAAGAGAGGATCATATGCGAGGGCTGGGGGCTTTACTCTGAGAAGATTTGGTTGACATTTAGCCAAAATTGAGGATCCTTCCCCCTCTGCTTGAAGACAAAGAGTAGAGGAGTAGAAGAGAGAAAGAAATAAGCAGAGCAGAGAAGCAGAAGAAGAAAGAAGAAGGAATGCAGAGAAAGAAAGAAAAAGAAGAAAAGAAGAGGAGCTGCACAGGAGGAAAGGTATGGAAGCAGAAGAAGAAATCAGATGTTTAAGACGTCTCATTAGATATTCAGACGGCTGAGATCATTTCATATATATATATATATTGAGTTCTATTTGCCATTATTGTAGGGAGTAATTGGTGATTCAAATCACCATTTTACTCTATTTTTTTACATCTGATACTTGATCCTATTGCTACATTACTCTGAATCAATTTCTGATTACAATTTCATATCTCTAATGTTTAAATTGCAATTTTGAGAACTAAATTCCTATTTGCTCCCAGCGAACGACCTCAGACTTTTTCGAGTATAAATTTTATCTGTTTGAGCGCTATTTTGGCTATATTACAATGAAGCAATTTTAAAACACCTATTTATCGCTCGAACACACACCTGTGGTTGCGAACCACGAGATACAAAATTTCACAGGTTTAAGACAGGTTGGGCAGGAAGAGTACCTTGAGATCGAGTCGTCAAGCATAGTTGACAGATCACAGCATTCTGCTGCGCTAATTGGTGTTGAAGAGAAGTCATATTCTCTTCATGGTGCTTCGACATTTCTTTCGTCATTTGCATCAACTTATCCAGAGGGTCTGATGCGTGATCCATTAAAGATGTGCAACGGCCTGGTGGCAGATTTGCTAGCGGACAATATTAAGCCCTTGGGGTGACAGGAGTGGATGATTGCACTGGCACATCGGCGGGTTTTGGCACTAAGGGTTATTGGACCATGCAAAATTTGGATGGTTGCGCCACCCTGGGTTATCAGTAGCAGAATATGGGTTGTTCCCCAGGGTGCACATGTCTTCAAATTCAAAAGATGAGTTCGCATAGGATAATGTGTCTGAGTACATGGAGGCTTGCTCCTTCATGTTATAGTACTAGCTAGTAGAAGCCAGGTTCATATTACTTAGTCGCTCGGTGAAATACTCGGTAGGGATGGTGCAGGTCGTGCAGGATTCTTGGAAATCATCCTGACTTGGGAAGGATTGGGTTTGTGACATGATGAAGGAGTCGAAGTGTGAGCCACAGAATAGGCGAGGTTGGCCAAAAGTTCGTCCAGCTTTTTGTGAATGAGGGAGACTTCATCAAATTTTTGTGCATTTAAATTTAAGTCAATGGATAAATGGGAGGGTCCCATGTCAACCTCGTGTGCTCCGCTACGAGGTGCGCTGGTCCAATTAAAAGTGAAAATTGAAGTATTGTTCATAGAATTCCCACCCATGTTTTCAAAAAGTTCAAACACTTCATCCTTATCTTTATTCATGAAATTACCTCTGCATGAAGCCTCCACAATCTACCTCAAAGTTTCATTTAGCCCATAAAAGAAAATCTGGGTTACATGCCACTTAAGTCACCATGATGTGAACATTTCCTAAGAAGGCCATTATACCTCTCCTAGGCCTCATGAAATTATTCTCTGTTTTGTTGCATGAAAGTTATAGCATAGCGAAGTGCATTGGTGCACCTGATTGGGAAAATTTTCTTGAGAAACGTTGTACGCATCTTTCCCAAGAACGGATGGGCTTCCCAAAGGTACTTTGTCCTGCAACGAAAATGGAAACATTTTCATGAGGACAATATGTAACCCGATGTTTCTTGGTTTAATCATTTTAGCTAAACGGGTTAAGTCCTCCAAGTGAAGAAAAGGGTTTTCACTGGCAAGTCCATGATAATGGAAGTTGATTAGGTCAATTACGTTTGGTTTTAATTCAAATCTTCCCCTCCCACGGGGTCGCGAATCTACCCTTAGGTCTCTGTTGCAGCAAGATTCTAATATGAGCTAAGCGACCTAGGCTCCTCTCGTTCGGGAGGGTTTCACATGTCCTCCAAGGTTTCCCTAATGGCTTCAATCTGTTCATTTTATAATGCCATTTGGGGCTTGGAGGCAGGTTAATGGGTTGACGGCTCCACCACCATGTTTCGCGTACATTTTATCGGGTTTTTAAAGATTATCACGTTGTAATATAGCCGAAAAAACATTCAAAACAAATATAGATTTTATTACTCGAAAATCAGAGTATCCGAGGTCGAACACAGGGAGTAATCTAAGTACTTTTAAAGACTTGAGAAAACAATTGATTCAATGAGAGAATTATAAAAATGAATTGCTAAAAAGAATAGAATTGGACGTCTGATTTCTGCATCAGACGTCTTAAAATGAAAGTCTTCTTCTTCTTTGGCTGTTCTTTCTCTTCTTCTTTTGCTGTTGCGTGCCTCTGATCTTCTTCTTGTTCACTTTCTTCTTCTTCTTCTGCCTTGCCTCTTTCTATTTCCTCTGCAGTATCTTCTTCTTCTTTCTTTCTTTCTCTTGCTCTTCTTTCTCCTTCTCTTCTTCTGAGTCCTTATGCTAGTCCTTCTTCTTCTTCTTTGGCGAGCCTTCTTCTTCTGAGTTCTCTTTTTCCTTCCTTCTCTTTTCTTCTGCACGGCCTCTCTTCTTCTGCTTCTTCTCTGCCTTGCCTTTTCCTCTGCTCAGCCTCTCTTCAGAGCTTCTTCCTTCTCCTTCCTGCGGCTAAGTACTTAGCCTCTCTCCTTCGCGCTCTGCTCCTGCACACAAGGCATAGCAAAACCTAACCCTTCCCTCTACCTACATGTATCTCTCTCTCTCTCTGCAAACCGCTCACAAGAAGCTCTCCCAAAGCCGGGTTAACGGGTCGGGTTGCGTACCCGGGACCAGGCGCACCGACGTGATATGGTGCGCGAGGTGTGCTCGATGGTGTCGGGCCGGATCCCGCCAGGTCCGCGAGGTGAATCCGCGGATGAGGCGGGTGTGATGGGCGAGGGACCTCACCCTAGTGGATTTATAGGTGATTAGCCGTATGCACAAAATCAATTTAAACCAGTGCAGCGCTTTGAGGCTTACCGATGTGGGACTATCCTGGCGCCTCTCCTCACGCACGCCCGCAAGAAGACCTCTTCGCAATCTCCTCAGCTGCAGCCCCTGCTGGTGTCAATTGCTAGGGTAAAAGTCTTTACAGAAGTCTCCCCAATCCGCAGCACTTGGAGCGCAGCTGTCTTGAAGCCTGGAGCCTGCTTGGGAGCTTCTCGAATTGTCGACAATGGCGGCCGGGGCAGCAGAACTGTCAAGCACTAAAAGGGCCTCTCGACCTAATCAAACCACTGGGAAACCTTCGCCGTGGCACGGCGAAGGTGTTGAGCTGTGCGGCAGGCCGCGGGGCGGCCTAGGCGTACGTGCCTAAGTCGTCCTGTGGCCGGAAAGATGGGTGTGTTCGGTGGCGTGTTGAGTGAGTGTGGAGGGACTGTGGAGGGGCGGAGGGTGTTCAGTGTGATGAGGCGGAGCTTCGGGGACGGTCGGCGAGTTGTGTGGAGCTGCGGATTGACGGGGGCAACTCGCCGGAGGGTGGCCAGAGACGAGGAAGGTGATGGTGGTCAGGGACAGTCGAGGGTCGGTTTGAATGAAATAATGTGGGGAAAAGAAAGAGGGGAAGATGGGGAGTAATTATAACCTACTTGCAGGGGCAAAGGGGGTCGGAGCGGCGGGCATTCGTATCGACTGTCGCCAGAGAAGAAACACCCAGAGGGAGAGAGCGGCAACGAGGAAGTGGGCAGGGAGGCGTGCGCTTGGTGCGGCGCGACGCAGGAAGACGAGATGAAGCTGGCTCTGCTGCTGGTATGGTAGCAGACCGACGAGAAGGAGGAGGAGTGGCCGCCGGAGCTTGTGGGTTTCCTGCCAGAGAGGGAAGAGAGGAAATTTTGAGGGATTCTCTGCCAAGACAAGCTTACCAGAACTGGCTGGTCTTGGGGTTTCTTTTAAAGGCGCCAGCAGAGGGGAAGATGCATGGAGGGTGAGCGAAGCTCTCACCGGAGGTCGCCGTAGGTACAACACCCATACCTCTCGAGCGTTCGCACGAGAGGTATGGTGCGAAACAGGGCATGGGGAGCTGCTCAGGCGGTAGGGGACTTCACAGGGAACCCCCCTTTCACATCTGAGAGCAGCTCCCTGGGGAAGCGAGGAGAAATCCTCCTCGAGACTTCGCCGGAGTATGGGTCTTCTGCTGCGTTGGCAGAGGGACTGGAATGCAGAAAGTGACAACAAAAGTTGGGGGGGTTTTCGCAAGGGTTTCAAAAGTTAGGGGCCAGAATGTAATTGGGTGGACTATTTTGCAAAGTAGGTCAAGATGACCTTCCCTTAGGTCAAAATTTTGGTACAAACCTAATTTGGACCTAAGGAATCCAATGGTGAAGTTGGAATTTAGGTTTGACCATGTTTGACTGGACATTTTGTGTAAAAACCCAATTTAGGTCAATTAATGAGCTAGGACCCTAATTTAGGTCAAACTAGGTTCCACAGGCCAAATTGAATGTTCTAAACCCTAGGGGATATTTTTCAATGATTTTTAGAGGGTTTATTTGATTTTTATCCTGGCTGGAACCTTGTTAAATTAAGCGGGTCTGTTTTAGGGTTACCAAATGTCATTTAATTCCTAGATTGCACATGAACCCATTTCTGATTGATTCAACCCACTTTTTATCTTATTTAGACCATTTGACCTATGCTCTGTCTCTGAGAAATTTAGTTTATGTACTGCAATGGTAAAATTTCAGTTTTAACCTTTATTTCATGTTTTCTTCTCAGAACACTTATTCCTCCAATTAAGCCCTCTTCTAAGTCATGTAGAAGCTTTTATTCTCTTTATTAGGTCAAAATGAGCAAGTTATGGCTCATGATGAGGCTCTCATCATACCCCCATGCGTAGCTTTTGCTAGTCCCTTAGCAAAATATCAAGGTTTTAACTTCCATTCTAGACCCTGAGTGTCTGTCAACAATTATGATAAGTGCTTTTTCTTTTCTTTTGTAATTAGGTCAAAATGCCGACAATAGTCCTAGAGGTACTCAAGTACCAACCAAAATCCGGACCTGATCCTCTTTAGCCTCAGTCCTCCGCAAAGGTTTCTAAGGCCCACAGAAACTAACCTAAGGTTTGTTGGACTCCGCGGTTAAAGCACCCGTGCTTGAGACATTTTCAGCCGAGGTTCAGTTTGCAGTGCGTTTTTGTAAGAGAGAGATAGAAGATTTATTTGTTTGGAGAGCTTTTCTCTCTCTTTTCTTTTTTATTTCTAGCTTCGGATTAGCTTCTCAACACGGTCTGTATCAGATTCCTCGTCCCCATCATCAATCCTCAAGGGTCCCTAGCTATCAAGATTTTGAGATAATCCCGCCCATGGTCAACCCCCAAAACCCTGGCTTTCGAGATTTCGAGATAATCCCGCCCATGGCATTCCGTGGCCAAATTCAGACCCTGGCGATAGACATTTCGTGATAATGCCACCCATGATATCTGAACCAACAGAGTGCTTACATGTCCCCAGTAGGATATTTAAATAACCTAAGAGACAAGCACCGAGGAGACGATATGTTGTTACGCATCTTCGAGGGGAATTTCCCACCTCTCCGCACCGGGAACTCGTCCAAATCAACTTGTGTTGATTGGCCGCTCCTAATCTGGGTGACTTTTGCAGAACATTAAACGCTTTTGCGTGATTTGGATATTTATGCGCACTGAACCAGACTGTGTGTGAATTTGGGGTGCTTAGGTTACCGAATCCCGCAAATCAAAGGTCAGTTAACGAGGCCGAATACTTCCTAAGCCTTAGACCTAATACTTAAGCTTCGCATTTTCCCCAACCTCTTGAGGATTATCCAGATTTTAACAAATACATGAATTTTTAAGCTAAAGAATCTAGCCCAAGAGACCTAAAATCAGCATTCCCGCTAATCTCTTGTTATGTTACCTTAGCACTTTTTCTCTTTTCTTGATCTGGTTTAGAACTTCCATTAATTCCCTAATCTTTTACTAATGACTATTTTTTTCTTTTTCATTTTGTGCTCCTTTTTAGGCATTTTACTCTTTTCCTCCTCTCATTTTGTATGACCCTGAATTGTTTCTCCCCTCCTTCAAGTCTTTTTTTTTTCAAAAAATTTTTAATTTTTATGGTGTTTTTGGCGAATGTGAATTTTTTTTGTTTAAAACCTTTTCTTACAAGTTTTGCATTTTCATACCCCCCCATGCCTAAGATTTGCAATGTCCTCATTGTGACTTAGGGAGTTTCAATTTCAGCTTAGTTCATGCATTAGGACAGGTGTGTGGTGAGTGAACGGGTCGAAATGACTTGTTGCGAACGATTTCTAATCTTGGGTAGGGATACTTGAGGTGAAGTCGGCTGTTCTAATGGATGAATCCTAATATGAATTCCACATAGAAATGTCAAAAAAGGTTTCGGGTTTTTCAAAGAATGACGGGTTGCCTCCCGTTAAGCGTTGAGTTTTATGCCATCAGCTGGGCGCAATGAGCTCAAGAGGAATGGAGGGTAAAGGATGACTCAGCCAAATTTATATCGGTCCTGTCAATGAACGGTTTGAGTCTCTGACCGTTCACAACAAAGGGTTCGGAATCGTGGCTGAGTGGGCTGATTTCAATGGCTCCATTTCCAAAGATTTGTCGGACTAGGTAAGGTCCGACCCACTTAGATCGTAGCTTTCCTGGGAATAATTTGAGTCGGGCATCAAAGAATAAAACCTTCTGACCAGGATGAAAGACCTTTCTAGAAATGTGTTTGTCGTGAAAAGCTTTAACCCGTTCTTTGTAAATTCGCGAGTTCTCATACATGTCGTGGCGTAATTTATCGATCTAGCTTAATTGAAGTCTTCTGTGGGTTCCAGCCTTAGAAAGATCTAGATTACAATTCCATACTGCCCAATAGGCTTTATGCTCCAATTCGACGGGGAGGTGACATGCCTTCCTGTAGACTAGTCTGAAGGGAGACATCCCTAATTGGGTCTTGTGAGTGGTCTTATAGGCCCATAATGCTTCCGGAAGCCGAGAAGACCAATCTTTTCTGTCAGGTCGAACAGTAACCTGAAGGATTTTCTTGATTTCTCGGTTTGATAGCTCAACTAGACCATTAGTTTGGGGGTGGTAAGGAGTAGAGATTTGGTGTGACACCCTGTATTTGGTCATCAGTGACCTGAACTGAGCGTTTGTGAAATGGGTCCCTCCGTCTGAAATTATTGCTCGTGGAATCCCGAACCTTGAGAAAATGTTTTGATGAATGAATTTGATAACAACTTTATGATTGTTGGTTCGGGTCGGAATTGCTTCTACCCACTTGGACACGTAGTCAACTGCGAGTAAGATGTATTAGAAGCCATCCGAGATCGGGAAGGGTCCCATAAAATCAATCCACCAAATATCAAAAATTTCGCATACCAAGATCGGCTATAGAGGCATCATGTCTCGATGGCTCATGTTGCCCAAAGTCTGGCAACGGGAACATGCCTTACAGTGATCGTATGCATCCTTGAAAATTGTGGGCCAGTAAAAGCCACACTGGAGGACTTTTGATGCAGTTTTATGTCCTGAGAAATGCCCACCGCATGCCTGGTCATGGCAGAATGAGAGTATGTCATTGATTTCCACTTCCACGACACATCGTCGAATTATCTGATCTGCACCAATGCGGAATAGATACGGGTCTTCCCATAGGTAATACTTGGCATCGGAACGCAATTTGTCCTTCGTGGCCTTCGGCCAATCAAATGGAATCTGATGTGATACCAGGTAATTTACTATATCTGCGAACCATGGAAGACTTATACTGATAGCCAGGAGGTGCTTATCAGGAAAATGTTCTGTAATGGGTCCGGAAGGGTCAATTATTTCAGAAGGAAGACGGGACAAGTGATCAGCTACCACATTTTGCTTTCCCACTTTGTCGCGAATCTCAAGGTCAAATTCTTGCAACAGCAAGATCCATCAGATTAATCGAGGTTTCGCATCCTTCTTTGCAAGGAGATGCCTCACGGCTGTGTGATCCGAGTATATGATGACACGGGAACCCAGAAGGTATGATCTGAATTTTTCTAAGGCAAATGTTACAGCTAGTAGCTCTTTCTCAGTAACCGTATAGTTACACTGAGCCTCATCCAGTGTTTTGCTGGAGTAGTAAATGACCACAGGTTTCCCGTCAATTTTCTACCCAAAACCGCTCCTACAACGAAGTCAGATGCATCGCACATGATCTCAAAGGGTTGAGATCAATCAGGGGACTGTAGGATCGGGGCTTGGGTGACTCGGTCACATAGGATCTCAAATGCTTGAGTGCATTCCTTGGAAATTTCGAAAGGTACATCCTTGGAGAGAAGAGTGGTCAGGGGGCATGCGATTTTTGAAAAATCAGGGATAAATTGACGGTAAAAACCGATGTGCCCCAAAAAAGATCCGATGTCCTTAATCAAGCTAGGCATAGGGAGCTTGGAAATTAGGTTAACCTTAGCTTGATCAACTTGGATGCCTTTCTCCGAGATTAAATGTCCCAGGACAATTCCCTCAGGCACCATGAAATGGCTCTTTTCCTAGGAAAGAACCAAATTCACATCGATGCACTGCCTAAGTATTTGGACCAAGTGTTGGAGGCAATTGTCAAATGATGCTCCAAAAATTGAAAAGTCATCCATGAAGACTTCCTGATAATCACCTACCATATCTGAGAATATGGCAAGCATGCACCGCTGAAAAGTTGCAGGTGCATTGCAGAGACCGAAAGGCATCCTTCAAAATGCGTACGTCTCGAAGGGGCAGGTGAATGTGGTCTTTTCTTGGTCCTCTAGATGGATTGCCACCTGGTTGTAACCGGAGTACCCGTCAAGAAAGCAGAAGAACCTATTTCCCGCTAGTTTCTCAAGGATCTGATCAATAAACGGTAGTGGGAAATGATCCTTCTTCGTGGAGGAATTGAGTCTTCTGTAATCAATGTAGACTCTCCACGAGTTAGCTATTCGGGTAGGAATGACTTCTTCAGCTTCAGTCGTGATGATGGTAAGTCCTGCCTTTTTAGGCACCACCTGTATTGGACTCACCCAACGACTGTAGGAGATCGGGTAGATGATCCCTGCATCTAACCACTTTATGATCTCCTTTTTCACGACCTCCTGCAGGTTAGGGTTTAGGCGTCTTTGCATTTCTCTTGAAGGTCATGAGCCTTCTTCTGTGTAGATTCGATGTGTGCAGTATGAAGGGCTTATACCAGTCAAATCATCGAGAGTCCATCCAATGGCTCTACGATGTTGCTGGAGAACAGCAATCAAACGGAGTTCCTGGTCAGGTGTGAGTCGAGAGTTGATAATCACAGGAAACGTCTAATTCGAATCCAAAAAGACGTACTTCAGATGCTCGGGAAGGGGCTTGAGTTCCATGATAGGATTGTCAGCAGCAGCTGGTGGTTCAGGGTTTGCATCAGGAACAAGGGTTGGAGTCATAGGTGTGTCTAGATCATGTTCGCACTCCTCTGTTGGCGGGTTTTGATTTTTTAATGGTTGATCAGGGATAATCAGGTTGTCCTCTGTGTGCAATTCCTCAACCACGGTTCTGATATCACAAATCTACTCTATAACCCCGCAATTAATCCCTTGTTGGGCCTTAAAAATGTCAATCTTCAGGGTTTGATTCCCAAATTTTAACTCTATCTAGCCCTCTTCGCAGTTTATGTTGGCCCTAGCAGTGGCCAAAAAGGGTCTCCCTAATATGATTGGTGTGTCCCTTGGGTTCTTAGGTGCATCCATGTCTAGTACTATGAAGTCCACTGGGAAGTAGAAATCCCGTACCCTAACAATGACATCCTCGAGTGTTCCTTTAGGTGACTTGATGGATCGATCAGCTAACTACAATGTCACCTCAGTTGGTTTTAGTTCAGATTCTTCAAGGTGGTCAAGGAGGGATGTAGGTATTAAATTTATGGAGGCACCTAGATCTAGTAAGGCTCTATCAAATTGGGTTTCACCAATTTTACAAGAAATAAGGGGAGTTCCTGGGTCTTTAGCCTTGGGTGGGAGTTTACTCAAGTGACAGAGCTGGCTTGCTCTAATAGTACGATCGAATTCCCATCCTTGGTTTGCGGCTTACGTTTGGGTGTACATACATTTTTTAAGAATCTTGCGTAAGCCGGTACGCGGCGAATTGCATCCATCAATGGAATGCTTATCTGGACCTATTCAAAGAGCTTGACCAAATCCTCCTCAGGGGCCATGGGCTTGGTTATCCTTTTTCCTTTGGTCAAGGCTTCAGGAAATGGGATCCTAGTTGGTTCCTCTAGGATAGGTCCAGGTTCTTCATCTGGGACAGTGGTATCTTGGATAACTATCTTAGGGTCTTGGTTATTATCAGGATTGGAGTGGTTCGGATAATGTGGGTCTTGGGTTGTTTTACCACTACATGTTGTTACAGAATTTAATCCGGCCTGATTTTGGTTTGGGTTTGGTAAGAGGGGTGGCTGCTGCTGAAATCCCGCATAAGATGTCGAAGCTTCCATCCCGTCTGGCGATGGAGCAGCAGGGGCCTGATAAATCAAATGTGCGTGGCCTAAATTTGGATTCATAACGCGCCTCTGGCTCGGCACGTTATTTAGGTTGGGCAAAGGTTGCAAAGGAAGGGTGCCAGGTTGGCGGGAATTTGCCATCTGGGCCAGTTGGTTGAGAACCTCTGTGATCTCGTCGTTGTGCTATTTTTGCATTGCCGCATTCGTCTTTTGAATGTCAGCCAGTGCTTGAAGGATAAGAGTCAGTTGATCCTGGTTTGGCCTAGATTGGTAGGTGGGATTGGGCCGAGGCTGAGGCGGCTGATATGGACGAGGGGCTTGTGGATGGGGTTGATATAGTGGTCTTTGAGTCTGTGAATTTCCCGTCCACTGAAAATTAGGATGATTTCGCCATCCAGGGTTGTAGGTATTGGAGAATGGATCATTCTAGATGGCGTTGAGGTCCTCGCAGATCTAAGGAACCTTAGGAAAGTTGGAATACGAGGGTTCAGAGTTCCCCCAACTAGAGTAGGATGGATCGGAGGTCATTTTGGTTTGAGAAGCAGACGGGTGTGGATATGGGTCCATCCCCTTGGCAGATTGGTGGTAAATGTTTTGCACAGTTTCCCTTGCCAGAGGAGGTCGTGCAAAAGAGTTTTGCCTAGAGGTGGCTTGCTGCAAATGTCGAGTTAGCTCGTACACCTTCTTCTCTATGATAGAAACCTTGTCCAACCGACTGGCCATCAGTTCCAAGTCGACGAAAGCGGATAGGTCCTGCATCTCATGTGCCCCTCTCAGATTCATCGATGCGTGGGCATTCATCCTGTCGAATAAGCCCATGGAGTCATTATTTATGGAGTTCTCGCACATGTTTTCGAGAATCTCCCACACCGTGTCCTCGTGTTGACCCATGATGTTTCCTCCACACGTTGCATTGACGAATAAACGGATGTCTTCACGGAGTCCCTGGTAAAAAGACTGGACTTATTCCCACTTAGGAACTTCGTGGTGGGGGCACTTTCGCATGAGATCTAAGAATCGATCCCATGCTTCGGAAGAGGTTCTCCCAGTTGTTGAGTGAAATGAGTGATCTGGTGGCGCAAGGCATTCGTCCGACCAACGGGGAAGAATTTTTTCAAAAATTCAGACTGAAGTTCCTCCCATGTGTTGATCAGACGGGTCTGAGTTTGATACCAATGGGCGGCCTTGTCCAAGAGGGAGAACGGAAACATTTTCATGAGAAGGATATCCCGATTTTGTGGCTCTGACCCGAAGGTCTGGGCCAGATGCTTGAGTTGTTTAATGTGTTGGAATGGATCCTCAGAGTTAAGCCCATGAAACTTTGGTATGGCATGAATCATATTGGGCTTCAGTTCAGAATCAGGACCTCCAATCGGAATTCATACTCGAGGTTCGATTGCCACCACAGTGGGATTGTAGTGATCTCGCATCATAGATCGCTGCGGTGGGTTTACAAAATTTTGAAAGAGATCATTTAGGCGTTGAAGTTGGTTCTCAAGGTTGTTCTCCTCTTGAATGGGTTGTGCCATGATGGGAGAAGAAGGAGAACTTGGTTCTGAATCAGATGAAAGATTAATGTCGTGGGGTTGCTGCACAAACAAGGGCATCGAGGCTTGGCCTCGACGAGAGTGAATTTCTAAAGGAGGTCTTAAGGGTGGTCTTAAGGACCTCCTACCGAACATGCATCGAAAGATGTGATGAGATTAGAAGGTGCTGGACCCAATCGAGACACCCAAAATGTTGGGTGACTATAGAGGTGCAGGGCAAATGGACCCCTTGATCAAAAGATCGGCCACCTAAGAATTACCTGCGCAACCAGAGAGGGTGAGTCCCGCAAAGACTCCTACACTGTAGAGCGTCCCCACGAGTTACAGGGTTTCCCCCACCCGACCTCTCTTGTCACTGAGAATCCAGATAGACCAGAATGGGGACCTTGACCGCTTAAGTCTACCTTTTTTACTTTAAGATCAAGGTGCTTAAGGTTCTACTTGAACTTTTAGGTATTTTGAGTGAAAAAGTGACCTAATTTTAAGGTTGGTTGACCCAAGGGATCAACTTCACCCCTTGTTCCTTTGAGAGCTTTTGGGTCCTTTCTTTTAAGATTCAAATGGATTTAAAAGCCTGATTTGCTTAGGGTTCCTCTTGTATAGATCTTTTCAAACAAGGTTTAGGCACACCTCTTTTTGGAAAAACTTTTTTCTTTTTTAAGAGAAGATGTGTCTCTAAAAACCCTAGCTTTTCAATCCTTGAGTTGGCTCTAGTTAGTCCAATTTAGTTGCCTCAAAATTTAGTATCTAAGGCTCAATCAAGAAAGTTTTAGCCCTAGTTACCTTAGTTGGATGAGCAGTTAAAAATGTGTTGAAATGAAAAATTAGGCAACTTTGATGAATTACTAAGTATGAAACAGGTAGCCCTAAGTTGATTCTTCTTTTGTTCCTTTTCAGACTTTGAGGGAGTTAAGAAAGGGTTAATGAAGATTACCTGTTCCTTGGAGTGTCTGTTGTGCAACTGCTCTTCTTTTCTCTGCTTTCCCTGAGATAAGCACAATAAAAGAGATGAATTAGATCAAATATTGGATCAAAAGTTATGATCAAAAGCTTTAAAAGTGCCCGTTGCTCCCCGGCAACGGCTCCAAAAATGTTTCGCATACGTTTTATCAGGTTTTTAAAGATTATCACGATGTAATATAGCCAAAAAAATGTTCAAAACAAATATAGATTTTATTACTCGAAAATCGGAGTATCCGAGGTCGAACACAGGGAGCAATCTAAGTACTTTTAAAGACTTGAGAAAACAATTGATTCAATGAGAGAATTATAAAAATGAATTGCTAAAAAGAACAGAATTGGACATCTGATTTCTGCATCAGATGTCTTAAAATGAAAGTCTTCTTCTTCTTTGGCTGTTCTTTCTCTTCTTCTTTTGCTGTTGCGTGCCTCTGATCTTCTTCTTGTTCACTGTTCTTCTTCTTCTTCTTCTGCCTTGCCTCTTTCTATTTCCTCTGCAGTATCTTCTTCTTCTTTCTTTCTTTCTCTTGCTCTTCTTTCTCCTTCTCTTCTTCTGAGTCCTTCTGCTAGTCCTTCTTCTTCTTCTTTGGCGAGCCTTCTTCTTCTGAGTTCTCTTTTTCCTTCCTTCTCTTTTCTCTTGCACGACCTCTCTTCTTCTACTTCTTCTCTGCCTTGCCTTTTCCTCTGCTCAGCCTCTCTTCAGAGCTTCTTCCTTCTCCTTCCTGCGGTTAAGTACTTAGCCACTCTCCTTCGCGCTCTATTCCTGCACACAAGGCACAGCAAAACCTAACCCTTCCCTCTACCGGCACGTATCTCTCTCTCTCTCTGCAAACCGCTCACAAGAAGCTCTCCCAGAGCCGGGTTAACGGGTCGGGTTGCGTACCCGGGACCAGGAGCACCGGCGTGATATGGTGCGCGAGGTGTGCTCGGTGGTGTCGGGTCGGATCCCGCCAGGTCCACGAGGTGAATCCGCGGATGAGGCGGGTGTGATGGGCGAGGGACCTCACACCAGTGGATTCGGAGGCGATTAGCCGTATGCACAAAATCAATTTAAACCAGTGCGGCACTTTGAGGCTTACCGATGTGGGACTATCCTGGCGCCTCTCCTCGCGTGCGCCCGCAGGAAGACCTCTTCGCAATCTCCTCATTTGCAGCCCCTGCTGGTGTCAATTGCTGGGGTAAAAGTCTTTACAGAAGTCTCCCCAATCCGCAGCACCTGGAGCGCAGTTGTCTTGAAGCCTGGAGCCTGCTTGGGAGCTTCTCGAATCGTCGACAATGGCGGCCGGGGAAGCAGAACTGTCAAGCACTAAAAGGGCCTCTTGGCCTAATCAAACCACTGGGAAACCTTCGCCGTGGCACGGCGAAGGTGTTGAGCCGTGCGGCAGGCCGCGGGGCGGCCTAGGCGTACGTGCCTAGGTCGTCCTGTGGCCGGAAAGATGGGTGTGTTCGGTGGCATGTTGAGTGAGTGTGGAGGGACTGTGGAGGGGCGGAGGGCATTCAGTGTGATGAGGCGGAGCTTCTGGGATGATCGGCTAGTTGTGTGGAGCTGCGGATCGACGGGGGCAACTCGCCGGAGGGTGGCCGGAGATGGGGAAGGTGATGGTGGTCAGGGACAGTCGAGGGTCGGTTTGAATGAAATAATGTGGGGAAAAGAAAGAGGGGAAGATGGGGAGTAATTATAACCTACTTGCAGGGGCGAAGGGGGCTGGAGAGGCAGGCAGTCGTATTGACTGTCGCCGGAGAAGAAACACCCAGAGGGAGAGAGCGGCGACGAGGAAGTGGGCAGGGAGGCGTGCGCTTGGTGCGGCGCGACGCAGGAAGACGAGACGAAGCTGGCTCTGTTGCTGGTATGGCAACAGAGCAACGAGAAGGAGGAGGAGTGGCCGTCGGAGCTTGTGGGTTTCCTGCTGGAGAGGGAAGAGAGGAAATTTTGAGGGATTCTCCTCCAAGACAAGCTTACCAGAACTGGCTGGTCCTGGGGTTTCTTTTAAAGGTGCCAGCAGAGGGGCAGATGCACGGAGGGTGAGCGAAGCTATCACCGGAGGTCGCCATAGGTACAACACCCATACCTCTCGAGCGTTCGCACGAGAGGTATGGTGCGAAACAGGGCATGGGGAGTTGCTTAGGCGGTAGGGGACTTCACAGGGAACCCCCCTTTCACATCTGAGAGCAGCTCCCTGGGGAAGCGAGGAGAAATCCTCCTCGAGACTTCGCCGGAGTATGGGTCTTCTGCTGCATTGGCAAAGGGACCGGAATGCAGAAAGTGACAACAAAAGTTGGGGGGGTTTCGCAAGGGTTTTCAAAAGTTAGGGACCAGAATGTAATTGGTGGACTATTTTGCAAAGTAGGTCAAGATGACCTTCCCTTAGGTCAAAATTTTGGCACAAACCTAATTTTGACCTAAGGAATCCAATGGTGAAGTTTGATTTTAGGTTTGACCACGTTTGACTGGGCATTTTGCGTAAAAACCTAATTTAGGTCAATTGATGAGCTAGGACCCTAATTTAGGTCAAACTAGGTTCCAGAGGCCAAATTGAATGTTCTAAACCCTAGGGGATATTTTTCAATGATTTTTAGAGGGTTTATTTGATTTTTATCCCGGCTGGAACCTTGTTGAATTAAACGAGTATATTTTAAGGTTACCAAATGTCATTTAATTCCTAGATTGCACATGAACGCATTTCTGATTGATTCAACCCACTTTCTATCTTATTTAGACCATTTGACCTATGCTCTGTCTCTGAGAAATTTCATTTATGTACTGCAATGGTAAAATTACAGTTTTAACCTTTATTTCATATTTTCTTCTCAGAACACTTATTCCTCCAATTAAGCCCTCTTCTAAGTCATGTAGGAGCTTTTATTCTCTTTATTAGGTCAAAATAAGCTATTTATGGCTCATGATGAGGCTCTCATCACACCACCTAATGGATTGGGATGGGGATGATTTCCCCCCTCGGGATTTGGGGTTGGGCAAGTAGCCATGTTTACAGATGACAAGGATGATTTACCAACTTCTACCCTTCTAGAGTTTTCTGACAATTCAACAGGTTCAGGGTTTTGTGACCTCCTCCCAAACATGCACTACCAAAAGAAGAATTGGGGTGATGTGAAGAGAGAAGAGGATGAGAGAGAAGACATCGAATAGGTGCACTTGATGACAAATCAATAATTCAAATTCCTAACCTCTAAATGTGACCTAAGACCTAAACATCTAATTTACCTACTATCATGACCTACGGAACTGAATATGAGCACCACAGCACCACCGGACCAGATTGAAAGATCATTTACCCCAAGCTTAGCCACCCGATAGCCCGTGGGAACCCGCACCAGCACGTAGGCACTATACTCAGGTAGTTAGACCTCCAAACCTTAATAGGGTTAAGTTACTACCAATTTTAGATTAAGAGGCTTAGGAAACAAGTGCTTTGGAATGTGAAAGGTGTTGTATACGGGTAATGCCCAAGTACGTTAATTTATAAGTGTGTAAAACAAGCATGCAACGGGGAACTCTCCCCGAGTTGAAGTTTTAGATGGTGAATGGCTTATAAGATTTCGTTCTTTAAGAAGTATGGATTTTATGATTCGACTAAATTACCAATTCAACTAATCTCCAGGTTTTCAAGAATATAAGTTCTATATGCCCAAACAATCCTCCATCTTAATTTGGTGAATGCATGCCACAATGCAATGGACCCCTAAATGGAATTTTTTAAGTGTTGATGCACGAATCACTTTTAATTCAATGTGAAAGGGAGCCAATCAATGCAATCCAAGTGCTCCCAATCACCACAATGGAAATCCACACGAAGGCTCAACCACCAAGATAATGAAAAATAAAAATGATTATTTTGGGGTTGAAATTTGGGATCAAATCAAGGGCAAATTTAAGGCGTGAGGGGTTGGAGTCAAACCAATTCCAAAATCAAAGAATTGAGATTCTCGGATTTTTAGAAAACAAGCAACTAGTGGATTTTAGTCCACTCACCCCAAGAAACCCTAATAAGACTCTTCTTTAGTTTTTTTATTTTTTTGATTTTTTTATCTTTTTATCCTTAAAGTGACAAGAGAACCTAAGTTGTTAAGAGGAAAGGACGCCTACCTCCTCAACAACACGTGCGAAGGTCCAAACAGTGCCAGTGACTTCACACTCTTGCTCCCACCTTGAACTCGCCCACGTCTCTGACCTCCTCTGCTTGTCTCATCCTCACAACAGGTCCACCTGCACAAAAACAAACAAAAACACCCATGAAGAGATGGTTGGGATAAAGGGATATCAAAGGAAAAGAGTAGAAATCAACTCCCGACGCCAAAAAGCTTGT